>MU386560.1:0-645045 GCA_022497025.1 Hypoxylon sp. FL0890 | reverse complement strand
TTTTTTTTTTTTTTTTTTATAAAAGTGGTTTATACCGTTTTTATTTTATACAATGCCCAACCACAATTGTTCGGTGCCTTCCCACACAATAAACCAACCCCCCCCCCCCCCCCCCCCCGGACAAGATCCTGCCTCATCCAAAGGAAAAGAGTTCGTATAATATTTTACGTTCTCAGTATCCTACCCACGCTGAAATAAACGGGTTAGATTCAACGCGACCGCCTCTCATGCCGGCCTCGGCACTGCTCTACTGAAAGGGGATCTTGCACCTGATTTCTTTAAGCCTAGCTAGATAGACAAAGAGAACAAAGTCTCCATCCTCGCCTCGCCTCTTTCTCAACCGAAGTTGACCTGCAGTTCAAAGGTGCTGAAAATGGAAATTTCTAGAAGGTAAGTGCCCTCTGTGTGGGAAAAGCCTACGGGCTCAAGGGATACCCGCGTTCTTGGATCTTTCCCTCGCGCTGTATTAGCTGTAGGTATCTATATTATTTGATGATAGTCTTCCGGCGAGGATAGATCATACGCTAGCGCTGGTCAAAGAGCTATAACCAAGGACGGACTGACATCACGAGGCCAAGGCCTTGGAACTTCTGAGAATCTCGAC
Organism: Hypoxylon sp. FL0890; assembly: GCA_022497025.1. Taxonomy (NCBI): domain Eukaryota; kingdom Fungi; phylum Ascomycota; class Sordariomycetes; order Xylariales; family Hypoxylaceae; genus Hypoxylon; species Hypoxylon sp. FL0890. Next base: position 644,441 of record MU386560.1, on the reverse strand, counting down.
GCTTCGCGCCGTAGAACTCCAGGCACGCGAATATCCAAATCTTTGCCTAAAATAGCAACTACTTCAGTGCAAGCCATGTAATATCACCAGACTCAATGCGATCGGACCCCCTAGGTGATGCCCTTTAAAAGTGGTATTTCAGACGACCACGCTTTAAAGGCATCCGCTTCGTCTAGCTCATCTCTAGTGTCCAATGGAGATCGTCCAAAGGGTGGTATCGTCTCGCTATGTACAAATGTAGTGCAGCTGTCTAACGAACATCGATCCTCAATCAGCTGCCAGCCCAGCTTCTCTCTCTCGTCCTTCGTGGCCTCCACGTGGACTCGAGCAACAACAACGTAGGTAGCCACTAAATGGGCAGAGATATAGCAAAACACCCTATGTCGCTATCGCCAGATTGCGTACTCCTGATTTTTCGGGTCGTGACACTTAATCAAACCTCCAGAGTAGCGCAATTATTCCAATGCCCTCTTAAATGTCACATCGTCGTCGGCGAAGATTTCATTGACCCTTGTTGGCCTTCTCCTCTAGTCGGGCTTCCCTGGCGGCTCGAACAAGCGGCGATAAAGACGACAGATCTACACACATCTTCATGAATTCATGCTATAGCAATTTTTAGCTTTCCAAACTTCCTGACAGCAAGTCAACGGGGAGGAAACATACCCTAAGCAGATCGTGCGCGCTCGCTCTTTTCTCCGGGTCCACCTTCAAAGCGAAGTATAGGAAATCCCGGAATACGGGAGACAAGTTATGCTCTTCCTTAATTTGCGGCGTGCCATTGGTGGCAATTAGCCACAGAGCACGGAGAGGCGATTCGGTGAGGTATGGTGGCTCTCCTTCTATCATCTCGATGGCCATGATACCTAGGGACCAGATATCGACTTTCCTTCCGTATTCTTTTCTCGTGACAACTTCGGGCGCCATCCAATACGGTGTGCCCACCATAGTGGTTCGTTTATTGTGTGCCTCGTTGATTTGAGCACAGAACCCGAAATCAGCTGTAGAAGATCATTATCAGGAGGGTGTTCTCGGGCCCTAAAACTGGAAATAGCCGACTTACTGAGCTTAATATTGCCATCTAATGATAATAGGATGTTGTCAGACTTGATGTCTCTGTGGATAACTCCTTTAGAATGTAAATGCTGAAGACCTTTCAACGTTTCCCTGCAGACTGAAGCAATCTGCCCTTCCGTCATTATATTAAAAGTAACCACATCGGTCAGACTGCCCCCTTCCATGTACTCCATGATAACCCACAACTCGCCGCCACATAGATAACTGTCAATAAAGTTGACAATGTTTGGGTGTGAGCTCTCTTTCATGACAAGAATCTCATTGATGATTAAGTCCTTCTTTGGTTGCTGTTCAAGATTCATCTGCTTAATAGCAACTAGTCGGTTCGATCCTCTTTCGTGGCCGGTATAGACGCCTCCAGATGCACCTTGTCCAATCTTGGTGAAACCACGATAGAGCTCGCGAGGGTCTCCCTCGGAGCAAATGCGTTTCAGAGCTGCCGCCACATCTATGCTAGTGCTTTGCCGCGGTCGGTTGCGGGGACGCGATTGCTGCGCTGGGGGGCCTACGCGTCCAGGATGAGCTGCGCTGCCAGCACCATTAGCCTCCGGCGCGCGACCCATCTGGTGTTGCGAGCTCGAGGGCTGGGTAGCAGGTTGTTTAGTGCTCGCAGATCTACCAAGTTGACCCTTCATTGCAGCCTGGGCTTGAGCCATGGCCTGTTCCTGCTGCTGCTGCATTAGTTGCTGTTGATACGCCGCCTGGACAGCAGGCGACGGTTGGCCGACGGGTGTATAGGGTTGTGTTCCGTTGACTCGCGAGTTTGATCTCGATCGATGCTCTTCGGGGAGCATAGGGACATTGTCCTTTGGCGGCGGGGCATGAGGACTTGCTGGGTGGGTATCTTCACCGGCTTGAGCCATGCCGATGCCCGAGTCCTTCGTGGCATAGGGTAGCTGTTGAGCAGCTCGTGTCTGCATGGGGCCGGGGGGTTTCGGCGCAGGCCGGCTGGGTTGCAAGTTGGGATGGTCCTTGATGGAATGCAACGCCGGACTCTTCCCAGGTACGGGTACCGGAGGGGGTGCGCGGGGGTTCTCAAAGGTGCCTTCATTATTCACGATTGGAAATCTCGGACTTGCTGGTGGACTGATCATAGGTGACATACCCGCATAATTTGATGCATACATGCCGGGGGATGTTGCCATTCCACCAGAAGGGGTGCGCAATTCATGAGCTCTCACATCGTGGAATTTCTCCAGGACCTGATCTTCATGCGGCTTCTCCGTCGTTTCCTTATAGAACGTAACGATATCTGCAATCATCTGTGGGTTTTCCCTTCGAGCATTCTCCGGAATGCCACTCTCGTTGATCAGGCGTTGCCATTCTTTCGGTAAACCCTGTAGGAGGTATTAGTAATGGGTGGAGTCAGAATCAGACTCGATGAACGAGTCCAAGTCGGGTTGAGACTAACCGTGAATTGGCCCGTAGAACTATCATAGCCGACGTGGGTGACGTGAACTGGATTTTCGGGCGCTGAGATGACAGGTTTCTTTGGCGACCCCACTAAGGTGCTCATGAGGCCTGAAAACCCCGACTTCTTCCTTAAGACGCCAGGACCCTTGAGTTCTTTGCCCTCATCCGAGTATCGTTTCGGGGGGGCTACTTGACTCTCGTTGACGCGCGCACCATAGGACTTCTCCGACATGTTGGCGTCGAGGGCGGAGAAGCTAGCGGATTGTCGTAGGGGACGACTCATTACACGCGGGTCGGGACTCGAGTTCGATGGTGGGGGTGGTGCGGGACGGGTATTTGTAGAAGAATATTGATAAGTGGGCGACTTAGTAGCCTCGAAGTGATTAAGGATGAAATTTCCGTCAAAGGGCGCACCGACGAATTCCTCAGGCGTCTGGGAGGAGAGGGGTTGATGAAGATAGGAATCGGACAAACGCTGATCTCCTTGCTGTTTCGAGTGCCCAATGCCAATACCTATGCCAATGCCGGTACCAGTACCAGAGCCGGCTGCAACCCCAGAGCCGTCGACAGCGGCGGGTAATGCGTTGCTGGTGGGCGAAGGCGAAGGCGAAGAGGAGGCTAAGTGATTATGGTGAGAAGTCGACGGAAGGTTGAGTACGGGCGAGGAGTGAGTGGTGTAATTGTTGTTTGAGGTGGGAGGCGGAGGCGGATGACGGGGCGATGCGGAGGAGTTTGACGCGTTGTTAATGCCCACGTTGGCAGCGTTAGAAGCGTTAGCAACGCTAGCCTTCGCCGTTGTAATAGTAGCGGGAGATCTGTGGGGAGCGCTTGGAGCTCGCCTCAGACTCGTGGAGCTCCGTTTGCTCTTGAGGGATTGGGCGTCAAAGCGACCATCAGCGGTGAGGGAGAAGCTGTGTCCGTGATGGTGAGATGGCGGCTTTTTGGTCAGTCTGTTGCGGCGTTGTTGTTGCTGCTGCACATTAACGTTGGCGTTAGTACTGTGGCTGTCCATCTCTACCTTAAAGGTAGGTACAAGTTATGGGGGGGAAAAACAGAGTTTTAGTTTCCTGCTTATTTTTTTTTTCCTTGGAGGGGGGTAAGTTGATTTTTTTAGTGAACAATTAAAAGTGAAAACGGGATGGGTCGACCGATGAAACCATGGCTGACGAGACTAGAGAAAACACCCGACCTAGAATGTAAAGAGTACAGATTTAGGGAGGGGTGCGCAGGTTGCAGGTGGTTTTGTTTTTATTTCTTTTCCTCCTTTTTAATTGATCCAAGTATTTTGGGTTGTTATCTTTTCTGAGGTTCACTATCTACCAATCTATTCTCCTTCTTCTATTTCTAGCATGGGATATCAAGTTGATTATTCCATTAATGGGTAAGGTCGGAACTAGCGAACTAGGGAGCTAGGAAAACTACATACCTAAGGGAGGGTGCGTGCGTAGTACTGTAGTAGTAGTAGTCGTGTATTAGTAGTATCGTGAGAAAGGTGCAATAGAAATACATAATTGAGGCTAGAGCAAGGAAGGAAAGATTTGTGAAAAGAGAGAAAGGCCACAAGAAGACCAATATCAGTTGTAGCCTTCTTCTACCTCCTTCACACAGCAATTCAATTCGTCATTCGCTCTTTACATACAATCAAGGTAAAGGTGTCTCTTCAGATCAGCAGAAGGTACCATCAAGGAAGGTAAGGAATACATCAAGCAAGTACGGATCGATTGGGGGTTAAGCGTCGCGATACCTTTTAGTTTGGGGTAAGGTAGGTACCGACCTCTCACACATGGCGAGTAAGGTGGGCTGTCAACGGTGTGGGGGGGGACAGTGCGGCGTATGTACTATGTATTGGAAGCGCTTGGTGACTTGTGTCCTTTATGAAACACGCACGAAAAGTGGAGGTATGCACAGTTTATTAATGCACAAAGTAATTCTTAGCTTAACAATTTCTCCCACGGCTGGCCTCTTGATAAGCAATCCTTACTAACACAATATATATATATATATATATAGGGGTTTCAATACAGGCAAAATTCTTATAACGCGCATGAAAAAGAGAGTACACCTGTCTATGCTTGCGTCTCTTATCACCGTTTTGGTTTCTTGCTCAGCAGCTGTGGTATGTAATTGTTATATCTATTAAGAATCCGAACCTCAACTATTCAGGCCCTATATTACTTAAACCTTCCAATCGAATACGGCCTATCACCAGCTCATAGGTCCCCATTTGTCACGTAACTGCTAAACTAAGTAATCGATGTGTTAACCTGCAATCTTTATGCGGCTCAAAAATGAATTATATCATTTTATTGGGACGGGTGTCATTTGCCGTGCCACAAGCGTGGACGCTGTTATTCTACAAGGGTCCTAGCCACGTGTATTGTCACGAGACTGACCTGTCAAAGGGGAACTATCAGGGTTCGACGAGAGAAGGTCTACATGCCAGAGAGGCGATATCTGTACCGCATCCAGTTGGGGCTCTATGTGCTGGATTCCTCCGAGCCAAAAGAGAGTCCGCCTTCGTGGAAGCTGGACTGCCGTGTGTCTGGAAAGGCCTCGACGGAAAATAACTTCCGTATCATCACGAGGCTAGCCACGAGTCGAAGGTCGGAAAATAGGGGCTCTCCGCCGCTGTTACACGATGGGATATATGTCAGAATGGGAGTAGGCCCTCTTGGGTAATTCAAGCTCAACAGCTGGTGGCATGTCACGCTCGGGGGTATACCGAGGGCCTACAGAAGCATCTCCAGTAAACCAAGTTGATCTTCAACCAAAAGAGCTTGCGCGTTAGTTCAAAAAGGGGGATTAAAGAGACTCCTGTCAACTCCATGTCTGAAATAAGGGACGCTGTATAGGAAGTTTACTTGGAATTGGGATTAATTGTCATTGCTAACCACTTTTACAAAGGCCTTCGAAAAGTTAGCGATAAGAGGGCGCTGTCGGAAAGACATTTATGAAAGCGAAGAAGTGAGAACTAGAACAGGAACTACCTTACGTCTCAATTCAATGACGGATAACGTTACTAAAGATCCGTTTTCTTCTTCATAACAGGTATTCAATAAATATTCGTGGCAGCATTGGCGCTAGGCCTGATTTAGCAGAGAAATGGTGCTTATACCCGCACTTTGTGCATTGTATACCCATCCGATAATGAAATGCAAAAGGAAGAATGATAACAGGTCCCACGGTCCGATACGAGGTTCGAGTAACAACATTGAAGGTATTTTGCAACTTAATTTGCGGCTGCTCGTTGTAGTAGCTAAGTGTACGTAGGTACCTCTTAGCAACCCGGGCTTGTTGATCGATACCAATAAGCACTTAGTCTCCATCTGAGTAGCCTCCTTGCTTATGTGCCAAACTACCTACCTAGCTTAAAGTCTAGCTGTCGCTATGCGGACTTCTCGCGCCGTTGAAGAAAGCACTGCACTGGCTTAATTCCACGCGGTATGGCATATGGCCCATTTCAAATCCTCATTGGCCCTCACAGTTCTTGATCTTTGTTTGTTGAGATGTTTCATTCCACTTTCCGACTTTGTTTTTGGAAACCGGGCCTTCGTTATCGTAATGATAGTTTGGTGGCGTCACGCAATGCTTATGGGTAGATCCAAAGCCTTGCATTATACACATCCCGGTCCCGCTGTCCCGCGACTTATGAATATCAAAGCGCTTGAGGACTAGCCACGGCTGCAGCTTGCCACGATGGAATGCCCAATCCGCTAAAGTTACTACTTTAGTCTGTATCAAAGCAAACCTCACATGGTTACTACAGCTCTCAAGGTTCGTCTTAAAACTAGCGAGTCACATTGACCAAAAGGGTTCAAAATGTCGCGAGTTGTCCGCTCATCACCTACGAACTATATGTATCTCATTATATGAAAGTCTCTAGGGAACCTCAAAGAGACTCGGCTCGAGAAAATGGAGGAGGTTTCATTGGAAGATATTCGCCGAACATTTATCCTTGACAACAGTATCCGGATTTCGATCCCACTTCAATTAAGAGTCTCATAATCATCCTTCGATTAACACGCCATGCTAAATGGTGAGATTTGATTTGATTTTAAGCCGTATTCTATGGATAACTCATATGTCCACATATCTAACCCCTCGTTCCCATTAAGAATTATTATGAAAGTATTTTTCGAAGCGAGCTCGTCCGTCAGTTCGTGTATATTGCCCGTCTCAAGTCCGACGTCGTTATGAAAACAAAGATTTCTCACGCAAACCCGGTGCGATGCTACATTTGTCCTTGATATGTAGACAACATTTGGAATATTTCATCATGGGCCTGTTTTAGGATTTATTATAACGGCCCCGAAGCTTCTTGCTATATACTCCTAATTCGAGCAAGGTGTCACGATGCTAACCATAGGTGGGGGGTACGAGCTCTGTTGTTCCGCAAGGAACTCTAAACCTAGCTACCTAGCCCCTGGTATATATAGGAACTACTCCTTTGTCCACGCTGTCTCAGGCTGAACCCGACAGGTCAGACCTCTGACACAAGGCTCATCGACGTAGTTACCCCTAGATTTGCTAATCAATAGTCACTTGCGAATGTGACGGTTCCACGAGTTATGCCGTGATTATATGTACCTACACACATGAGAGACCAATATTAAGACATGCTCAGCCGGTAAGTTGCATACTAAACCAGGCTAAAGGGTGCCTACATTAACACACATAGATCATATGCAGGAGAGATCAGTCCATACGCGCCCAATAGTATTCGTTCAAAAGACAGAGACCGTTGGCATTCGAGAGTTTCGAGGCCCTACATCAGGTACTTAGAATACCTAGGTATATCTTGGAAAATAATTCATACGTGATCTCATGTGGCGTGCATACTATACATAATTGACCTATCTAGGACACTGTCTAATCCCTCTCTTGATATTTGATGGGTTCAGCTTTCACTCCTTTCGCTTGCTCGCTCGTTTCTAACGCTACATTGATTAACAGGCGCTGGCTTAAAATTCAGGGCACTTTTAGGGCCATGCAATAAAGGCGATATTGGCTTAGAGATCTCCTAGTTGGAAGATAGGTAATGCATATACCTATGTCTTGGTTTTATTGTTCCTGTCCTTGTGATATCACGTGCTAGTAAGTGATTGACTATATGTAGGTACATAATGTAATACGAAGCGTTGACCACTCGAGTTCAATTGGGACACGTATCGAAGGGCTTTAATAGAGAAAGACATCGCTTCGAAACCCGAGCAACTATTATATTGAGCCATCAGCGTACAAAGAACTGGGGACACGACTATGGGATCTAGCATGCAACGCAGCATAAGGTGCTAGCTGGAGGTATGATCAACGTTGAAGTCGTTGGTGAAGTCGTTGAAGGCAAGATTCAGTATCAATGGGGGCCATTGGCGAGGTGGCTTGCCCACGCATTGCTCCATTGCTGGAAGGCGCCACAGTTTGGGGTCCAAGGCTGAATCCATCTGTCTATCTACATATGAAGGAACGGCAATGTGGGCAAGTGGGGCTATGAGCGGGGATTCGCATTAAGTTCGCTGGACTTTTTTATTATATTTTCCCCTACTGATGTACTCCCGAGTACAAAGTTTGGTGTGACTGTACATATAGACGTGCATGTATGTACCTACTATGTAGCACCTGGCAATGCAGACTTACTCGGAAGAGCCTTCCACCTGGCATTGGCTTCGGATCAATAAAATCGAAAAGCGCAATTGTTGGCCAAAGAAGGTCCAGTAAACTTCCTCCTCACCCTTTTACGTCGTGTCCATAGCATCACCTATATACTAAACCTCGCCATTCCGACTCTTGACGAATCTTCCGTCCGTCACAGCTTTCGGACGGATTCTTTCTACAGTTACCCAAGCTGTCTCTTTTCCTATTGCATACCTCTGCCGAGATTACAGAACGTCAATACTTCTAATTGTGCATCATGTTCTAGTTTTCTCTATTCCACCACCTCTATCATCCTCTCGTCGTCTACAGTCCCGGTACTACTATCTACGTGTTATTCTCTCCATTGGCACTGCCCACCGCCTTATTTCCTGAAGCATTCATCTTTGTCGAATCTTCGGTTCAACGGGGTACCTTAGCTATATAGACAGTGAGAATATCCATCTCATTTTTCATCATATATTTCCTCCCCCCCCCCTTCAGAGTCACGCTGTGCAATCTACTAGCTCATATTGCGTGACTAACTAGCTGCAATCAGATTCCAAGATCTGTATATTAAGTAGCGAGCATCGATTCCCACCTACCATCCTACCTTGTTCATCTAAGTCGGTGGCCATCTATTATTAGCATACGAAAATGGCATCCGAGACCAACAATGCGGAAAGCTCTGCTGCAGCGAGACTCCTCCAGAAGCATGCTGAAAACCCTCTTCATCATGTTACTGTCGAGGACGTCCCTGACGAGGAGTTGAAGTCGCCCTCAGCCGCCGATGCTCCCGAGAAGTCTTCATGGGCTCCTTCTGTGTCTGGCAAAGCAGCCGGGAAGCAGCCTGCGAAGGACTCAGGCCCTCTCGATACCCAATCACATGAGGCTTTCCCCGAACTTGGTGCCCCTAAGACGACAGCCGCTTCGAAGTCGAATATCTCCCCTATCTGGGGCGGTGCGAATGGCAAAGCGAACGGGACATCATGGTCGGCCAATGGCACTCCTCGAACTTCCACCCCGGCATCAGGGGTCTCTACTCCCACTGGAGTGCCACCGTCCATGTCGATTCCTGGCCGCAATGTCGAGACGCTTCTCCTAGAAGCACAACACGTTTTGCCTCGCACGCAACTTAAGCGCCCCTTACAAGATATTTTGAAGGATATCAACCGTAAATCTCGTGCCGTAATCACGTTGGCTCCAGCTCCAAGTGGGCACTTCAAGTTTGAGGCGACTGGGCCACAGGACAAGGCGCAACAGGCTCTCCGAGATCTGGTCCAGCAAATTGGGACTAAGGTAAGTAGCTCTCGAACTACCTGATTGACATCGATATAATGGCTAACATATTCATCGCAGACTTCTATCAGAGTTCCAATTCCGCTGTCGACTAGAGCACATGTGATTGGCAAACAAGGAGCTACCATCAAGTCGATCCAAGAAAAATCCGGTGCTAGGATCCAATTGCCAAAGGTTGACGAAAGCGCGGGTAACTTGGAAGAAGACGATGATGCTACCATCGATGTCCTCATTGAAGGTAACCCGCTTTCGGTGGCCCTGGCTCGGGATCACATCAATAGGATCGCCGGAGAACGCTCCTCGAATGTTAGCACGAAACTGAAGTCCATCCCAACGGAGTTCTATCCATTTATAGCTGGCCCTAATAACAGTCTCGCTGCGGCTTTGGAAGCTGAGCACGGGGTGCAAGTTCGTGTCCCCCCTCACCAACCCTGGTCTCATTCAGTTCCACAGGCACCAGCAGCAGGACAGAGGCCAACATTTGCCCCTCCAACCAACGACAACTATATTCAGCTCGCTGGTGATCGTGCAGGAGTCCAAGCCGCGCGAGCTGCTATAGAACGTCAGGTGCAAGAGCTTCAGAACCAGTTGCTCCTAGATCAGGTGGAGATCCGCCAGGGCACACATCAATTCATCATTGGCGATCGGGGTATTCCTACGGAGGATTTCTTTGCCGATACCAACTGTGTTGTTGTCCTGCCTAGCTCGCCTGGTGTCGACACCGTCACGATTATTGGGCGCGCCGACGATGTGAATGCTGGATTAGAAAAGGCTATGGATCTGGCGACACAAGTACATACTTCGGTCTTTGATGTTGCGAAACACCACAATCATGCCTCGGGTGGCGCCCCGACATATTCACGGGATGTCTCTCGTTACCTCCGTCAAAGGAAAGAAATCGAGCGACTGGAGAAACTCTACCAAATCCATATCAATACGCCTTTCTCAGAGGGCATAGTGAGCCCGTGGGAGTTATACGCTAGGGAGGGCAAGAACGCCCTTAAAGCGCAGAGGGAAATGAGCTCCATCATAAATAGCCACCCTCCTTCTCGATTCGCTACCGTCCCTGTCGATCCATTCTTCCATTCCTATCTCAAAAGCGACATTAGGCCCAAAGTCCAGAATGAATTTGGTGTTAACCTGATAGTCCCGGACGCCACGGAGGCTGATCTCCCGGTGCTTCTGGTCTATGAAGGCGAAGCTGCTCCTAGAGATACCTACCAAGTGCCCCAGAAGGTCCCGACTGCCTCCGAGCTCGAACAGTTCCGGCGCGGCTTATCTGAAGCTCGGAAACATATTCTAGAGCTCATCAATAAGCAGGAACAGATTACCACTGCCACTCTGGAAGTACCAGTTAAGTATGTATTTTCGCTAGATGCTTTGGAGCCTAACAACCGTTCTAATAGCCACTCTAGATTTCAAGACAAGCTTCGGAAGTTCATTAAAAAGGAACAGGATGTAACAACCCGTGCCGCCGGTGACATCCCTGTCCGGGTTAGTGTAAAGGGCACCACGGTCACTATGCGAGGGCCTATATCTAGCGTAGAATCACTGTCCAAGAAGGCTGCCGCCTTCGTTGAGCAAGAGAAGGAGGACGAAAAGGAGCGTGGGTTCACATTGAAGTTCGACTTCCCGCAGAAGTTCGCCAACCATCTCATTGGCAAAGGTGGCAGCCACATCAACGAACTTCGTGAGAAGTTTGACGTGGACATCCAGGTCCAAAATGGGGAAGTAGAATTGAAGGGTCCTAAAGCGAAGGCTGAACGAGCAAAGGCTCATATTACGTCCCTTGCTCGCCAATGGGCGGACGAGACCACTCATACCTTGAAGATTGAACCCAAGTACCATCGAGAGCTAATTGGTGCCCAAGGCAGCCAAATTCATCGTCTACAGAACCGATACAACGTTCACATCAACTTCCCCAAAACCGCCAAAGCTGGCAAGGATGATGAATCTATCGCAGATGTTGCAAGCGAAGCCGGAAAGCCGCGACGGCAGCAAGCCCCTGACGAAGTTACCATCAGAGGTCCAAAGAGAGGGGCAGATGAGGCCCGCGACGAGATATTTTCACTATACCAGTATCTCAAGGACAACTCGTTCACTGCCACTGTGACTGTTCAGCAAAAGCAGCTTCCTTCCCTGATTGGTTCTGGCGGTGTTGGTATGGACGAGCTTCGCCAAACGACAGGAGCAAAGATCGATATTCCCAACGAGCGTAACGAAGCCGAAGATGCCACGGTGGAGATCCAGATCAAGGGCACTAAGGCACAAGTCGCGGCAGCTAAGAAAATCATTGAAGAGAAGAGGGCTGTATTCGATGAGACAGTCACGAAAACAGTAGAAGTCGATCGGAAGTGGCACAGAAACTTGATTGGTCCGGGCGGTACGTGTCTCCTTCAGAACAAGTTCATTCGGTCGTTATTCTAACTCTCGATAGGTTCGACTCTCCGCGACATTGTGATCAAAGCAGGTGGCCCTGAAGACAGAAAACTTCAGGCTCGAACTATTCAGTTTCCCAAACAAGATGCTGACGGAAATGCTATCAAGATTGAGGGAAGACAGGATGTCGTCGACAAGATCATTGCTAGCATTAAGGCTCTGGTAGCAGAACGCGAGAGCCAAATCACGGATACCGTTGAAGTTCCCGTCGAGAAGCACCGAGCACTGATTGGACGCGGTGGCGAGACAAAACGCCAACTCGAGTCGCAATTCAACGTCTCTATTGATATTCCACAGCAGGGAAGCGGCCAGACTGGCGTGAAGTTAGTTGGTCAGCCTGCTGACGTTGAGAAGGCGAAGGAGCATATATCGACATTAATCAAAGAACAGCAAGGCGAGACGATCCAGATCCCGCGAAAGTACCACCATGCTATTTCGGATAACGGTCAGTTCTTCCGCAAGCTTAGGAACGAGCACAAAGTCACGGTGGATCATGCTGGCCACGCTGTCCCGCCGAAGTCGAGGCCCACGTCTACACGGGCTAATACCGGTTCCCTCCCGCTGATCACGGATGATGCGGAGTCTGCCACGGATGCACATTCCTGGACGACGATTGACGCCGCTTCCTCTGAAGAGGGTGATATCCCGTGGGTCCTAAAGGGCAACCAGGATAACATCGAAAAGGCTAAGAAAGCGATCGCGGCAGCGCTTGAACAAGCTCAGAAAAACAACACCATCGGTTACCTTATCCTACCAGACCCGTCCACATACCGTCATGTTATTGGCCAAGGCGGTTCAAAAGTCAACTCGATTCGTAAGCAGAGTGGATGTAGGATCAACGTGCCACGCGACCAAGCCAGGGACGAGGCTATAGAGATCGTGGGCTCTAAGGATGGGGTCGAAAAGGCCAAGGAACTTATCCTTCAGGCCGTACGCGAAGGACAGGCTGGAAGGCGAGATTAGAGGTCTACGCATAGCAGCCTTGTGGCTTCTACTTGGGGCTGAGACTGGGTTCCATGGGTGGCGGGAGAGAAACTAGGGAGAGGGGATCGGGCGGATCGTTTGTAGAACAGTAACTAAAAGCGAACAAGCAGGCATAAATAAAAATTGGTATGTTTAAGCGACCTTCATGGCAAAGTGAATCTGCTCAGCCTCGCGATTTATTCTTAGAAAACACGGCATCTAGCGTTTGCAATTGATTTACTAGATTACAAGCGCATGTTCATTACTCCTAGACACAGAGTTGCGTCATATTCTGATTGGAACGTAGCATCGATAGCTACGTAGTTCGTGAACGCAGCTTTGTCTTTATACTCGCAAAAGACGCAAGACCACTAGGGGAATTTCATGCTGCCCTTCCTTCCGATCAACTGACTTTAAAACGCCTGGGTATTATTCCTACATGTGAGAGGTCGACTTGAAGTCGAGCCGAACTGCGACCCTAGTAGAACCATGTTCCTCTCCTATTCGTCCTGTACCAGTTGTAAAAGTGAAGTGATGTAGTCGGCCTAACGAGTTATTAGTAGGGTAATCATAGAAAAATACTTGTAATTGATAATATAAGGTCGGTGGAAAGAGGTGCGAAAAACTTACCAGAGCCTTGTTCTCCGTCATGACCTCGAATAGGCGGGCCATGACGGGACGAAACAGCTTTTCGTTCCATCCGCCACCCTCGCCACCCATCTCGTGCTTCTTAAGTAGCTGCTCCTCCGACTCCGTCTTGACTACGTTACGCGCGATATTGCGCAGCACAAGCACAGCACTCAGCGGGATGCCGGCAGCCTGCTCGAGCTTGGGATTTCGCTCGTCCCTTGTGACAATGGTCTGCTCCCATGTGAGGCTGATAGTCTTAGCTGGCGTGACGTAGGTCCCGCGTCGTCGCTTCGTCGGCGCGTCTAATCCCTCACTTGGCTTGCGCTTATGAGCCGAAGGGAAGTGAGTCTTCAAGTGACGGGCGAGTTTTGACAATTGTACCTGAGTAGCAGGTTCCGGATACTTTCTGCAGCCCGCCCAGCAACAAGCCGCGTTGAGCTCTCTATCCTGGATCTTGCCGTCTTCGCCAATAGTGACGCCAAGGTGGGCGGTCAGGACATGATGCCACATCTTCTCCCCACCCAGGAAGAACTGGCCGCAGTCCTTCGAGTATGGACCCTTGAATACAGTCCATTGACAAGTTGAATACTCTTCCTTCGTCTCGGGGTGGACCGGCAGCGCTCGAGCACGGATGCCTTCTATTATGAACAGATCCGGTTGGTCGAGATGCTGACGTCTGATGATCTGAGCTCGGGCATTAACAAACACGTGGCTCACGTTTCTAATAAAATCAGCAGCGTTGAGAATGGTCCTACCACCACCCAATCCTCCGAAAGAACTCTGGTACGCCTGCCAGATGGCGATCTGTGTAATATGAGACTCGGCGTCTTCCTCGAATAGACTCTGAAGCCAGTGGTAGCATCTTTGAGGCTCGTCGGTGTGCGTCAGTTTCTCTTGAAGATCCGGGGGTAAAGGCGCTACTTCTTCCAAGGCCGGTGCTTTTCGCTCGGGTTCGAGGACTCTGTCCTCTTTCACTCGCTTGGCTCCGTGAGCTAGTAGCCTGACAAGATGCGGTACGACATGCTCCATGTTGACGGCTTTGAGAAGAGATTCGACATTGGCTACTACAGCAGTATATTGGTAGAGGAAGTCTAGGCACGCATCCATGAGCTCCTCATCGTTGAGTAGGAGCCAGTTCATGATATTCTGCAGGATTGCGGCTGGTACATTTTGCATCTTGTTTGTTGCCTCTAGATTCATCGATATTCGGCTGATGGCGCGGAGAGATGTGAGGATTGTGCCTCGATCCGTTGAGTCTAACTGGGATAGCAGTGTGCGGTATAACGGGTCATCGGAGTCGAGCATGAGCCACGGGGTGAGCTGTTCGGCAATGTCAAGAGCGAAATGCTTGATCTCGACGAGCATCTCGAGGTTTGGAAGGTGAAGGATGATGCACAGCAGGTCCTTCAGGGGATACACCTCCGCCATATAAATAGCGTTCTCTACCAACATGACCATATTGCGAATAGTTAGAACAGCCTCGGTGATTCGTAGTAAGCGGTCACTGAATTCTGCAGATTGCATGTGGTCCAGAACTGGCTTTGGTGAAAGCCTCGCGATTCGCTCCAGAATGTCGCTCGTCCCGTTGAGTCCATCTAGAACAGAGATATCTGAATTTTCTGGATCGTTGAAATAGGCAATCTGCCAGTCAATGTCGTAAAAGAGGCTACTGATCTCAAGCGCCTTCTCGATAAGACCCTCAGCTAAGCCAAGGAATGATTCGAACTTGTACTTATCTCCGCGTTCGAAAGAAATCTTGACAAGATGGTTAAGTGCGAATGATTGTTCCGTAGGGATCCCCGAACGAAGAGCTTGAAGACAGCGCATATAGATGTTGGGACCTTCGAGGCCAATGCCCGGGATGGCTGGACGGATTGGCAACTGGATATTTGGGCCAGCAGCGATGCGCAGTTGACGCTGCCGTTTGGCAAACTCTGGGTTGTTTCCCGGGGTGCTCACGGGTCGGAGAGGGACAGATACGGGAGGGCGCGGCTCGTACATCTCTGCTAAGCGTGACGCCGTCTCTGGGTTTGTAGGAGTAAAGGTGCTCGATGCACCGCGAAGAGCTGCCTGCTGAGCCTGTATTAAGTGAAGAGGGTTGTTCGGGTTGTGGTGCTGAGGAAGGTGATGACTCGGGTGCTGAGGATGAGGAGGGTTGGAGCTGTGGGTGGTATTAGTAGCTGCGGTTGGCGTGCCATGATGCGAGGAAGCTTGTCTGGGCTGGCGGCTCGGACCTGTCTCTGGCTGGAAAGGGACTCGTTGAGGGGGAGCTTCGCGAAGACGGCCGGAAGCTCTGTTTCCCGAGACTGGAGTACTCTCTCCCTGGCGCTCATCTCGGGTGGGCGTTTCTACGCCAGAGCGGCTCGAAGATGACAACTTAAAATTCTCGACGGTGCGAGTCAGAACAGGCCCATGCTTACTGGCACATGATTGCTGCTCTAGAATCTCCTTCGGCGGGGGCTCTTTACCGTGCTGATCTTGTATCCAGTACGCCGAGAGATAGCGGTAGAAATCTTGCTTCAACTGAAAGGATAGTTGGCCAAGACCCTTGTTGTCGATATGATGCATGCCCAACTCTGCAGCGAGCACACCCCATGATTTCTGGACTTTATTAAGTTCGTCATAGCCTCCCTTTGCAATAACTGCCTTATAGAGTTTGAGCAGGTCGACGTTTACATGTCCATGCATAGTAGGTAATCGAGGCTCGGGCTCAAACGACGTACCGCGTTTCTCGTGGAAAGCGGTGAGTTTTTGGATAAACTCGGTATATTCAGGCGTGCGATCAATCTCGTGGATGTAAACATCCTTGCTGCCGGGACCGCGATTCGGGGCCATCTTGGATGTGGTGCAGATCAATGCAGTCGTTATGTCGTGGTATGTTTCGTTAAAGGAGCGACAACGAATCGCAATGGCTTATCATGCAAGCCAAAGCGTTGGCCGCGGGTTTGGCTTCGTCTGCTTGCTTACTTGCTCAGTTGCTCCCTTGGTCTCTCGCCTAATGGATGTCGATATGCTGGCAAGGGAATGACAAGCCACGCGGCCAATTAACGTTAGGTTATTTGGTTAAGGTCTCGTTCGCGGATCTTAGGTGTGTCAATTTAAAAGGTTGATGTTGAGGCGACACTCAGTGCTGGGGGAAACCAGCGACGCGCAAGTAGACAGGTTGGTCGTTGGTCGCAGGTCGCAGGTCGCAGGTCGCAAGCTTGCCGAAGGTTGGATCGCGAAAATGAAATGGATGAAGTAATGCAGTGCAGTTCAAGTCGTGTCGACCCAGAAAAAAAATATGGACGCCTGCGCCTGGTCTGTGCACGCCTTAGTTCTACTCCACCTTCAAGGCAGCTGCTGTACCTACAGTAGCAGCTACCTAACCACTAGAATCTCTGCTACGTTAGGTACTTACCTAGGTAAGGTACGACGGGTTGTGGGGCTTGGAGCTGGGGCTGTACTGTATTCGTACTTGTTATATGGATACATGTACCTACCTTACCTTATGCATGCTTGCCAATATTCAACACGACGTATCCTTTTTTTCTCATCTCTCACCTCTCATCTCTCAACTCTCTCGCCCACCAAATATCTTACGAATAGCATATGAAGCAGTCCCTCCATATTATACATGGTGACTCTTCATCACCAGACGGTCTCAATTCGGTGTCCGCCGATCGTCTCAAGTATGGCATAGATAGTAGTGGGTTTAGCCAAACCACCAACATCATCTTCTCCAATCCCTCGAATTGTTCACAAGTATACCCTTATAGGTACTCATAGTCTTTCTTCCTTAATCATGCCTGCTATGCCACGCCATATACCTATAGTTCAAAATGCAGCAAACAAAACTTCCCAGGCTCTCAACGCCGACTCAGGGACAGCCACATCGACCATCTAACCCATATAGGCCGCAACCAAATGGATATTCTCAAAACCTTCAACCACTTCCAGCAGCATATGGATATCTTCCTCAGGAAACGCGGTCCCAAGACTACCGCCGCTTAGTTTCAGAAGGCTCTCATGCCGTGCCCTTGCGAATGCAACGTGTCTCCATGAATGGGACCGAGACCCGCGCAATGCCTATTCCTTCGCTGCAACTATCAACGGATCGACCTTATTCAGTTCCTACTTACCTTGATTACCGTACAAGAAGCGAGAACAGTAGAAGTTTTGCTCGTCCGCCAAGACCAGCCTCGTCGTCAGATGTTGATAGCATTCACAGACTTGCTCCGTCTCACCCAGTCTTATTCCCACAACAAAGAACAGTTCAGAAGGCTGAGAATGATTCTCTCACCTTACATAGCATTACCGCTGTAGACGCAGTGCGACCTATAAATACACCAAAGGTCCCACGCGCTGTTGCCAAGCGTGGCCCTACAACATCGTCTAACGATAGCTCGAGGGCAGGACTCAATCTAACTCTGCTCCCTCCCGAGCAAAATTCGACCGAGGTAATACGAGCTCAGAAACGAGCTACTGATCTGACGGCTATGAAATATTTCCCTTCGAAGAGGATCAACATCAATTTGACTCTAACCCAATCCCAGACCCCTGTCAATCCCGAAGTATACTCATTAATGAATCCTCACATACGAGACACTCAAGTCAAAAAGGATAACTACATTAAGGATAATACCACCAAAAATGAAACCAGCGAGAATCTTGAAGAAGCTGACGACAATACAACACAAGGCTATGATAGTGAGAACGAGGCTACTGAAGTCATGCTGACATCAGAGAGGTCAGGACAGACCGGGTCAGTTAATGCTGATAGACCTGATCAGGATGACGTTACCAGCAAAGCTGGTCCAGTTGAAGGTCTCCAAAAGGCCAGGGACCCAGATAAGGCAGCCGGGATAGCCAGCGCCCTGAATAACACCCCTAGGAATCCTAACGCAATACCCGAAATACTGGATGAGAAAGGCCAAAACCATGCCATGATGCGCCATCGATACACCAACGCCTGGAATCAGTGCGATATAGACCTCGAAGCTGTGCCTAGTGCGACTCGAGTAGAACCCGAAGCAACAGCTCCTGAGAACCACCATCAGCCTACATCAGTCATCAGGGGCATTACTAGTGCTCGAGACGCGGCAGAAAGAGAAGTGAACAATGTGACACTAACATCCCGACTTTCAAAGGTTGAGGAAGTGATAAGTGTCCAGAAAGAAAAGGGGATGGACGAGTTCGTCAAAGCAAGGCTCAATTCCGGGGATCCCAACGTCCTAGAGACTCTTACCAATGAAATACTGTTAGGTATGGTGGTACACGACGACGAGCTTCTCGAGCAAGTGCTCAAAATCATGCAGGTGCCTTGAAGACCAAGAGAGCAGGGTATGTTGTCGAAGCGTTGAGACATGTGACAGGTGAGAGGCATGAATTCATAGAATATGTCTACTGTGGTTTACTGTATCATTTCTGTCTTCTCAATATCACTAGATAGATATCTTTGCTGTAGAAATTATGCCTAGAAGGAAAAGGAGGTTATTTGCAGACTTACAAGATAGAGATTTCAGACTTCAACCCCATGGGCTGGTATAGGTAAGAACAGAGATCCAACCACATCTTCATGGTCCATATGGCTGTCCTATACGTTCATGTATCACATACCCAAATCTACTATACGTTCTACGTTCTACTATGTATCAAGCAGGCTATATAGTGAGTGTTGCGGTCGATTTGCTCTACCAGTATTACGCCGCCGAGCCATGGTATCGCATCTGCAACTACCCTTGGATATTGTGCAGCGTTTTTCTCGCTGCGTAAACGCATTTATTTCAGCCGAAGTGATCACATGGTGAATATTAGCATCGATAATAAGCTTCCATTACTTTAAACCCCGACTGAGGGTATTGTCTAAGTTCATAGGCCTATCTGATGCAACGTATTTGCAGCCCTACTAAACGCCTTATCTGCATGCAAAGTATTGTTGCGAACCTAACCATTGTTCCCTTGACGCCACCTTCACCCTATTGGGACCAATTAGCGTTCACATAAAATCATCATCCTCCGTCTCATCTTCATCGTGTGCAAGGCTGATCTTGCCCGTCTCATCCACAACCGCCAGCGCCAAGAGATCGTTGACGAGCTCCTCACTACGACTCTTGTTCTCCTCCAGTCTGTTCCTCAAATTTGGGCCCGCATCTCCCACCACTTCGCCTATCTCTCCAGCGGGCGCGCTCGCACTGCGCACTTGGACTCTTACCTCGCCGGGGACGCCGTCGATTCTAACGCTCTGCGTCACGCTGCCGCTGCCCGGAGGCGGACGCGCTATCGGCTGTCCCTGGTTTGCGCTGACTAGGTTCTGAAGGAACGCCGAGGCATCGGGGCAGCCATCCATGAGCCACTTGAGGCAAAGCTGTGTACGCTCGCGGCAGAATCGATTGTTGTCGTCGTACAAGCAGCAATTTAGGAGGGCCACGATACCGTTATGCTGGAGGATTTGGACTTGCACCTTCGGGTTACCGGGAGAGGATTGGCCAGGCGGTGGTTGTAGGAGAGCGGCAAGGATAGATAGGACCTGACCTTTGATACCAGACCACGGGAATTCGTGTGGCGGGTCCGAGATGGGCGGCGGAGGAGGCGGGGGCGGGGGTGGGTTGTTAGATGACGACGCCTGAGGAGTCGAAGTGGTAGTAGAAGGCGGAGTGGGTTCGTTTCGCCGGGTTCCTGGGAAAGGAGCCTTCTCGACACCGACGTCGAGACCTTCAAGTAGCTTGAGGAGCTCGTATACTGCCTCGTAATCGACGAGATGTTGGCGAAGGGGGTAGATGTCAGCGACGGTATAGAGGAAGTCAAGGTACTGTACTAAGCCATCTTTGGCCCGCTCCAGGTCCCAGTTGTCGACTGGAAAGTCTGCAGGATCCAGTCGGCCCTTACGAACCTCGCCCTGAATCTGCATCAAGGCGACGCACTCTGGGACAATACGACTTCGGAATAGGCCGTACAAATAGTTCAACATCTTTCCAAGGCGGACATCCTCGTTGGTGAGGATCCTCTCCACGTCTTCTGTCTTGGAATCGGGAAAGGGGTTGTAGTCTTTTGGCGGCGCAAGAGCCGTACGGAACAGAAATGTAATAAGTCGGAGCAGAACTGTTTGCGCCGGCGATATGATATCCTTAGGGCTTCGAAGAGCCATCCATGCGTAAGGAATGAGAGAGTTCTCATGGATGGCCTGCACAATCTGACTACTGATCTGAAATATGAGAGACTGCTCGTCCTTCTCCCATACGGCAATGAAAACAAGCATTTCTCTTAGGAGGTTCCTGCCGCAGTCAGTGGCAAGGAAAATACGGCACCGCGTTTGTTGAAGGTTCTCGCCGAATCGAGTCAAGCCAGAACCGGCCGAGTCCAATATACACGACTTAACAATCATGTGAAGGGCTTCAATCTGCTTCGGATCAAGGATATTCGGTACTTCAGTAAGAAGCCCGGTCATAGGTCCCTCGCCATATGAATCATCATCGTCAGCTTCCTCTTCATACTCATCGTACTCCGGAGCGAAATTATGTGTTGCCTGAGGCGCCTGACCCTGCCATTCAGGACTATGCCCATCGTCTACAGGGTGCTCAACATTGTCGCCGAGTTCCTCCTGCGGTTCTGCTGAAGCGTAGCGTTGCATGAGGTTGGCCTCACACTCCTTGATTCGTTGGGGTACGGAGTCGATAGTCGGATACATTGCGAGATTCCAGTCGTTCGAGTTCGGGATACGCGCGCCGTACCACCATTTGTCGAGTTCGTGAGACACGCGGCCGTATGCCCTATCCTGCTCGAATTTGTCCGTCTCTTCTGGATTCCATGTTGAGACGATCTCAGAAGCCTCATCGTATGCGTCGGGCTGCCAAGCCCAGGTTTCTGGTGGGGTATAATTCCAGGCCAGGAGATTCTCGTCGTGAGGCAGCCATTGATCCTTCTTCTCTGTACCCTGCGCATCGAAATATTCCTTGCATATACTAACCGCAGCGTCACACATCCGCGATGATCTTTTAAGCCAATTGGATATTTCGTCACGGAGTTGAATACTTCTGGGCGCGGGGTAATCTAAGACTGACTCATGCCGATCTTCTGGTCCCGGGTTGCTGTCGGCGTCTGGCGATTCAATCAACACCTTGTACCAGAATAACATTTTATTACGATCGTTCTTTGCGACCCAATTGTGAGCCTGCTGCAGTGATGTCACGAGGACCTTTTTGCCTGTCAAAGCTTAGTAGAGATAACCTAGGACGCGCATCAGCAGCTGGACCTACAGAGTTCAGTGATTTCGTTCAATTTAGCCCTCGATGCCTCGTCATCGGGCATCTCACCATCTATCCCCTTGCTGGTCACGTTGACGCAAAGACATATCGACTCGTATACCTCGTGGTCGAAATGAATAGCTGCCGACAAGTCTTGGGGCACCTCGGGATCAGTTGTGACTAGAAGATTACGGGCAATATGCATGAGCTTGTTAAGCATCTGCAATGCCTCCTTTAAAGGCACGTAATTCTTAATAATCAGAGCAGTGACCTCGGGAGTCGTGATGTCGAGGAATCTAGTTTGGACAAAGGGCTCTGATCGTACACCAAGAGATTTCTCGTTAAGGTCACATATTGCAGCGCTCACAGCTCGACGTAGCCATATCCATACTCGCACGTTCCTCGAGAGGACCTCCCTGCCGGCGAAGTGTTAATAAGGGTTAGAAAGGCCTTGGTTGCAAATCCCTTACCTCACATCCTTAAAAGTGTGAGTCTTCTCGAGGGTTTTGGAGACGATGCTGGTGACCTTGGCAAGAGATTGAGGTCCTAAGACGGGGGACTGGTTGTAGTGGCCCTCAAGGCATATCAGGGCGGCTGAGAAGATGCGCTCCTCGATGGAGTCGTTCTTCCACATTGTAGCCGAATCAGGGTCGACCTGGTTGGTTGATCTAGGAGACGACGCCATGGCAACTCTAGTCGTAGCCTAGCAGTATGGAAGCTTCCAACGATAAACGTCTTAGACCCATGTCAAGGCATGCAAGGCCCCGCCATAGATGGAGTGCGATGAGAAATTGTAGATTACAAGAGGGGAAAACGAGTAAGTAGGGCTGCCCCAGGTGGTCGTGGTTAGACGCAGATGAGTGACACTGTATTAAGGTACAAGTAAAACGATTACAACTTATATCGCAATTGTGTTTGGTAGAATATCAATATTTGTATGGCGCCACCATTGGGCAAAATGTGAAAAAGTTCAACGAAAGTTACCTGACCCGAAAAGCTTCGAACAGTGGGGTGGTAGTGGTAGCGTAGGTGGGGCAGGTATCTCTTTAAGCAAATATTGTTTTTTCTAAATACAATATATGAATTTACCAAGGCCGGTTTATAAACTGCTATGTACATACCTCATTATCCACATCTCGAAACGTCAATTCTCCCAAACACATCCTCGATCTCGCGGAAGGTTCTGATCTTTTCTTTGGTTAATATGTTAATATCCCTATCAAATACCGAATACATTTCAACCGCCTCGTGTACTTACATTAATGGCAACGACTTCTTCTTTCAAGATCCCAATCCGACTCGGAGAAATCGATAAGCACACTTGTCCCACACTTGGAACAGAATCGATGATATCTGACATTGTTGCCAAAGCGGTATGATGATCATTCATCCCAGCCTGATTTGAACTTGACGTCATCGAGTTTTGGCTATAATAGAAGATAGCCGTTCTTCGTGCAGATGGAGCAGTTGCACCGAGTCACCTTTGACGAACGTATATCAGGTTAGTCTACTGTGAACCGAGTTCTCCTGCAGTGGCAGTTTGCTCTATATGTGATCACTGGTGCCTCTGAGTTTGACATTGTGGACGGTGAAGGACGCTCGACTCGAACAGGAACGTAGAAGGGAAAGTGTGCTGCTGGGTAATCAGCGCAGCGCATGTTACACGGAAGACGGAGTAGTTACATCCCCAATCCACCAGGATCGAAAGCTACGCTTCCGTGCGCAGGCTATGTAAGCTGAACGTCTGTTCGGGGTGCGCATCCTCGATCATATCCGCATTACCTACCCCATATTTCCTTTTTCCCTAAATATCTATAACCTACGGTTCCCTAGCCACGACGTGGTGTATTAAATCTCTCAAGGTTCTAGTACTCACGCATTATTCGACAGATAGTTAAGCGTGTCTGCACTGGGAATGGTGTGCTTCAGCCCGCAAGGTTGGCGGTAACTTCCAAGAGGTAGCTTACCGTCCGGCTACCGATAATGTTGTCAAAGCATAGGGTTACTCGTGGATGAGTAAGTCTCAATCACAACATAGCAGTTGAGGGAATTTGATCAACTGGTTTGGGTTCATAAACCGAAATTGTGGCGCATTAATACGTGCTGGTGATTCCGATCTTGAGGTCAAGGCCAAGATGGTAACTGGACGAAAGAACCTGGTTCGATAGGAGGTCGTATTGGAGGATATACTTAGTTCAAGACGCTGTCTTCATAGGTACCGTATCCTCATATAATCTGTTCAACGTAGCAGATATAACTTTGTGCAATAAGCGTTCTCCACTCCTGAGGTCTATCACATGGCGAACAGCCAAACCTCCTGGGTGTCCGCTGATAGCTATACGCACACAGAGGATATATTTGACTCCTCTCCGTCACCATATCAGTGGCGCTCTAGTTCTGACATGTTTAATTAGGTATATAACGGCACCTAAGAAAAAAGCTTCATCTAACCTTGAGCCACATAAGAAACATACGCTTCACGCCAATAAAAATCTACAATAGAGTCTGCGCAAAAAGCCACAGAGGCCTCAAACTCTCACTAATCTACTAAAGTATGGCTGAAACATCTGTACTATATATAGTCTTCCTTTCTCCTCACCATTGCCTCTCTCACCTTACTACCTCACTTCATTCAGTGTATCGACCTTCTCGCCTGTTGTCGTTCATAAAGATGGCACAAGTGTCTTTGACCGCGGTTAACAAGATATTCTGGGACTATTTGCCTGCAGAGATCCGGCTCATGATCCTAGAGATCTTACTGCAGGACGGTTGTAGCTTAGCTAGCTTCGCCACGGTGTCGCGAGAGTGGCAGACGATTATCGAGCGGCATAACTTCGCCCAAATCAAGTTAACACCGTCATGCCTCGATGATTTTGATTCGATGCTTCGACGCAATCGAGCTCTCGTGGACTGCATATGGCTTTGCATAGAACTTGAAGAATACGATTGCACCGCGTGCGCGCCTGAAGATCCCGAGGGGTCGATGGTCAGTGAGACGGACAATGAACTAGTCGCCACAGCATTAGAGGATCTATTTGAGGATCTCAGCGCATGGGAACCAAACGGCCAGTTGTTGCTCGATATCAGTGTTTACTCGCCTAGTGACTCAGAGCATTGGTTCAAATATCTAACATTTGAGCCCGACACTCCTTCGGACGAGTGCGGCCGTGGATGTGTAGAGCAGGCAATTCAAGCCAAAGCTCACGACCACAAGCACAGTTGGGTCTCTGGAAGCCGAGATTCTGCTCCGGATCCCATGGCTATTGATAAACTTTTCGAGCAAATTATGGATCAGGGACCGTTCGGCACTGATGAGCAGGAAGACGAATGGTGGCAGGAATTGCCAGCAATCCCGGCAGTAACAGGCGTTCTTCTACGTCAACAGAACCGCCGACGATGGAAGCCAAAGGCGCTTGCACAGATGTTTTCCCGCCTCCCCAGACTCCGGGAGATCCACTACGAGCCGTGGCGGGAATGGAACAGGACTTTTCAGATGTGGACGGATAAATGTAAGTATTGTTGCAACAGTTCGCTATGTTATTGACAAGTGACTACCTGCTAATACTCGTCTCCGGTGTAGCTTACAGATTTCTTTTCGAGTCGCTCTCTTCCAGCAAATTACAGAGACTCGTCATCTTCGAAAACTTCAATCAGCAATACCCACCCGGTCTTAGGAACTATGAACCTATTCAAACCCCGACCTTTGCTGTCAGTCAGATGGTCGCCAACGCCAGTCTCAAGCTTGAGCATCTCGCAGCGTCCTTCATGGTAGACGCCAGCTATTTCTTCCAAGCTCGGGAACCCTCCTGGTTGTGGCCCAAGCTGACTTCGCTTGTGCTTACTTCGCGACTACTCACCCCCGACCGGAGCCCGACCGATATCAACGATATGCTCCAGGCAGCAGCAGAAACGGCCATGAAGATGCCAAAACTTGAAACAATGGAGATCTGGAACGGACGAGTGGGACTGGCAACGCTCTTCAGATACCAGTCTGTCGGAGCCCGGCGACCTGCTGTCGTAACCTGGAGAGGCACATGGGGACTCGATCTGGAGCCTTCTGTCATCCGGGCTTGGGAAGCTGTCGCGCTCGAACATGGTGGCGATGGATCTACTATTGTCAAGGAACTGTTGGGTGCTGGTTCTGTTATCAAGTCTCATGGCGATGCAATCCATTATTTGAAGATTTCAAAGCCGGTAATTCGGCCGGTTTCATTACAACAAATTCGGCTGGAGCACAATATTCGGGGAGTGCAACAACGTGTAAGTTAACTCGATTTCTCGAACGAAGCCTCGAGTATAACAAATACGGTTTGCCAGGACAGAATACCTGTCGACATGACGGGTAATCCTTCCTGACTGTTGGGATTCTGATAGGAAATGGTGTGTGTGAAAAGGATTGCATCATAATAGTTTGGGAAGTAAGAAACAGCAGCAAGAACTCGTTCCCACTAGGAAGGAAATGAATACACACAGTGCACCACGTTAGGAGCCTTGCGGATGGTTTCTTTGCGTGTGCGTGATCTGTTACTGAGGCTTCCTTTCCGTGCTTCTCGGGGCCGCAGAGGCATGATGACTGGGAAAGCTACAGTCCAGCTCCCTGTTGTAAAGTATGATGAAAAAGGCATTCGAGAGACGAAGAACGTCCCGGGCACCTATTTGGAAGATTACCTACCTACATACGCATAGGCTTTTAGGGATACCTAATGAACTGATTTTCAACACCTGCCATAAGCCACGTGTATTTGTAACGTCTCGTCCCTGGCAGTCATTTATAATCTAGATCAGTCTTTGCTAGCTGTCCACTCGCGAAACTCTACCGGCGTACAAACGTGTTCTGAGAGTAGTGATTAGAAGCTATCCTGACATGATCTAAAAAGTTATACTGGCGCAACCTATTCATAGATATCCTGGTGAAAATCTTATGATGGAAAGACAATTAACTGAGTACAAGGCAATGTAGCTGATGGGCCCTTTTGGATAGCACTAGTGGACGTCAAGAACCATCGATAGATGTTTCTGTCGCAAAGCTACCAGTCTCTGAGGTTTCCACACTCAGATCATCAATAAACAGTCTGAATTCTGTCCTGTTAGGAGGGATTGGTCCCTCTCAGGCATAAGCGACTATTTTGCGAAGGCAGGGTTCCGAAAATGTAATCCGACATCTCCCAATCCTCTGAACCGACGGCGTTCTGCGCGTAAAATAAGTTCCAGGGGTCTAACTTTTTCTTAAGATCATATAGCCTGTCATATTTGTCGCCCCAGAACGAATGCTGGAAGTCGGGCTCGATGTAGTCCGATTCAGAAAGGTAAGCTCCCGAATTAGGAGATACTGCGCGCCACCTCATGCCCCAATCGGATGTTAATACATTGCTCCAGATTGTGATGAGTTCCGTGTACATGTCTTGCGTCCACGCTATGATGTCTACGGCGTGCAAAACAGTCCTGCGCCAGGCCGGGTTGACAGCATTGTCAGGATACCCGGATTTCGGGGCGGCAGCGACGTTATAACCAGATACCACCCCACCGCTGTCCACGACATAACGAATAGCATCAAAAGTTGGTGAAAGTATCGTCGAATTCTCCCAGTTTTCCCTAGGGAAAAGCCGACTTCCATACCGAGCTAGATTAGATCCCCATAGTTCTAGGGGGAAGGACTTATCCCATGCCTCGTAGAAATTGGTGTACTCCTGATAGACTGGCTTTAGGTCGAGCCCAATATTTCCCATGGCCTTAAAGAAGGGATCGGTAAGTGCTTGTAGTTCCGATTTGGACATGTTCGGCGCGAACCACGGTGCCATATCCCATACGTAGGTGCCGCTCGTTGCGTTGAGATTGAAATGGGCGTAGGTACCAGCGTCAGTATATTTGGGAAAGTCTTCGAAGTAAGCACGAACAGCTTGCCAAAATTGGTCGGGAGACATTTGCTCCCCACTAGACAGACTGAAACTCATTGTCGTGACCGGAATCTCGGGGAACGCCTTGATAACCATGGACGTCACGACGCCATAAGTAGATCCGCCACCACCTCGGAGAGCCCAGAAGAGCTCAGAGTTGAATGTTTCGCTGGCTGTGACGAAACGACCGTCTGCGGTTACGAGTTCCATGGAAAGAACCTAGCAGTAGTTTTAGTCTATGCGGCAAGGAACCGTACGCGAATACACCCACCTGATCCGCTGCCATTCCATATAAACTCGATAATGGAGAGTGCCCGCCGCCCAAAATATACCCCCCTGTAAGCCCGACCGTCTGTTGATATTGCTATTAGCCCTACCAGCATTGAGAGGTGCACGCAGAATCCGGCTTCGGTCTATCTTACCTTCCCCTCAGCGCCAACGACTGTTAGGTTGTGCTCATGCGCAGCTTCATACGCCTCAAACACTTGAACTCCGGCTCCCATCTTAAAGGCTGGTCCTTTGTACGACCCCTCTTCGTAGTCCTCGTAGTATCTAATATCCTTCATATTGTGAGTCCACAGAGAGAGCGAACCTGCTCCAGTACTCTTTGCGCCGTAGTCATGGCCGGTATTCTTGATGACTAGCCGCAGGTTAAGGCTACGCGCCATGTTGATGGCTAGTTGGATTTGAGATACAGTGGTTACGTTGACCGACATTTTCGGATATGCGCCAATGGTACAATTTAGCGCATACGGGTTGACCGTATGAGGCACACACGATGTCCCTTCGAATAGGATCGCATTAATAGACGTTGGATCATTCGTGCTGAGCTGTGTTAGCCAAGACTATCACTATCACTATTACTCGGTGAGAGGAAATGGCCAGGTTAATTTACTGAATGAAAGAGTCATCCATCCAGTGCGATGTGATCTCGGCACATTTAGCCGCATCTTGATTCCCGTAGTCGCTATAGCATGGAGAAGCGAACGGTTTGGTCTGGATGAGACTGCCGCCCAGAAGGAGGTCAAATACTCGATTTGTAATGTCACCAGGGAAGACAACGAATTCACCCGGGAACGTCTTACACGGTCCAATTATGGATTGGTTGGCAGCAGTTGCAGGGTCCGCGAAACCGAATAAGACTATGTTAGTTAAACCAAGATTGGTGAGATTTGCGAGGACGGCGTCGGTGAGCTGATGAGTCTCTCCGGGAAAGAGGTCAGCTGTCGCGTTGGAGGAAGATGCATCGACGGCAACGAAAGCGGGAGCTACGGTGTGCTCATCGGCGTCTTTAAGGACAAGTAAGCGTCAGGTTAGCCTGTTGGAAAACGGTCTTCACTGTTTGGTTCGAGGAGGATCGCATTCTAACTGACTAATGACTTGACCGTTCACGACGAGCGTCTGAGCAAAGCCGAGTCGCGAGAGCGCCAATACGAGGCTCGCTCTTAACAGTGCACGGAAATACATGATGAGAGGCGTGAGCCGGAGCAAACTCGCACGCACTCGAGGAGAAAACAGAGAGGCTTAGACAGCGAGAGAGGTGAGAGGACGATGGATGACATTGGAGCTATTGAAGCTGTCGATAACCATCCCAAGCTCCATCACTCCTTTCGGCCTTAAGGCAAAGCACCATGACGACTAGCATGGGCTTGATTTGGGGAGCGTCATCGTCTCTTCACGGATAATTTCCTTGAACGGAACCGAATCAAGATGGAAGCGGGCATACGTGGAATGTCATTAGTCTGCCTCATTAGCCGGCATAGTGCTGGGCTATCTCGCGCCGGCAATTCGTGCGCGACGATCATTTCGCGGTGACCGTGAGAGGTCTCGTCCCAGTTCCACGGAAGATAGGCTGCTGCATCTCATGACTGGGACATTCTGATTTGAGCTAGACAGCACGAGATGGAGTGTTATAGATTGCCTTAGGTACCAGGTAGGTAGTTAAATACCGCAGCGGCAGTGTATGGCCCCGAGAAATGGTTGAATATATACAATCGTTTTCTTCCAACCAACCATTCAGTTGGAGAGGAATCATTTTCCCTACGCCAACGGTATTTTATCAAAAAACGGTAATAGCTTCTGTATTTTTTTTTTAATTTTATTTCTTCTACTTTCTACAGACTACGCGGCTACAAGAGCTACAAGGGCTACTATTTACACCTACCTACAGAACCTGGAGAGACCTAGAAGACCTGGAAAGACCTGGAAGACCTGGAAGACCTGGAGACCTGGAGACCTGGAAGACTTAGAAAACTTCAAAGACTTTAAGAAGTAAAAGGAAAGGAAAGGAAAGGAAAGGATATAAGCCAGGTCGAGAGGAGGAAGGAAGACCTTATATAAGGCAGGTGGTTACACAAATACGCGTAACGCGTTTACAGCAGCAACAATAATAACAACCTAAAACAGTAATAATTACAATATCATTGTCCTAGGAGAAATCGTTGTCATAAAATCAATCATTATATGCAATTCAATCGTTTCTCACATCTACATATTGCCGCTATGGTACTTAAACTTTACAAACTATCCGCCTTAACCTAGTGGGTAAAGCGTAAGGCGTTCCATAATTATCATAGCGGGAAAATATAATACGTTAAAATGATTTTAAGCTTAAAATAAAGTTTTATATTAAAACCGTTTTAAAAAATATATATATTTTCTTTAATAAATAATATAATAAAATATATTTAAAGTATAATTTTATTTTATAAATAAAAAATTATTTTAAAACGTAAATAATTTTAACGTTAAAATAATTATAAATATAAAATAATAAAATAATAATATCTTATATAAATAAATACTTAATAATAAAATATTTTATTACTTTTTTTAATTATAATATATAAAATCATTTTATAATTATAAATTATTTTAAATATAATAATTATTTTAACTTTTATTTTACGTATTTATTATATATCTTAACGTTTTAAGGTAAATTATTATATTAAAGTATATATTAATAAGTTATAAAACGTTTTAGTTTTTAATGATTAAAATTAAATAAATTTTAATAAGTGTTGTTTACTTTTTATTTAATATATAAGTTAAAGTATTAAATAATAATATATAAATGAGTAATTTTAAAGTTAAATGTTTATTTATTTAATATTTATATCTTTTTACGTATATATATTTATATATATAGTATATTATTACTTGTAGATATTTTTACCGGAAGTAAATTATAAATTTAATATATTATTAATATTTATATATAAATACTTTTATAGTTATAATCTTATAAGAAATTATAAAGTTATATATACGGTTTATCCTTCTTATAATTCCGTAAGTATTTTATTAATAAATTAATATAAGAAAATTTTAAGGTTATGTTTTATTAAATCGTAATCGTTAAATAATGGTATATACGTTAAGGTAATATATAAGTATGATAAATAAGGAAATTTATAAAGAGCTTAACGTTTTATAGGTAAAAATTAAAGACGTTTTATTATATCTTCCTTTACTTATAAGGCTTATTTTAAGGAGTTATAGTTTTTTTATAAAAAATAAAGATCTTTTAAAGTAGTTTTTCGATAAAAACTTAACATGTTTTAACATACCGTAATAATTTTTTTAATTTTTTATAAAAGATATTTTATAAATTAATTAATTTATAATCAATATAATATTAAAAAAGCTTAATTATTAACTTGTCTTAAAGCTTAATGATAAACTTATTTATTTAAATTGCGATAAGTGTATTATATATGTTAAACGCTACTTAAAGATATAACTAAACGCCTTAAACTAATTTATTACGTTTAACGAATATTTTTTAATATAAAGTGGGGAGACGTAGGCTTATATGAATTTAAAGAAAAGAAGGTTTTTAATAATTTAAAAGTACGATCTTAAGGAATGAGAATTATTAATATATAAAGGTGTTAGTTATATATTTTAATGTTATTTTACTGGTGGGATATATAGATTTAGTTATTTATGGGAGAAAGGAGTAGGGGGTATTATACTTAATAAATATCGGGAGCATATTATATCTTTTATTAAGGAATTTACTTATTTATATTTAAAGGTTATATTTTAATAATATAAGACTTTAGTTTATAACAGTTAAATGGTTTTATTTTATTAGGTTAAGTTAAATATTCTGATATTAAAATTTTTATTAAAAAGCTTTAATATAAATCTTATAGTTGATGTATTTTAATGGATAAAAGATTAATTATTTAAGAATAAAAATTATTATAAAGATAAGGTAATTTTTAAAAAGTTTATTAAGCTGGTGATTTAATTATAAGAAGTTATTTTTTAGGAAATATTATATTTAATAAATTATTATATACTTATTAAATTATAAAAGCTTATTAATTAAGACGGAGATAAGATAAATAAGATATAAACTTATCCATTTTATAAGTAAAGGTAACGATGTTATAATTTAGTTTTATTTATTAATAGTTATATTACGTAATAATGATAAATGAAGTGTTATACCTTTAATTATATGATAAACGGTAAAGCATATAATATTTATAAAGTAAATTAAACTTATATATAATATTAAACGATAAGTAATTAATTATTTTTTTTGTGATTAATGTTAAAAGAGTTTAATATAATATATGTTTTTTTATAAGTTTTTTATTAATGAATTATATCGATCCGGTTTAATATTAAAATAAATATATTTTACGATAATTATATAGTGATATATGTATTATATTATATTGTTAGATAGTTATATGATAAGATCGCCGTTAAGTTTAATACTATATGTTATCTTGTTAACTATGTTTATTAAGCTTTTTTACTTTTTTAAAATAATGAGATATATTATTTTAAAACTTATAATGGCTGGTATAATAGCTAAAATAAGCTAAAAGACTTATTCTATAAATCTCTTTATTATTAAATATTATATAAAGACCTGCGATTTTTTTATAAGTAAATTTAAGATTAAGAAGATAATAAGATTTATAAAGTTTTATGTATTATTATTAACAATCTTAATTTAATTATTTAATATTATCTTTAAGTTTATCTTATATATAAATATTAAGATAAGCGCATTAATTTTACTAAATTTTATTTAAAGAAATAGTTAAATGTTTACGATTAAGATAAAAATATTTATAAATAAATTTTTTATATTAATAAAATCTTTACTTATTTAAATCTTATAATTAATTTTTAAAAGGGTGTTTATAATTATAAATGTCTTAAAATCTAGGACTTATTTTATAATAAAGGTAACAGTTAAATATTATAAGCTTTTTTTTTTATTTACGGATAAGGTTTTTATCATATATTAAAGAAGGGGAAAGGTCTTTTTAAATAATAATATTTCTACGAATATGTTATACCTTTTCTTAAATATTAAGTAATATTATAAAGGGGTAAGATTATAATAATTTTATCTTATAACGTTAAGGTTTATTTAAATAAGTAATTTAAAGATAATTTTATATATAAAGGTATAAAGATATTAATATTCTCTTTAAATAATTTTAACTTAAATTTAATGATATATTTATTTTACATAACGAGAGGATATTTACATAAGCATTATGATATTTATTATATAATTACTTTAAAAGGTTTTCGGGTTATGTTAATTAAGGCTTAGCAGCTTATTAATTAATTTAACTTTAATAATATTTTTATAAGGTTTTTATTTAATTTACGTTAAATAATTAAGGATAATAAAGTTATAAGACGTTTAAAATAAACAACTAGTCTTTAAATGTAATAAAATGTACGCGATATGTTACATTTACTTTAAAAGGTAGATTATGATAATTTTTAATTTAATTTAATTTAATATTATGATATTTACGTAAATAAAAGTAATTATAATAACTTATATATGTCTACTACGTTAAGTTTTATATAAAGATATATTATTTAATCTTTAAATTATATAAATTAATTAATAAAATAAATGTTATATTTTAAGCTTTATATGTTAATTATAAGGTTATTTATATGTTGAAATGAGTGGTAAAAAAAGTGGAAAATAAGAAATGTTATTAATAATTAAATATATAAAAGTATTAAAATGTGATAAAACGATTAAAATATATCCTATATAATATAATATTATTTTTTAATAAACTTATAAGTAAATATAACATAGAACCGATATTATAATATAAATTTAATAAATTATATTATAAAAACTATAAGATATTTATTTATTATTAAATTAAAACGTATACTTTAAATAAATAATTATTATATTATAAATATAAATAAATATAATTTATCCTTTAAAAAGTAATAAAAAAAATATATTTATTATGGAAAATTAAATAATTATACTTTATTAATAATATCTTACTCGATATAATTAAGCTTTTTAATAATATATAATAAATGGATTAAAAGATTTATTAATTATATAATTATTATCTTTACCTTCTTTTTTATTGTTATATTTAAAAATAAAGTTAATATTAATATAATTAAAATTATTAATTTAATCATCCCTTATTTTATTAATTTAATTCCTTGGTTTTTTATTAATATTATTATAAGTTATTTAAATATTAAAGCGGCTTTTGCTTTTATTATTTACATTTTTATCTTTAATTAAAATCTTACCTTAAGCTAAGTTCTTACCTTTAATATTCTTTTAAAGGTTTAAGTTAATTAAATATTGCGAATCTAACGTTAAATAAAACCTTATTTATTAAGGGTAGGGTAGAGTTAAGTCTTATATCTCCGGTCGGTTGTTATTATCCTTACTATTTATATTAATTTAAGTGATAACGTTTTCCTTACTGTCATTTAAGTCTTTTTTATTACTTAAGTCGGAATTATTATATGCTTATTTATCTTAGTGGGAAGGTGTTAAACTTTTCTTAAAATGTTCAACTATTTTATCTTAATCTATTAAAGGTATTTTAAATGGTTAAAAAGGCAAGGCTTCGTTAATTATAAACCTTTCTTTAGCAATTTTAAATATATTTTACTTTTATCTTCCCAATGTAAATATAACATTTAAATATTAATCAAGCTTAACTTATATAAAGATATTTAGTTTAATATTATGAAAATCTTAAACCATATATATAAAATTAAATAATTTACATACCTTTTTACGCGTAGCTTTATTTATTTTTTAATTTATATCTTTTTAAAGTTTAAGGTTTTAATAAGTCCTTTTATTAATTATTATTTTAAATCTTACAATAAAAAATAACTTAACAGTAAACGTTATAAATATTTACCTTATAAATTAAAAAGGTAGTTTTTCTTAATTACCGAATATTTTTTAATAATTAATAATATAAGTTATATTCGGTTTATAAATAAACCGGAATAAATTTAAGTTTAATTTATTTTATAGCTAAGTATAAATAAATATAATATGTTATAAACGTATAATATTATAATTCTTTATATTTAAATATTCCTTAATAATATTTAAAACATATCCCTTATTTTATTAATGCCATATAATTAATATATTGAAATTATTCTATAAGACGTATATATAATTACTTTTATAAGAATTCATATTTAAATCTTTAAAATAAATTTATATAATAATCTTTTATATCTTTAAACTATTAAAAAAAACGTTTATATTAAGGAATTAATTATAAATCATTTATAAAATACCTTTATATATCTTAAATATTAAGAAGTATTTATATAATTTAAAATCATAATAATTCTTAATAAAGTTAATCTTTTTTAAGCTATACTTTTACCCGTCACCGACGCCTTTCTTTTATTAATAAATAAAATTATAATTAACGTTTATTATTATTTTTATGTTAACTTTAATTAAAAGGAAAAATATATTAAAATATTTCTTTAAAACGTTTAAAGTTTCTTTAAGCTTTATCTTAAAGACTTATAATATTAAAAGATTATCGAATATATTAAACGTTACTTTAAAAGTAAATTTGTTAAAGATAACTAGTTTTATAAGGATAACCCCATAAGGCTATCCTTTTAACGATAAGTTTTTTTTATATTTAATATACTTTTTTAATTATACTTTTAGTTTATTATCTTTATTATTAATATAATATTTATTATTTTATTTAAATAGCCTTTTTAGGCTTATAAGCTTAACATATTAAATATTAATATAATCTTAATAAAGATCTTGTAATTTGTAATATTTAGTGTTTATTATTAAGTTAAAATTAATTACTTAATAATACTTTTTTTTTTAAGATAGGGAAATTAAGATTATGGAATTATTGTAAGTTAATAGTAAGTATTTAATGGATTATTAAAGTTATGTAGTAAGAAGAATAATAGTAATATTAAAGATTAATTCTTAACTGATATAGGTTATTATTGTTAAACTTAATAAATTAATCTTTTAATTAAGCTTATTAATTAATAGATAATAAGAATTAACGTTTGTAAGGTGTTTAAGATTTAAAGATGTAAAGGTTATAAATATTAGACTTTTTTTAAGTTAAGGATTTTGTTTATTACTTAAAGTAGGACTTAATGTGTTTAGGAAGACGTTTATAAGTGAGATTAAAAGAGATTAAAGTTTTAGTTAAGTTATAACTTAATAAGATTAAGGATTTTATTATTTATTTTATAAAATAGTTTAAATATAAAATTTTAAAATCTTACAAACCTAAATAATTTAAATAGGCTTAGGATTAAATTGGGAGGAAAATTATTAAAGTTAAGAAGGATAAAATATTTAAAAAGTTTAAGAATTTAGGTCTTAAAAAGATCTTAAAAATTAGAAAAATTATATTAGTTTAAGTAGGTTTAAGCTTATAATAATATAAATTATTGTTAATAAGAGAGTATAGCTTTATAAATTTTATATTAAATTTAAAAGATAATAAAGAATTATTTATTAAAAAAGATAGTAAAAAAGAAAATAAAGAGATTTACCTTATAGGAGAGGAGAAATATCTTATAAAAGAAGGAAAGGACTTTAAAATTAAAGAGAATATCTTTAATTATGCTTTATAATTTAAAAAATAAGGTTATTAAACATAATAATAAACATATAATAACCATCTTAGTTTAGAATTAAATATTATCGAGTAAGAGTGATTTATAAAGATTAGTAAAATGGTTAAAGCTAGTTTTAATTAATATATAAATAACGTTAATATAGGAGAAATTAACAGTAGATTTTATAAGGTTAATATTGAAAAAGTTATAATTAATAAATTTAAGATTTTTAAAGATTTGTTAATATATATTATTAAGATTTTTATAATAACTATTATGGTAAAACCTTTAATGTCGTTAAACTTTAAAGGGAAAAGTGTTTAAAGGTTTATTAAATTGTAAAATAAGTTAAATAATTATAAAGATGAGGATAATTTAAAGTTAAATATTTCTTTTAAGCGATATTTATCAGCTTTAATTAACAAGGTTATAATATTAAATAAATGTATAATTTAAATTATTATAGCCTTTTATAAAGTTATGTAAAGCTTTGTAATAAATAGTTTAATTATTTGAATAATTTAAAGACTTTTAAATATAAGAAAATTCCACTTATTTTTAATAAAAGAAAAGGAAAGTAAAGGAGAAGATAATATTTATTAGAATAATGGTAAAAATAATTATTATAACGATTTTTATATATAAATTTAACGTTTTGATAAATCTATTAGGAATAACCTTATTTAAGAGTAAGTTATACTTAAAAATATATTAATTTTATTTTTTAAAGATGTTTATAATTAGTAGGATATATGTTTATTAATATTTAAAAGGGAAGCTTTAAAAAGTAGCTTATTAGTTTTTAAGGTAGTTATTCTTAGGGAGTTTAAGATTAAGTTTATCGATATATTAATATGGTTAAAGAATGTTATGTTTTTTATAAATAATATTAAAAATGGTAAATTTGTGAAAATATTTACCAGTTAATTATTTATATATGTTAAAGCTTAAGGTAATTTTACTTAATTTTAATTGTTTATATATTTATATTAAACCTTAGTATCAGCTTTATAAAAGTTATTATTAATTTTAATAAAAAGTTTAAAAATATTAGAATAACTTAATATTATTATTAAAAAGTAATGAATCTTTTAATAAAAGCTAGAAGATTTTATAAGAGGTAGCTTAGCCTTATAAATTAACTTAAATCTTAAAAATCTTTTCAATAAAGAAAAAGCTTATTAAAGTAATTATTAAAATTTAAGACTTTTTTAACCTTAAAATGATTATAATGATAAATATGGTTAATAATCTTTATAAGTTAATTATTTTAAATTTTAATCTTAGTTTCTTTGTTTATTATTTAATAATAAAGGCTTATTAAAGTTTACGTTTAAAGATTTTAAATAAAGAGGTTAAGATTTTAATAAGAAAAAAAGAGTTAAGTTTAATAATTGTTGATTCTTTAAGTATTAATGTTATAAAAGAAGATTTCTTCTTAAAAATGGCATCTTTACTTATTATATTAATAAAGTTATATAAAAGCATTATAATGGCGTTAAATAGTTAGCCAAATAACTTATAATTTATGGATATATATTGGCTTTAAAAGGAAAAGTAAAGGTTAAAATTAATAAAAAAATAGGGTTTATTTACGAGAAAGAATAAAGTTTTAATAATTTTTACTTTATTTATTTTATAAGATTTAAGGATAAATTTATAGATATTATAATAGTTTTAAATTTAAAAGCTATAATATTCCATGCTATTAAATAAGAAGGTTTAATAGGCTTAATTTATACTTATTATAATATGTTTTTTACCATTAAGATTATCTTATAGAAATATAAAAGTATAATATGTTATTAATGGTATAACAAGTATGTAAAATGGGTATCTTTTATTAACTTTAATCTTATTTATTAATAATTAGTTATTAGGAAAATTTAATTAGTTATTAAATAAATAGTTAAAGCTAATCCTATGTTAAGATAAAGATTTAAAGATTTTAAGAAGAAGATTTCCTATTTAAAAATAAAAGTTAGGTTTAATTTAAACGTTTTTAATGTTTAAGTTTATATAAATATAAGGAGTTTTAATGTTATAATTGATTATAAATGGATTATTTAATGGGTAAAGAACCTTATCTTTTTTAAAATTAACCTTATATTGTTGAAAAGAGTTTAATTTAAAATCTTAATCGATATTTAAGTTATTTTTAACTTTTATATTTAAGGCTTGGTTAATAATATTAAGATTTACGGCCATTTTTTAATCATAATTTACGTTTTGGATAATTTAACATTTAAGATATTTATAAATATTAATTTTATGGCTAAATATAATATTAAGTTTAATTTTATTTAAGGTATTTGTTTATTTAAGTTAATCTTTAATATAAAGGTTAAAGGAAAAATTAATAATATATTTAGATTTTAATTAATCGTTAAGAAAATTATTATAATAAAGAAGCTAATTATCTTTATTATAAAAGAAATTTTAATTAAGGTTAATTTTATAGATTTATTTAAGTTTATAAATAAGATCGATAAATTAATACAGTTTTATCATTTTAGCTTAAAATATGAAGTAATGTTGGATATTATAGTAAATAAGTTCATAGTTAAAAAGATGTTAGTGAGTAACGATAAAACTTAGTTTATAATTATTTAAAAAAATTAAAAGTTAAGTTAAATTAAGTTTTATTTAAAAGGCGTTTAAGCTTAATTAATTAATTAAGAAAATATAAAGTTTTATTAAAATGAAAATATAATTAAAGAAGAATAAAATAATTTTATAACTTATTAGATAAATAAAGAAAAATAAGAATATAATATTTATTACGTTAAGATATTACTTAAAATAAGACTTATTAAAAATGTAAATAGATAATCTTTTATTTAAAATAAAGATAAGAAGCTTAATTATTTTAAGCTTAATTTCTTTATATTTTTTTATAATATTAATAAGCTTAAAAATATCTTTGTTATTAAATTTAAGGTAAGAATATTTATTAGCGTTTTTAAGTTTAAGCTGGCTTTTAAGGTTAAAACCTTTATAGATAAATACGATATTTTTTGCGATAAAGGTGTTATATTTATGCTAAAAGATAAGAAAATGCGTATTAATTTTATTAATGGTTGGTAATAATAATTAAAGCTTGTAAAAGCTTACCTGTTAAGAATAAAAGATTATTTTTTCCTTAATAAGGTTAATAATGGATTATATGTGTAAGGAAAGATGTTATATGAGATTTAACTAATGCTTGTAACCTGCTTTATATTCATTATTTAGAAATAAGTTAATAGTAAAGAGAAGGGATGTATAATATTTAATTTTAAACTTTTAAATTAAATTGTTATTTTTAATATTTATTTTTTATTTAATTAATAAGATATTATGGGAAATATGATAGGCTATTATTACTTTATATTTATAAATGTTTTTAATTTTTTCTTTTAGTTGTTTATAAGGAAAGAATATAGTAATCATATAGTTATTATTAGTTATAAAAGATTAAAGCATTTTTATATAATTTTAATAAGTTTTAAAAATTTTCTAGCCTTTATATAATAATTTATAAATAAATTATTTAAAAATTTAAATTTTGTTAAAACTTATATTAATAATATTATTATTTTTAATAAAACTGTTAAAAAGTATTTAAAATATTTAAAATAAGTGTTAAAGGTTTTAAATAAAGCTTAAATTTATATTAATCTTTAAAAGTTTTTTGTTGTATATTTTATAATAAGATTTTTAAATTATATTGTTAATGGTAAAGGGATTTAAAAGATTAATAATTATATTAAAGCTTTTAAAAAGTTAAGCTTTTTTAATATTTTAAATATTTTAAAAATTTATTTAAGTATATTTAAATGGTTAAGAAAAGGGATAGCATGGTATGATATTAAAGTTATATTATTATAAATATATAAAACAACTTTATTAATAAAAATGTAAGAAAAGGGATTATTATTAATAAAAGTTTTTAAGTAAATTAAATAAATATATATTTTAAAAGTAAAATTTGAACTTATTAAAGAAGAGTTAGAAGCTTTTAAAGAGTTATAAAAATATTTATATATTTAATATAATATTTATTATAACGATTGTAATAAGCTTATTTTTATAAAGGTAAATGTTTATCTTAAAGTTTAAAAAGCCATAATATTTTAATTAAATATTAATTAAGATAAAGAGTTTATATTTAGGAAAAATATATTTATAAATTAAATTAAACTTATCTTTTTTATGTTTAAGTTAATTATAGCGATTGAAAAGAGATATGGGGCGATTAAGTTAAAGGTAATAGCTTTATTATAAGTTTATTATAAGAA
Source organism: Hypoxylon sp. FL0890 (assembly GCA_022497025.1). Lineage (NCBI taxonomy): Eukaryota > Fungi > Ascomycota > Sordariomycetes > Xylariales > Hypoxylaceae > Hypoxylon > Hypoxylon sp. FL0890. The sequence goes on along the minus strand of MU386560.1, from coordinate 603,680 downwards.
TAAGAAATTATTAATATTTATATAATTCTTAATGAATATATTTATTAATTATGTAGCTATTAAAGGGATTATTAATTATATGTTAATAAAGATTTTAAATCTTAATAAGGTAAATTTTAAATTAGTTAATATTATTTCTTTTTTATTTTAATTTAACTTAAATATTGTTTATATTTTTAAGTTATTAAATGTAATATTTAATATATTATTAAGGCTATTTATGATAATTTAAAAAAAGAAGGATGTTTAACTTAAAGTTAACGAATTTAATAATATTTAAGAGGATTTTAATATAGCTTATTTTATTGTTAAAGATAGCTTTAATTAAAACTTTATAATATTTATAATTAGTGATGTTTTTAAGGAATAAATTATTAAAAGTTATGTTTTAAATCTTAAATATGGAAAGGTTTATAAGATTTTATTTGATAAGGTTAAAAAAGATTTAAAGGTTGTTAAGAAAAAAGTTAAAGAAAAGCGCGATATTATTAAAAGGAATTTAAAGAAAAACGTTAAAAGCTTTAAAATTAGGCTTATAAAATTTAATCATAAGGTTAAATATTTTATATTATTTATTTTCATAAATAATCTTTTATATTATATTAATTTAAAAGGTAATAAAGGATTTTATATATTTAAGAGTTATATTAAATTAATCTTTAAATTAATATATAATAAAAAGTATCACTTTAGTAAAAATAAAATAATAAAGGATTTATAAGGTATTTACTTTTTTTATAAATATTAATATATTAAACAGTTTTATAAATATTATCTTATATGTTATAAGAATTAATAAGATTAATAAGTATCATTAAGATAATTAATGTTTATTTAAATATTTAATATTCTTTATTATATAATAATATTAGACATTATTATAAATATATTTATTATTAGCTTTATTAAATATTACTAAGGGATAAAAAGTTATAACAAATTTAACGCCTTATTAATTATCACTTATAAAAGTAGTAAAAAGATGTTGTTAGTATTTGGAAATAAGAGATATGTTATTAAAAATTAAGCTTAAATAATCTTTTTAAGCTTATATATGGTTAATTAAGGATTACTTATAATTATTATTTATAACTAAGATCTTAAATAAATATTAAACTTATAAAAAGAAATATTTACCTTATTAAAGATAAATATATTATTTTTTATAATTTATTACTTATAAATTAATAATATTTTTAAAAGAAAGAATTATATTATAAAAATAGTTATTTGTTTTTATATAATAATTAACTTTAATACTCTTTAAACAGTTATTATAATTAAGTTATAATATTACTTAAATAATTTTTTAATAAATTTAATAAATAAAAGTTTTAATAAATTAATCTTAAGATTTTAACCTTATTTAATATTAAATATATTAAATAATTAAAAAGGTAAAATAATTTTTAATAATATTAAAAAGGCTTTTAAAGTAAAAAGATTTAAAAAGGTTATATAGTTAATAAATATAGTTAAAATAATTATTAAGGAACGATATAATAATAAATATATGTTAATAAATTTAAAAGTAAGGGATAAAATTTATTTATGTTTATATAATAGTTATTATTTACTAAGGAAGTTGAAGAAGAAGTGGTTATTAGTTAAAGTAGGTTTATTTAAGATTATTTATAAGATATTAACTTTAACTTATAAGTTTAACTTCTTTAATATTTAAGGTATTTACCTTATAATATTATTAATATAATTTTATAAGTTATTATAAGATAAAGACCTTTTTAAAAAAAAGGTTTTTAAATTTATATTAGTGGCTATTAATACTTATGGAGAAGAAAAATAGGAGGTTAAACGTTTAGTTGATAGGTATATTTAATGGTATAAGAAGAAGTTTAAAGTTTATTATTTATACTGTTATTTAAAATATATTATTAAAAACGATTAATAAAAATTATTTAATGAGTTTTAAGAAATAACATTAAAATTGGTAGTTGCTTATAATTGTAAACATCCCTTAAATTAGTTTAATATTTATAAGTAAAAAGGTTTGTAATATTTAAAAAACTAATAATTAATAAGCTCTTTAAAAGTAATAAGGGATTAATTAAGTTTATTAAGAAATAACTTTTAATAAATTAAATTAATTTAGCTAAAAAAATTAGCTTATTAATTTATTATATATAATTATAATTAGAATGGGAAATCTTTAATAAATTATTATATAAATTTATATTAACTTTATTAATTTCTTTTTATTGATGAAGGGGAATTATAAATAACTTTTACTTAAAAAATCTTTATATTAAATTTTATTAAAATTTTAATTCTTTTTTTTAATAATTATTTTATTATTTAAAAACTTTAATTAAAATATTTATTATTAATTAATATAAACTTAATAATTATTATTGATAATTAAAAATAATAAAGATTTAATTAATAGATTAATAACCTTAAAAATAAACTTAATAATAACTTTATTAAAGACTAATAGTTATTTGGTAAACTTAATACTTAATAAAAGCTGTTATAAGTAGCCATTAATATATTAAATATATTAAACAAATAACTAAACGTGGATTTAATGCTTATTATAGTATTTATCGCAGCATTTATAACATCTACAAGCCTTACGCATCTTGATATACTTATTATAGTACCTGTTATAGTGCCTGCCGTAGTACTTGTAGTAGCACTTGTTGTAGCACCTGTTGCAGCGTCTGTTATAATACTTGTCGTAGCGCCTATAACGCTTATAATCGCGTTAGAAATAATATAAGATATAGCGCCTACAAGCCTTATACGCCTTAAGGAGTCTGCTGTAATATTTGTAATTACGTTAGAAATAGTATAAAACATAACGTTAATAAGCCTTAAAGAGCATATTATAAATAACCTTAAAAAACATGTTATAAATAGCCTTATAAATAATTATAAAATAACTAATGCTTATAATAAAATAGTTAAAGAATAGATAAATATCTTAAAACTTAATTTAATAAGTAATATTATAATAAATATAATAATTAAAAATATTAAAGATTATATTAAAAAGGATATAATAGTAAATTTAGCCGCTATAAAATTTATTATTAATAATAACCATGTAAAAGATATAGCCTTATAATAAAACATTAAAAATTCTTTATAATAAGAAATTATAAACCTTTTATAATTATTAATTAAAAAAATCTTATTATAAAAGATAATTAGCTTATTATTTAAGATTTAACCTTAAATATTAATTTAAGTTGTTAAAAAGCTTATAATTATATCATTGCTTAAAGAGCTTATAATTAATTTAATTAAAAAGGTTATAAGTATTAAATAAGACTTTATTTATATGTTGCTTATAATTAAGTAATTATATTTAAAAAAGTTATTACTTATTAAGTTTAATATATTATTAATTAATATAAACTTTAAGAAATTATTTAAGATTTCTTTTTAATAAAAAAAAGATAAATTAAAGCTTTTTACTATTAAGTTAATAAATTTTAATTTTAATTTTAACCTTAATTTAATCATTATCATTTATAAGATTTTAAAAGATATAATAATCTTTTATTCCATTTTTAAAAGCTTTTACAAAAATAAGAATTATAAAAACCTTATACTTAAAAAGATTATAATTAAATATGCTTTTATTAAACTTAACAATAACTTTAAAGATTTGTTAATTATTATCCTTAAGGATATTAATTATTTTTTTAATTAGGAGACTTTAAAGACCTTTATTATTAACCTTTTAATTTATGGCATATATTCCTTATTAACTGTTACGATTAAAGTTTATTATGATAATAATGGTAAATTAAGGATAGTAAAGCTGCCGGTTAAATTAATATTATTAGCTTCTTATTATTATGATTTATAAAGAACCTTGAATCTTATTATAATAAGAAGGTTAATACATTTAAATAAATTAGATCTTATATAAGTTAAAGAAATAACGCTTAACGTTAAGTTAAGCTTAATAATAGTAGTAATATGCTTAAAAAATGACATTAAGGTTATCTATAAGCGATTAAATCTTAAACTTAGTTTTATAATTTTATAAAAGATGTTAAATATTAGTATCGTCACTTATAAAATATTAAAAGAAATAATTAAAAATTATTTAATAAGATTTTAAAAAATAATTTATAATATTATAAATCAGTTACTTTATAAGGTTTATAATAAAATTAATAATAAGATTAATAATAATATTAAAGATTTAGTTAATAAAAAGTTAATTTAGGAGCTTTTATAAGTTATTTAATATGCTGGCAAATAAGCCTTACTTATTACCTTTAACATATTGTTACTTAAAGCTACTAAACTTAACTATAACGTTAAAAAGATAAAACGTTTTAAAAAGCGCCTTACTTTAAGCCTTACTTTAAGACTTATCGTTAAAAGATATTATTAACAAATTTAAATTAATGGTTACTTAAATGTTAAATAAAATTTAATAAAGGCTTATAATTAGTTAAACTAATTTAAAAAATCAGCTTTTAATCGAAGGGGAGATGTTAAAAATAACTAGTTTTATAAGGATAGTCTTATAAGGTTATCCCTTTAATAATAAGTCTTTCTTATATTTAACACACTTTTTTAATTATATTCTTAGTTTATTATCTTTATTATTAATATAATATTTATTATTTTATTTAAATAGCTTTTTTAAGCTTATAAGCTTAACGTATTAAATATTAATATAGCTTTAATAAAGACTTTATAATTTATAATAAAATTAAGCGGAACTTAAAGTAATTAGTCCATTTAAATTAATTAATATAATTTAATCATATATATTATAAAAGTCTTTTAATATAATAAATTAACGATTAAAGTAAGTTAATTAATAATTTAATATTTTATGTTATTTATTAATATTAATGCTTATACCATAATATAAACCACTTAATATAAGTATTATAAAACGATGTTTATTTACCATAATAAATAACCGGTTAATATAAAAGCTATAAAAAAGAACTTTTTATTATAAAAACATTTTCTTAATAACTTTTTAAGATGAAAAAGATGTTTTAATATTATAATTTTTATTTAAATTAAAAGTAAAAAAAGTAAAGGATTAATTATCTTTTAATATAAAATATTATTTATAATTATTATTTATAATTTAATTATTTTAATTTTATGTTATTAAAGTTTCTTATATTATTAACTTAACATGACTGTAAACGTAATAAAGTTTAACATAAACTTTTAATAAACGTTATTATTTAACTTAACCTTTAAGGGTATATTATAAGCAAATATAACTATTACTTTACTAATAAAGCAATAATTTTTATTTTAATATATAATATAATTAATTTAATTCTTTATTAATTATAATAAAATCTTAATTAACCATGCTTTTTTATCTTTTCATATAAGCAATAAATTATATATGACTTATTTAGTAAATTATTATGTAATAATAAAGTAGATTATTTATATAAGTTTTACGTTATTTTATCACATTTTTTTTAATAAATCGTTATTATTATTATACTTCATTATTATACTTAATATAATATAATTATTGCCTTTTATTAATTTTCATATAAATAAACTTTAAATATAAATATTTTTTAAATAATCGTTAAACTTTAATATAAAAGAGAAAAATCTTTTAATTACCTTTTACTTATAAATATATATTATATTATATCTTTAATATCGAAATGAAGCGTGAAAAGTTAAGAAATATTAATATTTAAATCGCCTTTTTAAAGATTTATCGTAAGGTAAAGTTATAAAGTTATAATTAACAAGATAAAAATAGCAAGGCATTTATAAATAAAGTTAAAGAGAGTTAAAGCAATTATTATACCAGCGACCATACCGATCATAAACCAACCTAATATTCCGAGCACGTTTTATAATCAATAAAAAACGATCGCGATAATAGCAACATTAACAATACAAATAATGACTAAGTTAACATAAATAAAGAAGATAAAAGTGAACATGCTACATAATAAATATATTTAACTTAATACATTTCTTAATTTTAATTTATCTTATAATAACAATCATTAATTTAAACACCTTTCGTTTTAACAATAAAGAAGATAATATAAAACGTATAATATAATCCGGTTTAAATTTATTTGATATACTTAATACTGCTTCGTATAAAGAGATACTCGAAGATGATTACCTCCTTTCGTCGACTTAAATAACATTTAACCAAGGAAATAATATAATAGATTAAACTAGTAATATTAAACTATAAATAAATAAATCACTAAATTAACCTTTATACTTAGTTTTAATATTAATTTTAAGATTAACTTATTTATTAAATAAGGCCGTTATAACGTTTAATCCTATATATAAAGACGGGAAAATGCTTGATATATCTTATTTATATAAGATGCGTTAAAATAAAGAGCTGAAGATTTTTAAATTTAAAAAAGCGTTAATTATATTTATAAACTTCACTGGATTTAGCTGTTATAAATAGGTTACTTTATATAAAATATTATTTCTTTTACGTGATAATAATAACAATAAACTAAAAGATATTATAAATCTTTTAAAATAATTATTAACGTTAATTAATTAACTTTATAAACAACTACTTTTTTTGAAAATAAGATAAGTTAAAATCCCATTAAACGTTAAAAAGATGTTAATTAAGACTTATTCTTATCAAGCTAGGGAAATAAAGAATTTAAAATAGCATCTTTATAATAAAAAGCCAATACGTATAAAGCGTAAATACAAGATAAAAAAAGATAATAAAATAAAAAAGGCTTTTATTATTATCAAGCTTATGTTCTTTAATCCACCTTCATTTATTTAAACCTATTTTACTTTAAACTTTAATAAATATACATACTCTAATTTAGTTATTTTTATTAATTATCTTATTAAATTATATTATATACATTATTAATTTAAATTAATCTACACATTAAATAATTAATATCCCTACATTTAAAATAAAGTTATTATATTTTTAAGTAAATGGGTATATTATCGTTATATAAAACATAATTATCCATACTATATCATTTGAAATAATTTAAAAAAAGCTTTAAATTTTTATATTAAATATATTTATAGCTTTAGCTTTAATATATATAACGATTTAATTACGCGGTAAAATAAAGAGATATTAATATTATAAATTTAAAAAGCTTTTCACCTTAATTATAACGATAAGCAATTTAAAGATGTTTTATTAAATTTACCATATAAACTTAATAAATTTATTTTAATATTAAGTTTATCTTATATTTTAAAGAGTAATTTATATTCTTTAGTTAACATATATATTAACTATAAGTTTAATAAAATCTTTTAAAACTTATTTCCCTTTAACGTAAAACTAGGTTAAAAGAGGTTAATAAGGAAAAATATATCTTTACTAAAATATTAAAATTTTAAATTTTAAGAATAAGATTAAGAGAATTTATATTACTACATTTATCATATGTTTATCATTAATACTAAGGTTGATTTAAATTTTACGATTTGGGAAGTGGTAAGTTTCGTATTATTTTATCATACTTATCCCATTTATGGCAAGTTTAAATTAAATGTATATAGCCGAGATAAATTTAAGCTTAAATAAAACTAAAAATAATTTAAAACGAAGCTTATTAAAACCTTCCCTTACGTTAATTTTATTAATGGTTTTAAGGTTTATTTTAATTTATATTAATTATTAATAAGCGATTATATAATTTCTGTTAATTTATCAATACGTGACCGTACGCGTTTTAACAATATATTCCCATTAATCCTTAAACCATATAAATCTAATTTTAAAGATATTGTAAAGGCTTTTAATATACTTAACGACTTAAATAAAAAGGTTAACATAATTATTAATGGCGACGTTATAACAGTTTATACGTTTGCTTTTTTTTATACAAAGGATATACCTTAATAAGTAAAAAATTTTAATTTTAAAGGTTTTAAAGTAAAAAGGTTTTACCGTTATTATTATATCTTATTAAATTAAGATATTAATAAGTAATTAACCATTATATTTAATATCGATATTATAAAGCACGGTTGGTTTCATCATTAAATAAAATAAATATAAAATACTTTAATCAACAAATATATCGATAAAGTTATTAAAAATATATATGGTACGTAATAAGATATTTTAAATTTAAAACCTTTATTAAAGATAATTTCACCAGCTTTAAATTTAATCCTTTTATAGCCTTTTAACTTAATATATTTTAAATATAATAAGTTAAGTAATCTTATATATTTTTTTTTATAATGGTATTTTAAATAAAGTAATAATATCTTTATACACATTATTATTACAAACTTAGCCATTCCTTATTAATACGCTTTACTTATAATTATTAAAATACCACTTAGCCAGTTATTTTATATCTTTACACGTCATTTAAGCTATAATCATCCTTACGTTTTTTTAAGAATAACTTAAATTAAATTATATTAAACTTACGTTTTATAAAGTAATAAAATAATCTGTTAATTTAATTAATTTTATCATTAAAATATACGTTATAATTATAAAAAGTAATACCATCTTTATAAGATATTTTAAGGTTAATTATATGGAAATAAAGCTTAGCATTATAAAAGTAAAGATATTATTTAATTAACTTTATATATTTGCATTTATTTTTCTTAAAGGATCATGCGTTAACTTATTTATATTTATATAACTTAACGTATAAAGCGAGATAAATCTTAATTATAATAAAAGTAAAAAAGAGAAAAGATAAGTTTTATAATACTTAAAAGACATATTAAGATTAAATATTTATATAAATATCCATTACTTTAACTTAATAAAGGAATATAATTTACTAGTTAATTATAATATATTAATTAAAAAAGATATATATTAATATATTAATTTATTTTTATTATATTTAAAGATTAATATAAATAAAGTATAATATTTATATTTGTTAATTTATTAAATATAACTTTTTTAAACATTACGTATATAAAACAAACCGTTTTAACATTAAGCATACATTATTAATAAAGCTTAATATTTAAATAACGATCCGTTTTATTTTTTATAACGGATTTTACCTTAAAGATTTTAAGTTAACCGATAAGATTTAAAGTTTATATAATAAATGTTTAAACTTATTTAAATAAGTATTATCATATATAAATAAAAACGAATTAATAAATATAGTTAAAGTAAAAGTAAAAGAAGAATTAAAAGTTATTATTTTAATTGATGATATTTATTTTAAATTAGTGATAATTTATTATATTCTTATAAAGTAAATCTTATGTACGATATATCTTTTATACGATAATAACATATTATTAATAATAATTATCTTTATTAATTTACTTATGAAGTTTATAATTAAGTTTTAATTAATATATATGTAAAATTATAATAAGCTTAATGGTTATCTTATAACTTAAGCTTTTAATATTATAATCATATAATTATATAAATTTAAATTTAATAAGCAATATATGATTACTTTATATCATTATATTAATATTAAATTTTAATAAATTAATATTTAATTTTTTTAGAAAATAATACTAATTTAATATATTAAACCATAAGATAAGCGGCGACTGATTCATGTTTAATATAAGCGATTATATTTAATATAAAGGTATAAAAAATTATAATTGTTTTAATTATATATTTTTATTTAATACGTAAGGTGTGCGATATATCTTTATTATTATTATACCTTTATAATATATTAGAATTAATAATAAATTCTTAAACTTAAAGATATTATATAAACTTAATAACAAGTTAATTATAATTAAAATTATAGCTATTAAATTATTAAAACTATATTTAATATAAATTAATAACATTAAAATTATTTATATAAATTAAATTATTTAATGGTTATAAGTTTTAAAAGTGTTATTATAAGTTTTAAATTTACTTTAATTTAATATTAAGGAAGTATAAAAAAAAACTAACGGTATCTTAATATTAAGCAAATATTTAAGCTATATGTTAAATAAAATGTTTTAAATTATTAAGCGTTTCACGTTTTATAATGGGTAATAATCATGTCTTAAAATATCCCTTAGCTTTAATAACTTTAGATAAGGATAAATTAATTAATTTTTTAACCTTTTATTTTAAACTGGTAAAATGGTTATATATTTATTACTTAAGTTATTTTAATTATTCCGTTTTTATCATTAATAATTCCTTAAGTATAATTCTTAAGTATTTATATATTTAAAGTTTTTTATAAACGTTTTAATTTTTATATTAACCTTTAAGATACGTTAATATATAAAGTTAATTTAAGTAAAACATAATATTATTATAACTTAATAAATTATTAAAGATAAACCTGATAAGTTAATAATATGTTTAAATACATATAGTAAATAAAAAAGATATTTTTATCGTGATTAAAAAGGTATATTTTAAGTTATTAATAAAGATATAAAAATAAGTAAGAGAATTAACTAAGAAATAAAATAATTCTTATAATTAAAATTAATAAATTATTAAATAAAATCATTAAAATAATTAAAATAGTAAAACGATTATAATAAATTAAACGGTTATAATATTAAATTATTTTATATATAAAATAATTACTATTATATTTATATGATGAAATAATTATTATGATAAAATAAATTATATAATAAAATAAATTATATAATAAAATAAACTTTAATATAAAATGGTTATATTAATGGAATTTTTTTAATAAAAAACTTATTTTATAAGTAAATATTATTTAAATAATAAAATGGTTTAAGCTTAATAAAATAATCTTTTCATAAAATAATTTTATATTAATTAAGGCTTGTAATTGGTGGAACGGTTTTATTGCTTTAAAACTGTTTTAAGCGTTTAAAAATTCCCGCTACGGTAATTAGCTTTCCCCGTGGAATAGGATTGTAACGACTCATCCATCTTGATAGCAACTTGAAAGAAGATATGAGGTGCGTCCAATATGGCTTAGAAACGCATACATGTAGTATCAAGATGGAGGTATCGATTCTATGTAGGCGAAGCTGATGAGGGATGGTGATGGTGTTAATATTTACGGTTGCGGGCGCGGGTTGACCAATCTGTTCAGCTACTAACGTGATAACGCACAGGCCATACGATGTGTTATCAGTTGTTATCCGCAAGTACATGGCGCGAGTGGATCAGGTACATACATACATACATGGAAGTAGCAGACTAATCCTAATGGGAGGGAATTGTCAGGGTCCTTCCTAAAGCGAGTTAGCACTTACCTAACGGTACCTGAGCCACGGTACAGATCGGAGCGTCCCCTGAAAATACATACAGTAGTGTCAAAAAGAGGGGGAGGGGCATATCGTCGATATCCCCTATCGTAAATTTTTCGTCCGGGGTGACGCAGTTACACAAGCAGGCTGGCAGGACGACAAGACGGACCCGGCATCAAAGCGTCGACTTGAAACCCTCGTTCCCTCGTTATTTCCAAGAGGCCCGACAATTAGAAATCTCTGCAATATCCAAACAAGCCTGCGACAATGTCCGATCTTCCCAACACCTTCGACCGTAAGCGTTTTCCAAATTACCCTTCCATCATTTAATCCGTTTTCCTTCTGGCGATAGCCTCATCCAAGTAACTATATGCAGGTGACTAATATTATGTTACTCGCCTGTCTACAGGGCCCGTCCATATCGCTGTTATAGGCGGGACTGGCCTTTACAAGATCGATGGCTACACACCTATCGCCCGAATCAACCCTTTGACACCATGGGGATATCCGTCCGCTCCTATTCTGATCCTCGAGCACGGCGGCGTGCCTGTCGCCTTTTTAGCCCGCCACGGCGCCCACCACCAGTACGCCCCGCACGAGATTCCCGCACGCGCCAACATCGCCGCCTTGCGCCACATCGGCGTTCGCTGCGTCGTCGCCTTTTCCGCCGTAGGCTCCTTGCGCGAGGAGATCAAGCCCATGGACTTCGTCGTACCCGACCAGGTTATTGACCGTACCAAGGGCATTCGCCCCTTCACTTTCTTCGAGGGCGGTCTTGTCGGCCATGTTCCCTTCGGCGACCCATATGACGACAAGATCGCCCAGGTAGTACGCCAGTGCGCAAAGTCCATGCAGGGCGACGGTGTGGTGCTCCATGGCAAAGGAACTGCCATCTGTATGGGTAGGTTATCAGATCGAGTACTACACTGTCATTGAAAGCAGTCTGGTTTCATCGCGCAGCTCCCCGATATATATGCTAATCGCGATTGGTGACCAGAGGGTCCACAGTTCTCGACACGCGCCGAATCAAATCTCTACCGCTCCTGGGGCGGGTCGGTGATTAGCATGTCGTTGTTACCAGAAGCCAAACTGGCGAGGGAGGCAGAAATGGCATTCCAGGTGATCTGCATGGCCACCGATTACGACTGTTGGCACACGACCGAAGATGTCGATGTGTCCATGGTCATGCACTATATGGAGAGCAACAGCCAGAACGCCCGACGGCTGGTAGGCGCAGTTCTGGATGAGCTGTGCAAGCACGAAAACAGCGACTTGGTCACCGCGAAGCACTGGGAGGGTGCCAGCAAGGGTGCTGTCATGTTTTGTACCAAACCCGAGGGCCGAAATCCTGAGGCGCTGAAGAAGGTCGAGTACCTATTCCCAGGCTTCTTGGCGGAATAATTTTCGCTGGAAACACATAGACGGATGGTAAGGTACAAAAGGGCTAAATTGTTCTCATTTGTTAGTTGCGATAGATGGACTTGGTAGCGCCCGTGTTTTCTTTTATTTTCCCCCTTTGTAAGTTGCCCAATATCATAAATCCATGCTTCAAATCCACACTATTATCCAATGGCTACCAATCAGGAACATGTTACTCAAAGTCCACAGGGTAGAAAATGGAGAGCAACGTATAGATCCCGCAGCGGTTGAGTAAGAGGGTCATTGGCAGTGTCTAGTGCCCCAGATGCTGAGATTCATTACTTGGCATAAGCTGTAGAATCGTCATCTTTATGGTTGCCAGACATGAAGGTTTCATACAGCCCCTTTATATAAAAGCGGAAATGGTATCCGCTACCTGACGTCTTCCTCATCGCGTGAGAGACGAGGTTTATAGCTTCGATTCTCGTACCACTAAGCTAAAAACAACACATGGAGGCACGGTCCACATGCGAAGGCCAAGGCACCTAAAGGCCCTTCTTATCGGAAACGCATATGGATACGAATAATGTCATAGTCTGCCCAGGTAGTTATGTTTAGCTGCGTTATATACCAATATAGTTAACCTAGTTACTCTCTTTCAGTTGATAAGCAAAGCTGGCAGGATCCGGCAAGGAGGGTAGAGAATGTACCCCTCAGTGCCCTTCCTTTATCGGAATGTAGGAGTCCAATCGTGGTCTAATCTCTACAATCTCGATAATCACGTCGTTACTTTTAACCTTTATATCTTCGCTGCGGCAAGCACTCTATCCTTCCCCAAGCCAACTCAGCCAGACCTCTACATAGCCTTCCATATTATATTATGAGCACCACAGAACAAGAGCGGGCAGCCTACCTCCTGGACGCCCAGAACAAGGCCGTCCAACTCTTCGAGGAGATAGAGCAGAAGCTCATCCGGCCCGGCATCAGCGAAAAGACGCTAAGTGACGAGATCCATAAGCTCGGCACAGAACGTCACGGCGTTCGAACCCATTGGCACAAGAGAGTCGTCAGAAGTGGGCCGAATACTCTATTACCCTTCGAAGATAATCCCCCGGACCGCGTCATTGAAGACGATGACATACTTTATGTCGATCTCGGGCCAGTTTTCGAGACATGGGAAGCCGATTTCGCACGCACGTTCGTCCTAGGTGACGACCCCAAGAAGAAGCGCTTACGAGACTCTCTTGCACCTGTATGGAACACAGTAAAGTCGCGCTATCATGAAAATCCTGATATGACGGGCGAGCAGCTCTATGATATTGCTTGTGAAGAAGCGCGCAACGCCGGCTGGGACTTTGGCGCCAAACTTGCCGGGCATCTCGTGGGATTATTTCCACATGAACGTATCCCGCGCGACAAGACGACACTTTACATAACGAAGGGGAACGACCAAGCAATGAGTAACCCAGGCAAGGATGGGAACAAGAGGCACTGGATCCTCGAAATCCACCTTCGCGACAATGAGAACAAGCTTGGCGCTTTCTACGAACAACTCTTGACGGTCGGGTAGGCCTAATCCTAGCCAACGATTCCGATTGGGCTGCATCATCTTCATGCCTACAACCCAGGCTTTGGAATAAAGAGTAGCACACAGTATGAAATGCGCTTTAACGCCAGTATGCGCTATATTTCTATGCGGCGATGATATACAATCATGAGCCGACCCGCGTAATTCCGATTAACTGATGTATATATCAGCACTGGCTCGGCTACTCTATTTCATTGACTCCAGGATTCGTAGATTTATCGATCATGAGGATCTAGCTTAGTAGAAGATTGGTTTGTTCAGCATGGATTGTGATAGAGCAATGGGAACTGATGACAAGGGAAATCGTAGCCTAAGAAATCCATGAAGCTACTTCAGGATATCACACTGACCAATCCTTCGGCTGTATCAATATAATAACTCACTGCGAACAGGCTCAATTCTATTATCCTAAACCTATCAAGTAAAGCAGAATTTCTCGTTGGGCACCGAAGGTATGGGCCAAGACGTGTAGTGCATCAAAGTCCCAACTCAGGGCCCTCAGGGAATTGGCTTGCTGCGACATTACATTGGCGAAATAATCTGACCTCGTCCTCGGTGAATGCGCCAACCACAGAATGAAGCAATCCGCGGTTGTGGAAAAGTACGAAGTCGCCTTCTTTCCAGTCATGGGCATAGACCATTCGTGGTGCGATACCAGGACGTTGAAGTCGATATAAAATTTCGCGGACTTGAACAAGGTCATCAATAACAGTTCCATTTTCCAAATGGAGTTTTCGAGCCGGAGATGGATGCACTTGGAGGGCAAGCTTGCCTGTTACCGGATTGCGCCAGCACAAAGGTAGAATCTGAATCATGTCATCCTCGACAGGAGGTAGCTCACTGAGAGGGATCTCTAGGCCCTGCGAAACCATGCCTAGTCCATCAGGTCGAGACTTCGCTCGACTAATCCAGATGTAGGGATGAGGGGCATATTCGACCTTGGTGGTTTGTGCAAAGCTCTTGTCAGCGTCAGAAAGGAGCTCGTACATCGAGTAACCTGACACAAACGCGGTAGTGCCTAAGGGAACCTCCAACTCATCACCAGTCCCATCGTCATAGCGGCAAATCTGGTGACGGCCGTCTGGAACCTTAACTGCAAGCAATGTGGTCACCACCGGAGGGGCAAGACCGTATAGAGCAGCATCAATATGCCAGCGATAGAAGCGGGTGAAGGAAAGGTCTTCTTCTGCGGGAACGCTGGTCACATGGAAGGTCTTGTGATGTGGGTGTCTAAGGTAAATATCATTCAAGCCTTCGTACTCAGACACAAACCCATTTCCGATGACTTGGACTTGCGGCTGATGAGGAATGGTCTTGAGATCGGGGTGTAGGATGCTGCGCTTGGCGTCGATCGTCTTGCCGTGGCCATACGAGGTTGCAGCGGGGTCAAACCGTTGTGTCAACTCGAACTGGGCCTTGGGGGACGTGCCACCTTGATCCCTAAACACGAGGAGCTGGTGAGTGAAGAGGGCATCGCGAATAATGCTGAAGTCGGCATCTGACCCATGGTTAGCTATTGCGCACCGAGTATAGCTTGCTTGAGTAGTGCTTACCAGAGGAGGTTACCGATTTTACGGGTATTCTCCCTTTGTTTGGAGGAATCCATGCCACAATGTCAGGTAGGTATTTAAAATCTTACCAGTAAGAGCCTCTATATCCACGTTGCGAACAATGGCTCCAAAATTGACACGAGATTTCTCTGGAAAGGTAAGTGGTTCTACTACAATCTCCGACATTATATTGAGCTTCGCAAGTTGAATTGACCTTTTTGATTGGCTTGATGTTGGTGAGATAAAAGGAGCAAAGATGTGTCCGTTGCTGATATCAAAGGGGACTTGACCCTTTTAATACCTGCGATCCATTGTGGATACCTTAGGTACCTCATATACCCGCTATAGATGACGCCAGCACGCCAGCTGTGTAACGGTAAGGAGTGTAAATGATTAGGGCTCCCAAGCTATCGCTGTCTACAAATGCTAGAAAAGAAAAACTGCTACTCATTTTTATAGAGCTCTTTGAATGGACGTCACCTTCACCGTCACCCCCGAGCGCGAATGTGATCTCTTCATGGCCTACATGAATATGAAGATGAATTTCCGGATCTTAATCTTTTGGCATGGGGGTTCCAGGTCGAAATTAGTGCGATTTAACTACATGCCGTAGATAAGAGACTGTACACTACATTCGAAAGACAGATGGGTCTGGTTGAGCGATAGGATAGGAGAAGCATGCTGCTTACCCACTCCGGTATCCACCCGTCCCTAAGCTTGCTTGGGTTGCTTGGGCTGCTAAGACTGCTAGGACTGCTAGGTCCACGGAGGTGACAACTCAGGACGACGCCCCGATATCTTCTCCGGGGATCAAAAGACAGTCGCGGTAATTTCCAAAAGG
The DNA here is from genome assembly GCA_022497025.1 of Hypoxylon sp. FL0890. Taxonomy (NCBI): domain Eukaryota; kingdom Fungi; phylum Ascomycota; class Sordariomycetes; order Xylariales; family Hypoxylaceae; genus Hypoxylon; species Hypoxylon sp. FL0890. The sequence continues at coordinate 587,170 of MU386560.1, read as the reverse complement.
ACACTGTCGTCTGCACCAAACTCGTCACCGCCATGGACCATCATAGCTGCATGACTAGCTCAAATTCCGACTGTTCTTCGTGCACTTTGCAACGACGCCCAGCTGCAGTGGTTGTCGGAGCAGGCGCAGCTGGAATTGCTGCCCTCGGCAATCTTCTTGAAGTCTTTAGGCCCGAGTCTTCGATAGCATGGGTAGACCCTCATTTCCAGGGCGGTCGTATCAACGCCAGGTATAGAGAGGTGCCGAGTAACACAAAAGTTTGCCACTTCCTGGCCTACGCCGATGGTGTTGAACCCTTCAGAGAAATCGCCCAAGCCTCTTCAAAACCCAACGCCATTGCTTTTTTACAAAGCCTTCCCCAAGACGATACCTGCTCGCTTCGCTATGCCGGAGATATGCTACAGATGTTGTCTGATGGCCTGCTCAAGAACCATCGAGTCTCAAGCTGGAAGGGCACTGTGACTCATGCTGAATGGGATAAGACAGATTCTGCATGGTTTCTGACTGTGCAGGATGGCGACGGTAATGTGGTCCAGCACCTCAGGACACCACTTGTCGTTTATTGCACTGGTGCGTCGCCTACTGTGGTCCCTTTACCTACAGGCATTTCACCTGTCCCGGACATTCTAGAACTTGACATCTTCCTCAAGCCGTCTCTCCTCTCGGAGACTCTTCCAAGAGGTCGAGACGTATGTGTCGGGGTTATCGGTGCTTCACATAGTGCTGTCCTTGTCCTAATGAACCTATTTACCTTGAGTCGAAATTCTCACCCGCTGCTTCGTGTGCGTTGGTTTTCCCGCGCGAAACGACTCAAGTATGCTGAGGACAAGGGAGACTGGATCCTTTACGACAACACGGGGTTGAAGGGTTGCGCGGCACAGTTCGCTCGGGAGCACTTGGATGGCGAGAGGCTTTTGCACAGCGACGTGGGTAAAATCGTGACTCGAATCGACTGTTCAGGTGGGCCAGAGCAGGAAACGCAAGCTATGCTGCGGGAAGTTCCAGGATGCGATTATGTTGTCCAGGCAGTAGGGTTCAGCACGAGAGCTCTACCAATAAAACAGCAGAACGCATCATTCGACCACCAGACAGGATTCTTCATAGATCAAACTATGCACAACCCAGTGTCGGGGCTTCATGCCACTGGTATAGGATTTCCAGAGCGAGTAGTTGATCCGCTCGGGAACGTGGAATATGCTGTGGGGTTCCTCAAGTTTATGAAATTCCTGAAACGCGTGGTGCCAGAATGGGCCCAGGCCAGTCCAAAATAGAGTCCGTATTACTGTCCTACGCTAGCCATGGAAAATTAATGAGCGCCTCACGATACTCACGATTCGGAGCATGGCCCTAGGAGAGATAGAATATCAAATACAGCATAGAGGTGGCGCTTCCATCGCCGTCCACGCGCCTCAGTTCAAAAATGGCGAGGCTGGATATCCTCGCAACATAAAGTCAACTGTTGCAAGCAAATTTCACAAGGAGATCAATTGAAGCTTCTCATTCGCCCGAGCATGTGTTTCCAAATTATTGTGAATTAGAATGGGATTTGCGTATAGAAAGTTCCAAGCTGCCTCTCGACGATATACCGAGTGTACGAAATGGGCCTGCCCTTCTCTTTGCTACTACAGAAGCTCTGTTAACAGACAGCGTTACGTAGTCATAGTTGAATTGGGTACGACTAGTGGTGATATGATCTCAATGTCGTTACGCATTGAGGAACTTTTCCTGCGCGCCACCATATCGTTCCCCACTAACAGGTAGAGGGTATCGAGGATCACTTGAATCTCGGCCAACTCTCCATCAGTTGGGGACGCTGCCTTGGTATTTTCGATGACGCGCTCAACCCTCGTGGAGCCAGGAATAGGGGATAGCACCCTGGTGGCACACCCAGCCGATAGCTGCCTACGCCGTAATTGCGCCCTTGCGCTTGGCAATCTATCTCCACGGCCTCGACCAGCTTAAAATTCTGATCGAAGACGTCTGGTTTCAAACGCGGTAGCATGCGACGAAAATCGTCTCTTTGGGAGATCGTCGAGCTTGCGTAACTCGCCTGCCAACCAGCCGCGGCTGATGGGACTATATGCCACAATGGGAATACCAACTGTGGGTCGGTCAAACTTGTCAATAGATATCTTCCGGCTTTCTACATTTGATATCGTACGTACGATCATGGCAAATATCCATGATACCGTTGTGAAGATGGTCAAGTGTGAACAAGCTCAGCTCGATCTCGATAGCTGAGATAGAACGTACAGCATGAGCCCTGCGAATCGTCTCCGCACCGACCTCACTCAGGCCGATGCCACCGATCTTGCCCTCCTTACCCAGTTCGGCCAGCATCTTGACGGAGGTCTCGATAGGCAACTTAGGGTCGACTTGTGTGCATCCGAAGACGTCGATGGTCTTGCTGCCACCCAATACGGTGAGTGCCTCTTCGATAGATGCGCGGATACCTTCCGGGCTGCCGTCAGGTCCTGTCCTGGTGCTGAACGCTCCCTCTTTATTGATAACAATCTTGCTGGAATCTTCGGGGTACTGCTCGAAGTACTATTTGGCCAGATGTAGCAAGTTTGCTCTTAGGTGTGCCGTAGTGCATGCCTTATGCCTTAAGTTTACTTAAGGTGCCTTAAGTTATCTCAGCTAGCTTAAACTGCTTTTTCGCCACCAGCCACAACCTTAAGGCCCGTGCTAATGTATCTATAAGCTTACTAGGTGTGGCTTTTTCGAAAAGCAGTTTAAAATATCCTTATAAATTTAATTAATTAAAAATATTAAAATACGTATTTAATATATTTTTTATATTTAATTTATATAATTTTATAATTTAATAATTTACGTATTAAATAACTTAAAAAAATATTTTATAAATAAATAAATAATATATATATAATATTTTATATGAAACTTTTATATAATTAATAATTATTATTTAAAAGTTATTAACGTAGTTAAATTATTAAATAGCTTATACGTTTTAAATTAATCCGTATATATAAAAAAGCTTATATAAATTATAAATTTTTTATTTTTTTTTATTTTTTTTTTTATTTTTATAAAAAGTGAAATTAAGTGGTAAGAAAAGGTTAATATCGTGATATTATTAAATTAAAGCTTAAAGAAAAAAAAGAAAAAGCTTTTTTAAAAAAAAGCTTTTTTTAAACGTTTAATTTTTTACGTTTATAAAAAATTAAACGGGCTTTATTTTATTAAAACCTCGTTAAAAACCTCGTTAAAGTTTTATAATTTTAATTATACTTATACACTTTTAATAAATAAAGCATAGCTTTTATTTTTTATTCGATAATGTAAGTAATTAATTTATACGGGTTATTATAAAGCATTTACGTGATGGCGTAAGCTTTAAAGCTATGCGGCAATGCGGGGCATTATAAGCTTACGTAAAAGAAAAGTTTTCTTACTTAAAACTTAAAGCACACTTTATACGTTATATAATATATAATAATTAATAAAATTAATTTATTAACTTATAAATGGCATAATAATATAAAACTTTTTATTTTTTTTATTAATCGATAAATGTTAATTTTTTTATTTTTTTATTCGAAAAAAGTTAAAAATATAATTAAACACGTTAAAAATCTTTAAAATATATTTTTTATATTTATTTATAATTTAACCGTTACGTATTAAATAAACTTTATAAATATATCTTTAAATAAAATAAATAACATATAAAACTTTTTTAAAATATTAATTTAAAAACGACGTAAATGCGTTATAAATGTTAAAGTTATAATAATATTAAACGTTTAATTATTTAAATAAATATAAATTATTATTAAAAGCTTTATTAAAAAGCCATTAAAAATCGTTACGTAACGTTAAATTATATTTAAATTAATTATTAACTTTTTTATTTTTTAATGTAATTAATTTTTTATATTTATTAAATTAAATAAACGTGGATTTAATGAAAAAGTTAATGCTTTAAATTTATAAAAAGGTTTTATAATAAAAAAGTTAATAAAAAATATTTACCCCGAATTTATAAAAGGGTTTTATAACAAGGGGGTTAAATTAAGAAATGAAACTAATTATTTAATTAATAAGGAAATTAAATGATAAGAAAAAAAACGGAAAAACCGTTAATCCGTAAAAAAAAGTCCCTTTAAAAAAATTATTACGTATTAACGTCTTCACGTATAACTTCACAAAGTTAAATTAGATAAATTTCGGATAAACTTTATAAAGGTGCTTATATAATTAGCTAATTAATAAATTTGATTTAAGAAAAAACGGACTTAAAATGGTTAAGTTATATAAATAAACATTATTCTTTAATATTTAAAAGTGAATATCTTTACGACGTTAAGCCGGAATAAAAAATAGAAAATAGCATTAAATAGCTTACGTAATTACAGATATAACGATATAGAATGCATTACGCCATGATCACTGTGGCTAAAGTTATTAAGGTTTAAATTTTAATGATATAAGAAAAGCCTTTAAAGAAATGCTTAAGACTTTCTTAACCTACCTTATAAACTTTTTTATTAAAAACGTTTCTACTTATAACTTGACGGAATAAAATTGGATAAATCCCGGATGAGGCTTATAAAAACGCTTGTAAATTAGGCTAATTAAAGAAATCAACTAGAAAAGGAACGGATTTAAAATGTATAAAATATATAAAGAATTATTATTCTTTAATATTAAAAAGCGAATATCTTTACGCGGTTAAAGCTAAATATATAATAATATATATTTTTAAATAGCTTACGTAATGGCTTATATAACGATATACGATATATTATGCCATGCCTTTTATAGTTAAAGTTATTTAAGTTTAAACTTTAATGATATAAGAATGGCCGTTAAAGAAATATTTAAAACTTTTTTAATTTATCTAATAATACTGAAAAATAAAAGCTTTTATATTTATGACCCTTTTTACTTATAACTTTACAGAATTAAATCGGAAAAATTCCGGATAAGTTTTAGAAAAAGGTTTATATAATTAGTTATATAATAAAATTAACTAAATAAAAAACAAACTTAAAATAGTTAAGTTATATAAATAAATATTATTTATTAACCTTTAAAAGTAGATATTTTAATAAGATTAAGCCATAAAAAAAGAGGAAAATATCATTAATTAACTTATAAAATTACTAATTTAACGATATAAAATATATTACGCTACAATTATTATAGTTAAAGTTATTAAGGTTTAAATTTTAAAGATGTAAGAAAAATCGTTAGAGAAATACGTAAAACTTTTTTAACTTACCTTGTAATATTTTAGCTATTAAAGCCACAGTAGCTATAAAGGCCTTAAAGCCATTAAAGCTATAAATTCCTCGAAATTTCCACGTTAATTTTTGAATTTTATCTTTTTCTATTTAAAACTTAATAACTTAACAAACAATTGCCTGATTAAGAAATAATTAATATCATTATAAAGCTAATTTAATTCCGGTTTTAATAGTTTTAAATACACGATAATACAACCATTCTTCGTAAAGATATTAAATGTTAAAATAAAAAGGTAATTTTTACTATAAGTTTTTACAGGGTAGGAAGTATAAAACTTAAGATTTTTTCAACGTTAAATATTTCAACTGTTAATATTTTAAATATTCATAACTTTACGTATATACGTCGTATAAAGGTATAATATATATTAAGATAATACTATTTAAATAGCGGTTTTAACATATTTAAATAAATATTTTTATTGAATTTATCCGTTAAGTAATTTAATTAAACAGCAAGAACTTTTAAGAAAAAAGTAAAAAAGTAAAATAAAAATAAAAAGAATTAAAGAATAAAAAATTAAATATAAATAAATAAATATCCCGCGTAGAAATATTATTAATTGATACTTTTTTTATAACCATATAAAATTAAATTAAATAAATTTTAAATAGGTTTACCTTAAATTTATAAAAAGGTTAAATTAAGAAACGAAATTAATTATTTAATTAATAAAGAAATTAAATAATAAGAAAAAACGGAAAAGCCGTTAATTCGTAAAAAGAGTTTTTTTAAAAAAGATTATTATTTATTTAATAAGATTAATTAAAAAATAAATAAACTTAAAATAATTAAGTTATAAAAATAAATATTATTTTTTAAAGTTTAAAAGTAAATAACATTACGAAGTTTAACCTAAATAAGTAATAAAAAATATTATTAAATAACTTACGTAAACATAAATGTAATAGTGTAAAATATATTACGTTATAATTATTATAAGTAAAATTATTAAAGTTTAAATTTTAAAAATATAAGAAAAGCCGTTAAAAATATAAAATTTTTAAAATTATCTTATAATATTAAAGGTATTAAAGCTATAAGAGCCATAAAAGTCTTAAAGCTATTAAAGCTATAAACTTCTTTAAATTTTTTCTTTTTTATTTAAAAATTAATAACATTAAGAATAATTATCCGATTAAGGAATAATAAACGTTATTATAAAATTAATTTATTTTTGGTTTTAATGGTTTTAAGTGCTTAGTAATATAGTTATTTCTTATAAAGGTATTAAATCCTTTTAAAAAAGGTAATATTTACTACACGTTTTTATAAGGTAAAAAGTATAAAACTTAAGATTTTTTCCACCTTTTAATATTTTAAATAATCATAATTACCCGTATAAACGTCGTATAAAGATATAATATTTATTAATATATTATTACTTAAATGACGGTTTTAATATAACTAATTAAATATTTTTATAAACTTTATTAATTAAGTTATTTAATTTATAAGTAAAGATTTTTAAAAATAAAAAAACGGCTAATTTATAAAAAGAATTAAAATAAAAATATTATATATTAATATTTTTACTTATAACCGTACGAAGTTATATTTAATATATTATAAAAATTTATATAATTAATAAGAAAAACGAAGTTTAAAATAATTAAAATATTACAGTTAATAAAGCTATAAAAACTAAGAACTTTAACGTTTAAAAATTAATATTAAATTAAATAAAAATATTAAAAATAAACAGATTAAAGATTTAAAGTTATAATTAAATAGAAATTATAAAATATACTTTCTTTTATTTTTAACTTATATATCTTTATTATTTTCTTTTATTTGTTTAATCTTTATTAAAATAATATTAAATATAACACATATAATTTAAGAAAAACAAAAAATAAAAAAAGAAATAAATATTTAAATTATTAAAATTAATATAAACACTTTAAATTAAATAAAGCTTACTAATATTTTATATTTATAAAAGCATTTTATATTAAAGTGGTTTATAAAATAGTTTATTTAATTAATAAAGAAATTATAAAAAATCGAAATAACGTTAATTTAAAAAAAGTTTTACTTAAAAATATTAATTATTAACGTTATTATTTATAACTATACGAAATTAAATCGGAAAGATTTTAAATAAATTTTATAAAACTACTTATATAATTAATTATCTAATAAGATTAATTAAAAAAAAGACTTAAAATAATTAAAATATATAAATAAATGTTATTATTTTATGTTTAAAAGTAAATAGCTTTATAAAGCTAAGCCGTAAAAAGTAATATAATATATTATTAAATAATATACGTGATTATAAATATATTAGTTTAAAATATATTACGTTATAATAATTATCGTTAAGATTATTAAAATTTAAACGTTAAAAGTATAAAAAAGTAGTTAAAATATATATAAAACTTTCTTAACTTATTTTATAATATTCAAGCTATTTAAGTTATAATAATTATCAAAGACTTAAAGCTATTAAATCTACGTTAATATTAAACTTACTGTATTAATCTTTAAATTTTAAATTTAAAAATTAATAATTTATCGAATAATTACCGGATAAGAAAATATTTTATACCATTATAAAGTTAAGTTAATTCCAGATTTAATACTTTTAAATATACGGTACTACGGCTTTTCGTCGTAAAGATATTAAATTATAAAAATAAAAGGTTACTTCTACTATAAGCTTTTAAGTTACTATAAAGTAAGCTATACGAAACATAATATTTTTAACTTTTAAGTATTTTAAATATTAATAACGGTACGTATAAACGTCGTATAAAATTAAAAAAATATATCATTATAATAGTAAAACTATACCAGACTTAATAAGGTTAAATAAATATTTATATTAAATTTATATATTAAGTTATTTCATATAAAGAAAAAGCTTTCTTTAAAATAAATTAATTATAAAATATTTTAACGTTTTATTTAGGGAAGGAATAGAATTACGTAATAATAAAAATCGTAGTTAATATGTAAAAAATATATATTTAAGTTATACGTATTTTTAAAAAATTAAAATGAAAAAATTAAAAAATTAATATGTTTAAAAGTTTATAATTAATTAAATAAAAAAGCTATAAGTTAATAAAAACGATGATTATTTTTTAATTAATATTAATATATTTATATATTTAAATACGTATTTATTTAATTTATTTTAAAGGAATTATAAATTTTTAAATTAAAATGAAAATATTTTTATGTTATTTTTAAATTTAAAGTTATTATGTTTACGCCGCGCGGGGACTATGTAAGGTGTGTACGTGCTTTAATAGCCTTAAAAGGAAACTTTCTATAATGTGTTACATTAATCGATTTTAAGAAAAATAACATTATTATGTCATTATATTATTATAAAACCTTATATTTAAGTTATAATATAATTAAAAAAATAATTAACGTTGCGAATGTTTATATTTTAATTTAAAGTTATTTAAAATAAAATATATATATAATTTATTTTAAGTTTTTTAAAATTAAAAATTTATAAACGTCGTTAATATATATATTAAAACGTAATAAACGTTGGAAATATTTATAAAGTTTTATTTTAAAATATATTAATAAAAATTAAAATTAAATAAATTATTATAAGTAATTAATTTATACGATTTATTATAAAGTATTTACGTGATAACGTAAACTTTAAAGTTATATAATAATGCGAAATATTATAAATTATAAAAGGTAAAATTAAGTGGTAAAAAAAGGTTAATATCGTGATATTATTAAATTAAAGCTTAAAGAAAAAAAGAGAAAGCCTTTTAAAAAAAGAGCTTTTTTTAAACGTTTAATCTTTTACGTTCGTAAAAGATTAAACAAGCTTTATTTTATTAAAACCCCGTTAAAAACCCCGTTAAAGTTTTATATAAACGTACGTAAAAAAAATTTTTATTTAAAACTTAAAATATATTTTATACGTTATATATTATATAATAATTAATAAAATTAATTTATTAACTTTTTAATTTTTTATACTTTAATTAAATTAAAAAATATTAATTTTTTAAAAAAACGCTTAAAAATAAATAATAAAAAATTTTATTATAATGTTTTATATAAAACTTTTATATAATTAATAATTATTATTTAAAAGTTATTAACGTGGTTAAATTATTAAATGGCCCGTGCGTTTTAAATTAATCCGTATATATAAAAAAACTTACACGCGTTATAAATTTTTTATTTTTTCATTTTTTAATTTTAATTATATTTATATACTTTTAATAAATAAAGTATAGCTTTTATTCTTTTATTTAATAACATAACATTTACTTTTATCTTTAAACGTTTTTTAATTTTTAATATTTTTAATTTTAATTAAATTAAAAAAATTATAAAAACGTTATTTTAATATAAATTACTTATTAAAAATAATAATAAATTTACTTTAAATTAAAGTTAATTAAAAGTTTACTTTTTAAGTGTTTAAAGTGTTTAAATTTAATTTAATAAACTTAAGATAACATACGGTAAATAACCTTTTATAAACTTAAAGCATAAGGTGTTACATAATATTAAAAGCTACCTTATTACGTTAGCATAATCTTTAAGTTTATAATTAAAGTTTTAATAGTCCATGCTTTAAAAAGCGACACGTAATTAAATCTTAAGCAATTAACTTACAGCTAATAAGTAAAATATATTTACGTTATTAATTAAAATTATTTAATAGTAAATAAATTATCTAACTTATATTTCAACCTTTTATATAAAATTATAAATTAAAAAAGATTCTTTTTTTTTTACAAATTATCGATAATAATTATTATTATTTATAAAGTTTATTATTTTATATATTATAAGTTAAGTATTAATTTCACATATGTCGTTATCGAGATAAGATTTAAAGATTTACTTTTTTATACTTAACGTTTTAATAATTTTAAATAGAAAAAGCTTTAATCTTTAATTAAAATTTATTATCTTAATTATATTTTAACGGCTTTATTATTTATTTTTTAAGCTTTTAACGATAATATATTTTTATATATTATTTATTATATAATTCATAATAATATATAAATAAACGATAAAGGTTATAATCTTAAAAGTAATAAATTATTCTTATTTAAAATTTATAATAAAAAATAAACGTTTTCTTTTTAACGATTTAATAATCTTTATTAAAGTATATTATTTTTATTATTTAAAATATAAGAAAAGTTAAAGTTTAATTTATATACTTTTATTTTTTTGCAAATATATTAATATTTATTTAATAAAAAATTATATCTTATCGTCTTTTACTTTAATTATTAGAAATTTTTTAATAATTTATTTAAATCTTAAAAGAATTTATATTTTTTTACTCTTTTCTTTAATACGTTTACTTTTAACGCCGGTATGTTTATATTTAACGTAGTATCGTTATAAACCCCGTTTATATATAACTTTAACTATAAATTATACCTTTTTATAAATTAAGTTAATGACTTTGAAAAAGGTTATATTTTATTTTAAATAATAAAACCCTTTATTAAAAATAATAATATATAGAAGTTAATTATTACCTTTAAAAAAGTATATTTATTTATTTAAACTTATAAAATAAAATACTCTTTTATAAAAATATTTATATGCTTTAAAATTTAAATGTTTTTATTTTTATTTTAAAGCTTAATTTAAGTAATAATAACCTTTTTTAACTTATTTTCCACGTTTTAAATCTTCTTAGTAAGTTTTTTAATTTTAATCTTAAAATTTATATATTTTATTATAATATATTTATCTTATTAATTAAAAACTTTTTAAAACTTATCTTTACTTAATTTACTTAATTTTTATTTACGAAAAAAGTTATTATATTATTTATAAATAGTAATAATAAAGCGAAATAATTTATCTTTATTTACGATAAAAAAAGATATAATAATAGAAAAGTTTCTTTTTATAGTTAATCTTTTTTAACTTTTATTAAAAGTTATTAATATAAGCTTAAATAATATTATTAGTAAGAAACGTTAACGTTTAAATAATTTTAAAATTAACGATAATATAATTAACGATAATAATAATATTTTTAATATTAATAAGCTTAATTTTATCGATAATAATATTAATAAGGTTAATATTAACGTTAATAATATAAGTAATTTTATATATTTAGTTTATATAAGTAAAATAAAACGTATTAATATTTATTTTAATCTTAAAGATTATAATATTAATTTATATTTTTTATACAATCCTTTTAATAATTTTTCAAATAATTTTAACTTTTTTTATAAAAAGTTTTAATCTTTATTATTAATTAACCTTAACGTTAAAAATATTTTTATCTTTAATTTTAAATTAAGATAAAAAAATAAGCCTATATTTAACAATAATCGGTTTCCCTTTAAAAAAAGCGATTTATTTAAACCTTTACTTAACTTTCTTTATACTTATTCTTTTAATCATAAAAAATATATTATATTTTTAATCGCTTTTTAAATAAAAATTTAAATAAGTTTTTATATCGTTTAATTTATGTAAGGTTTTAAAAAGAGTTTAATATAATAAATAAAAGGCATATATTTAATAAATATTTTTTTATTAAAAGTAAAGTAATATATAAATTAAGACGTTTTTTATTAAAAGAAAAGCAATTTATAAATATATATGTTTTTCATTTAAAAAAAGTAATTTATAAATTAACGTATTTTTAAATCATTATATTATCTTTTATATTTATTAACTAAATCGTTAAAATTTATTAAGCATGTTTATATTATTTTATAATTATTTAAATACGTTTAATAATACCTTTTATCACAGTGATTAAGTGGTGTATCCACATAACCCCCTTAATCCCTGTGTGGATCCTTGCAAGGCGGTGTTGTCTGGCAGAAAACGGGTGGTCTGTGCGCCCCACCACCAAGGATAAATCCTGAATCCCGATTCGGTCGCGGGCGGCGATCTTTTCTTCTTTAGCTTTATTATTCTTACGAATGCGAATAAAAGCAATTAAACCTTTATGCTTAATCTTAAAGTAGTAAAGTGACACCTTTTAATATTTTTAACGTTTTTTATAAAATCTTATTAAATAATTATATTAACTTACGTTTTTTTAAGTTTAAATTTTAAATTTTTTTAAAGTTTTCTTTACCATTATTATCTTTTTTCTTAAATATGTTTAATATAAGTATAATCTTTTTAAGTATATTTAATATAAATGTATCTTATATAATTACGTTTTAATTAAATATGCCTTAATTTTAAAGTATAGTTAACTTAACTTAATTAAGCTTTAAAAAAAGTTAATAATCATTTTTTACATTTTACGTTATATTTTTTAAAAAAGGTTTTTATAAAAGTTTAATACTGTTATTTCTTTTTAAGATATATTAAAGCTTATTAATTATAATTTTCTTAAATTAATTAACGTTAAGTAAAAAGTTTATACTAAGATTACGATAAAAATAAAATAATATTTAATAAATATATTAAACTTATATTTTACTTTAATAATAAAATGGTTTTATAACTAGTTAATAACGCGTTTTATATAATAAATATATTAATTATCTTTTAATTTAACCTTGCTATTTTTATATAATTAACTTATTAAATATTAAAAAAATATAAAAAATATAATTTTTTAAAAAAAATATAAATGCGTGGGAACTTTAAGTTAATATTAAAATAAAATTATAACTTTATAAATCTTTTATAATTAAATAGCAATATAATGATAGTATTTTTAAAAGTAATAATAAACTTATTAAATATTTTATAAATATAGTTATAAAAAAAGCAATTAATTGTTTACTTTTAAGTAAAAAGTTTATATTAATTAAATAACTTAATATTGTTAATTTTATATATTTTAATAATTAATTTTTTATTTTTATTATAATATATAAAATATGTATGTTTTACGTTTAAATATTTTTAATAAAGCTAGTAAATAAATAATCTTAATTATCGTTAATATTAAAATCGTTTTTATTAATTATATATATGGTATATAGTTATAAGTCTCTTTAAATAATAATAATATTACCTACTTTTAAAGAGTAATTTCTTAAGTAAAAAATATATATAAAGATTAAAAGTTAAGTTTAAATAAAATAATAATAAATATCGATACTTATGTTTATAATAACAATGATAATACTTATAATAACAAAAATTACGTATATATCGAATTTAATTAATGCTTAATCTTTATTTTAACGTTTAATCTATTTAACGATAATAAAGAATATAATCTTAAAACTTCTTACCGTAATTAATTATATAATTTTCTTAACTTATGTAAAAATATATAGTTAAATAAGTAAAGCTATAATAAATTAAAATCTTTATATAATAGTTAATCTTAATAAAGAAAAGTTTTAATAATTATATAATGTAAAAGATTAAAAGTTTTTAAATATAATATAAAAGATTAAAAAAAATTTAAATTAAGATTAAACTTTTATAACTTTTATAAGTTTATTTTATATATATTATTAAAAGTTAAACCTTTATATTATATTTAGCTTAATTTGCTTATTATTTTGTATAACTTAATCTTTTTTATTTAAAAATAACCTTTATATATAATATATTAACTTTTTATTATTAGTAAGTTATAGTTACTTATTTTAATATAACTTTTATATATAATATGTTAGCCATTTTTACGTAAGTAACTTTTTTTAAAGACGTATTTATATTTATTTATAAATATAATTAAAAGTAAGTATATTTTTTATTAATAAATAACTTTTTTCTTTATTTTATAATAATCTTATTATATTTAAATTATTATTAAAATTATTTTATATGTTATTATCGTTAACGTTATGTTTAAATTAAGTATTTTTTATTAAATCGTTTTTCTTTAATTAATCTTTATTTTAATATCTTTTTATTAATTATTTTTATAATAAGTATTTTAAGGAATAATATTTTTATTATTAAAACTTTTAATAATTTTCGTTTTTGTTTAATCTTTTTAAATCTTTCCTTTTTTATTTTTATAACGGGAAGTTTTTTAATTAATATATTAAGATATGATATTATTTTAATGAATATTTTAAAAAGTGGTATTTTAATGATGGATGTTATAAAGAGTTATACTTTAAGAACGTATATTTTAAAGAAGTATATTTTAAAAAATATTTTAAAGCTGTATATTTTTAGTAATCTTCGGCCTTATTTAACACTTTCTTAACCTCTTTTTTTATTTTTAAGGTGGGAAGTTTTTTATAAAGTATATTAAGATATAATATTCTTAAATAAGGTAATTTTACTAAGGGTGTTTCTTTAGCCCTTTATACGAATCTTTGCTTTATGCTTATCCTTTTAATGCGTGATCTCTTTAATAATATCTTTAATAATATTAATGTTATATTTACTATATATAAAAAATAAAAACGTATATAAATTATTAATAATTTTTTTAATAGAATCAATTTATAAAAGGTTTTCATAAAAAACGTTATAAAAAGTTTAAATGAAGATTACGATAATAAGTTTATTAATTTTAACGTAAAGTTTAATATATTTTTAGTTTTTTAAAAAGAACTTATACTTTAAAAAACCTTCCTTTAAATTAATGCCGGTTATGTTTTATATAATGTTTTAAAAATAAATTAAATTTAAAGTTTTAAAAGTTTTTTTTTAATCGGTTAATAAATAAGTTAAAAATCTTGTTTTAAAAAATCTTACCGTTATATTTTTCTATCGAGGAAAATTTAACGTATTAATTTAATTATTTAAAATATTTTTTTTGTGATATTAAACTTGTAAAAGTTTATAATAAATATTTGATATAACTTAAAAAATAATAATTCCTAGTAAATTATAAATCAAATATATTTTAATTATTTTATATATATTTATATCCTTTTATTTTAAAAAAGTTACGTCTGTTAAAAAAAGGTATATATTTTATAGCTTTGCGTTTAACCTTATTATTAAAATTACTTTAAATCTTCTTTTTAGCTAACTTAATAGTTAAAATTATTAAAAGGTCTTTAATTATATTCTTATAATTATAAATAATATATGCTTTATAGTTAAAATATTACCGCGTAAAATTAAAAATGCTGTTAAGGATATTTACGTTATATAATATAACTTTAACGCTTTAAATAAAGATATTTTAAAACTTTTTTTTAAATTACGTAAATTTATTATAATAAAAGCTTTTTTTAATTAAAAGAAAATAATTATTTATATTATAATATTTTTATTAATTATAAGTTTTAGAAAAATTAAAGCGATAAAAATAAATATATATCCTTAACTTTATTATATAGTTTAATTTATTTAAAGAATGTAAATATAAAAGCGGTTAAACGGTTATTTTACGTTTTTTAATTAAATAATTTACCTTTTATATTTAATTATAATATATTTTTTAATCGTGATATTAAATCTTAAGTTACCTCTGGAAATTTTAACTTGTTTATTTTAATATTTAAATTTAAGTTAATTTTAAAGTTAAATTTAAAAAATATTAAATAAGAAAAGTTAATTAAGGTTATTTAAGGAATAAAAAAGGTAATAATGTTATATAATGTAAAGTTTTTATCCGTAGCTTTTAATTTAAATGGTAAAAATATAAATCTTAAGTTTATTATTTTTAATAACGTAGATATATATCGTATTTATAATAGCTTAAATAAAGTAAATAAGTATCTTACTTATAATAAATTTAATTATCCCATCCGGAGGATATATTACGTTAAGTCTCGAAGAAATTACTATATGAAACTGATAAGGAAACTGATAAGTAATTAATAAGTAATTGATAAGCTTTTCTTTCCAACGATTGGTCGAGAAAGTTACGCTAGCAGGGGCTGAGAGACGCTAACAGGCGTTAGCGCGGAGAAAATCGCGTTAAATCTTAGATTTTGTTCTTTTTCATTTAAAAATTAATAACTTGACGAATAATTGCCTAATTAGGAAATAATTAATGCCATTATAAAGCTAACTCAATTCCGGTTCTAAAGGTTCTGGATGCACGATGATACGACCATTCGTCGTAAAGATATTAAATGTTGAAATAAAAAGGTGACTTTTGCTGCAGGCTTCTACAGGGTAGGAGGCGTGAAACTTGGCATTTTTTTCAACTTTTAATATTTCAACGTTTTAATTACCTATTTAAATGATAATAACTTTACGTATATACGTCGTATAAAGTTATAAAATATATTAATATAATACTATTTAAATGGAGGTTTTAATACGATTAATTAAACATTCTTATTAAATTTATTAATTTAATTGTTTAATTAAAAAGAAAATATTCTTTACGAAAAAAAATTAAAATTAAAATTAAAAAAATAAAACAAATTTAAAATAAAATAAAATAAATATAAATAAATATTTAAAAAAATCTAAAAATTAACGTTATAGCTCCGGATGGGATTTTGCTTTTTTTACTTTCTTTATTATTATTATTCCTTTTTATTCCTTTAAATATTTTAAAAAAAAAACTTGCCTTCCGCGAGGAAAAATTTTTCCGAGGCTTTTTTTTATTTTTGAAAAATTCCCCGTAACCGAGCCTAAGCGAGGAGTAGGGCCATAATTTTTTAAAAATAAAAAAAGCCTCGGAAAAATTTTATAAATATATATTTTTTAAATATTTTGTTGTTTAATAAAATTAATGTTATATTTAATAATGATTTATATAGTAAAGATAAAAGCTTTAACTTTGCCTTATAAATTAATAATTAAGTTAACTTTTTTAACTCTTTTTCTGTAAAAGGGAATAAGTTAAATAATGTTTAAATTATTAGTTTTATTTAATAGTTTTTAATCGTAAATTATATGAAGTAAAAATTTATAATAATGGCTATATTATTATAAAAGAAAAAACTTTTAAAGATTAATCTTTTATTTATATCTTGTTAGGGAGGTAGCTTATAACTATTTAAGACGTTAATTTTTTTCATATTTTCTTTTATAATTATTTTATTTTATAGTTAAAGTAATTTAGTCGCTATTAACGATAAGGAAAAGTTTATTTTACTTTAATATAAAGAAAAAAACTTTTCTTATAAAAAGTATGGTGATATTTTATCTTTTAGTAAATTTATTAATTAATAGTCTTTGTTTAAATAAACGTTTATTAAATTATTGTAATACGGAGTTATAACTATTATTTATATTTTGTTTTTAGTATTTAATTAAATTATTAAAAATAATAACGTTTAAGTTTTTTATATATAATTAAAACGTTTAAGATTTAATAAAGTTTAATTTATCTTTTAATTTATTATTATCGTAAAACTTCTTTAAGTAAAAAATAAATTAAAAAAACGTTAATTAGTTAATAATCTTTATATGAAAAAGCTTAGAAAAGAAATATTTATTTATAATTAGTAATAGCCGTTATTAAATAAGAAAAAGTATAATTAACGTAATTAATTTTATAATATGATTATTAAATATAACCTTCCGGTTATTTAATTTATAATGAACTTTAATGATATAATTAGTTTAATACATATTAAATTAAGTTAAAGGTTTTGTAATAATTAATACGTATAATATATTAAAAAAAGGTTGGAAAATCACGTTTTTAAAAACTGTTGCTTTATTATTTAAAAAATAAATTAAAATTTTATTACGGTTATAAAATAGTTTTATATTTATATATAAATTTTCTTTAAGAAATCTATTTGTTTAAATATTATAAATGAGGCGTTAATCTTAATAAATAATCATTTTAAATATATAAAGATAAATAACTGTAGTTTTTTTTCATTTTTATGGCTTTTTTTAATATTTTGGTAATATTAATTTAAAGAAGTATTTAAATAAATTGTTATATACTTTATATATAAGTTTAAAAAGGGATGATTTTCTTTGATAAATTAACGAATATTTTTAAGAAAGCTACGATAAAAAAGTGTTATAATATAAAGCGGTTAATGGTAATTGTTTTAATTTTACCTGTGGAGTTATACATTAACGTAGTTAAATTTAAAAAAAAAGCTTAATTTATAACTATTGCTTTTTAATATTATCGATATATTTAAACTTATTATAAATATAAGAAAAATAAATAAAGATAACAATAAAAAGTTAAAATTAAAAGAAGATATTAGTTTAATTAATTATAAACTTTAATAAAGTAAACTTATTTAAATAACGATAAAGTCTTTAAAATTAAACGTACGTTAAAAAGCTATTTTAAGTAAAATAAAGTTATAATTACGACGTTATAATATAATCATAATTTTACATTTATATTTATTTGAAATTAAACTTTTATTTTAATCATATATTTTATTAATTATATAATAAAGGTTAAATAACCTTTATATTAACGAGTAGCTTTAACTTAATCTGTTTTAAAAGTAAGGAATAAAATATTTAATTTTATCGATTTAAACGATTTTATAAAAGTTATATATAGTTTAATATTAAGAATATTAAATCGTATTTTTTTAAAATAAAAGTTATCGTTTTTAAACGTTTATAATTACATTTTTAATTACTTAATATATTATTCTTTTATTAATAATTAAAGTTAATTATATATAAATATTATTTATTAAATAATTTATTGTTAATGGTTATATTTAAAGAAGTTAATTATAAAGGCTTTTAATGGAGATAAGTAGCTAAATTATAAGTTAAGAATTATATTATTTTTTATAAATATTTGTTTAAGTATATATAATATTTATCTTGCTTATAGTCTTTTATTTTAGCATATTTACTTATATAATTACTTTTTATTAATTAAAATTATCTTAAAGCTTAAGAAATAAACTTAATAATGTATTAAATTTAAAGGTAAATTTAAATATTTTAATTTTTATTAACGCGTCGTTTTAAAAAAAGACATATATATTTTAATATTAATTAATTTTTATTTATAAATCTTTAAAAATGACGTGATTTATTGTCGTAATTTTATACTTCATCTTTTATTATTCATTCTTTAAGAAGATTTTATTTCTTCAAATTATAATTCTTATAAAGATATTTAAAACTGTTTATTTTAAAATATTCCTTATTAAGTTATATTTTATAATAATAATTTTAAGTTATTAAAAAAGAATAAAGAAGATGCTTTAAAAATATAAATATTTAAGAAGCTTGGTTTAAAGATAATAAACCTATCTACGTATTAAATATAAAATATGATAATAATGACTTTAAGAACGAAAAAGATAAAAAAAAAATAAAAATCTATAACTTCGTAAGCTTGAAAATTTAAAAGCTTTCTTTTTAAGCGTGGTTAATTATTTTTACGTTATTTTAAATTGTGGTAATAAGGTATTTAAAGATAGTATAAATAGCTTAATATGTTTGAATTAAATCGGCGGATTTATAAAACTTTCTTTTTTATTTTTAAATTATAAGTTTAATATTTATAAAGATTTATTTTAAAAGTTGAGTAATATTATTATATTATTTACTTATGGTAAGGTGGTTTTAAAGTAAATTATTAAAAATAATATAAAATAATAAAAAGTAAAACTTAAAGATATAAATATTTATAAGTTAAATAAGATAATTAATAAATTAAATAAAAATGGATATATTTATGAAAGATTTAAGTTAAGGATGACTTATATTTTTAATATAAATTTTATAAGAATAAATTATAAATTTAATGTATATATAAATAATTTTAGGAAATTAATAATATTAATTGTTAAATACAATCTCGGATAAACTTAAGTTAACGTTATGTTATAATTACGTTAAACGGAAACTTTAAATAAGAAATAATTTATATCGTTAAATATTATTTTATATTATTTAAATGTTATTAATATTAATAAATTAATAAATAAAAACGTATATAAGTAGTTATTATACTATTTAAATAGTAAGGATGGAATTAAGAAAAGTGTTATGATTAAAATATTAATTAAAGTATTAAATAGTAGGAATGTTAAAAGAAAAATTATAATAATAGCTATGTTTAAGTATATAAGTATTTATTTTAATGACATTATTATTTATTTTATAGTAAAAATATTTATATTTAGCAAGTTATAAAGAATACGGTTAAAAAAGGCTGTTATTTTTTAAAAGAAATCGACATTTTAATTATTAATAAATATAATATAATAAATAATATCGATTTTTTAAAGATTTATAAGTAACTTTAATATATTTAAGGTTAATTAAATAAAGATTTCAGTAATATTTTTATCGTTATTTTATATAAAGATTTTTATTAATTTAAACTTATTTTAAGTTTATCTTTATTATACTTAAATAAACTTATAAGCGTGAAGAAGTTTTAAAAATTTAATTAACCTTTTAATCATTAATCTTAAAATAATATTTAATATTTTAACTATTAATTATAGTTAAAGTTTAAATCTATTATTTTACTTGATTAATAAATGAAAATTATAAACTTTATTTTTAGTTTTTTATTAAAACGGTTAAGAAATAACATTTAAACAAAGGAAGATATAAACATTTTAAATTTAAAAATAATAAAAAAAATTAAATTATAACGTAAAGGTTATAACTTTTATAAATAAAGTATGTTATATAATAAACCTTTAAATTATTATTACTTTTATAAAAGCTTGTAATTAAAAGGTATATATTTTTTTATTTAAATATAACTTTAAGCTGTTAAATAAAAACGTTATATTAAAAATTACGTTTTATATAATGAACGATTTATTATTAAAAATTTTTACGTATTTAACATTTATTAAAAAATGCTTATAAACGTTATAAAAAATATTTATTAAAGGTTAAAAATTGTTAATAACGTAAAATATATTATTAAAAATTTATCTTAAATATAAATACGGTTATATATGTTATTAATTTTATAATATTAATCTTTACGAAGTTATTTAAGATTATATTTTTATTGTTTAAAACTATAAAATCGTTAAGCTTTATTAAGTTACGTTTTAACCTTTTTTTATTATATTAAATTATTAAAGATTATATTAATAAATGAATTGATTAATGTTTTATTAAGAAATCTATGAGATTAAAAGGCTACGGAATAATTAGCTATAGCTATGGCGTTAAGGCGCTAGTCATTTTAGCGCGTTACGCTTCCTTAATGTATGGCTTTATATTTACCCCTTTTTTAAAAATGGTATCGTTCCGATATTATTTTTAAAATTTAAATCCTTTAATAACTTTTTTTATACGGTCTTTACAAGCTTAATTATTAACTTTATTAATTTAAGTGTTACTTTAAATATAAACGTTAACTATAAAGTTAACGTTAGTTATAATGTAAGCTAGTTTAATATAAGTTAATTTAATGCGGGCTAGCTTAATGTAGATTATTATGTTAGTTAAGTTTAAATTAAGTTTACTTATGCTTGTGTTTATTAAATTGCCTTTAATTAATTAAGGATTTTTGTTAATTTAACGTTAATCTTGTTTAACGTTTTATTTTATTAAGCTTTTTTTTAATTTTATCGAGCTTGTTATTAATTGCTTTTACTTTATTAACTTTTAACTTTAATATTTTATTTAATATGTTAAGTCTTCCGTTTATTTCCTTTATTACATTAAAGATTATGTTAACTTATAACTAAATATTTAATAAGATCTTTTAATATTTTTATACACATTATATATATAATTTCCTTAAGATTTAATAAGATTATTTACCTTATTAAAACTTATTTTAATTCTTTATTATAAGATTTCTTTAAGATTTAACTTATCGTCCTTTAAAAGCTTAACGTTTATTATAATGTTATAAAGCGATAATATAATTAAGTTGTTTTTTTTACCGTTTTAACCTTACGGGTAAGCTTTTTTTTTAAAATGGCGGTATTGTTATTTTATTAAATAATTATAATAACTATCCTAGTTTTATATTTAACAGTTTTTAATATATCGTTCATAACATAATATTAAAACCTTTTACTACGTTTTTATAGATTTTTAATGCTTTAAGCATATTGTAATTAAATAATAATTATTTTATTTTATTATGTAATTTATTTTTATTTTATTTAATTTCGTTTTTAAGATTAATTATAGCGTTTAACTTTATATTTATTATGCGATATAGTTATATTAATATCGGCAGAATATGTAGTTTAATTTAAGTTATATAGCTTTATATTTTATTTATGTTAAACTATTAATAGATACTTATAATATTTATTACTTTATAAAAGTATACCTTTAAGTTTTTTATATCGTTAATTAACTTAAAATCGTTATTCTTAAAGAAATTTTTAGCTATATAAATTTTACATTATAATAACGTTTCAAAATCATATTATTTTTTCATTAACTTTATATTTTCTTTTACTTTAATAATATATTTAAAGTTTTCTTATATATCGTTAATTTTTAACTTCATCGGATTAACGTTATAAATCTTATAATTAAAACTATAAAAAGTTATTATATCCGATATCGTTTTTTAACGTTTACGTTTTAATATTTTAAGCTTAACGTTTAATAACACATAATTATTAAGTATAAGATTAACATCGATCGAGTTAATTTTATTAACGTTATTTTTACCGTTATTATTATTATTATTACTTTTAATATAAACGATATCGTTATAAATAAGCTGGTAAAGATTAAGTTTTCGTTTTATTAACGTTGTTATTACCGTTATGGGTTTATTAATATTAATAACTTATTCGCTTACATTAATAATAATATTAAGTTTACTTATATTAACGATGTTAGTTTAATTTTAAGTTGCCATTATTAATTAATTAAATAATTAAGCAATAATTATGTGATTATAAGTGTAAGGTGTAAGGTTACGTTTATGCCTTGAATTTATAAAGGGGTTTTATAGCAGGGGGGTTAGTGAAAGAAATTAATTAATAAAGAAATTAAATGATAAGGAATTATCGGAGAAACAAAAATCCTCCACCACGCTTATTAATCCTCACCTTAAATTAAGATTAATCTTAAATAAACATATTTAATCAATTTTACTACGCTTGTAAAAAGGTTTCGCATAATAAAAAAGTAATAATTTAAAAGCGCTTTTTAAGGAAAATTAAACGATATCGATTACATCATGATACGATATTTTATTATTAAGATATATAATATTATACGATTACATCACTTATCATTATACGATTTATATAAAAATAATTTCTTTAATTAAAAATCTATTTATTAATTTTGTTATTTATTCTCTAATCTTTTATAACCTTTTATAATCGATTTACTTAATTTAATAAGCCGTTTTATCCTTTTATTTATTTTAAAAGGAAGCTGTAATTTTGATTATATATTATTATTTATAAGAGAGAAAAGATATAAACCATTAAGACTGATAATATAAGAAAGTTAAACGTAAATTAATATAAAGCCTATTTCTTTATATATAAAAATCTTTAATATTAAGTTAATATAAACTTTAAACATTATTTACCTTTAAGCCTTAAAATTTATAATAATAAATATAAATATTAATGTAAAATTAAACCGTATAAATAAATATATAACCAACTATAAAAGATTAATTTTCTTTAAGAAAATAAATAATAAGCCTTTTTTTAAATTAGATAAATTAAGGTTTTTTATTATCTTTGATAATAAGAATATAATTTTTAAAAGCTTTATATAAATCATAATAATATTATCCACTTTATATAAACACAAATCGTTATTAAGTATAAACCCTTCCGTAATATATTTAACGCCATTTATAATTTTAAGCCCTTAATAAAAATTCTCTAGAATTATAATTAATTTATCTTTAATAAATATTAAATAAAATAAGATATAAATTATAAAGTTATTTATAATTTTAAAAGCTTTTTTAAAAACCTTTTATTTATAAAATACTTTTACTTTTAAAATATATAAAAATAAAAAAATATAAACCTTTTATCTTTAAACCTTAGTAAAAAAAATAATAACTTAAAGGTTAATCAAATACTTAAAGGTATTTAAAAGAGTAATAATCTTAACATACTTATTAAAAACAATATCTTACGATTATGTAAACCATATATTTAAAAGATTAAAATTTTTTAAAGTTTACTCCCCATTCCTTAACTAACGTAACAATATAAAATAAATCAGATTTATAATTTATATTTATTAATTTAAAATAATAATAAAAGTAAATTTTAATTATAATTAATAACTTAATATATAATTCTTATTATTTAAATTAAACTTCTCACTTATCTTTATTAACTTTTTTATAATTATTACCTTATTAAAATATAATAAAGACATACCCTTAACTAGCTTAAATTAATAAAAATTACCACATAAGATTACTATAAACATCTTTTTAAAATCTTTATTAAAACAGTTGTAAGCTTTCCACAACTAATCATTAATTTTAAACAAATCTACACCTACCATCATATTACATTTATCAATAATAAGGATATTAACTATTTTTAACGTTATAATTTTCTTTAAAAATATCTTCTTAAATAATAAATTAACAATAAAATAAATAATAGTTTTATTAATATAAGTACCGGCGCTTTTAAAGGTCATAATTATTTAGATTTTCCTTCTATAATTTTTACTTTTTAAGGCTAAAATTAAAATCTTAATAATAATACTTTTATTAATTTTATCTTTACTTTTTAAATAATAAAAAAGTTATAATATTTTAAAAGATTTTTTGACTTTTATAATATTCACTTTATCCAAATAATATAAAATAATATTTAACGTAATTACTTATTTTAAGTTTAAATATTCTTCCTTAACCAATTTAAAATTAATGTTTACTTATATATAACTTAAATTATATTTTATTATAATTTAAATAAGTTGAAATTAACTATGTTAAGTTATAACATCTAACGACTTAATATTGAGAATATTTATGGTATTTTTGTTAAAATTAAAGATTTAATAATCTCTTTTATTTATAAACTTTTAAGCTAAAAGATTAAAATTAAATTAAGAAAGTTTATTATTAACGTCCCCAGTTACTACTTATAGCTTATTAATATTTAGCTTTTTAAGATTATTTTTCTAGCTTAAGATATTATTTAATAATAACTTTTTTACGCGTTAATTATCGCTTAACAAACTTAAAATTATAAGATTTATATCATTCGTTAAATTCTAATAAATCTTTAACTTAAAAATTACAAGAAAATTAACCAACTTTTTTAAATTACCGTTAAAAATCAATTAAGCCATAACTATAATATTCTTTTCAAAAATAAATATTTACCTCTTTATCTTTATATTTAAATAATAAATAAAATTATAAAAAAATGTAAAAAAAGATTTAAAATCTCCAATTTTTTACTCCTCTTCTTCATCTTTATTACGTTAAAGGAGCTTTTTATCGTTTTATAACTTCATAAAGTTATTTTAATTTATATATATATTCTAAATTTTAATATATTTTTAAACATTTTCCTTACTTTTTCTAAAAAGGTTAAAATTATTATTATAAAATTTAAAACGTTTAAAAAAACTTTTATATAAATTATCTTATATTTTAATTAAAAAACCATCTTATTATAAAATAAATTCCTACCAAAATATAAACAAGTTTAAGTAAATCATAATAAACTTTTTAAATATATCATTATCTTTAAAATTTAAAGGATATAATTTAATTAATAAAAGAGTTATAATAAAGGTCTTTTTAAAGATATATTAATAATATATAAATCATAAATTTAAATTATTTATAAACTTAATGTAAAAGCTTATCTAATTCTTTTTAAATTTCCGTTAAATCTTAATCATAAAAACGTAATCATATAAGCATAAATTTTTAAATATTAAACCATAATATAAATAAACTTTTAAAAATAATAATTTTATGTCGATAAAGCTATTAAAAATAACTTACTTTTATATATTAATAATAATATAGTTAAAAGCATCGATAGCAAATACTTAAAAATGCAGCCATTAACGATAAACAATATAATAAATGATAATATAATAAAGCTATTATTATTTTAATTTTAATGAGTATTAAGTTTTATAACTAAGGAAATAATTATATATTTTTACTAATAATAATTCCCATTTTAAATAATATTAATAAAAAATTTAAAATATTAAGCTATTTATCATCTTATTAAGATTTTCCTTATTAATAAAGTTTAAAACTTAATTAAAAATATTTACGTAGTAAGCTATAGTAATAATTTATTTATCTAAAAAAAAGACAGGCTTTATCGCATAATTAATCGCATAATAAAAAAAAGAGGACGTTTAAAATTAAATAAAGATTAAAATAAAATCATAATTATAATAAAAGGCGGTAATAATTACCTTATTCCATTTATTATTATATTTTAAAACACGTTAAATATGTATAACCTTATTATCATTTATATATATTTTAAGAATAATCTTTTAAAATTAATTAAAACAATAAAATCTATTAATCTTAACTTTACATTATTTACCACGTTTATTATTAAAAAACTTTTTACACATAATAGTATAATAATAATATTATATTATAATAGCTATAAATTAAGCCTCATTTTCCTACTTATTCTTTAAGGCGTTTAAATTATATATAAAACGTTTTAAAAATCATAAACGATTACTTTTCTTAACTTTTTCTTTAAATATAATCTTATTAAAATCTTTTTAAAAATATTCATCAATTTATCTTAAAAAGCCAATAATATTTTAAATATTATCCTTAATATATAACTCTTTTAACATCTTATAAGAACTAATATTATTAAAAAACCATAAGAATTTATAAAAATAAAAACATTATGATAATTAATCTTTATAATCGTGAAATATATATTAATAAGATTTAAAAAGTTATTTTAATTTTTAATACAAATAATCTTCTTAAAAAAGACCTTTATATACTTATAAAACTATTCAATTAATAAAATTAGATTTTAATTAACTTTTTTAATAATAACATAAACGTTATTTAAAAAATCTTTTTAAATCTTATTTTTAATCTTTTAAAGGTATTAATTTTTATAAAACCTACAGCTTATATAAACTTAAATAAAATTTAATAAATTATTAAAATTAATAATAAATTATATAATTAAGGGTTTATGTTTAATGATTAGACTTTTTAATTTATCACGCTAATAATACTTTAATTTGTTAAATAAAAATTATTATCATTTATATATTAAAATTTCTTTTAAGAAGATTTTTATATCGTTATTATTAATTAGTTTATAATTTTTAATTTTTTTAATAATTTTATAAAGTTATTCTTTTATTAAAGATTTATAAATTAATTTGATTTTGGTAAAGGTTAATAAATTTAGAGCATTGCTATGTGCACTACCATTTTTTGCTAGCGCGGCTTATTGGCACTACCAGTACATCCCTTTCAGCCCCTCTTGCGAGGTAGCCACCACATCAAAACGCACTTCCAGCTTTAATCAATTGTTTCTCATTCAATACCGTATCAATTAAATTGTAACTTTAACAGGGGATAGGCCCTTCAATTGCAATTCCAACGGTTCAAGTTGCACCCTTGTACGACCACTGCATCTCGAGATAATCAAAGTTGAATTTATAAGGAGCTTAGCTACACTGCCACAGTGGCTGGAGGGATCACATGACAGCCCCTAAAAGACCTATTGCATTCAACCTTCAATATCTCATGATCTAATAGCCGTACAATGATGCAACCTGAACCATTAGATTCGCAATTGAAAGACCTATTCCTCATCCCAATTAGGATCAAATTAAAGGTGTTTTGATTAAAGGATAATTGATTGAATTCGGAGGTTTATTTTAACGTGGTGGCTACCCCGCAGGAGGGGCTGGAGTTGATGTATTGGTAGTGCAAATAAGGCGCGCTAGCAAAAAATGGTAGTGCACATAGCACTGCTCTAAATTTATATAAGCCTTGTTAATATAATTATTATTTTTTTAATAATATTATTAAAGATGAGAAAAAGAAATATAAGATATATGGTTGCGATCATATTATATTAACATAATTTGATTAAAATTTATTTATAAATATGATATTAATATAATAAAAAAGTAATAATAATAAAAGAAGATTTATATATCTTAATACTAAAATTATCTTTTTTATATTTTTCCTACTTTACTTTTTTAATAATAAGACTACTTAATTTATAGGGAAGAATTTTTATAAAAATATAAGTATAAAAATAAAGATTATAAATAGATAAAAAATAATTTCTTAAAATTATCTTAAAATAAAAAATACCATCGATTTATTCTTTTTTAATAATCTTATTTTATTTTTTTCTAATAATTTTATTTTCCGATAAATTTATATCTTTCTAAGCTTTAACTTTTAAAACTTATTATATAAAATAAGCTTTTTATACCTTATTCACTTAATCTCTTTTTAACGTAAAAAATCTAAAAAAAATAATTTTAAATTTAATTTTTTTTAAATTAATATATGATTTATATTAAAAGTTAGCGTTAAGGTAATAAAGATAGATTACTTAAAATTATTACTATTAATAAGTATATTTTTAATCTTTAAGACTTTCTCTTATTAAAGTATATTATTATCTTTATTAAATATTAACTTAAAATTATTATTATTATCTTATTTAAATAAAGAAAAATCATTAACATAAGAATTTAAATTTACATTTTAATTTAAGGTAGGATTTTATGGTTTATGTTTAAAAATATAAATAATATAATAAATAAACTTTTCTTTAATATTTGGAATATATATTATATAATTTATAATTTCCTTAAAAAGGATCTCGTTATTATTATCCTTATTTTAATTATTTTAAAATAAATGATTAAAAAGAATTAAAATATATAAATAATTATACCTTTTTAGCTAATAAAGAGCGCATTTTAATTTTAACTTATATAAATTTAAATAAAAAATAGACCTTTTTAATAAACTTTTTTAAATTATATCATATAATATAAATATATTATAAGATATTATTTATAATATAAAGAAGAGTTTTCGTAATATTATATATATTATTTATAAAAATAAATATATAACCTATCACTTTCCGATAAGATAAAAAACTAAACTAATTAATTAATAAATTTAAATTAAATTTAATAACCATCTTAAAAGTAAATCTAAGAAATAAGAACTGTTTTTTAAAAGATAAAGATTTTTGATTTTAAAAGGAAATAAATAAATATATAATTCATAAAATATATTAAAACGATAATTTATAAAAATTTAATTTAAATCGATATATATTTAATAATAATTATAAACATAAGTTAATATAGATTCTTAAAGAAAATACTTAACATAATTAAATTAACATAATATTTCATTAAAATCTTATAAATTAAGCATAACGTTTTTTTAAAAAAGAATATAAAAACATTTTAATAATATATTAAGGAAATCTTTTTATAATATTAACTTATTTTACTTTATTAAACATTATATAAAGCATAAGCAACATTATTTTAAAAATATATTATTAAGATTTTACATTACCTCTTAAAAATTACATATATACCACGCTTTAATATAATTACTTATAAGCTTTAAAAACAATTAAGCTTTAAACTCTTTTTTCTTTTACTTAAAATCGTCATTAAAAATTGTAAAAAAGTCATAAATTACGTTAAAAGCTTTTTATAAAACATTTAAAAATATATTTAAGGACGAAGATGAAAAAGAAGATGAAGAAGATAATAATAAAAAAGATGTTTAACGTCGCGTTTTTAAACCGCGAGGCTAGCTAATGCAATGTTTAGATCAAGCTATAGAGCCATGAAGGCAGCTAATGCAATATCCAGATTAAGCTTTAAAGCCATAAGATCGACCACAAGGTTAACCATAAGATTGCTTTATAAGTTTAACTAAAGGTTCATTAATAACATAATCTATAAGCTAAGCTTTTAAGCTATAAGAACGTTTAATACGATATTTAAATTAAGCTTTAAACTTATAAGGTTAACCATAAAGTCGACCACGAAATAAAATAAAAATATTAAGATTAAAAAGTTAATTTTAAACATAAAATAAAAAGTCGGGTATAAGAGGATAAGATTAAACTAAAAAAAGAGATTTGCGAAACATATTAACATGGTTTTTAAATTAAGCTCTTAAGCCATAAGGTCGACCATAAAATCAACCATAAGATTAAAAGGTAAACATATTAAAATTAAAAAGTTAATTTTAAATATAAAATAAAAGATCAAATATAAGAAGATAAGATTAAACTATAAAAAAAAGTTCGCAAGACATATCTCCACCCTTACCGCTTAAAAAGCTTTTAGAAATAATAACTTTATAACAAAGAAAATATAATAAAAAACTATAATTTAAAAAGAAATTATAAAAAGTAATATAAATAATAAAGATATGCCTTAAACGAAAACAACTATATAAACATAATAAAGAAATGATATAATAAAAAGTTATAACTTTTTAAATAAACAAGTTAATAAAAACATACTCGTTTATATAAAATAAATATAACTTATATAATAAAGCAAACATAATAAATATAAAAATATAATAAATTAAAATTTAATTAAACTAAATCGTTTAAAAAAATAAATATATATACTTAATATAATAACATATAATAAAACTAAACTACTTTAAAAAACGTTTAATAAAGTATATATAAAAATATTATTAAATACTAAAAAAAAAGAAAAAAAAGAAAAAAAACCATTAAAAATTATATAAATCTTTATATATAAAAAAAGAAAAGATCTTTTATAACTTATACTTTAACACCATATTATATAGGTTTTAATTATATTTTAATATGTTTGTAATATTATAGCTTTAACCTTTAAAAATTCTTTAATACCCTTATTATATTATTTTATAAAAGCTTAAACATTTTAAAATAAGTTTTAAAAATTTAATAAACCTTTATAAGCTTTAACTTAAACATAATTCTTTTAAGCATAATTAAAATAATAAAACGTATAAAATATTTTACTTAATTTATTAAATTTGAATTAATTATCTTTATATTTAAAGTATTTACTTAAGTTTTATATTTAAATATTAGCTTAAAACCTTTATAATTCTTTACTAATAATATAATTATAATCTTAACTTATATTTTTAATATAAGAGACGTAAAGTAATTTTAAGACAATTTAATCTACTTACTTAAAAAGATATATCCTTAAAGCTTCTATATAAAATTAAAAAGTAACTTAAAATAGAAATAATTATAATAAATTTTATTAAGTATTATATTAAAAAACCTTTAATTATAAATAATTAATTTTAAGCTTGTAATTTAATAAATAAAATAACTTAAGATTAAAGTAAGATTAATAATATTAAAATAAAAAATATAAAAATATTAATATTAAATTAATTTATAACTTACTCGTTTCTCGGCAAAGTCGTTTATATACTTAATAAAAATATCATTACCTTTTATAATAATAAAATTAAACCTTTATTAAAGCATAATATATTTATTAAATTATAATTCTTTTTAAATGAAATAAAGAGTTATAATAATAAAGAACTGCCAATAAAGAAGATATACTTATTTTATATTTACCTTATATTTAATAAATTAATTAAAAGAAAATAAACGTAGGCATTTAATAACGGTTAAATTAAACTTAAAAATAAGCAATATGTTTATTACGCCGGTTAAATCGTAGGCTAATTAAGTAATTAACTTATTAAAAAAATAAGTTATAAAGAAAATATCTTATTAAAATAATATTTAATTTATTTAATAATCTTATAAATATTTTGCTTAATAGCTAGTAAAAGATTAAAAACGTTAAGATCTTTAGACTTATTGTTAAAAGGGTAGTTTTACTTAAGAATTTAGGAAAAGATTATGTAGTTAATATAAAATAAGAATAAATTTAAACTTAAATTAATCTTAAAAGATAGCGAAGAAACCTAAAAGATAAGAGGCTATATTAAAGTTAATTAAATTATATTAGCGTTAAGTAAGATTTTAAATACTGTTACGAAAAATATAAAAGGAAAAGATAAAACTATTGAATAAAATAATAATAAAAATAATATTAAAGAATAAATCTTATTAAATAAATATTAAAATAATATCTCGTTAAGTAATAAATAACCTACCACATTATAACTTATTATATAACTAAATATAAAAAAATATGCCAAAAATAACAAAAAGATTTAAAAAACATATTAATTAAAATAAATAATTTATTTATAAAAACAAATATTTAAGGTTTAAAATTTAAGTATAAGATTAATAAATTAAATTTCTTAAAAACTACGATATTTTTTCCACCTTAAAAAAACACACTTATTAACTTAAAGGTTAAAATTACTTAAAGGAAATTATAACACTTTTTATAATTAACAAATTAATACTTATTAATCTAATAAATAAACTAATATCGTTAAATATAACCAACGATAATTTATTTAATTTATAAAAACTAAATCTTACCAACTTTAAATAAATTATGTATGAAATTAATATTAATCTTTTTAACCTTTATTATTTAACTTTTAAACGTGCTTATTTAAAGAACTCTTCCTTCTTTTTTATAATTAACTCTTACTTATAAGATTTTATAATAACTAGTTAATAATATCGTTACTTTTAATAAAATTACCTTTTAAAATTATATTACTTAAAGCTAAATTTATAACTTATAAAATTAACATATTTAAGTTTTTACGTTAAATAAAATTAAATAATAATATCTTTCTTTATATAACTCACTTAAAAATATTAAACAAATATATATAAAACTTTATATAATCTTCCTTTTATTATAAAAAGAAATCTTTAATTAAATATATAATAAATTTAAAACCTTTATTAAAATATTACTCCCGTTATAACATAAATAATCATACCTTAAAACCATTAATAATAATATTAAAAGTAATAATAATAAAGATAAGTTAACTTAACTTAATTAATAAATCGCTAAATCTCTTAACTATATTAAAGATAAAGATATATTTTATAATATATTAATTTGTTTTAATAAATAAAGTTTTAACTTTAATTAACCTTTTATCTTTAATTTTTAATATAAAAAACAAAAAGTTAAACAAGTTAATTACTTACGCCGCTTTTATTTCTTTAACATATTAACTATTTAAAAATATAAACAAATATTTAAAATAAATGTTAAATATTAAAGTAAAAAGTTTTATATAAAAGAGGTTTAATATATAAAAAATAGCTTAATAATTTATAATATTATTATTAAAAACCTTAATATTTATATTATATATAAGAAGATTTTTCAAAAGAATTTAATTAAACGTGATTTTAATATCGTCCTTTAAAACCTTAAGTCCTATCCTTTCTTAATTAATATCGTTTTAATCGACATTATTCCCATTTTAACCTATCATTTTTATATTCGATAATATACCTTCTACTTTTAACTTAATATTTAATTTAATTTTTTACTTATTATTTATAAGCTTACTTATAAGGTTGGAATCTTAGCTTATAACGTCTTAAATAAATGATTTTATATATTAAAACTTGTTTAACGTTATCTTTAAATAAAAATACTGCGACTTAATAAACTTAATAACCGACGCTATATCAATAAGAATATTATAAACGATCTTGCGAAAATAAATACGGTTATTCTTAAATCGATAAATCTAAAATTAAGGATAAAAAATAAGGCTGCGATATAATTTAATATTAGATTTAACGGATTTTACGTCGTCCATATCGGATATATTATCATACGACGTCTCGGTAATAAAAGATATAAACTTTACCATAAAATCCTTTTAATTTAAAAAAAATGTTTAGATTTATTAAGAGGCGGCTAAGAAAGGCTTTTCGATATAAAAACGCTTAATTTACTATTAACTTTATAATTTAAATTAAACAACTTTAATTAAGTAAATACGGTAAAAGATAAAAAAGCAACGTTTTCAACATAATTTTTCAACAACTATAATATATTAAATAAAATCGATAAAAGCTATTATTAAAAACGGCAATCATATTTAAATTTCTTTATAAAAAATAAATTAACTTTTTCCTTTAAGTTTCAACGCTTCTTAAAAAGTAAATAATTTTATAAAATTAATAAATCATAATATTAAAGGTATAAGCTACGCTTTTTCATAATAATTATAATTATTATAATAAATATTAATATAAAAGCGTAAATATATTTAGCTAAGACGATATATTATAACTTAAACAAGATAATATTAACAACTATATTATTTTAAATAAACTTAGCTAAAAATAAATACTTTAAAGCATATTTAAAAAGGGTTTTTCTTATTAAATAAGCCAACTAAAAGCTATAATTTCATAAAAATAAAATAAAGTAAAAGGATTAATAATATAATTAAATAAAGGAAAATCCATTATAAATAATGATTACGTTTAATAAAACATACTTTTAATTAAGCTTCGGTAAATAAATTTAAGGTTATTATGTCCACGCCGCGCGGGGACTTCATGTTACGTTAATATTAAAAATGGTTAAATTAATAAAAGAAATTAATAAATGCGCCGTTAAAAAATGATAAATGCGCCATTAAAAAGTAATAAATACGTTATAAAAGAAACTAATAAATGTGGATTATAAACTTTTATATTTAAGTGGGAAATTTTTAACTTTTTAATATTAAAATGTTTTAAATATATATTAATATAAAAATTAAGATATTAATAATATTAAGTATACGTAATTAATATATTATTTTAACGATGTTTTAAAATAATTACGCGATGTTAAATAATAAGTGGGAAGAAATAAAATTCTTTTAAAATAATATTTTAAAGAATAAGTTTAAAAATTATAATAAAGTAGTAAATTGAAAGGTAAATTATATTAATGTGGTAAAAACCGCGTTAACTTAATGTATCGCATTAACGAGGTTAAAACCGTTAATTTAATGGAATCTTTTAATTCGATTTAAGTTTATTAAGTTTATCCGGCTTTTTATTAAATTTTAAATTATGGTTTAAATTATATAAAGTCTTTTTACTTAATAATATAACTTTAATATTAATCTTTAAAATTTTATTAATAATCTTTATTTTTAATTTTTTTATTGTTTTTTAAAGTTTTACTTTTTATCGTTATGCTTTTTATTGTTATTTAAGTTACTTACTTTATCATTAATTAAGTCTTTAACCGAGTCATTTACTTTAACGATAATTTTTAAGGTTTTTAACTTAATCTCTTTTAATTTCAACGGGTGTTATAATGCTTTATATAAAACCTTTACATGGTTGGTGGTTGTTGCTTAAAAGCCACTAGCGTGGCTAAGTTGTTAAGTGGCTTATGTACCTTAAACTAGTCCGTATATATAGAAAGACTTACACGCGTTGTAAATCTTTTCCCTTTTTGTTCTTTAGTTTTAATTATGCTTATACACTTTTAATAAATAAAGCATAGCCTTTATTCTTTATTCGGCGGCATAATAAATGCTTTTTATTAAATTTATTAATAAGTTTTATTACGTTTTACGTAAGTAATTTTTATAAATACCATTAATTGTATATTATTAAGTAATTTTTCTATTATATAAAATAC
This sequence comes from Hypoxylon sp. FL0890, assembly GCA_022497025.1. Classification (NCBI taxonomy): domain Eukaryota; kingdom Fungi; phylum Ascomycota; class Sordariomycetes; order Xylariales; family Hypoxylaceae; genus Hypoxylon; species Hypoxylon sp. FL0890. Next base: position 551,575 of record MU386560.1, on the reverse strand, counting down.
TTTAATATCGGTTTTTTTAAATAATTAACTTTTTTTAATCAACTTTTTAATTTTATATAAAATTTAATTATTATTATTATTTTATACAATTACTTAACTAGCTTACGGTTTTTATTGTTTATATAAGTTTACTTTTTATAATATTTTATATAAATAAATAACCGATATAACTTTATAAATATGCTAATTTAAAGGGATATTAAGTTTATAAACTAAATTATCTACTTTTTTAACGATTAATAATAATTTTATACGTTATATTAACCATTTTTATGGTAGTTTATTTAAAAGATTATAACCTTTATATAACTTTAAGTATATTAATTCACTTATTTTAAATAAGATTAATTTATATTTTATATTATATTTAATTTTAATATTTATTATAATATAATTAATTATTATTTTTACCTTTATTTAATATAGTTTATATATTATGTTATAATTAATAACGTTAATAAATATCTTAAATAATAATAATATAATCTTTAATTTAAAACCATATATTATTTTATTTAATGATTTCCTTAACATTAATAATTTAATATTATTAAAATTATATTATAAAACTAATATAATATCATCTTATAATATATTTATTATTAAATTATAATATTTAATTATTATTTAATATTTAATTATTATTTTAATATTTAATTATTATTTTAATATTTTAATATTTTCTTTTTAATTAACCATTAATTTATAAATAATAACTTATTAATTTTATTAATTTTATTCTTAATTAAGTAAACATTATTTATTATAATTTAAATATAAATTTTAAATCTTTATTTAATATTACTTTTATTAATACTCCTTAATTATATAACATGAGGTCCCCGCGCGGCGTGGACACAATAACCCCGAATTTAAAAAAAACGTAATAATATTTTTATTTTATTAATAAAAATCGTAAACCTTTTAAAATAAATCAGAAAAATACGTAGTTAAATATATAAATATATTAATGTTAATTAAAGAATAATTATTGTTTTTATTAGCTTATAGCTTTTTTATTTATTTAATTATAAACCTTTAAACATATTAATTTTTTAAATTCTTTTTTTAACCTTTTTATTTTTTCATTTTTTTAAAATACGTATAACTTAAATATTTCTTTTATATATTAACTATAATTTTTATTATTACGTAATTATATTTCTTTTTATAAATAAAACCTTAAAATACTTAATAATTACTTTATTTTAAAGAAAACCTTCACTTTATGTTAAATAACTTGATATATAAATTAAGTAAAAATACTTATTTAACTTTATTAAATCCGGTGTAACCTTACTATTATAATAATTTATTTCTTAATTCTATACGGCGTATATACGTAATGTTATTATTATTTAAAATATTTAAACGTTGAAAAAATGCTAAGTTTTATACCGCTTACCTTATAATAACTTAAAACCTTTTATTTTCGTAACTTAATATCTTTACGGCGAAAGGTTATATCACCGTATATTTAAAACTATTAAAATTAAAGTTAAGTTTACTTTATAATGTTATTAATTATTTCTTAATCGGGTAATTATTCGGTAAGTTATTAACTTTTTAACTTTTAAAAAAATAATATTTATTTAAATAACTTAGCTATTTTAAGTCGTTTTTTTATTAAGTACCTTTTTTTTAAATAAAGACTTTTTAAAAAACTTTTATAAAGCTTATTTAAAATTTATTTAATTTAATTTAACTTCGTAACGTTGTAAGTAAAAACGTTTATAAGTAATATATATTATATTAAAACTTTTTTTATAAATTAACAGTTTTTCCTTTTTTCATTTTATAATATTTAAATACATTTCTTATTAATTAATTAATTAAACGGTTGTATAAATTATAAATTTACGATATTTTCCTTTTTTTCTTAAAATCTTTATTTGTAAATTAAATAACTAAATAAATAACATTTATAAAAATATTTGATTAACTATATTAAAACCGTCATTTAAATAATAATATATTAATATATATTATACTTTTATATAACGTATATATAAGTAGTTACAATTATCTAAACTATTAAGAATTAAAATATTATAAGTTAGAAAAAATCTTAAGTTTTATACCTTTTATCTTGTAAAAACGTGTAGTATGAATTACTTTTTTCTTTTATAATTTAATATCTTTACGAAGAATGGCCATATTACCGGCCACTTAAAATCATTAAAACCGGAATTAAGTAAGCTTTATAACGGCGTTTATTATCTGTTAATCAGGTAATTATTCGTAACGTTATTAATTTTTAAATAAAAAAGAAAAGATTTAAAGATTAATACATATTTCTTTAACGGCTTTTTTTACACCTTTAAAATTTAAACCTTAATAATTTTAATTATAATAGTTATAACGTAAAATACGTTATACCGTTATATCCGCTATTACGTAAGTTATTTAATAATATTTCTTACTACTTATTTAAGCTTAGCCTTATAAAGTTATTTACTTTTAAACTTTAAAAAATAATATTTATTTATATAACTTAATTATTTTAAGTTTATTTAAATTTTGATTAATTTTATTAAATAGTTAATTATATAAGCCTCTTTATAAAATTTACCAAGGATTTTCCCGATTTAATTTCGTAAAGTTATAAGTAAAAACGTTATTAAATAAAAAAGATTATAAAATAAGTGAAGAAAGTTTTATATATTTTTTTAAAAACTTTTCCGATATCGTTAAATTTTAAACCTTAATACCTTTAGCTATAAGTATCGTAGCACGGTATATTATATATCATTATGTCGGTAATTATATACGCTATTTAATAATATATATTAATCTTTAATTAAGCTTAATTTTATAAAGTTATTTATTTTTAAATATTAAAAAATAATGCTTATATATATAACTTGATTATTTTAAGTCCGGTTCTTTTTTAAAAAGGTTTATTAATTAAATTAAAACTTAGTTATTTTTATAAAGTTTATTCGAGATTTATCCGATTTAATTCCGTAAAGTTATACATAAAAACGTTAATATATAATAATCTTTTTAAGGGAACTTTTTTTACGGATTAACCGATTTTCCTTTTTTTCTTATTATTTAATTTCTTTATTAGTTAAATAATTAATTTCGTTTTTTAACTTAACCCTTTTATTATAAAACCTTTTAAAAACTTTTCCTCGCGGAAGGCTTGTTTTTCTATTAAAGATTATATATTTAAAAGAATAAAAAAGAATAATAATAATAATAAAAGAAGTAAAAAAAGCAGAATCTCGTCCGGAGTAATCATCTTAATTTTCTTACAATATTTAAATATTTATTTCCATTTATTTTATTTAATTTTAAGTTTTTTTTAATTTTAATTTTTATTTTTTCTTAAAAAATCTTTTCTATTTAATTAATGAATTAAATTAACAAATTTAAAACTAATATCTGATTAACCTTATTAAAAGCGTCATTTAAATAAAATTATATTGATATACTTTATAACTTTATTCGACGTATATACGTAACGTTATTATCATTTAAAATATTAAAACGTTAAAATATTAAAAGTTGAAAAAAAGGCTAAGTTTCACGCCTCTTACCTTGTAGAAGCCTGCAATAAAAATCACCTTTTTATTTCAACATTTAATATCTTTACGACGAATGGTCGTATCACCGTGCATTTATTACCATTAAAACCGGAATTAAGCTACCTTCATAATGGCGTTAACCATTTTCTAATCGGGTAGTTTTTCGTTAAGTTATTAATTTTTAAATGGAAAAGAAAAAAATCCGAAGATTAACGTGGAAATTTTAAAGAATCTGTGGCTTTAGTGGCTTTAAGGCCCCTGTAGCTGCTGTGGCTTTAATGGCTTTAATACTGCAGGGTAAGTTAAGAAAGTCATGCATTTTTCCAACGGCTTTTTTTACACCTTTATAATTTAAAGCTTAATAACTTCAGCTATAATTATTATAACGTAATGTATTATATATCGTTATATAAGTTATTACGTAATTTATTTAATAACATATCTTATTACTTAATCCGAGTCTAGCCTTATGAAGTTATTTACTTTTAAGTATTAAAAAATAATTCTTTTTAATATATTTTAACCATTTTAAGTCCGTTTTTTTTCTAGTTAATTTCGTTAATAAGCTTATTATATAAAGGTATTTATAAGGTTTGCCTTAAGTTTACTTAAGGATTTGTACCTAGGTTGAAATAAGGTAGCAAAATTAAAACGAAGCCTTATTTTAAACGCTTTGATTAGTCCTTAAATATAGGCCCTTTAATTAGCCTAAATCTTATTATGCCACAACCCGTACCACAACCTGCCACATACCATTACTCCATTACCAACTTCATTTATTTAAGACGTAAATTTAAAGAATAATAACTCTTACTATAAATATCGTATCAAATTATAATTTACGTTATTTTATACCATAAATTAAAAGCTTTATTAAGATACTAAATAATATAGATATATTTAAGACATGGTGTAATTAAGGCATTTAATATTTAATTATAGAAATTCCAAAAAACATATAACGCCCCTTATCTTACTTAAGCTTAATCATTGTAATTATATTTGGATTTATTTAGATTTTTATATTATAAATTAATATTCTTAACCCGTTTAGATGTTACTATCTTAATAATCCTTTAGCGTTTTTTTTATTAATTTATTCAATTTATCAATACTGGGTTGCATATGAATAGGTAGACATAACGATATGAAATGGTTAATATTGATTGTTAATAAGAGAAAAAAGCCTTTAAGGCTTATAACGTAAGACAATTATACGTACATAATCATAAAATTAACACTTTTTTAATTAGTAAGTTATGATATAATGTTAAAAAAACCTTAAAGATATATTTAACCTTAGGATTTATAGTTTGTTATGGTAAAAGAGGGAGTTAACGTAAAGCCAATCTTATTAAATGGCTTAGATGAGGCGTTATTGGTAAATCTAATAATATTTATCTTCTTTAACATGATAGAAAGAAGGTTAGGACGTAACCTAGTAAAGCTTAACGATTCCATAATTTTAGATAATAAGAATATAACTTTAGGTAGCTTTGTAAAAATTAATATCATAGAATCGATAATATATATAACTGCGTTTACATTTAGGATAAATCTCTCGGTAATATATTTTACGCTATTAATAATCTTTAGCCCTTGGTAAGCATTCTTTATAACGCTTATAGGCATCTTTTTGGTAAACGTTAGGTACGTAAAGACCTTTAATAATAAATTGTCTATCATATGAAATGTAATTTTTAATATAATATTTTTATTTAACGGCTTAGGGTTATGCTTAAATAAGAAAATATATATCTTTTAATTATAAGCTTTCATAAAAATAATAATAACTTAAAGGTTCATCGCATAACACACTTTATTTATAAGAGTCATAACCCTTACGTTATAGTTTAAAAAGATTTATTCCTTTTTTACTACTTTTAAATTCAAGATTTTTACATCTTCTTTTGTTTAAATACCATTTCTTAACCGTTTCAATAAAGGATTAAAAATAAAGTCCACGATTTTCATTTATTAATTAAGCAAAATAATAGACTTAAACTTTAATTATAGCTAATAATTAAGATATTAAACATCATCTTAAGGTTGATAATCAAAAAATTAACCAGACTCTTAAGACTTCTTTAGGTTAATAGGTTTGCTTAGGTATAATAAAGATAAGCTTAAGATAGGCTTAAACTGATAAAAATCTCCACATAAAATGACGATAAAAATTCCGCTAAAATCCTCATTTAATTAACCTTAAGCATATTAAAGCTGCTCGTGAATCTTTAAAAAATCAATATCGTTTATCATATTACATTCATTAATAACTAAAATATTAACTTCCTTTAAAATAACAGCCTTTTTTAACTATATTCTTCATAACTTACTAATTATAAACATTTTTACTGCGGAATAAATGGTAATACCATTAAAATAAGCATTTACGCACTTAAATATAACCGTTACCATAATTCTCCTTTTAACGTTTTTACTATCCAACGCTTTAACTAATATTTTAATTATAACACTTTTCCTAGTTCCACCCTTGCCACTTAAATAATATAATAACTACCTACATACATTTCCATCCGTTAATTTATTAACATTAATAATATCTAAATAATATAAGATAATATTTAACAACATAAACTATTTCTTGTTTAAAATCTCCGTTTAATATAACCATGACGCAACGTTAGCCTAGGTTTATTTAAAATTATACTTAACAGTTAATATCGTTAATCTCTTAAAATCATTTATATACATATCAGATTCATAATTTATTCCTATAAAATCCATATTAAAAAAATAAATCATCCTTAGCCTAAATTCTTTATAAACATGCCCATTTTTGTTTAATTTACCAGCTATCTTGCTTAGCTTACAAGTATTCATATCCTTAAGCTCCACTTTCCATTACTTTATATTATCTTCGATAATCCGCTTTAAGACCGCCTTACTATAAGCAAATAATACAATAACATTACTTAACCTTTAAAACAAATTTTTGTAAATATTAAACTTATAGCTTAAAAATAAAGAAAAAAGCTTTATAAATCCATTAATTTAATTAAAACATATTAAGCCGTTTATACCATCTTTAAATACCTTATTACCACAGTTTAAAATAGCGTAAAAATAATCAGCCACACTTAAAGAAAAGGCCCTTAAATTTTCAAACTTACAAAATTATAAATCTTCATCTTCCCTATCCTCTTCGTCCTTAAAATCATCATCGTTATATTCTACGTTTAATATATAAATAAATTCATCACCTTTAAACCAAGCTTTTTAAACTTTCATATCTTTTAAAACGTCTTCCTTACTTTTCCTTAATAACTTAAGATTCTTATTATAAAACATAACTTAATAAGGAATATTTTAAGACAAACAATTCCAAATATCCTTATAAAAATCATAATTTAAGGAAAGGAAATCTTCTTAAAGAACAAACAATAAGAAATAAAGTACATAATTATGATAATAAGCTACTTTATTTTTAAAGACTTATAGATAAAAACCAATCAATATCGGGATATATATATCTTTTTTTAAAACGACACGCTAATAAAACCTAAAGTGTTTAAGTTCACCTTTAAATTTAATATATTATTAAGTCTATTTCTTAAACTTTAGGATAATCTTAACTAATAAAAAATAATTATATAAGCAAACATATTAAAGTAAAAGACCACAAGTAAGATAAACATCGTATATACTTAGATAAATACTTATAAAGAATAATATAATTCTTAGCTTACAATCTAGCTACTTATCGCCATTAAAAGCCTCTATAGTTAACTTCTTTAGATATAGCCACTAATAATAAATTGCTTAATAAACAATATTTATACATAATCAACTCCAATTATCGATAAAAGAATAATATATTAAGTAGCTAAAGATGTAATTATAAACATTTAAAAACAATAACTTTCATTTAAAAAAGACACGATTTGATACTTTTAGTATTAAACTATATATAACCTCCATGAAATCGTTCGGATCAATAAAATCAAGTAATTTATTCCTTACCTTTAAAACAAATTAAATTAAAGCCACTCGTTAATATAAAAACTACTTAACCTTTATTATATAATCGGTAAAATACACAATCAAAGTAAGAATTTAACTTTAAATAAATATAAGTATAAAATCATGGTTATATCATAACGCCGCAACTATAACCTTATTCCACCTAAAACAGCTCTTTAATATACGTTTAATTTTAAAAACTCCATCATCATCTAAATAAATCCGCTCCACTAAAGTCCACAGCTAGCTAAACTAATATCTTCTTTTAATTTTAACTTTTCATTACTATCCTCATTTACTTTTTTTATACTTATAATAAATACAAATATATTAATAATACTAAGAAATAATAGCCATAAATTAAGCTTCATCTTCCCACTTTACTTTTAACTTAACCATATTAGTTTATAACTTCATAAGAAGATTAAAACAATTACCATTAACCGCTTTATACCGTGACACTTCCTTGTTATAACTTTCTTAAAAATATTTGTTAATTTATCAAAAAAAGTCATCCCTTTCCAGACTCGTATATAAAATATATAACAGTTCATTTAAATACTTCTCTAAACCAACGTTACTAAAATACCAAAAAAAGCCGTAAAAATAAAAAAAACCACAACCATTTATCTCCATATATCCAAAATAATTATCCATTAAGCCTAACGCCCCATTTATAATATTTAAATAAATAATCTCCTTAAAAAAAACTTTCATATAAATATAAAACCATCTTACAACTATAATAAGATTTTAATTTATCTTTTTAATAATAAAGTAATAATTCTTAAAAACATGATTTTTTAACCTTTCTTTAATACGTTATACATACTAGTTATTATAAAACCTTTAACTTATCTTAATACATATCGGATTAATCATATCGTTAAAATTCACCGTAAACTAAATAACCAAAAAGCTATACTTAACAATTATATTATAAAATTAATTACGTTAATTATACTTCTCCTCGTTTAATAATAACTATTACCGGCCATAAATAAATATCTTTACCATAAACTTCTTCATATAAAAATTATTAACTAACTAACGTCTTTTTAATTCATCTCTCGCTTAAAGAAGTTTTATAATAGTAATAAATTAAGAAATAAATTAAACCTCATTAAATCTTAAACGCTTTAACTATACGTAAGAAACCTAAACGTTATTATCCTTAATAATTTAATTAAATATTAAAAATAAAAAGATTATATAAATAACAGTTATAGCTTTATATTATAATAACTTAATAAACGCCCATTTAAATAAAGACTGTTAATTAATGAATTTATTAAAGGATAAAACATTATCATATTTCTTATAAGAAAAGTTTTTTTCTTTATATTAAAATAAAATAAACTTTTCTTTATCATTAACAGCAACTAAGCTACCTTAGCTGTAAGGTAGGATGGTTATAAAAGAAGACGTAAAAAAATTAACGTCTTAAATAGTTATAAACTACCTCCCTAGCAAAACATAAACAAAAGGTTAACCTTTAAGAGTTTTTTCCTCCGTGATGATATAACTATTGTTACAAGCTTTTACCTTATACAATTCATAATTAAAAAACCGTTAAATAAAACTGATAATTTAAATATCATCTAGCTTATTCTCCTTTATGGAGAGGAGAATTAAAAAAGTTAACTTAACTATTAATTCATAAGGTAAAGCTAAAGCCTTACCCTCGCCATATAAATCATTATTAAATGGGATATTACTTCCATTAAACAACAAAGTATTTAAGGAATATATATTTGCATAATTAAACTTATTATAAGTAAGATACCTATTTACTTCATTTAAACCATTATAAATACGATACATATTTATGCCATTAAAGATAATAAACCTAAAATCTATATTTTTACCACTTAAATTAAGAGCTACAAATAAAGGCTTTACATTATATAATATCATCACCCCTTCCATTCCTTAAATAGCCTCGGCCAGTTTTTCCCGCTTAATATCTTTTAAATTTAACTTTAAAATTAACCTAAACTTAAATATTAAAACAAATAAATTAAGATTTCTAAAAACGACTTAAGATCCAATATTATAATTAAAAGATATATCATAATTAAATATAAAAGGCAAATTATCCGATTAAAGAACGTAAAATAACCATTTAACCGTTTTTATATCTACATTCTTTATATAAGTTAAATTATATAAAAGAGCTAAGGACATATACTTATTTTCGTCGCTTTAATCTCTCTAAAAATCGTAATCAATAAAAATATTATAATATAAATAATTATTCTCTTTTAACTAAAGAAAAACCTTCATTATAATAAATTTACACAACTTAAGAAAAGGTTTTAAAACATCTTTATCTAAGATATTAAGGCTACACCATATAACGTAAATATTGCTAGCAACATCTTTAATCTTACGCAATAATATTTTAGCTATGGAGCATATATCATTCATAATTATAATAATATAGCCAAACACCTTTCAATAATCTTAACTATTAAACTAATTAGAAAAAAAATCTAAAATAATTTTAATAATAAAGCTAAACATAAAGCCGTAAAATATAAACCTTTCTTTTAATAAACGTAGCTCTTCTAAGGTAAAAAGATATAAATACACATAAAACACTTAAAACATATTTAATTTATAATTCGCTAAAAATCGTTACTTCTTAAGTTATGCCAAACATTTACTATAAACCTTTATAAATTTAATATCATAAAGAAAACACTTTAAGCAATTAAACCGGCACATTAAATTTTCCTCGACAAAAAAATACAACGGCAAAATCTTTTAAAATAAAATTCTTAACTCATCCATTAACTAATTAAGAAAAGACTCTTAAAACTTTAAATTTAATCTATTCTTAGAATATTATATAAGATATAATCGACACTAGTTTAAGGAAAGGTTTTTTAAAGTATAAGTTTTCTTCTAGAAATTAGAAATATATTAAGCCTTACATTAAGAATTAACAGGCTTAGTAAAAAACTTAATATAAGACTTAATAAGCTTATTATTATAATCCTCATTTAAACTCTTTATAACGCTTTTTATAAAACCTTTTTACAAATTAATATTATTAAAAGAATTATCAATCGTTTACATACGTCTTCGTTTTTTACATATAACAAATATAAGATTAATATCATTAAAAAAACCACGTATTAAAGGGATAAGCATAAAGCAAAGATTTATATAAAAGGTTAAAAAAGCACCTTTAATAAGACTACCCCGTTTAAAAATATTATATCTTAACATACTTCGTAAAAAACTTCCCGCCTTAGGAATAAGAGGAAGAAGCTAGAAAAGTATTAGATAAGGCTGAAAACTATTAAGAATATATAGCTTTAAAATATTCCCCTTTAAGATATACCTTTTTAAAATATACCTCTTTAAGATATAACTCTTTATAACATTTATCATTAAAATACCACTTTTTAAAGTATTTATTAAGGAGATATCATGTCTCGATATATTAACTAAAGAACTTCCCGCTATAAAAATAAAAGGGAAAAGATTTAAAAAGATTAGATAAAAATAAAAACTACTAGAAATTCCAATAATAAAGATATCATTCCTTAAAATATTTATTATAAAAATAATTAATAAAAAGATATTAAAGTAAAAACTAATTAAAGAAAGACGACTTGGTAGAGGAATATTTAGTCTAGATATGATACCAATAACAATAACATATGAAATAATCTTAATGATAACATAAATACAATAAAATTATTATAAAATAAAAAAAAAAGCTATCCATTAATAAAAAACACGCTTACTTTTAATTAAACTCGTAAATAAATACAAACACATCTTTAAAAGAAAAAACTACTTACGCAAGAATAACTAATATATTACGTATAAAAGTTATACTAAAGTAAGTAATTATAACCTACTAATAATAAAAAGCTAATATACTACATGTAAAAGGCATTTTTAAACAAAAAAAACCAAGTTACGTAAAATAACAAGTAAATTAAGTTAAATATAACATAAAGGTCTAACCTTTAACAATATATATAAAACAAACCTATAAAAGCCGTAAAAGTCCAATACTAATCTAAAAAATTCTTAATCCTCCATATTATATTTAAGAACTTTTAATCCTTTATATTATATAACTACCAAAACTCTTCCCCTTATTAAAATTAGCCATTATATAAAGACTTTAGTTTACCATAACTTTATTTACTTAATCGCATACTCCCATATAAGTCAATAAAATTATACGATTAATCGTAGTAAAAGGTTTTAAAGTTATATTCCTTATTATCGTTAAGTAGATTAAGCGTTAAGATAAAAACTAGGCGTTAATTAAGTTTAACATATATATAATTCTTATTATTATAAGTATTATCGTTCCCATTATAAACGTAAGTATTGATATTTATTATTACTTTACTTAAACTTAACTTTTAATCTTCATATATCTTTTTCACTTAAGAAATTATTCTTTAAAGATAAATAACGCTATTGTTATCTAAAGAGACTTATAGCTATATACCATACGTATAATCGATAAGAACGATTTTAATATTAATAATAATCGTAATTATTTACTTATTAATTTTACCAAGAATATTTAAACGTAAAGCATACACATTTTATATATTATAATAAAGATAGAAGATTAACTATTAAGATATATAGGATTAATAATATTAAATTACTTAATTAATATAAACCTTTTATCCAAAAGTAAATAATTAACTACTTTTTTTTTAACCGTGTTTGTAAGATATTTAATAAGTTTATTGTTACCTTTAAAAATATCGCTATCACATCGCTACTTAACTATAAAAAATTTATAAAGTTATAATTTTATTTTAATATCGACCTAAAATTCCCGCGTACTTATATTATTCTTAAAAAGAGTTATATTTTTTACATCTTTTTAATATTCGACAAATCAGCTATAAGACAATACACGTAAGTATATAAAGATGATAAAGTTAAGTTAAGAGATGATTAATATATTTACTACGCGGGACGCGTTATCGGTTAACTATAAAACCACTTTATTATTAAGGTAGGATATAAGCTTAGCACACCCATTAAGTGTTGCCGTATCCTCGTTGTAATCCTAGTATAAACTCTTCGCCCAGCGTCGACCAATTAAAGAGAATTATAATTAGTAGGCTTTAACACGCCTTAGAACGTAATAATAATATTAAACTTTTATAAAGACCTTTAAGAAAAAATATAACATAAAACGTAAAAGGCAGCCGTCAACTCCTCTTTAAAACTTAACTAAACTAAGCCAACCATACCCTAAAACCAAGGTATATTTAGTTAAAACGTAGCTATATAAAACGCATTTATGCTAAACATGCTTAAGAAGATCACACCTATACCAAACACGCCTAAGAAGAAAAATAATAACGGTAAGGAAAACTTTAAGGAAATCTAAGATTTAAACTTGAAAAAATATAAATTAACGTAATTATTTAATAAGGTTTTATAGAAAAAACGTTAAAAATATCAAGAAATATTATTAAATATGTTTAAATAGCTACGAAACAATATAAACACGCTTAATAAACCTTAATAATTTAATTAGTAAATATAAAGGATAACACGATAATTTAAAAACACGTTAATTTATAAATCGCTTCTCTTTAAATAAAAAACGCATATATTTATAAATCGCTTCTCTTTTAATAAAAAACGCCTTAATTTATATATCGCTTCACTCTTAATAAAAGAAATATTTACTAAATATATACTTTTTACTTATTATATTAAAATCCCTTTAAAACTTTATATAAATTAAACGATATAAAAACTTATTTAAATTTCCATCCTAAGAAACAATTAAAAGAAAATATGATACGTTTTTTATAATTAGAAAAATAGGTATAAAGAAAGTTAAACAAAGGCTTAAATAAACCGCTCCTTTTAAAAAGAAACCGATTACTGTTAAACATAAGCTTATTCTTTTTAATCTTAATTTAGAACCGGGAACGATAATACTTTTTAACGTTAAGGTTAGTTAACAATAAAAATCAAGACTTTTTACGGGAAGGGTTAAAATTATTTAAAAAATCATTAAAAAGATTATATAAAGAATATAAATTAATACCATAATCTTTAAGATTAAGATGAGCATTAATACGTTCCATTTTACTTATATAAACTAAATACATAAAATTACTTACATCATCAACGTTAATATTAACCTTATTAATATCATTATCGCTAAAACCAAACTCATTAATATTAAGAATATTATTATTATCGTTAGTTATGCTACCGTTAATTTTAAGGTCGTTTTAACGTCGGCGTTTCTTACCAGCAACATTATTTAAGCCTATACCAATGGCTTTAAATAAAAGTCGAAGAAGATTAACTACGGTAAAAGACTTTTTTATTATTATATCCTTCTTTATATTACGGATAAGGATAGAATATTTCGCTTTATCGTTATCATCCACAAATAACATAATAACCTCTTTCGTAAATAAAGATTAAGTAAATTAAGTAAAGATAAATTTAAAAAGATTTCTAATCGATAAGATAAGTATATTATAATAAAACATATAAATTTTAAGATTAAAATTAAAAGACTTACCAAGAAGATTTAAAACATGGGATACAAATTAAAGAAGGCCGCCGTTGCTTAAATTAAGCTTTAAAATAAAGATAAGAACATTTAAATCTTAAAGCGTATAGATATCTTCATAAAAGAATATTTTATTTTATAAGTTTAAATAAGTAGGTACGCTTTTTTTAAAAATAACAAACTTCCATATATTATTATTCTTAATAAAAGTTTTTATTATTTAAAATAAAATATAACTCTTTTTAAGGTTATTAACTTAACTTATAAAAGAATATAATCTACAGTTAAAGTCATATATAAATAAGGTTCACAACAATATTACACTAAACGTAAACGCACCAGCGTTAAAGGTAAACGCACCGGAAAGAAGATTAAAACGACATAAATCCCTTTAAGATTTAAATAAATTATTAAGGAATTTCTAATAATTAAAATAAAAGACAATAAGATATAACTTCTTTATAAATAAACATCAATATACTTATAATAAAATAAAAGTATATAAATTAAGTTTTAACTTTTTTTATACCCTAAATAATAAAAATAATATACCCCGGTAGGGATTATTAAATTATTAAAGAGAAAACGTTTATCCCTTTTATTATAAGTTTTAAATAAGAATGGTTCATTACCCTTAAGATTATAACCTTCATCGTTTATCCATATATTGCTAAGGATTATGTAATAAATGATATATACTATGTTATATAAAAGTGTACTATTGTTAAAAGCTTAAAGAATAAGTAATAAAACCGTTAAGATATACCTAAAATAATAAATTTTAATTAAAAATTAAAGCCTTTCCCGTTTAAAATTATTAAGACGTTAAATATAAAAAGGTAGATCTTTAAGTCTTATCTCAATAACAATACATGTAAAACTAATCCTTAACTTATAATATATAAGATAATAAACTTTATAAATAACGATAATTATTACTAATAATTTGTAAAAGAAGAATCCTTTCCAAGTCACAATTTTACGTAAAAAGTTAAAATATAGGTTGGATAATTTATTTGCCATTAGATAAATGACGCGAACATATTTTATTTATTAACTGCAAGCTAATCGTTTAAGATTTAATCACGTATTACTCTTTAAAGTATAAACCACTAAAACTTAGACTATAAACTTAAGGATTATGCCAACGCAATGGGATGGCCTTTAGTATCTGAGATTTATTTAATTTTTTTCCGTTAAGTTATTAGTAGAAACGTTACTAGAAAAAAACACTATAAGGTAGGTTGGGAAAGTTTTATGCATTTTTTTAACGACTTTTCTTATATCGTAAAAGTTTAAACCTTAATAACTTTAGCTACAGTAAGTGTGGTTTGGTACATCTTATATCGTTATATTATTAATTTCGTACATTATTTAATGGCGTTTTTAATTTCCTTTTAAGGCTTAGTTTCGCCGAGATATCTGCTTTTAAACGTTAACGAATAATGTTTATTTATATAACTTAACCATTTTAAGTTTATTTTTTCTTTAGTTAATTTTATTAAATAGTTAATTAAATAAAACTTTTTATAAAACTTGTCCGGAGTTTTTCCGATTTAATTCGGTAAGGTTATAAGTAAAAAGGGTTGTAAATATAAAAGCTTTTATTTTTCAGTACTACAGGGTAGGTTGGGAAAGTCTTAGACATTTCTCCAACGGCCTTTTTTACATCGTTAAAGTTTAAACTTAAATAACTCCGGCCACAGTAGGCGTGGCGTAGTGCATCGTATGGCGTTATGTAGGTAATTACGTAAACTATCTAACGATGTCTTTAATTTCCTAATCGGGCTTAACCTCGTAAAGTTATTGGCTTTTAAGTATTTAAAAACATCATTTATATATATAACTTAACCATTTCAAGTCCGTTTTTTCTCTAATTAATTTTATTAATTAGCCTATTACGTAAGGCTTTTTATAAATTTCATCCGAAATTTATCCGACCTAAATCCGTAGAGTTATGACTAAAAACGTTAATACGTAATAATCTTTTCCGAGGGGACTTTTTTTCTGGATTAACGACTTTCCGGTTTTTTTTCTTATGTTATTAATTTCCTTATCAGTTTCCTTATCAATTAAATAATTAATTTCTTTCACTAACCCCCCTGCTATAAAACCCCCTCATAAATTCGGGGCACATACCATTTTTAACTTTATTATTAAATATTTAACTTTTATCTTTATAAAGATTTTTAATAAAAAGGTAATTAATTTAATCTTATCGATAAAAATATATTTACTATCTTATTTAACATTTAAATAAAAGATTATAACATTAAATCTTTATTATTTAAATATATTAATTTTTAAGAATATCACATTATTATAATTTTAATGTGTTAAATTTAAAAAGTTAAAAAATTTTCTTTAAAAGATTTTAAATAATTCCTTCTTTTAATTATTTAACTTAAAATAATTATAATTAATATATTTACGTTTATTTAATATTGTTAAAAATACCATAACGGCAATATATAAGTATATAAAACAGTTTTATTATATAAATTATTACTTATTATTAAATAGTTTTAAGGTGGTAAGATATCTTATTATATTAATTTACGTATAAGTGTGGACTTATGGTAAAAGGAAGGTTGATTCTTTTAAGCTTAATACGGCAGATTACCTTTTAAATACATAATTACAGCTGCTTAACTAGCTGTTAAGCAATTAATTCGGCTATTAAAAGCCATTAATATCGGCAGGCCTTATAATAAAAGCCTTAACTATTTATACGCCTTTTAAGCTAATAATATCCTTTTACTCCTTTAATTTAACATACCTTTTTATAATAATCTTTACTATTTTTACCTGGTTTTTAATTAAAAAGTTCTTTTATTTCTTATAATATTAAACGTTATAACGTTTCTTTTAGTAATAAATCCATATCGTTACTTTTTTATAATATACACGCTATAATATATATGCCTTTTATAACGCTTTCCCACCTTAAGTTTATTCTTTAATAAATACCGTTATTATATTCCACGCCATTATATTTTATAAGCTAGCTATTAAGGTTATCGGCCGGCTTATTTCCCTTACTTTTCTTTAAGTAATTCTTCGTTACGTAGTTATATTCTTTGTAATTATAATAAAACGGTCCTTATTTAAGGTCTTAATTAACTATATCTTTATACTTTTTTAACTTAATAACGTTATATATCTTTTTATTTAACTTTACCTTTTTATTTAATTTTACCTTAGTTATTTCTTTCTTAATAAGCTACCGGTACTTAATAATAAAATTGTCTTTTATAGCTTATATATTAAAATTAAAAACTCGTAATAAAATACGTTAACGGGTTACTTAATTTTTAACTTTCTTTTCGACGCTTTTTAAGAATATTAATCGTTGTTATACTTTATTAATCTTATTACTAACATCGGTATTACGATTAATAAAATAAGTAAATTACGTCGTATATTTAATAAAGTTGTTATTATCGTATTTAATCGCCGTAAGCTTTTCTTATAAAGCTATCTTTTATTACTTGCTTTATACTTAATAATTTATTATTAATCTCTTTATTATTATAATATTATAACGTTTTTTTATAATAAACCTTATTAAGTTTAACTTAATATTATTAATAATTATATAAGCGATTTTTAAATTATCCATCTCGGTAAACACCACGTTTAATATATAACCGATTAATTAAAAAGCGATAAAAAATACTTTTTTTTAAATAAGGAAGTTTTTAAATCCTTTTAAATGTTAACTTTTAAAGAGCTTTTATTTAAATCTATATTAATTTAATACGATTTTTACTTTTTTAAACTTTTTATTAACGTCGTTTATAACCTTTAATTATTAAAGCTAATGCGTAAGCTTTTCGATTTAAGCGTAAAGCTTAAAGATTTTATTCGTAGATTTTTTACCATTTAAAGTTATCGTAACTTAATTTTTAACTTATTTCTTAACTTATTTTTTTACGCGTTAAACGAACGCGGAACCATTTTTATTACTTTATTACGATATTAATTAAAGCTTAATTAATTAAGTAAAAAAATGTTATTATATAAACTTATAATAAAAGGAGGGTTAATTTTTTTAAGCTTAATACGGTAAATTACCTTTTGCCCCGAATTTATAAGGGGGTTTTGTAGCAGGGGGGTCAAATCAAGAAATGAAACTATTTAATTAATAAGGAAATTAATTGATAAGAAAATGGAAAAACGTTAATCCGTAAATAAAAGTCCCTTCGGGAAAGATTATTACGTATTAACATTTTTACGTATAACTTTATGAGATTAAATCGGGTAAATTCCGGATAAACTTTATTAAAAAGCTTACGTAATAAACTAATTAATAAAATTTACTAGAAAAAAAACGGACTTAAAATGGTAAAGTTATATATATAAGTATTATTTTTTAACACTTAAAAGCGAATAACTTTACGAGGCGAAGCCTGATCAGGAAATAAAATATATCATTAAATAGCTTACGTAATCAACTATATAACGGTATACAATGCATTACGTCACGTCTTCTATAGCTCGAGTTATTTAGGTTTAAACTTTAACGATATAAGAAAGGCCGTTGGAAAAATGTCTAAGACTTTCCCAACCTACCCTGTAGTACTGAAAAATTAAAAGCTTTCACATTTACAAGCGTTTTTGCTTATAGCCTTACGGAATTAAATCAGAAAAATCCCGGAAAAGTTTTATAAAAAGGTTTATTATTAAGGTTTTAACCTTTAGCCTTGTTAATATTTAAAGAAAGGTTGCTTATAAATTAACGATAGCTTTATCTTTAATTAATTTATATTTTTATAATTATAATTAATCTTCCTTATTATAATTTATAACATTTAACGCCTACTCTTATAAGCCGACTAGTTAATCTCCTTATCACTTTAATTTCCTTTACGATAAAAAAGAGTTTAATTTAATCTTATTAAAGCTAATAAAGACTTTATAATTTATAACGACAGGTGCTTATTATTAAGTCGAAACCAGTTACTTACTTAATAACCTCTCTTCCTTAAAACGAGATTAAAGCTACGGAACCATTGCAAGTTATATAACAAGAAGAATAATAATAACGTTAAAAACTAATTACCAGCCGATACAAGTTACTACTATTAAATTAAACATCTTTTTAAATTAAATTAAATCGATACTTTTACTACGTTTCCTATAAGACTTATTTAATTTAATATTTAAAGCTATTTAATATAACAGCTTATTCGAAGCAAGCTAAGTGACATCTTTCCTTACGATAGGATAGTTAATAATCGTAATAGCCGACCCTTTTAATAAGCCTATCGGCTACGTTAATTACCAAATAGTAACACTCTTACGAAGCCTACGATATCTCTCGACAGCTATCGACACGCAAGCCTGCAATTGTACCAAAGTCGATACGTAATTTGATATCTCTCAACAGACTAATTCGATACACCAGTCGATACGCCACTTAATACACCGGTAAATATATCAGTCGATAAACCGGTCGATATATCAATCGATACGCAAGCCTGCCATCGCGCCAGAAAAGGAGCGCGAGACACAGCGCCTGCCGTGTCTCTTGATATATCAGTCGATAGACCTGTCAATATACGGGTCGATACGCCAGTCGATACACCAGTCGATACGCCAGTCGATACGATACGCCAGTCGATACACCAGTCGATACGCCAGTCGATACGATACGCCAGTCGATACGATACGCCAGTCGATACGATACGCCAGTCGATACGAAGCCAGTTGCTACTAGAGCAAGATAAGAGACAACCCTAATAGCCGTACGAAGCTAGCTGCCAGGTTGTCAATATACGGGAAAAGGATGATGTATTGGAAGGAGGCTAGACCTATCTATCTACTGTTGGACGATATGGATAACAGCAATAAGGAGAGACGTGTCAATGTCAATCGGCAACAGGCTTGATTAACAGACCTGTCAATTGACGATCAGGACTGACAGCCTGGTCAATCAATTACTTGATTGACGGACCTGCCGTATCTTGATTGACAGCTCTCTCTCTTTGAATCATGGATGGAGGGGGAGATGTCAGGGTTTTAGCCCTTAGCCCTGTCAATATTTAAGGAAGGGCTGCCCACAGATTGACGATAGCTTCATCTTTAAATAATTCATACTTTTACAACAACAACCAGACTTCCCTTCGTTACAATCCGTAACATTTATTTAATTAACTATTTAATGAAATTAATTAAAGAAAAAAATAAACTTAAAATGGTTAAGTTATATAAATAAACATTATCTATTAACGTTTAAAAGCAGATATCTTAACGAAACTAAGCCGTAAAAGGAAATGAGAAATATCATTAAATAGCTTATAAAATTACCAATTTAATGATATAAGATGCACCGTGCTACGACCATTATGGCTGAGGTTATTCAAGTTTAAACTTTAACGATATAAGAAAAGCTGTTAGAGAAATGCATAAGACTTTCCCAACCTACCCTGTAGTCCTCGAGCCACTGGAGCCACTAAAGCCACAGCAGCCACAGGGGCCTTAAAGCCACTAAAGCCACAGATTCCTCGAAATTTCCACGCTAATCTTCGGATTTTATCCTTTTCTATTAAAAAATTAATAACTTAACGAATAATTGCCTGATTAGAAAATAGTTAATGTCATTATAGAGCTAACCTAATTCCGGTTTTAATGGTTCTAAGTGCACGACAATACGACCATTCGCCGTAAAGATATTAAATGTTGAAAGAAAAGGTGATTTTTACTGTAGGCTTCTACAGGGTAAGAAGTGTAAAACTTAAGATTTTTTCAACGTTAAATATTTCAACTTTTAATATTTTAAATAATAATAACTTTACGTATATACGTCGTATAAAGGTATAATATATATTAAAATAATACTATTTAAATGGCGGCTTTAATACATTTAAATAACTATTTTTATTAAATTTATCCGTTAAGTGATTAAATTAAAAAGAAAAAGCTTTTAAAAAAAGTAAAAAAATGCCCCGAATTTATTTATAATAAAAGGGTTAAAGAAATTAATAAATAAGGAAATTAAATAATAAAGAAATTAATAAGAAAATAAACCGGAAACTCGTTAATCCGTAAAAAAATTCCCCGCGGAAAAGATTATTACGTATTAACGTTTTTACTTATAACTTTACGGAATTAAGTCGGATAAATTTCGGATAAAAATTATAAAAAGCGTTACATAATAGGCTAATTAATAGAATTAACTAGAAAAAAGGCGGACTTAAAATGATAAAGTTATATATAAATATTGGTTTTTAATATTTTAAAGTAAATAACTTTACGAGGTTAAACCTGATTAGGAAGTAATATATATTATTAAATAGCCTACGTAATTATCTATATAACGATATACGGTATATTACGCTACGCCTATTATAACTGGAGTTATTTAAGTTTAAACTTTAAAGATGTAAGAAAGGCCGTTGGAAAAATGTTTAAAACTTTCCCAACTTACCCTATAGTACTGAAAAAATAAAAGCTTTCATATTTACGACCGTTTTTACTTATAACCTTACGGAATTAAATCGGAAAAAGTCGGGATAAGTTTTATAAAAAGGTCTATCTAATTAACTATTTAATAAAATTAATTAAAGAAAAAACGAACTTAAATTAATTAAGTTATATAAATAAACATTATTCGTTAACGTTAAAAAATAAATATATCGGCGAAGCTAAGCCATAAAGGAAATTAAAAAAGCTATTAAATAAATCATAAAGTTATTAATATAACGATATAAAATATATTAAGCCACGATTATTATAGCTAAAGTTATTAAAGCTTAAACTTTAAAAGTGTAAAAAAAGCCGTTAAAAATACATAAAACTCTCTTAACTTACCCTATAATATATGAAATTAATTATTTAATTAATAAGGAAATTAAATAATAAGAAAAAAACGGAAAAACCGTTAATCTATAAAATAAGTCCTTTTAAGAAAGATTATTACGTATTAACGTCTTTACGTATAACTTTACGAAATTAAATCGGATAAATTTTAAATTAACCTTATAAAAGTGTTTATATGGTTAGTTAATTAGTAAAATTAATTTAAGAAGAAATGAACTTAAAATGGTTAAGTTATATAAATAAACATTATTTTTTAATTTCTAAAAGTAAATAACTTTACGACGTTAAGCCGGAATAAGGAATAGAAATTACCATTAAATAGCTTATATAATTACGGATATAACGATATAAGATGTATTACGCTATAATTATTATGGTTAAAGTTATTAAGGTTTAAAATTTAACGATATAAGAAAGGCCGTTAGAGAAATGCATAAAACTCTTTTAACCTACCTTATAATCTTTTTTATTTAATAACGTTTCTACTTATAACTTAACGGAATAAAATCGGAAAAATCTTAAGTAAGCTTTATAAAATAGCTTATATAATGGGCTTTTTAACGGAATTAACTATAAAAAGAACGGCCTTAAAATGGTAAAGATATTTAAAGAAATATTAATTTTTTATACTTAAAAGCGAATATCTTTACGAAGCTAAGGCTAAATATATAATAATATATATTATTAAATAGCTTACGCAATTATTAATATAGAAATATAAGATATATTATGCCATAATAACAGTAGCTAAAGTCATTTAAGTTTAAACCTTAACGGTATAAGAAAAGCCGTTAAAAATATTTAAAACTCCTTTAACTTACCCTATAAAACTGAAAAATTAAAAGCTTTTATATTTAATAACGTTTTAACTTATAACCTTACGGGATTAAATCCGAAAAATCTTAAATAAACCTTATAAGAAAGCTTATAAAAAAGCTAATAAATGAAATTAATTAAAAACGGAATAGACTTAAAATAGTTAAATTATATAAATAAACATTATTTTTTAAACTTTAAAAATGCTTAACTTTACAAAGCAAAGATAAAATAAGAAATGGAAAGTATTATTAAATAACTTATATAATTATAAATATAATAATATAATATATACTGTTTTATAATAATTATAACTAAAGTTATTAAGGTTTTAACTTTAAAACTATAAAAAAAGCCGTTGGAAAAATGCTTAAACCTTTTTCAACTTACCTTATAATATTAAAGCTATTAAAGCTATAAACTTCTTAAAATTTCCACGCTAATCTTCGGATTTTTCTTTTTTTTAAAAAATTAATAACTTACCGAATAATTATCCGATTAAAAAACAATATACATTATTATTAAAATAACTTAATTACGGTTTTAATGCTTTTATATATACGGTGAGACGACCTCTCGTCGTGGAGATATTAAATTATAAAAATTAAAGGTTATTTTTATTACAAGTTTTTAAGTTATTATAAAGTAAGTAATATAAAACCTAGCATTTTTTAAACGTTTAAATAGTTTAAATAATAATAACCTTACGTATATACGTCGTATAAAATTAACAAATATATCATTATAAAAATAAAATAATAATAAATTTAATAAAGTTAAATACATATTTTTATTTAATTAATATATTAAGTTATTTAATATAAAAGAAAAGTTTTCTTTAAAATAAATTATTTATTAAATATTTTAACGTTTTATTTATTAGTAAAATATAATTACGTAAAGATTATAATCGTAATTAATATATAAAAATATACGTTTAAGTTATACGTAACTTAAAAAATTAAGAAAATTAAAATAAAAAAAAGTTTAAAAAGAAATTATAAAGATTAATACGTTTAAAAGTTTATAATTAATTAAATAAAAAGTTTATAAGTTAATAAAAATAACCTTTATTTTTATTAATGTTATTTTATTAATATATTTAACTATATATTTTTCCGATTTATTTTAAAAGGTTTATAATTTTTATTAATAAAATGAAAATATTTTTACATTTTTTTAAATTCGGGGTTATTGTGTCCACGCCGCGCGAGGACCTCATGTAAATATATAATTACCGCTGTTTAATTAATTATTAAACAATTAATTCGGCTGTTAAAAGTTATTAATATCGGTAAGCTTTATAATAAAAGCTTTAACTACTTATAATAAAATATAAAGTAAGATTTTTTCTTAAAACTACTTTACGTTAAACATATTAAATTATTTTATAAAAAAATTTTATTTTAAATTTAAATAATTATTCTTTTTAAATATTATTAAACCATTTTTTAAGCTATAATTATTATGCCACCGAATAAGGAATAAAGGCTATGCTTTATTTACTAAAAGTGTGTAAGCATAATTAAAACTAAGGAACAAAAAGGGAAAAGATCTACAACGCGTGCAAGCCCTTTTATATATACGGACTAGTCCAAGGCGCACGGGCCACCCAGCAACCCAGCCACGCTAATGGCTTTTAAGCAACAGCCACCAGCCATGTAGGGGTCTTATACAAAGCATCATAATAATTATTCTAGTTAAGAAAATTAATCTTATTAAAAATTGCCAATTAATTAAAATACTTTAATTCCATATATTATAACATTATATTCATTTCATTAGCCACTTTTATTAAAGCTTAATTTAATATAATAAACTTAAATAAGCTTTATATTATTACCGATTTAATATTTAAAAATAACTTAATTAATAATAATAAATATTAAATCTTTTACTTAAATTAAGATTAAAAAATAAAAGTACGTACGCTTTACTTTATTATTAAATAAACTTATAAAAAAATTATAAATAACTTAAAATATACATAAAGTTAAGTTAAACGTACTTATATTAATCCTTTAAGCCTTAAAGAATAAATACATAACTTTATTACGCCGCTTTATCATAATTATACTACCATTAATAAAATAGTTAAAAAAGATATAATCTTTTTTATTAAATCTTACGACTTTTATTATAATATATCCTTAAAAAACTACGCTTTTTTATTTTTAATATTTAAAATTAAAATAATATCTTAATTTATTAAGCTATAATACGTAATAGCCATAAAAAACTTATTAAGTTTTAAGAAAATTTATTAACACTTTTTATAAATATTATACGTAAAAAATAAAAATTTAAAACCTTTAAACTTTTATAATAAATCTTATCTAATAATTATTAAATTAAAGATATACTTTACATAAACATTATTTTTATTTATATAAATTAAGTGTTAAAGAATTAAATTATATTTTATAAATGTTATGTAAATATTATAAAATAAAAGCTTTTTATAAATAAAAATTAAGGTTAATTATTTTAATATTCTTTTAATAGTAAGGGATATAAGCTTTATTTCTTTTTCTTAAAAGAAAGGGATTTTATATCTTTTAAGATATATATTAAACATATAATATTATTAATTAATTAATATATTATAAGTAATGTAAATATTATAATCTTTATAAATAAAATTTTAAATATTTTTAAATTTAAAATAACTTGTTATTTTATTAAGAATATAATTTATTATTTAAAATTACCTTTATATAATTTTAATTTAAACCTTATAATACTTATTTAATAATAAATAAGTAAGTAAATATTAAATAATATAAATATAAATAATTATAACTTTATTAACCTTTAAATAATTTTTAAAAAATATTAAAAAAATATCTTTTTAAAAGTTTACAAAGATAGTATTAAACGTATGTTATCTTTTTTATAAAAAGTTATTAAGTATGATAATAATATAATAAAGATTTAAAGGTAATATTAATTATGACTTTTTATTGTTTTTAATTTTTATTTAAATTAAAAGTTAGGTTTAAATAAAATAAATAAGGATTTTTAAGCTTTTTAAGTTTATAAAGAATTTTAAATGTTATAAATGTGGTGATCATTTTAACGTTATTATACTCGTAAGTAACTTTATTTATTATTATTATATTAACTTTTTTTACTATTATTAAAATAGAGATTTGTTATTTTAATAATACCCCACTTTTAATAGTAGAAAAATCCAGCAACCTTATTAGCTAATTTTATAAAGTCTTATAATTATACTATATCTCTTATTTAAATTAAATAAATACATATATTTCTTACTTATTAAAATTATATTATCTTATAAATAGTTACTTAATTATTTAATATAAATTAATTAATCATTGTTTGTTAAATTTATCGCTTTATCATCTTTATTTAAAATATCTTTAATATTAAAAAACTCCTCTTTTAAAAGAAAAGGATTAACCGTTCGCTACCGTTGCTATTTATCAAAGATTATTAAAGCTTACTACTACTCTTTTAAACATATAATAACGTTAAGAGTAATAAAGCTTTTTTTATGTTAATACGAAAGCCTTTAAATCTTCCACGCTTTTTAATACCTTTGGTAGTTATATTAAACCTTTTATTATAACCTTGACTTTTAACCTTAGTTAGAGCTTTTATTACACTTAATTATCTTTAACCTTGTAAGCTATTATAAGCTCTTTTAGATAATCCTTGATTAGAAGCTCCCGTGAGCTTTTAAGAAAGATTATTTACTTATTCCTATTAAAAAGATATTTATTTAATATTATTTTTAAATGGTTAAAAGCCTTAAAGGTACCTTTCCATTATAAATATCTTTTTAAATATAATAAAGCTATTAGAAGATTAGTTATAAGGATTAAAGATAATTAAAGGTTCTTTAATTAATAAATCTAGCTTATTATATATTAAACTTTTCTTTAAATAATATTATAAATATAAATATCTTTTTAAGAAAGGCTTAATATTAAGCTTTTTTTTATAGGTAAAATATTTTTAAATATTTTATATTAACAACTTAAACTATATTAATATCTTGTAGGTAAAGCCCTTTTAAGTTCCTTTTATATGTGATTGTATATATAAATAATAACTGCATTAAAAAATATAAGCAGCACAACAAGTAATAAAATAATTCTAAAATGTTGGCAATTAATATTTATTATATAAATTAATTTATAGATTAATAAAAAAGGTTATACATTTAGAATACATTGTAGTTACTCTCATAGTAACATTTTTTAAACGTTATTTAAGAATTAAGATAAAGAACGAATAAAGATTAATATTAATAATAAGTATCTTTAATTATGAAACTTAAAACGTTACTTAAAAACTTATTTTAAATAAGCGACGTAATTTAATTAATAAACTTAATTTAGTCGATTATTAATTAACTGATAAGAAATCGAGAAAAAATAAAGTAATAATACAAAAATCTAATAAATTAAATCTAAAAAAAAGAAAACGTCCATTAAAACAATCTTAAATAATTAAAAGCTAAAATAAGAAAAATATTATTAAAAATCCTTCAAATAAAAGCAGGACTAGGAATAAGATCAGCATTAACACTAGGACCAGCATAGGAATAAAATTAAATACACCTTATAAAAAAAACTTCTTATAATAAAAATAATAAAATTGAAAAAATAAACTTAATTTATTATCTTAATGAAAAAATTACTATAATTAACGTTAACTTAAATAAGGAAAAGGATATAACATATTTAAAATTTAATAATTAACTTACTTACTCTTTCGGCATAAGTAAGCTTAATATTTATACTATTTTCCCCTTTAATATAAATAAGCTTATTTATCCTTTTAACGTAAATAAGCTTAGCTAAAAAAAGATGATATTTTAAACACTAGATAATAACAATAATATCTCGGAGTATAAATCGTTTAACTTTAAACCTCTTTTTTAAAACCTTTTAAACTTAAACCTATTCTAAAAAAAAGATATTTAATATTAAATTAAGGTTTAGCTTAAATTTATTTAAAAAGAAGAATAATAACAAGGATAATAATAGTATTAAATTAAATTAGGATTATTTTAAATTTATATTAAATAAGGAGAATTATTTAAAAGATATTTTTAATTAGCTAATATATTAAAACACTTTAATATTAACATTAAAAATAATAAGATATATTAATGGTTTAAAGTTTACATAAATTAATAAGCTTAAATTTGCTTTTATTATTATTAAAATAAATAAAAAAAGCCGCTTAATCTCATTATTAATATATAAAATAAAATTAAAATACTTAAGATCTTTAAAAAGTTATAAGTATTGTTTTAAAAAATTTAACAGTAAAAACTTTAAAAAGATTTTATAAAAATAAAATACTATTAATAAAAAAAATCTTTTAATTTTTACTTTTAAATAAAAAACTTAAGTTTAATAATATAAAAACGTTAAATTATTTATTAATTAAGAATAATTAATTATAATATTTTTCATTATTTATAAATAATATATATTAAATTAAATAAAGTTTATATTAAAACTTATTAAATCGATTAAGATAATAATTAATTTAATAATTAAAAATTTTAATAATAAATTTAAAGATAAAATAAAAGCTTTAAGCGGTTTAAGTAATTTTTATAACGTAAAAGAAAGGGGATATAATTATAATAAAGGCTATAACCGTAGTGATTATAAAAGTGATAATAGTTGTAAAGGTATTAATAATAAAGTATTATTATTTTAATAGTAGTATGTTTTAATAATACCCCACCATTTCCCGAATCGGAAGGCGGTAGCGTTTTACCGTTAATCGCAAGTTAATATTAACACCTCTTATAAATATCAATATAACTTCGCGTATATTAAGTTAAATTAATTGAAATTTATATCATTTAAAAGCTTAAATTAAGACGGTTTAAATGATTTAAGTTACATTTAAATACACTTAATATTAAGCTCGCAATAAGGGTATAAATCTTATACGGCTATTTAAAAAGCCACGTGATAGCTTTAAGGTCGACCTTAAATTGCCTACTATCTTAATCTTTTCTAAACTACAAGCTTATTTTTAAATGCACTTATATGCAACTTATATCATTCGAACCGCCTTAATTTAAGCTTTTAAATGATATAAATCTCAATTAATTTAACTTAATATACGCGAAGTTATTTAAATATTTACGACGAAGGCTTAAATTAACGTGCGATAAGGTTTTAATTAATGGTAAAACGCTTACCGCCTGCCTAATAAAGTAAGGTTAAAAATTAATGGGGTATTATTAAAATTAGCTACTATTAAAATAGTAACACTTTAATAATAATAGTAAGAATAAAATTATTGATGGAAAATCGAATTAAGATAATAAGTTAAGCCTTTTTTATTTTAACTGTAAAAAGTATAAATATTTAGCGAGGGATTACTTAAAGTTTAAAAAAAATAATAATTAAAAAAGTTAAAATAATTAAATAAAAAAAGGTAAAAGTTAATTACGTTTAAATAATATTTCGATAAATTTTAAGTTATTTAATGAGATATTATATAAACTTAACGTAGCTTTTTTATTATCTTTATTTAATTTAATAAAATAAAAAAGTTAATTAAGTATTATAAAAAAAATAAGTAAAAAACGAGATTTTATAATAACTTATAAAAAGGTAAACGAAGAGATTTAATCACCCGATGTTATAAAGATTTCGTTTATATATTATTTACGTACATGTTTTATTAAGATTAATAAAAAAGGTGATTTATTTTATAATATAAGATTAAATGTTTATATTATAAACGATAATACGGATTACGATGTAAAAATCATGGTCGATATTTAAAAGTTTAAATTTATTATCGGCACGAGAATTAATAAGGTAATAATAAAAAAATTAAGTAAAGTTAAATATAAAATTATAATTAACTTAAGTGAATATTTAATTATTATATTTAACCACGTTTTATACGTTAAAACTTTCCTCGTTAAGATATTTTTAAGTAAGTTATTTTATCGGTATAAAAGATATATTAATAAGGAATAAATTAAAGATTTTAAAGGAAAGTTAATAGCTTTATTAAATGTAAAAAAACAAGGTTTTTTATTATAACAGCGTGGTATATTAAAACCGTAAGTCTTAAAATCTTAAGCCTCGGTGAGACTTTAATAAAAGTGGTTGCTAAGGTTATTAAGTATAAAAGTTAATAAAGTTAAACGTATCTTTAAAAATGCCTTTATTAATAATATATTAATAATTATAAATAAAGTAATGCGAAAATTTATTTTATGGTATTAAAGATTTTATTACTTTAATATAAAACGATTAATTTAAACTATTTAAAAAATAATAAAGATTAACTTAAATCTTTCTTAAGTTAACTTATTACTTTATTTTATATGCGATTAAGTAAAAGCTTAAAAGATTAAGTTAAAAGATTTATAAGAAAGAGTAAAATATGTGGGATAAATTTTCTGGTATAACTTAAACATGTTAAGCTTAAAATTAATTAAAGGTTATAAGTATTTTTTTTTAATTATAAAAGATAAAAGTCGGTGTAAAATCTTTTATATATATAAATAA
Source organism: Hypoxylon sp. FL0890 (assembly GCA_022497025.1). NCBI lineage: Eukaryota > Fungi > Ascomycota > Sordariomycetes > Xylariales > Hypoxylaceae > Hypoxylon > Hypoxylon sp. FL0890. The sequence goes on along the minus strand of MU386560.1, from coordinate 521,342 downwards.
AAGAATAAAATATAAGATATATTAAAAATAATTATTAAAAAAATCTTGTTATTTTTTATCGCATTACCTTTTAATAAGAACGGTAAAAGCTATTATGTTATTATAATTTAACTTAATAAAAGTAGGGAGTTTAAAATGTTATAATTTAAAACGTTTTATTAAAGAAACGGTATTAATTTTATAATATTTACTTTTTAAAATTAATACTAAAACGATATATCGAAACGGCACATTTAAATATTATAAAACGTTACGTAAGCTACGTTTATATAAATAAAAATACCGTTTTACTTTTAACCATAAGTTATATAAGGTATTACGTATATATTTAACCGTTTAAGCGTATTTATAAATAATAATCGCATAATCGTAAAGTGTTATAACGACGAAATAAAACTAAAAAAAGATTATAAACTTAATATTAATAACTTTAAAATTATTAGATTTAAATGTGTTATATACATTAATAAAAACTAGTAAGTTAAGTCCGAAAAGTTAAAACCGTAAAGTGTTAAGGACGTTTTATTAAGCTTTTTTAAAAAGTATAATTATATTATTTAAATATTAAAAGGCGAATGCTTATTTAAGACGCCGCACGTCACGTTCCACAAAGATCTCGGCAATTTATACGATACCTTAAACCTTAGAAATATTATAAAGTTACTCCCTTAACATATATAAAAGCGCTTACGCTATAAGTTAAAAACTAAAAATAACATTTATAATAAAAACTTTAATATAATAAAAAAAGATATTATAAATAAGAAATAAAAGATTATTAAATAAAAATAAAGCTATCTTAAAAAAAAAACTTTTAAATAATTATTATTATATAATCTTTAAAAATTATAATAAGATTTTTAACACTTTAATAGCTTACTCCTAAAAAGGGGTAAGGTATATAAAAGATATTATTAATGTAAAAACCTTTAATATCCCTTATAATAATAAACTTATATCCACTTAATAAAACCTTATTTAAAATATTTAAAATACTTTAAAGTATAATTAAAATAATAAAAACTAATAATATTAACTTAACTTATTATTAAACCATTATAAAATATTTTTCACCTTAAATAAAATAAACTTAATAATAAAAAAGGTAATAAAAAGTTTCAAATAAAATAAATAACTTAAAACAATCTTTATTAAAATCTATAAAAACTTATAAAAAAAACCTTTCAATTTATAAAATAAAGTAAAACTATACGTAATTATCTTATTAATATTAAATAAATCTTAAAGAAAAAGTTCTTATCTATAAGTAAATTAAAGAAGTTTAAAATATATATTTATATAAAAAGATTTATTTAATAAAAAGGTATTAATTATAATAAAATTAAGGTTATAATAATAAAAGCAACTTTATGATAAATTCTCATAACGTTAATAATTATATATAGATGGTATATAATCACATACTTAAATAACAATTTAAAAGAGTAAATCTTCATACGTTAATTTCCCTTTTTATAAAATTACTTTAAAAAATTCCTTAAAAAGGCTAAAAAACATAATTATTTAATATTTAAAATTATTAAATTAATAAATCTTTTATATAACTTAAACCAAATAAATATGGTATGGTAATTTAAAGTTTAATAATTATTAAAATGTTATAAATTTAAACTATTAATTTTAAATAATATTATATATCTTAATAAGAAATTAGATATAATTATTATATTATATATAAATAATTTTATATTATTTAAGAAAGATAAGAAGAAGTTAAAAGAAATTAGTTAAAGCTTAAATAAAAAAGTATTAATAAAAGATTTAAGTAAAGTTAATTAATTCTTAAATATTTAAATTATTTAATCAAGTTTTTATAGGGATATGAGGATTGATTAAAAATGGTATATAAAGAAAGCGTTAAAGGATTTTAATATAAATAAATTTAAGCTAATGTTAATTTTATTTAATTTAAAAGTATTAAGAGGTATTATTAAATATACCAATTAAATAAATAAATAAAAAATATATAAATATACATCCTTAATAAGTTAATATAACTTCTTAACTTATATTATACGTTTAAATTTAAGTTATATAATATTAATCTAAGCTAAATATATAATAAACCCTTTACCAAATTATTTTATAAGGATTAAAAAAGTAATAAAATATCTTAAAAAAGCAATAAAAATAATTATTTAATATAAATAATTAAGCTATTCGCATTTATATCAAAAATATAACAAATTTAACTTATTTAAAGTAGTTGATATAAACCTATTAAGTAATATTAAGATAAGATATTTAATAATAAGAATTATATTCTTTATAATAAAAAATCTAATTCTTTAATTTTTTAAACTTTAATTAATTATTTATAAAAATATTTTAAAAACTAAATTTATTAAATTAAATAAATATATAAATAATATAGCTTAAATTTAAAGTTTTCTTACCAAATTAAGAGTAATATTTAAAAGGCTTATTATTATATTTAAAAATAATAATGGTACCTAGAAATAAGCTGAAAACATAGTTATTAATAAGAAGAATTAATATATCTAAATTTAATACTTTTATTTAAAATAAGAGATTAAAGTTAAATATATATGACTTAAATATGTATTTAAAGCTAAGAACCTAGCAGATATATTTATTAAACCATTATATAAGGGGGATTTTAAAAGAGCTTATAATCTTTTTAACTTAGAAATATTTTAAGATATATTAGCCTTTTAAATTAAAAGGGGATATGGGTAAAGCCTTTTTAAATTTTTTTATACGTAATTACATACACAAACAGTAACTGCATCAAAAGATATAAGTAGTATGATAGGCAACAGGATGATTTTAAAATGCTGGCAATTAATATTTATTATATAAATTAATTTATAAACTAATAGAAAAGGTTACGCATCTAGAACACATCGTAGTTACTCTCATATCTTATCATATAACTATAATAAAATAGTTTAAGAAGGAATAAATATACGCTTATAAATATATATTTAAAAGTTTTACGATAAGCCACACTAAGCTTATTAATAGCTATAATTAAATAGTACAAAGGTATATCTCCTAGCCATTAATAACTTAACTAATCGTTATACTATTTAAAGTTATTTCAAACAATCTCTTATATATGGAAAGTTTCTATATTAATTACCATCTCTTTAATAACTTTACTAATAATTAATAAATTAAATTAACTATTAAGGATAAAACTCTTTAACTTTTTATTATTAAACTTTATTAAAAACATTATTTTTATACTAAAAGTAAGATAATGTTTAATAAAACAATTAACCCATTTTTATATATAAGGTAAATAAGTCTTTTTAAAATATTTAACGTATAAAAGCTAATCGTCATAAAATTTATTAATAAAACAACTTTATACCTTTTTAAAATCTTTTTTATTATTAAAATATACTATGTGCTTTTAATAAAATAATATACCTTAACGAGTACGAGAAAGGTTGTTAAAGAGATTATTAAGATAAGGAATTTAATTATTAAAAACATATCGGTTAAGATTACATAATAATTAACTATTCTTAACTACCATAACTTCAACAAAAATAGCTACTATTTATTCTTCAGCTTTAACTTTTATCTTAATGGTAATATTAAAGATAATATTATTATTTATCTATTTACAGCTTAATTAGAATATTACATTCTTATTTATATAAAAAATATAAACCAATAATAATATAAAACGGAAACATACCTTTATTATTTTTTTATTTAAACGTTAAAATTAATAATTATAACACCTAACTTTATAACTATAATTTATACCTTTAAGATATTTAATACCTTAAATAACTAATTAAACTACTTTTAAATCTTATAAAGGACTAATTTAAAAGCCATATTAAAGATTAACCCTATAAATAAACGCCTAATAACATTAAATAAAGGTATATAATATTTATTAATTTTATATATATTATTATAATTTAACATATATAAGTGACGTTTCCACATCTTTTTATAATAAAGATAAATTTAAACAAATACCTTTATATAATTTAAATTATTAAAAACCCATTTCATAATATATTTATAACCTTTCTTATAGAGATAACATATAAAAGCTTAGATTTAAATAAATCTTTAATATTCTTATTTTTAAAAGTGTATTTAAGTATTATAAATATCTTTTAGTTAAATAATAATATTAAGGTTATTCTTATATAAGGTAGAAAATATTTATATAAATGTTATGGTTATAGATTATAAAAGAAATTTAATTTAACCTGTAATATCTTTATCTTAAGATACTTAATGGTATATATAAATTATAGGATTAAGGTTAAAGTTATGGTTGTGGCTATAAGATACGTTAATATTTAAGTTTTAAGTAAATTTAAAAATCCATTTACAATTGTTCTCCTTTAAAGCTGTAATATTCCCCTTTTAAGGATAATTAATCTTCTAAATAAACATTATATAGCTTTAAGTTTAAGAAGGCTTTATTTAAAAGCTATAATCATAAGTAATCTTATAATGAGTAAAGGTGCCGTTTATTTTATTTAAGCCAGTTACTTTATTAATATTAAAGCCATTCTTACAAGAGAAGTAAAGGAAATATTAATAAATCTTTAACCACGATAAAAAAGAAGAGCCGTTGTTAGGACCTTTTTTTAATGGGTTTATAATTAATATGTTATAGTTTAAGTATATGTTAAAAAAAGAAAAGATTAAAGGTGTTTTATAATATAAATGTACGTAAAAGATATTATAAAAAGCTATATTAAAGCTTGTTTACGTAAATAAGGTAGTTGGGAGATGATTTATAATTGATTTAAGTTATTAAATTAATTGAATTAATTAAGAAAGATAATTTAATTAAAAAAATCCTTTAATAATAAAATAATTAAATTAATTGTGTAAAAAGCTTTATAAAATTAGCTAATAAGGTTGTTAGATTTTTCTACTATTAAAAGTAGGGTATTATTAAAATAACAAATCTCTTAAAATATTAAAGATAATTTTAAAAAGGCTATGAACCTTTATATTAAACGTGTTTACGGTTTTAACTAAAATATATAAACTAATTTATATACTTTTTAATAAAGTAAAAATATCTTAATATTATAAAATTAAAAAATATATATATTTTAATATTAATAACTTATAAATAAACAACCTTAAATTAAATATTTTATATAAACTAAATAAGTTAATATTAATTTTAACCATAATATATATATTAAAAATAAATATATACTTACTTTTAAGCATATATTATAATTATCGGTTTAAAGAAAAATTTAAAAACTTATTACCGCTTTAACTTAAACCTAATAAGAAATAATTTATTAAAAATAATATATATTAATTAAAATATAAAAGATGATATAACGTTAAAAAGTATAATTTAAAAAAAAAGTATTATAAACTTATGATAAAAAAAAAGGTTAATTCTTTTAAGCTTAATACGGTAAATTACCTTTTAAATACAATTACAGCTGCTAAGCTAGTTATTAAGTAATTAGTTCGGTTGTTAAGAGTTATTAATATCGGCAGGCTTTATAATAAAAGCCTTAACTGTTTATACGCTTTTTAAGCTAACGATATCCTTTTATTTTTTTAATTTAACATACCTTTTTATAATAATCTTTATTACTTTTACTTAATTCTTAATTAATAAGTTCTTTTATTCCTTATAATATTAAACGTTATAACGTTTTTTTTAGCAATGAATTTATACCCATCGCTACTTCCTTATAGTATATACGCTGCAACATATACGCCTCCCACGGCACCTTTCCACCTTAGGTTTATTCTTTAATACGTGTACGTACTGCCATTGTTTATAGCAGCAGGCTCGTATTTAACCAGCTAGCTACTAAGGTTGTTAACCAGCTTATTTCCCTTACCCTTCTTTAAGTAATTCCTTGCTACGTGGCCGTACTTTTTATAATTATAATAAAGCGGTTTTTACTTAAGATCTTAATCAGCTATATCCTTATACTTCTTTAGCTTAATAACGTTATACGCTTTTTTATTTAACTTTACTTTAATTATCTCCTTCTTAATAAGCTACCGGTACTCGACAATAAAATCGTTTTTTATAACTTACATGTTAAGGTTAAAAACTTATAATAAGATACGTTAATAAGCTATTTAATTTTTAACTTTCTTTTTAACGTTTTTTAAAAATATTAATCGTTATTATACCTTATTAATCTTATTACTAACATCGGTATTATAATTAATAAAATAAATAAATTACGTCGTATATTTAATAAAATTACCGCCATTATATTTAATTACTATAAGCTCTTCTTATAAAGCCATTTTTTATTACTCATTTTATACTTAATAATTTATTATTAATCTTTCCATCATTATAATATTATAACATTCCTTTATAACAAGCTTTATTAAGTTTAACTCGATATTATTAATAATTATATAAATAATTTTTAAATTATCCATCTCGATAAGCACTACATTTAATATATAACCGATTAATTAAAAAGTAATAAAAAATACTTCCTTTTAAATAAGGAAGTTCTTAAATCCTTTTAAATATTAACTCTTAAAAAGCTTCCATTTAAATCTATACTAATTTAATATAATCTTTACTAATTTCTTAAACTTTTTATCAACGTTATTTATAGCCTTTAATTATTAAAGCTAATATATAAACTCTTTAACTTAAACGTAAAGCTTAAAAGTCTCATTTATAAGTTCTTTACCACTTAAAACCATTATAATTTAATTCTTAACTCGTTTCTTAACTTATCTTTTTACACGTTAAATAAATGCGGAACTACTTTTATTACCTTACCATAATATTAATTAAAGCTTAATTAATCAAACAAAAAAATATTACCATATAAACTTATAATAAAAGGAGGGTTAATTCTTTTAAACTTAATATAATAAATTACCTTTAAATATAATTACAACTGCTTAACCAATTATTAAATAATTAATTTAACTATTAAAAGCTATTAATATTAACAGGCCTTATAATAAAATCCTTAACTGTTTACAAGTATTATTATATTTATTATATGATTATTTATTATTAAAAGGTTAATAATTATTTTATCTTATATAAATTAACGATAATTATCTCTTTTTATCATATCCATCCCTTTTACGTTAAATTAAAAATTAATACTTATAACTAAAATATATTTAAATTAAAATAAGATAAAATAAAAACTAATATAAAGCTTATTATATCATTACCATTTATTAACTTTATTAATAGATTTAACTTATATTTAAATTTATATCGATCTTTAATAAACTTTTACATTACTTTAATAAGATTTTTAAATTTAAATCACTTTTAACTTAAAAATATATATCCATTAATCTTTAATCTTTATAGTTTTAACTTTAAAAACGTAATAAAGGCGCTTAAGACTTTTAACAACCTTAATAAAGATGTTAAAATAAATATTAATAATAAAGAAGTAATAATTTATACCTTTACTTTATTTTACTTTAATAACATACTATAATAAGCTAAGAATAATAGTTTTAAAGGTTTATATATTAAGAAATTCTACAAATATTATTATATTAAAAGGCAGAAAAAGGTATTAATAATGGTAAATAACTAATTATTATATTAAACTTTAATATATTTAACTATAATAAATTTTACTATTAAGTAAAGTAGATATAAAATATAATAGTTAACATATATATTAATAAAGCTATTAAAAAAACATATAAGATATAATAAAATATAATTAACTTTAAACCATCGTTAAAAATTATTTCTTTAACATTAAACTTAATTTTATTTAAACCATTTAATCTTACATATTTTAAATATAATAGTTTAATTAATTTAATATATTTCTTACTTTATAATAATATCTTTATAATCATTAAAGTAATGTTATATATTTTTAAGCTACGCGTTTAACTTTTCCCTTTTAATATATATTAATTAATATTATTATAACATTATTTTACAAGTTATAATATATTAACTTATATTATATAATTTATAATTATTTTTATATTTTTTATTAATAATTAAAACTAAAATATATTAAATAATACTTTTATAAAAAAGCTAATAAAGTTAATAATTTTATTAGTTTATGCGGGTTGTTATAAGGCACTTATGTAATGGCGTAAGCCTTAAGGCTGTGTGGTAGTGCGGGGTATTATAAGCTTATATAAAAGGAAAAGTTTTTTTGCTTAAAACTTAAGGCATATTTTATATGTTATATAATATATAATAGTTAATAGAATTAATTTATTAGCTTATATAGTAGTATTTTACCGTTGTAATTTAAAAGGATTTTAACGTTAATTAAGTTTTTAAAATTAATTAATAATGTTATTTATTTAATAAAATATTACGTTAAAGGTAAAAATATTAAATTTTATAAGGTAAAGTAATAAGTAGTTAAGGAATGACGTAGTTAAAAAAATTAAATAATAGTTATTAGTAATTTATAATAAGTTATATAAAAGTAAAAAGAGTTGTTAAATTATTTTATTACTTAATAGTTAAAATTTATATAAAAATTATATATAAAAGATGAACGAGTGGAAAAAATGGTAGCTTTTTTATCATTAAATATCCCTAGCTGTTTTGTTAATAATAATGAAGAGGAATTATTATAAAAATTATTATAAATATTAAAATATTTTCGCGAGGAAAGTTAATTACGTTAATAATATAAAATAAATAAAATAATAATATTAAAGTTAATTTATAATAAGCTAATTATTTATCGTAAATAAACTATAAAACGTAACGATTAAATTACGGAAATGATTATTAAATTAATAATAAAATTAAATGAAATACATCTTAAATCTCTTTATAAAGCTAATTACTTACTTTATAATAACTTACTTAAGTTTAATCGCTTGCCTCTTTAATAATAATAATTTAAATCATTTATAAAAATTAAACTAATACATTAACCTTAATATAAACGCTAGCTTTAATATAAATATCAGCCTTAATGCTGATAACGTAATCGCTAAAATCCAATTTATTAAATAAGTTTAAAACTAACTTTTATATTATCCTTTAAGATAAATCGTAGAAGATTTTTAAAGAAATTACAATAAATTAGGGAAGGAATAAAAATAATAGCTTTAATAATAAGTTATCGTTTTTTAGATTATTATTACCCTTTAAAGCAGTTAAACCTTTTAAAGTTATTAAACTTAAGCCGACTAAAAATAAAAATCATAAATTTATTAAATATAATAAACTTAAGTTAAGTAAATATAATAAACTTAAAAAAAGAAAGTTAATTAATAAAGGAAAATTAATCGTTAAGGTAATTAAAGATAATAATTTAAATTTATTTAATAACTTAAACTCTTTAAATAATAACTCTTTAAATAATAACTTCTTAAATAATAAACTTAATTTCGATAATAATAATAATAATTATAAATCCGAGTTATTAAACTCCGATTTTAATCATTATCGTTGTTATCGATATAAAAAATAAAAGTTAAAAATATCTAAAAATAAGTCCGAAAATAAACATAAGTTTAAGAAAAAATATAAGTTAAATTAAAAACACTTTAACTTTAATATTAATAAGGAGAATTATTTAAAAGATTAAAACAATTAATAAGTTTATTAAAAAGCCTTTATACTTTCCTTAAAAAAGATTAATTACATTAAAAAATAAAAGCTCATTAAGCTTAATAAATTAAAGATTATTAAAATAATCATATACATATATTAACAAACCTTATTAAACCTTATTAACGGAATAAAAAAAAACGAAAATATTAAAGCTATTTAATAAAACTTATACCTTAATTAATAAAACTTATTAATAAAACTTATAAAATGTTTTACTTAAATATAAATATAATAAAAAAGATTTAATTAAGTATAATTTATAATAGCGGTTAATTATGTAAGGAGTTTATAAGTTTAAAATAAAGTTTAATAAAGAATAATAAATTATAATATTTTTAATAAGCTACGAAGATAAATGTAAGAGGTGGGACCAAGTGGCAAGAGAGGGTTAATATCGTGATATTACTAGACTAAAGCTTAAAGAAGGAAAGAGAAAGCCCTTTAAGAAAAGGAGCTCCTTTTAAACGTTTAATCTCTTACGTTCGCAAGAGACTAAACGGGCCTTATCTTATCAAGACCCCGTCAAGGACCCCGTCAAGGTCTTATAATAAAACGAAGGATTAAGTAAAAGTCACTTAAAAAATGTTAAGGAAATAAAAGTTTAATATTATAAAGGTTATTAACGACTTTATAAGTGAATTTAAGGATAAAATTAATAAGTTATATAATGATTATAAAAATAATGCGTTTTTATATAACGTATAACGCGATGGAAAAAGTAAATAAAGTAATAGTAAAAAACTTAAAAAATTTAAAAATATGCTTAATTAAAATTTTAAGAAAGGATTTTTTTATTATAAGTGTAGTAAATATAAATATCTTTAAAAGAATTATTTAAATAAGAAATTTAATGGAATGTAATTAAAGATTTTAATAAGTTATACCGCTTAAAGTTAAAATATTAACTACGTTTTAACACCACTTAAAGGATTATCCGAGTATGCGATAAAGGGAAGGGTGTATATAGTAAAAATAAATAATATTAATTTAAAATAACTTACTTAATATTATAAAGCGAAGCGAGTAAAAGCCGACTTAAATTATATATCATTATAAATAAAATTAAATAGATAATTATATATTAATATTATTTATTTTTAATTTAATTAATTAAATGGTATTAAGCTTATAATTAAAGCGTATAATTTAATTAAAAGTAACGTTTTATATAAGTTACTCCTTTTAAATATAAAAGTAAATATATATATTACAAATAATGTAAATGATTTTATCAAAGATATTATAATTAAACTCTTTAAAGGCTATACTATAAGTATTAATAGTAAATTTATTAAAGTTATAATGATAAATATAATAAAATATAAGTTAATAAATAATAAAAGATAATATAATAAGATGGTTTTAATATATTATTTATATATTAAAAACTTTCTTTTAAAGATTTTTTAAAAGAGATATTTTACCATGTTAAAAGATATTTAAAAGATAATAAAATATATAAACTTAATAGCTTTATATTAACTACTTTTAACGTTTAAAAAAGAAGGTTCTTTTTATAATAATATAAAAAACTTAAACTTAATATAAAATTAAATTAATAAAGATATATGTTAAAAATGGCGTTATAAGATATTGTAAAAGTTAAGTTAACTTTAATGAAGTTATTTATAATATTATTTAAAAAATTAATAAAAAAAGTAAAAGATAAGTTAATTCTTTAACATAAATAATTTTATCATCTTAACATAAAAATATTAAAATAAATTATATAAAAAATTACAAATATCAATTTAAGCTTATCACTTATAATTAATCTCCTTTATTATATATATAATTATATAAAAATTAAGAAAATTCCCTTAAAAAATCTTTAAAAGCGTGGGTAATATATAAAAAACATTATATAATATAATTTTAGTAAAATTAAACTTATATTAATTAAGAATTATTAATATTTTAGCTTAATTATTAATAATAATAATAAATATTAAAAATTTAAAAGTTATAAATTAAAGGATAAAGTTTTAAACATATTAATTACTTATATAACTCACATTTATAAAACTTATAAGGCTTTATTTAATTAATTTAATAGTTTTTAAAGACGTTTAAAAATTCTTTGATTAAATAAAGCCTGTAAATTTAAAATAAATAAAATAAAAATAATATATAAAAAAAGAAGATAAAGTTAGTTATTTTTATGCCTTATAATTAATATTAAAATAAAATACTTAAAAAGGAAATTTAACTTTTTAAGTTTAAAAATAAAATAATATAAATTAATATAAAAGTTTTATTATATTTTTAAAATAATATTTTAAAAGGTGTATTAAATATAATTAATTAAATAAACATTTCCGTCATTAAAAAAATAACCTTATATAAAAGTTATTAAAACGATTTTAAATTAAATAAAGATTATAAGTTAAATAATACATATTTATATATCTTAAGAAGTTATTATAATACCTTTATTAAAAAGATATATTAAATTAAGTTTAAAAAGTTAAAAGCTTAAAGAGTTAAAGCCTTATTTCTTAATTATATTAATATTTATAACTTCCTCGTTTAACTTATAAACAAAGGACGATTTTTATAAACGCTTTATCTTATCTTTTAAAAGTATGTAAAAGATGTTAATAACGCCTTTAATATATAAGATATTATTTAATTCTTATCAGAGTATATTTAAAAACGCTTACGATATAAAAAGATAAGAAAAAAGTTAACGTATAAAATAATAACGATAATATTATTAAAAAGGACTTTATTAACAATAAAAAGGAAAATAAGCTAAAAAAATAAAGCCGTTTTAAAAAGAAGAAGCTAAAAATTCACTTATGTAAAGCTTTAAATGATTTAAATGAAATATATTATGTATTAATATTAATTACTTAAAAAGGCGTAAGGTTAAAAAGCGTAACTTATAAAATTAAAATCGAAAATTATAAAAATCTTAAAACTATAATAAATAAGTTACTTAATGATTTAAAAGTAATAAAAAAGAAAGATTTTAATGTAAACTATGCTTTTTAACTTACCGTTAAACATTGATTATATAAAATTAATATAAATAAATTAACGTTAAAAGAAGCATTAATTAACTTTAAACGTGAATATTAATTAAATATCATTAATATTAAAATACAAGTAATTTTAAAACGTGGGATTTTTAAATTTGTAAATAAATTTAAGGTTATTTATAACCACTTTATTAATATAAAATAAGTTTTAAGAAAAAAATATTTATTTAATAATAAGCTTAAAAAGTATAAAAGTAAAATTGTTATAAAAAGATTTATTTAATCGAAAAGATTAAATTATAATAAAATTTTAGCCATTATAACGAGAGTAATATCGTGGCGTATATTAATAACCTTTACCATAACATTAAAATGAAATATATTATAAATAAATTTTATTATAACGTATTTAAACGGTAATTTAAAAGAAAAGATTTTTATAAAGTAATTTTTTATATTATAAAAATATTTTTAAACCTATTTAAAAAAATATAAGCGTTATTAATATAATAAAAATAAAATTATTAAATTATAATATATTTTATATAAATTAAAATAATTAAAAACCACTTAATAAAAAAAGGCTTATATATTTTTAAAAAAGCGTGGCTTTATATATTTAAAAGTTAACGACGTAATTTACTTTAACAAAACTATAAATAATATTATAACGTTATATATAAATAATTTTTTAATATTTAACTTTAACGTTAATAAATTAAAAGCCTTTATAAAAAGTATTAAATAAATATAACCATTATTAATTTAAGCGATATAAATTAATTTTAAAGAATATGCATTATATAATTTATACTTACAGATAATATATATTTAAATTAAAAGTAATATATATAAAAGATAGTAAAAAATCTTAATTTTAATAAAAGTAAAAAAATCACCACACTATACAACTTAAAAAGGTTAAAAATAACTTAGCCATACGTTAAAAATAATAATGCGATTAATTATAAGATTATAAAATATACGTTTCTTGTTAATAAATTTATATTCCTGTTGTAAATAATTAAATTTAATATTAATTTCGCTATATTAATATAAGCTCGCTTTATAAATAATCTTACGAATAAATATTAAACAAGCATTAAACGTATAATATATTACTTAAAAAAAACCGTAAGATAATTAATCCAATATAAAAAACTTATAAAAGATTATTTTTATTTAAAATATAACTTATTAAAACTTTTTAAAGTAATAAATGTAAGCTATGTTAATAATTTAAATATAATAAAATTAGTTATAAAATATATATTTTATTTAATTAACGTATTAATAATATAGTTAATAAAATTATAAGTAATGATAGCTTAAAGCTTTATAAAAATAAAATATATTACCTTTATATTAATAATAATAAACGCTATATAAATTTGTAACTTTCTTAAAGAATTAAACCTTATGTTATAAAAATTAATTACCTTATTAAATAATAATATAACTATTATTAAATAAATAAAAAAACAGCCATAAATAAGTAAAAACGACATATATATAAAGATTACTATTACTTTTAACAAGAGGTTATAAATAAACACATTTAAATATTTTACATATTTAAAACCTTAAACTTAATTAATAAATTAATAAAACCTTTAATTAAATTAAATTATAAAGAATTTATAAAATTATTAAGTTTAAAAAACTTTTAAAAACATTATTAAATAAAAAGGTATATAAGTAATTAATTTATATAAATTATTATAAAACACCCATGTAATGGCGTAAGCTTTAAGGCTATATGGCAATATAAAGCATTATAAGCTTATATAAAAGGAAAAGTTTTTCTGCTTAAAACTTAAGGCATACTTAATACGTTACATAACATATAATAGTTAATAAAATTAATTTATCAGCTTACATTTATCATTTATATATACATTACGGAAGTTACTTTTAAAAGTTTATTTTATAAGGACCCACTTTTAAACTTACCTAACAGCTGTTAAAAACTATAGTTAATTATTAAGGTTAATACTTACTTATAAGTTTAAAGATTAAGTAAAACGTTATATTAAAAGATTAACGGTTAAAAAACTTATTATTTTAAAATAAAGTTAAATAAGTGACAGCTGGCGGCAGCTGGTAAAATTTACGACAGTTGTTAAATAGGTTTAATAATAAGTCCTTATGGAATAAACTTTTAAAAGCGTTTTCCGTATTATCGTAAAAAGTAATATAATCTTTATTAAATTTAAAGTTATTAAATTTAATCGTAATAATTTAAAGATCATAATTAAAAAAGTTAAAAAACTTTTTAATTAACTTTATATATTCATTATAAAGTCTTTTTTTATTAAAAAGAAAAGTAAGTAAATTAATTAATAAAAGATTTAAAAAAGATAAAAGTTAATTAATATAATATAAAAATAATATAACGCAATTAAATATTTATATTATAATTTATTACCTTAACTTTATAAAAGAATATACATTAACAATTAATTATAACATATTAATTAATAAAAACGAACATAAGTAAATTTTAACCCTTTATTAATTGTTTATATTATTTTATTTATATTTAATACGTTAAATTTACTTACCTTTTTATATGATTAATTATATTTAAGATAAATTTTTTAAGATTTATATATATAAGATTAATCATTTAAAGATTAAATATATCTTTTTAATAAAGTTAAACATATAATTAACAATTCGTTTCATTTTATATAACGCATTTATATTAAACGATTTAAAATTAATAATAAAAATTAAGAAATTATTTAAATATATTTTAACTTATTTAGATAAAAACGATTTAACAGACGCGGCTAAAGTAAAAGATATTAAAATAAAAGTTAAAACATCTTTTATTAATATATATATAAATACATCGTTAATTAATCACATTTTATAAAAAAAGTTTAATACATTACTTATTTTATATATTAAAACAAGCCCTTACTTATTTATATAATTAATTTATATAATAATTTTAATATTAAATTTAAATCGGCTTATACTTAAGATTATAACCTTTTTATTAAATATTTAATAATTTAAAAGTAAAATACTTAAATTTAACAAGCTTATAAACTTAAATTCATAAACTAATATAATTATCTATCATCTTACTAAGCCTTCCACATTAAATATAATTAACCTTTTATTTAATATAATAATATTTAAGATTAGTTTATGTTTAATAAAGGTGAATATATTTAATATCATGATTTATATAACTTTAACCGATTAAATAATATCTTTATGTTTAATATTTTTAAAATACGCCATATTTTTTATATCATTACTCCTTGTTGGATGGACAAGGTTTATCTTTAATAACGTCAGATAGAGTAATTAATCGTACTGCAGTACTGGTGATTCTGGTAGATGATGGTTGTTGTATTTTCTAAGTGTGGCCTCTCCTTCGAGAAGGTCGTGGGGTTTCTTTACTAGCTGTCTGGGTCACGTGCCATAAGGGCCACGTGACCAGTATTCCAACAGTTTCTTTTTTAATTTAACGTTAATAAACTTATCATTTATATTATATATATTTTTTATTATCTTGTTTTTATTATCTTATTATCTTTATTAAATAACTCTTTAAATATTTATACTTTAATAAAATGTTGTTACTTATTGTTTAACGTAAATATTTTATTATCGGATAAGTTTATCGAAAGGGTTGTTTAAGGATTATTTATATTAGTTGATATTTTAAATTTTACCTTTTTTAATTTTAACGTTTTTTTAAGTTTTAACGTTTTCTTAAGTATTTTAAGTATAAGTCTTATACTTAACACTTTAAGTTTAATGCATTTATTAACATATATATGTTTAAAATAATTTATATAAATGTTAAATACTTTACCGTATTTTTTATAAGTTTTTTACTTCTTATTTTATTAATTCATAATGTATCGTTTTTCGACTTTATTTACAACGATTTTTTTGCTGCCGGTTTTATAGTTTTTAATGATATGTTTCTTATAATCACGCTACTTAATTTAATATATAAAATAATTTAAATCGTTATTTAATTAAACCTATTTTACCTTTAAGTTTAAGTTAAACTTATTAACTATAAAGTAATCTTATTTAATTAATTTAGTTTTTTTTTACTCTTTATTTATATCGTTATATTTAATATATATTTTATCGTTTATATATCCGTTATTTCGTCTGCTTTTCATTTATTAACGTTAATGGCATCGATAAAATAAGCGTTTTTTTAAACATCTTTTTTATTTTTATCGATATTTATCACGATATTTATCACTTTACCGATTATATTATTTATCTTTATTATCTTTAAAACCTTATTTATACGTATCTTTATATATACGTTTATTTTATTTATTTTTTTAAGGTTTATATTTTAATTTTTAATAATATTAACCTTAATAATTAGCTCCTTATTAAGTTTAACTGCTGCTAGCATTATTATCGATATTATTCTTAAAGTTTATTAATAATTTTAAGTTTTAAGCTTATAATAAATCTTTAATTAATTAGTTATTAATGCTTTTTAACGTTTATAATAAGTTTTTAACCTTAATGGCTAAGAGTTTATTATATTAAATATTATTTTATTCTTTAAAATAAATAATGTAATTTTTTAAAAAAGGTTTATAATATAAGTGGTGTAACCATAACTTAAAAAAAGGTTTAGTTTATTGTAAATATAGTTTATAAATTAAATTAATTAATTTATTTATAACGATTAATAATTACGTACGATATTTATAGCTTATGCTTAAAAGTTAACTTTTTAAAAAATATTGTTTTATACTTATTTCGCTTTGTTAAAATTTTCCATTGCTTTAGCTTTAATAATTTTAAATTTAATAAAAAGCTTACTTAAATAATAATTAAAATTTACACGCATTTTTTACTTTTTAATGAATATTTATAATCCTTATCATTTATTTACGTCACTATAATATAATTTTAATAAACGTTAATAAATGATATTTATTTAAGCTTAACTTATAAATATATTTTTAATAACATTAATAAAAATATAAACATTTTTTCATAACATTTTTTATTTTATTATCTTTTTTTCTTTTATTTTATTAATCTTTTTTTTATTAAGTTAAATAAATTAATATAGCTTAAATTTTAACCTTTAAAATCAGCCTTTCATTTAACTACTTTACGTATTATAGCTTAAACGTTACGCCATTCGTTAATTACGTTAGTAATTATTTCTTTAATTAATCTTTTCCGTACGTTATTAAATATTAAGTTTATAACTACGACGTATTTAACTATTTATTTTTATGCTTTATTTAATGCTACATTATCGCCATCGTTGCCGGTATGGTTATTATTACTTAAATTTACTTACGTTTATATAAGCTTTACTTTAAATTATTTAATTCGCTCTTATAATTTAAGACGTTTATTATTCAACATTATCGTAATTAATTTTATTAATATAAGCGGTGTTATTAATGTCATATAACTGTAACGTTATATATATAACTTTAAGATGGTAATTTATATTAATAAGTTTATAGTTTATAACGTTAAGTTAAAAGTTAAAAGTTTAAAAATTTAAATTTAAATTATTAGCTTTATTTTTATTAATAACTTTATCGATTTTAAATTTACAGATTTTAAATTTAATAATCTCCTTATTATCGATTTTATATTTAACGGTTTTATTAAGATTTTTAAAATCTTTAAAATAAGTTTTAATATTTTTTAAGAATGTTAATAATTAAATTATTATTTAATATAATTATTGTTAATTCTTTAAGTAATTTTATACGAGTTATAAAGGAAAATGTTAATTAATTTAATGTTTATGTTATAAAAGTTATTTAACTTTATATTTATGTTAAACTTAACTTTTTACCGTTAAAAGATTAATTTAAAGATGAAGATATTAATGATATTTTTATTATTATTAGTAATTCTTTTAATAAAAAGTAAATTAATTTTATTAATTTAACTTTTAATTTAAGATTTTAAGCTTTAATTATTAGTTTAATTAAAGGTATAAATATTTTTACCGTATAAGAAAAAAGTCTTTACGATGTTATTAACATTATTATAACGGCAATATATAAATACATAAAATAGTTTTATTATATAAACTATTACTTTTTATTAAACAATTTTAAAGTGGTAAGATACCCCACCATATTAATTTAAATATAAGATATAAAACAAGACCTTTTCTTAAAATTACGTTACGTTAAGCGTATTAAATTATTTTATAAAAAAGTTTTATTTTAAATTTAAATAACTATTCCTTTTAAATATTACTAAATAGTTCTTTAGGTTAAAATTATTCTAATTAAAGAAATTATTCCTTTTAAATATTATTAAACAATTCCTTAAGCTAAAATTATTCTAGTTAAAGGAAATTAATTTTATTAAAAAAATTTTTTTACCTTTTAATATAACAACACACAACGTTTATATAAAAGCTTTATATTTTTTATATACTTTCATTAATCAAATTACTACCGTCATTTTATAACAATACCAGCCTTATAGCCAGCCATACGTAAAAGCCTTAATTATAAAACCTTAATTATAAAACTTTAATTACAACTCTTTTAATATTAAAACAACCATAACTATTAATCGCACTTAACAACTAACCTTACATTATTAAAGCAAATCTCCCCACATATAAAAGATCTTAATTAACCAACCTTTATAATTATTTTTTTCTTCTTTTTTAATCTTAATATTTCTCAGCTAAATAAATAACCTTAAATTTAACTACCAGTAAAAACCATACGTAATAAACCCTTTAATAACAATATTAAAATTCTTTAAATGTAAGTACTTTTTTACTTTAATTTTATTTATATTTTATTTATTTACACTTAATACGTAATAGATTTAGTTATAAATTAACTCTCGATTAATTATAAATAAAAATCAACATTAAAGACACATAACTTATAAATGTTTTTACCATTTTAACATTTAATTAATTAATACTTATTAATAACAACGCTTAAAACTATTAAAAGTTAAGAAATACAATACATGGCTCTTATAAATAAAAGCTTTAAGTAATTAAACAAATAAATATATTACCTCCTTTAAAACTTAAAAGACTTAATACAATAAAAAACTAACGATAAATCACTTTACATATTAAGAAACAATAATATCAACAAGATAAAACACCTTACAAATTACTAATAAATCTATTAACTTAACTTACATACGATAAGTATAAAAATGCTTCTCTTAATAAAAATAATCCGTTATAAAGAATAATTCTACCTTTAAGAATATTTTACTCGTAAGAATAATTTATATAAATGGTATAATTAAATAAAGAATGACATATTCATATAAAAATGTATAATTCTTAACATTAAAACTGTTTCGTATACTTATATATTACCGCTATAATAATTTAATTATTATAAATGTTATTTTTTAAGTTAATGTTATTTAAGTTAATTATATCGTTTAAGTTAATTATGTTATTTAAGTTAATTATGTTATTTAAGTTAGTTATATTATTTAAGTTAATTATGTTATTTAAGTTAACGTTACTTAAATTAACGTTAATTTTATGTTTAAAAAGTATACGACTTTTATAAAACTTTCTTAAAATTTTACATCATTATTATTATTTATTTAAGTTTAAATTTAAACTTAATTTTTAATAAATTTTTTATATATCGTCTTTTAAATATTATTAAAATAAAGGATTATTTCGTTAAACGGATTATTTATATGTAAGTGATTATACGATTAACGTTTAAATAACGAAGCTTTTACATATATCGTAATTTAACGTTGTTTTTATCGTTTAAAAATGTTGTTATTTATTACATTTTTTCCTTAATTTATATGTCTTAAAAGATGTTTAATATAAAATAAAACTATTGCTTAAAATTATTACTTATTTTTATAAGTGGAACGTGTAAACCTTTAATACTTAAAATTAAAAGGTTAAAAAAGTAAAAGGTATAAAGTAAATAAGTTTTAAGAAAAACTTTAATCTTAAAATAATTACCTTTTACTTATCGTAAAAGTGGTTAAAGTCGTGATCATTTAAGTGTTTAAAAATTAAGCTAATGTACTTTTAAAATTAAATTACTCGATAATAATAAGGTTTTTATAATAATATATTAAAGGTGTTTTTAATAACTTACGTCTTTTAGTTTTAAAGGTTGTTTATTAAAGTAATAAGCGCATTTATGCTCGTTTTTTAATTAGCTTATTATACCTTTAATATTAAGCCGCTTTAAATTAAATCATTAATTATTATAAGATTTACGACTTGATTTATATAAGAAAAGAAAATATATAAATCTTAAATTTATATTAATAAGTTTAATATAATATGAAATATTTTATCGGCGGGTAAAAGTGTTATTATTTATTAAAGATTATATTAATAAATAAATTAATTAATGTTTTATTAAGAAATTTACGAGATTAAAAAGTTATAAAATAATTAATTATAATTATAATGTTAAAGCGTTAATTATTTTAACGTGTTACGCTTTTTTAATGTATAACTTTATATAAAGAAAATAAATGTTATTAAATTTATTAATAACGCTTTATTTAAATTATTTAATGAAAATAACTTTATATTAACTTTTTTTTTACCGTAACGGATTATAAATTTTAAGGTTAAATATATCTTTAAAGTTTTTTTAATATTATATTACGACTTATTAATTAAAAAAGCGTTAACTTTATAATTATATACGTATAATTATTTTATGTTATAAACTTTAAAAGCTTTTTTCTTTTATTAATAATTAATGTTAATTATTTTATATTATTACGTTTATTTATTTATATATAATTTAATATTAATAAATTAAATAAATTAATAAATAAACGTTAAAAGATTATTAAAATAATAATATTTAAATAAGCTAAAAATATTAATTTATAATATAAAAATTTAAATAAATTTAAATATAATTATAATAATTAAGCTTAAGTAAAATAAAAAGCGTTACGTATTTTTTAAAATTATTATAATTAAATGTTAAATGTTTTAATTATATTACGCTTTAAATATACTTATATTACTTAATATTTTAATAAAGCTTTTAATTTATAATATAAAATAACGTAAATTATAACTTAATGCGATATTTATAATAAAAGTTATTACTTTTTAAATTTACGTTTTAAATGAATAAAGTTAATAATAAAAGAATAATATAAATATATAATAAGTTATAACACGGGTTATAATATAATAAGATTTAAGTTAATTAAAAGGCTTATATTTAAAGATTAATTAAAGCTTATTTTAATAAGCTTAAATTATATGTTTAAAATTTTTATGCTTTTTGTTAAAAAGATAAAGTGCATTAATGTAAAAGCCGTATAGTTATATGAAAGATAAAGGTATTTTTAAGTGTGTTGTTGTAAAAGTTAAATTAATTAATATGGTTATAATTATAAAACGAGGTTATTAAATAGCTTTATATAAGCTTTTACTGGTTATATGATTAATTAAAGCTTTAATATATATTAATATTAGTAATTTTTCTTTTTTCTTTTACTTTTTCTTTTACCTCTTCGATGTTATTTATAAATATCTCTTAATTAAATATTATTATTATTATTAATTTATATTTATATTTTTTTTATTATTTTATCTTTATATTAAATTGTAATAATTAAAGTAATAATTAAAGTAATAAGTTATTAAAGTAATAAGCTGTTAAATAAATTGTTAATAGCTTTTCTTTTTTAATGGCTTAAGCTTATATAATAAAGCCGTTTAATAAAGCTTTAAAGTAAAGTTATATAATAAAGCTTTAAAGTAAAGCTTTATTATAAAGCTTTAAATAAAAACGTATGTAAGCTTTATATTAAGTAAGTTTATTAATAAAAAGTTTATATAATAAAGCTTTAAAGTAAAGCTTTATAATAAAGCTTTATAATAAAGCTTTATATTAAAATGTATGTAAGTTTTATATTAAGTTTAATTATTAAGGTGTGTATAAAGTGACTTTGTTAATTATTTATTAAAAAGTTATATTAATTATATCGGTAGTTATATATTAAAAAGAGTATTAATAGTTATATCGTTAGTTATATTGTTAAGTGTATTAAAAGGTGTATTAAAAGGTGTATCGAGAGGTATATTAAAAGGTGTATTAATAGTTATGTTATTAAGTGGTTAATATATTAAATTACGATTAATAAAAGAAAGAGAAAAATAATTATATTGTTAAGTGTGTAGCTTAATGATAAAAACTTTATAAGCGATTTAATTGTTTTAAAATTCTTAGTTATAATAAGCTTTAATTATAAAAAGTATTATTAACTTTAATTATAATAAGTTTAAATATAATTAACTTAATAAAAAGGTTAATTTTTAATGTAGTTATTTTATTAAGTGTATTTTATAAGCGATTTAATCGTTTTAAAATTCTTAGTTATAATAAGTTTAATTACGAGAAGTGTTATTAATTAATGGTAATGAAGATTTTATAAGCGATTTAATTATTTTAAAATTCCCGTGGCTGTTTAGTTATAATAGTTGCGAGAAGTGTTATTAATAGCTAATTAACTTAATGAAAAGGTTAGCTTTTAATGTGGCTGTCTAGTTATAGTAATTATGAGAGATATTATCGGCTTTTAAGTAGGTAGCTGTATCGTTAGGTGTATTTTGTGGGCGACTTAATTGCTTTAAAATTTCTAGTTATAATAGGCTTGATTGTGAAAGGTGTTGTCGGCTTTTGTTGATGATAGGGATTCTGTGGGCGACTTAATTGCTTTGGAATTCCTGGTTACAGCAAGCTTGATCGCGAGAGATGTTGTCGGCTCTTGGGTATTCTGTGGGCGACTTAATCGCTTTGGAATTCCCGTAGCTGTCTGGTTACAGTAATCGCGAGAGGTGTTGTCGGCTCTTGGGTATGTGGCTGTCTGGTTACAGCAGGCTCGATTGCGACTGGCCTAGTAAAAGGGTCGGCTCTTGGGGTGATGATAGTGATTCTGTGGGCGACTCAATCGCTTCGGAATCAGGCTTGATTGCGACTAGCCTAGTGAAAGGGTCGGCTCTTGACGTGGCTGTCTGGTTGTAGCAGGCTTGATGTGGAGATTCTGTGGGTAACTTAATCGCTTTAGAATTCTTAGTGCGTGATGGACGTAAAAACCTCTAGATAACTTAATCAACGTTAAGATTTTTAATTAACGCAAATAACTTCGAAATATTTATTTACTTTAACATGTTTTAAATCTTTTTTTATATCTTGCCTTTTTTTATTTAAAGGTTATAACGAAAAAAGGTTATAACATTTTCTTAAATAAACTTTTTATTATTTTATAATCGATTTATTTATTAATCATTAATTAATATTAAAAAGATAAAATGTATTAATGTAAAAGCCATACGGTTATACGAAAAATAAAGGTATTTTTAAGTGTATTATTATAAAAGTTAAATTAATTAATATAATTATAATTATAAGATAAAATTATTAAATAACTTTATATAAACCTTTATTAATTATATGATTAATTAAAGCTTTAATATATATTAACATTTTTTAAAGCTACGTTTTTTTTAATTAATTAAAATCTTTATATGTGAATTTTTTAAAATATAATTTAAAGTTATTTTATTTAATTTATTTATTATTAACATATTTTATTTATTAACTTTTCATTAAATTTATATTTATTTAATTTAATAAATATAAAAAATCAATTACATTAAAAAAATAAAAAAGATAAAAAAGCTAATAATTAATTTAAATATAATTTAACGTTACGTAAGCGTTTTTAAAGTGGTAAAAGTTTTTAATAAGATTTTTAATAATGTTATTATTTAAAGTATTTATTATAAAACTTTAACGAGGTTTTTAACGAGGTTTTAATAAAATAAAACCGTTTAATCTTTTACGAACGTAAAAAATTAAACGTTTAAAAAAAGCTCCTTTTTTTAAAAAGCTCTTTCCTTCCCTTTTTAAGCTTTAATTTAATAATATCACGATATTAACTTTTTTTTATCATTTAATTCCACCATTTATACTTACTTAAATATTAAATAATTAAATGATTAATATTATTATTTTTAACGGTTATAATATACTTATATTATTTTTAAATTAATATTTAAAAAAAAAGAAAAGTTTTACATATTATTTATTTTATTTAAAGATATATTTATAAGGTTTATTTAATATATAACGGTTAAATTATAAATAAATATAAAAAGCATGTTTTAAAGATTTTTAACGTACGCATGCGTGTTTAATTATACTTTTAACTTTTTTCGATTAAAAAATAATTAAATTAACGTTTATTAATTAATAAAAAAAATAAAAAGTTTTATATGTTATTTATTTATTTAAAGATATTTTTTTTAATTATTTAATACGTAAATTATTAAATTATAAAGCTATATAAATTAAATAATAAAAAAAACATATATTAAATATATACATTATATTTTTAACTAATTAAATTAATAAAGATGCTTTAAACTACTTTTTAAATATGTTATACTTTAAGTCTTTTAATTATGGCTAAAGTGGCGTAGCCACTCCTTTAAATAAACAGTTTAAGCTTACTGAGATAAATTAAAACGCTTAAAATAAGGTATCGTTTCGATTTTGCTACCTTATTTCAACCTGGGTACAAATCCTTAAGTAAACTTAAGGCAAAACTAAAAGTAACAACATTCGACATGGCGAAGGCCTCACATTATGACGTTGATTTCTGGCTGACACACATAACCGAAGACGACTGTGATCTTATCATCCGATCTAACAATGGACGTCTCTTTTACTGCCACTTTGACCCATCTCGATTCTATCGGTCCCCTAAGGTGACAGAGCAGTACTTTAAGTGCATCAGCGTACTGCGATCTGACAAGGAAGAGGTAGAGGATTTCTATATAGAAGATGCTTGCGATTGGCTGATGAAGCCGTTCGAGCCTCTATTTGCTCAGCTGGCGCCAGCTACACTTGCACTACCACTGTCGGCGAGTGGACGTCCCACTCTGTCTCAGTACCTGTTTCCTGTGCAATTCACTTGCACTCTTAACGCCACGGATGACCAAATACAGACATGCCAGCTGGACAGCCAGGAGTATAGATGGAGCGCTGCGAGGATAGCTGTGAATAACGACTTTGTCAAGGACCTTGACACGTGGACTCAGTCTTATCATCCATCCAGTGTTGAGATCTGCTATGACCGCCTTCAAGATGTGCTTATTAGACCCCCGACGCGAGTTGTTGTCGCTGGAACGGGTGGCGACTCAACCACCTGTTTTTTCAAGCCATTTAGGCTCTCATTTGGCAAGGAGCACGCAAAGAATGAGCTCCTGACACTCCGGAAGATTGCCATGGCGCAAATACCTCCTCCCCCTGAGGTACTGGTCTGCCGCCTACACGGCGTTGTTCGAGACGGTAACTTTTTGCTGGGCATGTTGTTCACCTGGATTAACGAGAAGACGGTGCTCTCTAAGGGATTAGCTGCTGCGAGTTCGGCTGAGCTACGACAACGCTGGATAACTCAGATCGATAGATCATTAGAAAAGCTCCACCAACAAGGCATCATTTGGGGTGACGTGAAAGCTGAAAATATTCTGATTGATACGAATGATGATGCTTGGATCATCGACTTTGGGGGCAGTTATACACCTGGGTGGGTCGACCCGGAAATAGCTGGGACCTTGGAAGGCGACAAGCAGGGTTTAGCAAAGATTACAGAGATGCTCCGTTGATATATAATGTATCCTGTGGAGAGGGCGAAATATAAGAGACACATAACCATCGTGTGATCGATAATTATGAAGGGTTCTTTATAATTACTTGCGCGTCCTACTCATTTGCTGGATATATCAGCGAGATCAACCCGCAATATGACGAGCAAGAAAAGGCTGAGCAATTGGTATTTAGAATACGCGGCAGCTGAACGCGAATACACGACCGCAACCAGTAAATCACTTCCTGAACGTCAGTGGTGTGATTGAACACTTGTTGCTTTCTCTAGAACACTCATATTGACGATGGCCCGAACCGCACGATGCTCGATGATAACTTGAACCGATCACCAACGTGATTCGCACCAAAGCTGGTTATGGGGTGACTGTCGCATACCATTACAGGCTGGTGGCTTAGGCACCAACGCCAACTACAACTTTACGTTGGATGAGTGACACAAACGTATGATAGAGCCACCCGCCCGGCGATGAGTACCAACTTTGTCAGATTAAAGCCGCTTCCCAATTTCCCATATCCTTCGCCTTCGTGCTTGTCCCGAGTGATTAACTGATATAGGAGCTCAACATGAGAGGGCACATATGAGGGACGGCAAGAGCTCAGCAATCTACTAGCAGACAAGTGGTACTATACGTCATGTTACATTTACCTGCCATTGATGCAATGTCAAGCTCGCTTTTCAAACCATAAAACGAGTCAATGGGCCTTTACCGTTAAATTATGTCCCTAGTCCACGAATATTTTCGCGTGAGGCATGAGGTGCAAGACAATCGTGGCGGTAGAATTTGAAATACACCCGGGCCCTCGGCCATCAATTAGTCCAGTGGTATATTCTTTGGGAAGCATATAATCTGAGTATGGGCTGTTTAACCTGCCTTCAGCCACGGCAATGGTGGAGTGACATCCAAGGAGTAATTCTCTATGTAACATGTCTGTCGCTATTTTACACCCTAATCACATCATGGTTGCCAAGACATATGGGTGGTAGCTTTAGGAAGCACGCAATTACAATCACCAATGCCCGTGACGCTGCGTTGCATCGTTGTTCTCCAACGGGCTTATGAAGGGGCTCGCAATGAGTCGCTAAATGTATAGTCAGTTCAAATGATGTCGTCCCATATTGAATAAAGAGGCCTTAAGTCGTTCGACTCTGGCCAAGAATACCATGAAGCTCACAAGTGTCGTTTGGTTAGCCAGCGCTGTGAATGCCTCTGTTGCGGTCAGCCGAAACGGAAATGTCACCTTTGAAACCTTCAGGGTTCTAAGGGTAAATGCGGACCACCGTGTAGCTGACTTGAAATCGGCATTTGATATTTTATCTGTCATCGAGCTCAATAATAACCACCGCTATAGTGGTGATGCGACATTCGACGTTGCGGTCCCGCCAGAACATTTCGAAACCTTCAACGCACTCAATTTCACTGCTACAACATTGAGTGAAGATCTGGGGGCAGATATTGCCACCGAGGGTCCTCTAGGGAGCTATCCAGGTTCGCGGTCGACATTTTGATTTTATGTCATTTTTGTTCACCATGTACTTACATAGAACTTGATGATAATGGACTCCCTGGACTCTCTTGGTTCGATTCTTACCATGAATAAGAGGACCATATCCGCTATTGGGGTGATCTTCAGGCGTCCTTCGCCAATAACTCGGGGCTTATTCAAGCAGGACTATCGTTCGAGGGCAGACTAATCCAAGGTAATCACTTCTGGGGCAGCAGCGGCAGAAGTTCGAAGCCGGCAGTCTTCTTCAATGGGAATGTCTATGCTCGCGAATGGATCACTTCCATGGTACATCCCTCATGAAAACGCGTCCTTTGCGCGCTTACGTAGGTGGCTACTGACGCACATTCGAATTAGGTGGTCGAGTATCTTCTGTACCGACTAGTCACTGGGTATGACAATAACACAACGGTACAGGCGATCCTAGATAATTACGACTTTTACCTCCTACCAATCGTGAACCCAGACGGTAAGGAGCGGAAATTTGTTCCTCCAAAGACCATGAGCCAAATTTCTAACTGAGTCATTGTGTCACGATGCCAACCATAGGTAGGGGGTACGAGCTCTGTTGTTCCGTAAGGAACTCTAAACCTAGCTACCTAGCCCCTGGTATATATGGGAACGACTCCTTTGTCTACGTTGTCTCAGACTGAACCCTGACAGGTCAGACCTCTGACACATTGTACATAAGGTTTCGTATACATGCAGACGGACTATGGCCACTGAAGGAAAAATCGGCAGACACGAGACAACACCACTGAGGTCGGAACGGACATCAATAGGAACTGGTCCGTAGGTTTTGGGGGCGACGGTTCATCTTCGAATCCAGGCTCGGAGACCTTCAGTGGTTATCAACCGGGCGATGCACCAGAAACCGCTGCGCTGATGGACTTTGCTCAGACTTTAGCTGCCGACAAAGGCATAAAGCTGTACATCGACTGGCATAGTTACGCCCAAGTAATTTTGCTCTCGTATGGCTACACGTGTGACGAGTATCCGCTAAATATCAAACGGCAAATAAGTCTGGCCGCTGAAACAGCCACTAGAATCTCACAACCCTGTAAGTGAATATCTCGAACATCACCGATGTCCATACATTGAAGCTTGTAGTGAGGCCTGAGAACGTCACGAACCAGTCCACGCCTCCCCCGAATTTAGCAACCACTGACCTACGTGTTTTAGACAACACCACATTCGACTATGGACCGGGTTGCCTCGTGCTATATCAGTCAAGTGGTAACGGTAGAGATTATATGACCGAAGCTGCTGGGACAGAGTTCGGATGGGGAATTGAGCTGAGATCTACATCCTACGGCTTTCTACTTCCCGCTGACCAAATTTTGCCCAGTGGTATTGAGATCTGGGAGGGCATAAACTATCTGTGGGCGAATATGTAAAGAATGGGAGACGTTTCCGTCCTATGTAGGAGGTAACCTATAAGTATAATTCGTATTTTGCTTCCGTCGGTATTCTGGAAAGCGGTGTTGGTAACTTTAACTAGCCGAAATAGACCTTGCTACTGTTACTTACCCCTAACGTCTTCGAATTCTTATTGTAAAGACGGCTGGGGACCTGCTAGGTTAGAAATTGTGATATTGTAGATGATAACGAAATGCTGACAAAATGAATTGAATGGCGAACAATGGCATATGTAGGTAGGTACCTGTTAGTGAGAGCGCGCAAACAATAACTGGTTGCGTAAGTTGTCGAAGTTTGTTGAGAGCTACGGGAGGATGGTTAAGCACCCATATATACAAGTGACATGTTCTGACCATAGCCAGGATCTGATCGGAAAATGTACATCGTCGCTCCAGCCTTTGCCGAAGACCTTTTTATTCTCAATATGTGTACTATAGAATCAAGTTCATTATCCATATCCCGGTAAGCTAACTATGGCTTCTTCGATTTCCAGATTTGCTGCAACCTGTCCTCCTATCCTGAAGACCCTTCACGGCTGCGGTATTTGTCGCGGAATGCCTGGGGCGCATATGACTTCTATTCCTCATGGTATCAACCAGTGGATTGTTTTCGTACCCTCTCAAGCCTTCTAAAGACTTAGCCTTCTTCCTTACTTCTTCCAGTGAATAGGGTCCGGCCATATCATCACGATCCTTATGTCCACCAGACAGACTATTCGCCACAACGCCGAGAGCGGTCCAGCTCAGACGCGCCCGACGCGTTCTTAGCCGCTCATTCGTGACGCTCTGCGCCAGCGCGGCTAGTTCTCTCATTTCGCTCAATTCGCGATCGATCTTGCATATCTGGCCAAGGACACCGGCCAGGGGATCTCCCTCGGGAAACAGAATGTCGAGATAGTCGTCAATAGTGTGATGGTAGGTCCGAGGAAATAGGCGATACTTGGGCGGATATAGACTACCACTATGTATGGTGTACAAACTGCCCACGAAGCGACCTTCCAGCCTTTGGCGAATCCCGAGAAGTACGCCTATCTGGGCGACAGGGTCGTCGGTGAATGCGAAATGCGTGACTAAGGGGTAGAGTGAGCCTGGACCATCTTCGTTTCCTCGGTAGGGGTGACCGAGAGGCAGGGTCATCTCTGTCGATGCAGCACCGAAAGTAAACACCTGAAGCTTAGCTAGTCGATCTCCCGGAGGAAAATCGGCGCAGAGGCGCGCGAGCAGCCAGGAAACATCTAGGGTTCCTGTGTGATGCGCAAGAATACGAACCTCGCTGGTTTCTGGCCTCAAAAGGCTGGTGCGTACCGAATGATACAGAGCTACTGATCTCGCCGTTGGAATACTGATGTTTCGCTGGAGAAGTACGAGGAATGTATCGAAGAGGAAACCAAGTCTACGAGGAAGGAAGACATGCATGTCATGGCCGAATGTCCCTGCGAGCTTTGCGGCGAGTCCTTGGCGCATTCGTTCATTGTGTACCAATCCACCAACGACGAACCAGTCCACGCGCTTCTCATCGCCACCAGAGGACGTGCCACCAGGTGTAGCTGCAGTGAATATTAACGATCGAGGTCCGCTGTTGATACAGCGAGTGAGAATCCAGATCGAGACAGCTTGAAGAATTAGCCAGGGTAAAAGGGCCAACCCCGGAAGCACTAGCCAAAGGGAGACTGAGATGAGTAGTTGTAACTCAACGAGTGATAACATCAAATAAAATGCCATCTCTCGTAGCTCGGCCCATGTTGCCCTTCGTCTGCGGCTGAATATCGAGGCTACGACGGCAGAAAGGATGCGTGGGACGCCGGCGGCAATGTAGGGGATATCTGCTCTAAGTAGAGACAAGGCAGTCTGCTGATGGCTCAATGGCGTTGTTCCCAATACGCCATCTTTAAGAGCTAAAGTAAGGCTTAGGGATAAGTCATTGCTGCGAGCTTGCCGTGGCGGCTCTCGCTGAGGCACACGATCTGAAGCAACGGGCGAGTTCGCCATCGCATCATGTCGCGTAGTGTCGGTGGAAATTTCAAGAGACTTTACTTACCAAGTCTACATTAGTAAAAGAGAATACTGACCTTAATGTTTTACCTCGATGGAATTTGTTGACAATCCAAGCTGCATACCTAGTTACACATTCCAACGCGTGGGTTCGCGTCGGCGGTGGTTCCCATAAAAGTAGGGGAAAAAAAAAAGCACCAACACGCCCGTGGCATGGCAATGGTCGTTCCGGCTTGTTTGAATCATGATTCTCGTCGATTTCTAACGTGGGAAGCTGAGTCAACCGCAAGAAAAGGGAGCATTCATGGTGCGAATAATTGGGAATATCGTTTCTTAGCTGATAGTATTCACGCGACATGGCGCCCGTCGTCAAGTGCCTTGGAGGACAATTGTTCCAGAGCACTCGTACGAATACGTCGAGCCCATGGGGCAACGTGTCAAGTCTCAAAGGTAGGGATTCCGGGGACTGAGATAGACGTATGTTGTAGATGTATCGAGATCTCGAATCTGGATGTCCGCGACTCATCTGTACCATCGATTCTGTCGCCCGGAGAAATGCAACCCAATAGATATCAAAGATAGAAACATAGACGTAGTTTTCTCTGTGTGTTTCTTCTTGCTGAAACCATTACCGGAGTGGTGTTCCGCTTTCCTGGACGGTTCTGGTCTCTGTTGGTCTTGTCTCCGAACTGTAGAGCTTCCAGACAGAACGTTCCAACCTTGGCTCTTGGATATTAGACATGTATGGATGTTCGTGGAAGACGGATAACGTCGGGACTGGTAAGTAGGGATCCTTCGTTCTGATAGCTTGTAGAATTGTAGCAGCGGAAGAAGAGAAGACAGGGAAGAAGGGAGTTGTAAATTGAGATCATGCTATTTTCAGCACTTTAGCCTACGGATGAAGGCGATTTGGGGGGGTTTCTAGCGGCGCACCATGTTACCCTGCAGCGGGCTTAGGAGCCCATCGGGCCTGTCGCAAGCTAAAATTAGCACTGGGCAATCCCACGAACCTAATACTGCCCCGCAGCGTGTCATTCCAGGGCAGGCATGTACCTAGACGCGCTAATTCATATGTCAGAGTTACCTTAAGGTACCTAGTAGATGGCCTAGAGGCCGAGGCCCTGGGATCGAGATAGGATTGAGGATTAGCAGCGTAACGCATATACCATTGGATATATCTAAGCTGCAATTCGCAACCCGGTATTATGTCACCCACATCAACAGTCAATGTCCATATGTCCATATGCCCATATTCCCATATTCCCATACGTGGTGTGAGTTGTGTTCTGATTCTCCTCTTCCAATCGTAATACGTCGTCCGTACCTTCTGCCTCGACGCCTAGACCCGTAGGTACATGACTACAGTTGCAGGTGGGGAGACGACACCTACCTGACTCCCAGACTTGTAGGAAGGTGCAGCTTGAGATCTTGGGGTGTAACTGACACCACCTACACGACCGACCTCACCTACATGTACGTGTTTAATTAACCTTCTCTCTCATTTATATATATACCTACCGGTATATATATTATATATATTTTTCGCCTTGGCCCTTTTCATCCAACCTCATCCCACGCTCTCGACCTTCCCAGCTACTAAAACACAGCATAAATTCCCCCGTCTCCTCTGATCTCATCCTACGCCACCTACTCATCATCGCCACACGTCCTATCCTATATCAGCGGATCAACGGCACAGAGAATAGACCTCTACAATACCAGTCCAAGACCTATTACAGTCTCTTCTTCCTACTTCACCTCATTCCCAGCATCGTCTGCGCCGCCAAAGCATTTTCAAAATGAAGTGGGCCGTCAACCTTCTTCCCTTCGGCCTCCTTGCCGCTTTCGTCACTGCTGCCCCAATTGTAGAGCGACAACTCGACCTCTACCAACTCCAGATCTCCTGGTAATTATAACGCTCCCGATGGCTACCATTGTCGCTTGTCAATGCTGACCAGATCCAATAGCCCGGCCAACAAGAAAATCGACGGCCGATTCCTTGCACTGAAGAACAACACTCTGGGCATCTACGACGGTGATGACACTTCACCTGTCAAAGTTTACACGGTCGATAGCCAGAAGGAAGGCTGCAATGAGCTGCACACGTACCCTGTTGGCATCGTGGACCACTCCATTGGACTTCTGGGCCCTCCCAGCCTGTTGACTCTCGTCGATATGATCAACCCTCGCACTGTCCAACCAGGAGATGGAAACGTTGCGCAGTGGGACACTTTCCGTATATCTGATGGGAAGCTTACCAACGACGCCGAGGGTCAATGGCTTGCTTTCCCGGGTTCCGGCGACAGCTGGAAGCTGAAATGGTCTGATGGTGAGTAGTTCAACCATGCCACCTCTAGCTCCCCTGCAAGCCTGGTCGATGACTGATTATTGTAGGTTCGGCCTTTGTTACCGCCGACTTCATGGTTGTTGACGTTCTGTACAAGAGCGCCGGCGAGGGCCGTTACAATGGGGACTAAGTTGGCAGCCCAGTGTGTCAATGGAAGGGAAAACTGAATGTAATTACCAATAATTACGATGGACCAGCCGCAGGAGGTAGGGATTAAACGCTGCTGCGCTCTTGCCGCTACATGGCCTAATCATGCGATGGGTAAACAATAAAAGTTGATGCTTTCTGATACCTTAGGCCCATTATCTGCTTCTCTGAAATTGGGGTAAAAATATCGAGTTCTCGCCTGCGATTTCATAGCTTCGTTTAGCCGATATATACGTGTAGCTTTTGGGAATGCGTTGTTGCGTCTTCCTGCGAATCTTGGAACATAAAGGATATTGTATGAGGTATTCTGTCATTATGTCATGGCGATTATGGAGATGGGTCGTAGGCTACGGCCCAATGTGCCAATGCCCAGATCTGCGGCCCAGCCATCCCAGCCCCTGTTACAGCGCACCCCACGTGGCGGCGGTGGATAACGTGAAGGGCAAGAAGGCAGGAAGGGTAGGGCTGACCGATTTCCAGCCAATTTGATTCGTCTGCTCGGACTCATTCTCCACGTACATTAACCCCCCTGTTTCTGCGGTTCTGGATTTTGGCCTGCGCCCCCTGAACATTCGCAGGCAGAGGTAGGACTTGTTCGTGGATTGCTCATAACGACGGTGTCAAGCACAAATTTCTCTCGCACTTCGTCGCATTAAGCGGAGACATACGTACTTTTTCACAGGTTGGATCGGATCGTGAGCCCCAAACCCGCCTGTTTCCCCCCGAAATAGCAAGACCAGCGATGGCTCGAAAGGGCAGTCCCAAGGTTAGAACTGGATGTCTAACGTGCAAGTGCGTTGATAATCGTTGCAACGACCTTTCAATAACCCATGTAAAAGACTAACGCTCATAGGGTTCGCAAGGTGAAGTGTGACGAAGGAAAGCCGAACTGCCAGCGCTGCGTGTCAACTGGGCGCAAGTGTGATGGGTATGCGGTACCTCCATCTTCCTCAAGCTTGTCGTGGCATCGCCCGCGTCATCTGTTCCCGAATGTTGACGACGCGAGCGAGAGACGGGCCTTGCAGTTCTTCTGTCAGGCCGCCGGGCCTTCTCTATCTGGTCCGATGGATCCCTACTTTTGGTAAGACACGTCTTGGTTTAGAACTTGGAGGAAACAAGTTTCTTCGCAAACCGTCTGTCTAATTTTAGAAGGACTCATCTGGTCATGCAATTCAGCACCTTCGAACCAGCAGTCAGACATTCGGTCGTCGCAATTAGCTCACTCTACGAGCAAATGCATTCTAACCCAAGGTCGGTACAGCTGCTGGCCGACAATAAACTCGCAATCTGTCATTATAATTCGGCTATCCGGGAGTTGAAATCTAAGGAGAACGAACCCCTGGTGTTGCTGGTGTGCATTCTGTTTATATGCGTCGAGTTCTTGCTGGGAAATCGAGAGGCAGCTATCCAACATTGCAAACATGGTGTTCTCATTCTAGAGAACGTGGAGAGTTCCTATCCCTGGACGAAACAATATCTCTCACCGATATTTCGGCGGCTTAGCCTTTTCCCCTTCTTCTTTGCCCCCGATAGCACAAGTTTTCCTAAACTAATTGGCCTAAACGACAAAGTCCCTGCGTCATTTGAGTCAATCGAGGAAGCACAATACTACTTGGACGGTATTACAACCAGAACCGTCCACCTAGTTCGGCTTGGAGATTGTTACCGACTCGGCGACATGCGGAATCGTCCCGTATCGTCGGATCTTTTGTCAGAACAGGGTAAGATCAAATGTTTGCTGGATGGGTGGAGTTCTCGTTTCACGGACTTCCGAGAGCGGTCTTCCACCCCAGAAATACCGCAAGAAATGCTTTGTAACATCGACTTGCGATATGAGGTTGCTAGAATATGGACAGATACGACGTTCGAATACAACGAAAGCGTATACGACAAGTACCTGGACAAATTCCGCTGGATGGTTGCCCGAGCGGCCGGGCTCCAGTCGTCAAAGGTGTCTGGACCTGATACTCCGAAATTCATCTTCGAAATGGGATTCGTGCCCCTGCTGTTTTATATCGTCATCAAATGCCGGTGTCTGACGACTAGACTTCAGGCGCTTTCATTAATGAGAACACTAGGGATACATAGAGAAAACCTCTGGGAAGTGCCAATAATGCACGCGACAGGCCGCCGAATCGTTGAAGTCGAACACGGCCTTTCATTTGATGAGAAAGGACGGCCCTCCACCTCGGCTCGTTGGCCGGGTTTGCCCCCTGACGAGTTGAGGGTACGAGATTCTACTACTGACTCCACACAGATCGTACAGATCGATGCACGGGGCCGAGAAGTTCTAGGAAGGATGGCTGGGTTGTTCAGGCGGACACCTGAGGGCAGCATCTATATACAAAGTGACTTTATTGCTGAGACACTTGGTGATATATAAGTAGAGTAGTGTCAATCGGATAGCTTAGGTATATATCCGAAATGACTAAAACGGAAATTAGCTACGAGTCCTCTAGCCATGAGATATCTGACTAGAATAGGACCTGTTCATAATTTTGAATATATGTATTTCTCCTCCTCCTTATAGAAGATGCTAGGTATTGTTCATGTGGTGTTCTGGTGCTTGTTTCAACTACGTCAAAATTAGTACAATGGCCAAGGCTTCCGTCTCTACATATCATGGATCCCCCGTGAGGCGGAGTCAACCCCCGACAATAATGTTCTATTTGCCGGAGACCGGTTGGCCAATTCGGACTATGGAACTGTTTGAGACTCAGCCAACAATCCTGCCCTTCCAATAGCCTCCACCGCAGTCGGTAGCGGTAGCGATACGAGTTGACTAGCATGTAGTTGTAAAGATATTGGTGTCCAAAAATGGAAATCTATACAACTTCCCAACATATAATATGCTTAACCTCTCCCTTCATAATTGCCGATGTTGAACATATTCTTTCTCCATCAAAGTGACAGCGCCAATGGCTACACAAATTCCAGTGTTATCTCTCGAAAGCTTTGCCGAGACTCTCCAGGGAGAAATCAAACAAGCGACAGCCGCCGTGGCAGCCACTCCAACGGCTACGGGGGTAGACTTCCTAACCACACAGTATGTTACCATCGATGGCTTCACCAATGATCACGCTACCGTACCCGCCAAGACGATCGACATTGTGATTCCAACATGCATCCAGACAATAAAGCCCGATGCCAATGGATATTTGCCTCCAGGGACATGCAATGCACTTTGGGATTATTACCCGAGCTTCTCAGCTGCACTGGCCTTTACTGTCATCTTTGGGCTGCTGACAATTGCCCATTTATACGAAGCAATAGCTTACAGAAAGGTGATCGAGGTTCTATGGGCTGGCTTCCGATCAGTACTAAAGTTAAGAGCTAGAGATTTTGCTGGGTAATTGTGATGGCCAGTTCCTGGAAACAATGGCCTATCTATTCCGCACCGTCAGCACCCGCTACCAGCAGAATACGGGCATACACTTAGTTTTTCAGATTTTTATTCTGCTCTCGCCGTTGTGTGAGTAGCGATTCTGTAGGAATGGTCACATAGTTCTCGCTCGCATGATTTACTTCTTTGCTCCCTCGCGTAAAGTCTTCGACATACCAGCGCCGGCTCTGGCTGCTGCTTTTGTTACGTTCGGTAAGACCCCTTTTTTTCGATCAGAAGTATTCGGGACGCTTTACATGGTCAGTGTTTTTAAGCATGTTGCTTTTTAAGCTAATTTGGGAAATGTTAGATTTTGTTGCATTTATGGTACAGCTAGCAGGTGGCTCAATGGCAGGCCCGACAGCACCTGCGGAAGAACAGTTGAGAGCTATTCACGTATATATGGGTGGTATTGGTTTACAGCAGTTGTTTATAGTTGTATTCGTTGCATTTGCGGTTAAATTTCAACTAGAGATGCACAGCGTCGATGCATCCAAGGAACCGTGTGTTAACTGGTGGTCTGCTTGGCGGCTTCTGGTATATACATTATATGCGTCCTTGACGTGTATCACAGTAAGTGCCTTAAAGCTCTGGTCTGATTTCGTTACTGACAATTTTCGAGGTCCGTATAATATTCAGACTGGTCGAGTTCTCGTCCGGGTCAACCGGCGTGTCCAATCCCTTGGTAACCAACGAGACGTACTTCTATATACTCGAGGCCATGCCGATGCTACTTGCTATTCTAGCTTTCAATATCATACATCCGGGATCAGTTTTGGTCGGACCCGAAGCTGAAATGCCGGGTTTTGTCACGACCTGCATCAGCGCCTTACGAAGGAGAAATAAGTTCAAAAACCTCGAGGAATCAGACAATGAAGAAATGATAATCTTACGGGCATAGCTGCTTACTGATGGGAGTTGTTCTACTTTCGACAGAGAGAGAAATAAGATGGTATTGTGAAATGCCTTTCGGATTGACTAGGGCGTTGAGAGTGGCAGATGAATATTAAAGAATCTGGTCCAGGAAGGAACATTAGTAATAAATTTGTTGTACGTTTCTAGAACTCAAGGCAAATTGCTATCTTTCATTACGTGGTCAAATAATGGCCGTCTCCGGTTCATGCAGCCACCTGCATCGGAATCCCCCAACTTATATCCATCCATCAGTATCGTTGTACTTACGATGTAGTGTCCGTGCACGAAGCTATTCACACACGATGGTTAGATATGGCTTTAGTTGCGAGTCTGTATATTTTAGATAGCGAAGGATGCGATATGTATCTAGGTAGTGAGCTTGAAAGTACTAGGAACTTTCATTTATGGCCAAGTAACGGCTTAGGAGCAGGTATGTTGAACTTCGGATTAATATATCGTTTGTGGCGTCAGCTCTTTGAGTAGTACAACAGGGAAATTGTAAGCATGGCTTAAAGCCCATGCCAACCTTGGTGATCTTCCCTCTGCTGCATCTGGGTTCTTACCTATGCCTGAACCCCTCATCTTTTTTTTTTTGTATCTCCTCTTGACTCTACATATATATGTAGGTCTCGCTCACTCTCGTTCCAATATTCCTTCCAAGCCTGTGTCCAATCAGAACATTTATGGTATTTACTGACCGCACAGAGTAGCATTGTGATAAAGCAACGATATTAGTTTGGCAAAATGTCATCAACTTCAAGCACCTCAAATGAAGGGACAAAGCACCAAACTGAGCCGTCCGCACAACTTTTCACCGAACTACCTAGCACTACTACTTATCTAACGGGCCATAATAACGAGGGAAGAGCCACTGTGCACTCGGTCCGACCAGCATCATGGAAAGCTTTTGAAGGCGGTGTCAGTACGTATTTTATCACGGACATTTTTTGCCTTCTTGATACAATAACTTGTCTATATGACGAGTCTAGTGTATGCAGCGGGTGGTTATGGTCCCTGAATTCTTCGCCAAATCTTCTGTAGATTGCGTATACTAACACATACTAATAAGTGGGCTTCAACCAAATTTACACCAACACATTCTGGCCGGATTTGAACGACGATGCCGATGTGAAATACCACGACGAGGTGATTGCTGGAGGAAAGCTAGGCCTAGCCACTAAGGGCGGAACGGTGTGTCGTATGGTCGACTTCGCACCCCAATATGAGTGCATGATGCATCGAACCAAGTCCCTGGATTTTGGAATTCTAGTTGAGGGCGAAGTCGAGATGTTACTAGACGACGGTACTGTCACCCGGATGAAGCGCGGGGATGTGGCCGTTCAGCGAGCTACCATGCATGCCTGGCGCAACCCGAGCACCACTAACTGGGCTCGCATGATATTTGTCCTGCAAGATATGAAGCCCCTAGTTATCAACGGGGAAAAGATTGGGGAAGACTATGGGAAGGGGACAGAGGGTGTGCTGCCAAGCGGGAATGATGATGAGTGACATTTGCGATCAAGGTGTGTTTACATCAGTTAGAACAGAAAACGATAGGCAGCACAAGCGACTTATCCCAGTAGCAAATGGCAAGCCAAGGAAGTTGGCCTGAAGGTCGTTTGTGAAGGATCAATGGTAACTGAGGCTCAATAATATCGATATGCCACCTAACAGCTTGGATATAAATGTGATATATCGTTCATTGTGCATTGGTGACTGGTTGGGTATGATTGATTGTCAGATCAGCTGGACATTAGATTCACACAAGACCGTTAGAAGAAGGAATGTCTCAGACATAAGCTCCTCGTTGTGCATCTGAAGTCGTTTATTTATCATACATCGCTTCATCACCATATGCTCGCGTAGTTCGGCTGGCATACGTGGCTATCCCTTCCCTCGGCAGGCTCATGCTTATATAAATCCAGGCCTATTTTCCCAAGGAATGTCTCGTTAGAATTAGGTAGACAACCTAGGCAGCCCCATGGTTATGTAGTATAGGTAGTAAAGGAGATGTCGAATTACATGATGATGGTGACAATGAGGTGACAATGATGCGGGTTGGTATTGTGGCGCCTACGGGATGCCCGCTTTATGGGACCAAATCTTACTCCTATCATTGGTCAATTAAGAATTAAAACAGCGGACCATTCAAGCTTCAACCGCGGCCCCGCTCTACATGTACCTTTTTTCTTGTACTTGTTCTTGTTCTTGTTCATGGGGAAGCTACGGCGCTGCGGGGCCTGTAAGCTCACTGTAGTACCTAGGTAGTAACCGGTTAGGTAAGGTAGTGATCTTATCGATCAGACGATTCGCTGGAAACTCCAAAATTTTATTAGCGACCTTTTTAACAAATGTGACGACTTACCGGGCCTACCTTGACCAAGCCTCTTGAGAACTGCTCAACCGCTGTCAATCTTGGCGTAGCTGACTCTCTCAATTACATACACATACCTATACATAAGGTATACACATACACAATCAATGGCGGTTGATTACAGTTCGCGGAGCGTCGCCGATGCCACGCGATTTACTTCCAACACACCGCATGCGAATGCGAAAGCCGCATCCAATCCACCCCCGACGAGCAGCTCTTCCTCCTCCGCTACCTCCTCACCGTCACAGTCACCCCAAAACCGCATGCGCCCGCCAAGTATGCCGAGGCCATCGGCACCCGAGACCATCGAAGAGCGAGTACGCCGGTTGCGAGCCGCACACCTCGCGGCGAGGAGACATGAGACATCGCGCTTCGATCGTATAGTCGACGCTTCGAGGAGATACTTTGATGCCGCCCACAAGTTCACCGTCTTGGGCTTGATCGGATTCAGCGGTACGCATTTTCTTTCCTTGTCCTTTTACTACTCCATATAACTCGGTTCGGTGGGAACAAAACTTGACGACAGGAGAATACCGATTATGTGTTCTCAGGAATTTCAACTCACTCAATACATTTAATGCACCATTTTTCTAACTTATATACCTCCCTCTTATAACAGGTCTCGCACTATTCGTCACTGTCTACGCAACGGCCGACATGATGGTGTATAACCGCAAGCGTCGGAATGAGTTTTTCGCCCTCCAGAAGCAACTAAAGGCCGATAGCTTGGAGGCTGCACGTCTGGCGTACATAACCGGCTCAGCCACAGAGGAGCAGATAGCGCTGGTGGAGGAAGCCGAGGCGAAAGCTAGACAGTCGGGCGTGAGCCTGCCACCTCTCCTATCCGCACCAAAGCCCGTGGCTCCCGTAGCAGAAGGGGCCGCAGTTGAGGGCGTGGGGAGAAGCGTTTGGCCTGGCGAGGCTATGGTCGAGAACAGCATGTCAGGCGCGGACGAGGTAGGGAAGCCTAAGAAGAAAAGCTTCACCTCGTGGCTTTTTGGCGGGTCGAAGAAGGAAGAAGCTAGCGAGGAGCGCCTAAACTTCGATGACGAAGCAGCAGCCGCCGGTTCAAGCCCGTCCTCTCGCTCAAGCATTGTCAAAGCGGTTGATGACTCACAGCAGGTGCTCAAGGACAAGGCAAAGGCGGCTTTCGAGCAGGAACGGGAGAATCAAAGGAAGGGCGGGCCTCTCGACCAAGTTGGGTTGAATGGAAAATCAGGCAGCGGTGAAGGCAAAAAAGGGAGTTGGTGGTAGTATGCGTTGCAGAAAGCTCTTCAAGGATCTTTGCAATGAAGATGATAAGAGCGAAAGGTGATGGCGACGGCTTGATGAGTTGGCCAATCCTGGGGGCCCCCAAACAATATGTAGGGGCTGGCTGTAATGACGTTCCAATCTGATTTTGCAACGAGTTTGCCATATTCAGACATGGGAAGACTGCTGTATCTATAGTAGAAGGACGGAGCATCAAACCTGGCGTACTGGGTTATGAATAATCACTCTACTGGATAAATCTTGGTTTAGTATTCTTGCCGTCCAAATGTCATATATGGCCTGTTGTATCGTGCTTCCTCTAGGGTTGGAGCTCGTCGTCTACAACTTCCAAAGTCGACAGCCGAACACCAACACTGTTCCATATTCAATGGTTTAATATCGAGTCCTTTACTCCCTAAACGCCGATAGGTTCTTCATGAAGCTCTACTCCCGAAGTGAATTGTCACCTATTTCAAACCTCACGTCGTAAACGCTTTTATGATGTTACTTACTCTCTTTCTCGTCTGTAGATCTTCAAGTAGCAGCACTTCCTATTATTACAGGGCGAATTTCAATACGCTGAATCGGCCATCAACTTGGTTTATCCTCCATACCCTTGAATACCGCCAACGACACTCTTCCCAGCGCTGAAGATGACCGAAAGCAAATGAAGAGAGCTGGCGGGAGAAAAGAAAGTCAAACTCTCAACCTCCAGCCCTTATGGCTAGATAATTCCTTCCTCGCCGATGAATGCATGCAGTTCCTCCCAGAGCCAGTGGCAAAATGCAATAAAGACCGTGTTTGGGGGTATAGACGTAATGAACGTATGCATGCAGGTACGTAAAAACAGCCCTACTGTGCTGTCCTGTAAAGCTGCAAGCAAATAAGCCACGCTGGGTCGTAGTATTTGCGTCCCGGGGAGAACGCCACCAGATGCAACTAGTGAGACATCCTACATGTTGTAGGCCTTTTACAAAGTGAAATAATTATTGGCCTTTTGACGTAATAACAGAGTCGTAGGAAAAAATCCGGATGACTGGGTTCGCCTTAGACCACGGACTCGACTCCAAACCCGAGCGAGCTCCGATTACAGGAAAATCCGGTGTCCTGATATGGCTACTGCGTCCAGCGCCTTATTTGAGTTGTATCTCGCACATATTCTACCACTCGAAAAGGTTAGACTCAGACAAGACTCCTCTCGCGCACAGTCTTGTCCTTCTCCGTCCTATTCTTGACTCGTGCCATCTTCTGCTCTCCAAAAGAAAGTTCCTTTCTTTCCTATAAGCCAGAAGCGTGGCTCCTACATAGTTATTCCCATATTAGGAGATAATGATATGGTTAAAATGGCCTGGAATCTTCATACGGCACTTTTCACAGTCGGCTCGGTAACCTATACTGAATGACTTCTTCATGCCTGGTTGTAGAGTCCAAGAATTGAGGGTGTGCTTGCTGCGCGAATGGCCAAACTTGCCTCTGGGTGATGGTGTAGCGGGTGCTGAGGAGGGAGATGAGGCAGAATCGGTATCCATCATGCCTGCATCACCGTCGGTAGCCGGAGGGGTAGTCTGAATATTGGGATGGATGGCCATAGCGTGGGGGTTTGTCGAGTGAGGCATGTGGGGTAGGTATGGTCTCTGAAGCTGAGACGTTGCAGGTAAACGAGAATCCAACACCATGCCTGGGCTAGCTGGTGTGTCTTCGCCGCCGCTCTCACTAATAGGGGACGGTAGACGTCGGTTCTGAACCATGGTCCATTCCGCAGCACCTCCGAGTGACCGAGGCACTGAAGAGTCATCGTGTCTTATAGGGAATTGGTGAACATGCGTAAGGTCAACCCCAGATTCTGGCATTATTGCGTCAACCGACCGATTTGCTGCATGCATCGCCTGGACACCCCAGTTGTTGCCTCGTACTTGCGCAGCAAATGTACAGTGTATCGGGGTGGGCATTCGTCCGGTAATGTTAGCGTCGACGGAATCCGGTTGGCACGGGCCCGGTCGAAGGTGCTCGGATGAAGAATCAACCATCATATCTGTGTCCCTATCCATGTCCATTGACAGATTTGATTGCTGCTGATATTGCACATCCTCCGGGTCGGAATCGCTTGGGGTGATACTAGTAGGAGTTGCTGTTGATGGTGCTGCTGGAAAGTCTGGGGGTCCTGACCATCGCTTCTGTGTTGGGGAAGTGCGCAACGGGAGAGTCTGTTGACGTTTCTGTGTATGAGGCTGGGTTAGCCGTGACGATAATTGGGTATAGAGCGTGAGTGTTGTGTGTACACTCTCCATGCATGGGTATATCGTGACTGTCAATACTAACGTTGCGATGTTCAGTGAAGCCTAGGGTGCCACTCCTAACTTCTCCTACGATGACCCGACCACCGTCATCTTCGTCGTCTTCCCTATAGCGCTTTCGCCTAAGTTCCGACCACTGAGGCTCGAACATGATTTATGATTATAATAGTAGTAGTGGTAGTGGTGGTGGTGGTGACCTTGAAATAAAGATAAACCCCGAAAAAGAGAGTATTTGCTCAAGGCGATTAATAAGTTACGACGATAAGAGGGGGGAAGAGGATGAGGATGATAATGATGATGACAACGATTAATTTTCAGTTTAGAAGTGAGAGTTTGCTGGACTGGGGAAAGTAGTCCCTAAGCGATGACTGCCTGGGGACCCAAGCAATGTCAACGGCGTGTCCGAGTCCTGGGTGTTCGGCGGGGAATGACGAGATGGGAATTGGGAAGAGTCGGGGTCGGAATCTTGGTTCGTGGCTGGCTCCAGAGCTCCTTCGGTCGTCGATCAGCCGCTTATGGGATGAGGTAAATGGTTGGCGAGTAAGAGCCTGCTCGTAGACCCGACAGGGGGAAAGAGGGCCCTTTCCTTATATACGGTAAGGTATTATGAGCCTTGCACGGTGGCCTTGAGGCTATTTAGCCCGCCTCTCATTATTGTCACTTCCCAAATGCCTAAGAGTCGTATATAGAAATGGATAAAGGAAGAGGTACTAAAAGAAAAGAAGAGAAAAGAAAAGATGGAAGGATGCATTCAATTAGAGTTGATTCGATGAAAGGGAAAAAGCAATCCGCCGATGG
Source organism: Hypoxylon sp. FL0890 (assembly GCA_022497025.1). Lineage (NCBI taxonomy): Eukaryota > Fungi > Ascomycota > Sordariomycetes > Xylariales > Hypoxylaceae > Hypoxylon > Hypoxylon sp. FL0890. Next base: position 476,693 of record MU386560.1, on the reverse strand, counting down.
CGGTCTTAAAGTTCCAAGTTCCTCGTCCAAATTCCAGCGCCTGACGATTGTGGGGAAAGCCACACCCCAATGCTCTTTCCAGGGTGTTCCTTCCATTGCAATGGATCACCAGAATACCAACCAGCCTTGTGGGTTTATGTGTACATTACATCCTTACTGTACGTAAGCCATTATGCACGTATTTTATTACCAGATCATGCATATCGAATATGCACTAGTGTAACTTAAGTGTAGTGGGACTCCAAGGCATCAAGGTTCTCAAAACAAAGTTGACAGCGACGACCGTAACCTTACAAGTGAGATAGTAAGGTACCTATGCATACACCCACCTAGGGCATTATGTAAGTATAAGTACATACCTAAGTTTAGTATGAGATATTTTGACATTGTAGCCACGTGCACCTAGAAAAGCGAGCGAACTATAAATTCGCGAGATCTTTTCATGAACCACGTTACAAGACGTCACACAGACTTAGTAACAGCTACGTACTTATGCCGAGCAATACGTTGGCGGTATGTAGGTTTCAGATTTGCTTCACGGTTTTGACTTACAACACTAGTACAGGGGTACAACCTCCAGAAATCAATACTACCTGGTACCTAGGTATGTAGAGAAGCGAGTTGGCAGATGCAAACAGATGATATTAGGTGCTTTGCCTAATTCTCGGGAAAGGTGGATTTTCAAGAATCAAGATATCTTGGAATTAATTGTTGATCCTGCCTTAGGCCTTTCTTGTTTCCCGCAAACCCCTCCTCTATGTCTTAACCCTTGATTCTGTTTTTCAATGGCGCCTGTCCATTTACCCCTTATCAGAGAACATCATCGAATATATATTATTTCTTAAAAGTGTCGAAGTGTGAAAGGAAGAAAAAATCAATTGGAAATGACTCCAGGAGGCAGTGTCAAAATATGACCCAATCGACATGATGGACATCAATTTTCATGCCATCTTATGTTGCTAACGAAGTAAGTTAACCACTTGATTTGCCGAGCATAATATACCACCATCAACATCTAGCGGTTAGGCCGGTTGTTGAGCATTCCAACGCGCTTCCCATAACTGCGGGGGCGCGCCCATGTCAATCCTAAGTTTGCACGCAAGAGGATGTCGATGCTCATCAGGTATTTATAACGGATGGACGGTAGCTAGCAAGCCACACGGCAGGATGGAAACTAATAAAGGTTCCATTCTACACATTCCGCCCGACTTATTCAAGGAGTGTGTGTTGGATAGACAATGTCTATCATCAAATGGGCAGATAGAGGGTAATATGCTGTATAGCACTTACTAGGGGTTGGTGGTCTTGAATGACGTTGCTCCGTCTCTACCCTTGTTAAGAAAGGGCAGGAATTCTACTTTTAGCTACCGGATCAGCCACGTGACCGTAAGGGCCCCATGGCCGATATTCCAACAGTGTGGTCAGGGTTTACGGGGAGTAGGTGCAATTGGTAGCCAGGGGTTCTTTAGGTATATAGCAAGAGAGAAAGCAAAAAAAGGTAATATCCCGTCCGGAGCTGAGTACGTAGACGACGGCAACAGCTACAATAACAGCATGTTCATCTCCAAGGGGTATATTAACAAAGAAGTGATACGCAGCACTGCCTAAACTAGAACACCTAAGATAATACAACATAATCACAAAAGTCCAACACTCCAATACCTACAACGAGAACACCAAACACGCCTAAAGCCAGCTCAATCCAAGCGCTTCACAGGGACGATCTCTCCAGTCTCGGAGTTAACTCCCGAGACTTTGGGATCAATGGCCGCATCAATCTTGGTAGCCGCACTACTGTTGCTCCGAGTACTACACGGAAGCGTCGCGAGAGACCCAGTCAAAGAGATAGGCCGGGCCGAGGTGCGGCCCCTTTTGACAGGGCGGCTGAAGTCTTCAAACTCCGAATCAACACTACCCTCGCTATCACTATCTACCCCACGCCTCTTGCTGACACGGGAGTCCCAGCGAGTCTTGCGATCGGAATCATCACTATCCGAATCATCACTATCAAGATCATCATAGGTGGCCGTATCTCTGCGAGGAGGAGCAGCATCATCAACGGACCGAGGACGCTTATTTGAAACGGAACGGGCAGACGTGCTGGAAGATATCTGATCTGACCCGGTCACGTATATGACTCGAGAGGCCGCAGACTTCTGACCTTTCGCATCCTCACGGATGCGAACGGCGATCGGTTCTGGCTTATCAGTATCGAGAAGTTGGATCGTAATACTATTTAATATGCCCCAAGCAAAACGGAATTCAGGAGAGACACCATATAGCTGATGCAACAGGCGGTTATGATACAACTCCTCCAATTTATAAGTCATCTCCGTTACCAAGTGAAGCACATGTAGCACCAACATGCGTCGACCGTTGCGTAACTTAGGGAAGATCAGGAGTTACTTAACATCGAGAGTCTTATATACATCGGCGCAAAAAAAGGAAAAGGTTTCTAACATCGTGAACTTTCTTAGACGTATCTAATATCCAAACATACAAGTCCATCTTATTATCGATAAACCAAGGCGCCTCAGCTTTCGGAACAATATATACCTTCTCCACGCTTATAACAGCCTATGTCACGCGGCAGCACTCGTCGCGTATAATAATTACCTCACAGCCTCCGCATCGCAGGCCACTAATCTTATAAGCAAGGACCGAAGTAATATTAAGATCGTACCATAGCGGCGGTAGGTTGCCATACGAGAACGACCAATAGGCAAAGCTTAGAATAATAGGATACGGCTCTATTAAATATAAGTATTAGAAAATATTAATCTAAAGCATTAGATAGTAAGGACTTACTATCAGGATCAGGATACTTAGGGCCATAGAAGTAATAATCACCCAAAGGTAGAATGCCATCAGGTCTACGTATAACACGATCTGGAGTGACTTTAAGTATAAGTGTCAACGAGAAGTAAAGTCGTTTTACCTCTACCCTAATCCAAGCATCATCAAGCAAAAGGCAGCAGGCGTAATACGCTAAGTCATAATCGATATCCCCGTTATCCAACGCAAGGAACTGTGCCAAGGGCTTATATTTAAAAGGATATACGGGATGGTAGATCTTTACAACGGGTGTGACCTTATATTGCGGGTTGTCAACTACCGTGTGAGGCGGGTAAGGAGGCTTTACCAACGGTGGCAAAGGTTCGTTCAACTCCATGTTGAATTAATGTTGAGATAGTTTTCGTACAAGTAAGTTCATATAGATGGTAATTACAATTGACGTTATCTTTATCTGATTAATAATGCTCCGGGAACGAGGGTATTTAATTACAAGACCAATCAGATGGGAAATCATAATTACATGTATAGCTCCCCCTTCAGTCTTATCACTTTGTAGATTTTATATTAAATAAAACGAAATGTCTTTATATGTGTTGTTTAAAACTATGAACATATGTTATAGTACTTACTTTTATTAGGCGCTATCACCTGTTCGGAAGTACTTGGGAAAGATTCGCTAATTACCTAGCAGTGCCGCAGGCAGGAGGGCGAGCTCAGCCAGTGCTAGTACGTAGATTCTACAAAGTATAAATATCTCAATACCAACTACAAGTGGTTATATATAGTCGGGTACAATGGTAATTTTAGCTGTCATTTTCATTAGTAGGTACCTAGTTACCTATGAAATATAAAGTACCTCTGTGAAAGGAGGGATGATGCGAACGGACTCTGCCTGCTTCGTCTAGTATTGTTATAACAAAATGCTTCATATCAACACAGATAGGATCTAACTGGCATAGTAGGCGCCAATTCTGTTATGTTCATGACAGCGGTACTGGTGGCTTTTAGCAATGGCTTTGTCACTCATGCTGCTCCCGTTGTTCGCGGTACGTTTTCGCCTGGGCGTTAAGAGCCCTCTCCTTATTCTCCAGCCATTCCAACACAACTCCAATAGCTTTGTAGATCAAAGATGACATAACTAGGAGAAGGGCTCCAAGGCACTTCATGCTACTAATTGCGCCTTTAAGGACTATGAGAGCCACAAGGACAGCGATGACAATCAATTCGTAATCCATGTTGGCCAAGATACGTTTTAACGTGTACGGTACCTCCTGGCTATTGCAGATGGGTTACTTTGTGCAAATAGATATCGGATATCACACATATATTTATACTTGTATGAACAACCTAGATGAGTTGATATCTTCTATTTTATTGTTGAATTGTATTATTGTTACAAGACAACTTCTCTGCCTTAAACAATGACATTGTTGTAGGCTTGTAAACAACATTGACTACGTGGTGGAACCGTGCCCCAGCTCCGCCTCCTAGTTTTACATGATTTCTCGGAACCCATATAGGGCTGATAATTGCCAGCTCGTATCTAAACAATAATAATTCACTTCATTTCGTCACTTGTTGATACCAAAACGAAGGATCTCGCGGCTAGGGCGCCTTCTTAATCACTATATGTTCTTTATACGACATCCTCTAGTTGATCCTATATGACCCTTTTTATACGTTGGCAGCATTCCCTTTGAAAATATCCAGTGGGAAATGGTCTGCTATAGCTTGATACCCGGCAACATTGGGGTGTAGATGATCGCCACTATCGTACTGAGAAGCCAAGTCGGCCGCATCTGAAGGATTGGCTACGATCTTAGCGAAGTCAATCGCCGCGGCGAAGCTACCATCTCCACCACCTAAAATCCACTTGTTCACCGTTTGTCTCGTCTGGTCCCTGGTCGGGTTACTGTAGCTCTGGCCGCTTCCGCCAAAAGGCGTGATCGTTGCCCCGAAGACTGTTATACCAGCCGCCTTCGCGTCGTTAGCGATGGTCTTGAAGGCCGACGTCAGACTGTTTCCGATACGCGTCTGCGTTCCCGAGTCCGGAGATGCGCCTCCAATGTCGTTCACGCCTTCGAATATGAGGGCGTACTTTACGCCAGCTGTGGCGAGAAGGTCACGCTTATAGCGTTGCATAAGCGGAGGGCCCAGGCCACCAGTAAGTACAGTGTTGCCGCCTGCTGCTTGGTTGCACACGGCTATGTTGGTGATCCCTTGTTTCTGCATCCTAGCTAGAAGCAAGTCGGGCCACCTGAAGTCTGTTAGTCAAAATATCAATTACGGTGTAGGCCTTAGCCTACCGGTTATTAGCATTATCAGTGCTCCCTCGTCCATCCGTAATGCTGTCACCAAGAATCACCAAGGCGGCATTCGTCTTCGGGGCCCAGGCTTCAATAGCAGCGAGAAAGTACCAGTGTGCTGTACTCGCCCCTGTGACTGTCGAGGCGTTTAGGTGGTTGCCCTGTTGCATCCACGATGTGGTGCGGCTTCCTGGGTGGCCAGTGATACTGCTTCCAGACTGGCCAGGTTGCGAATATAGGCTAACTGTGATCATGCTCTGAGGGTCAACTTTAAAGTCGACCGGGTCCGAGTAGGCAACTTGACCTCTAGGGATTATGATCGAAGTAGAGCCATTGAATGTGAGACCTTTCAACGTCGTCGTATCGATGCCATTGACCCCAGCTTTACCACCCGTTGGAAGGGCAATAGAAGCCTCCGTTATGGGAAGGTCACTCCCGCCGAAGGTGTTGGAGATCTGGAAGCGGAGCCTCTCGGCACCGATAGATAAATGCAAAGTCTGGCGAAGAGTAGCGTCCTTGAACGCGGCCGAGCCCGACTAACACACCGTTTAGATGGTTGATCCACAGGCTTTCCCAACTGATAGATAGGGGCATAACGTACAAACGGAGAGGGTGGCATGTTGTTCGGTTCCACTAGCTGTGGCATTGAAACCCATGTTGCTACCCAATGTGAGTCTTCTTCTTTGTGTGGATGACAAGTAGGGCGTGCAGTGGCGCATAAGGTCCACCATATGAGCCATGTGGTGAGGATTGAGAACTTGAAGCTGAGACTTCTCAGCGTTTTGGACGATAGGGAGACCATGTTGGTGACGACTGACAGAAAGAGGAGCGCCGAGGCACGGAAGCGGAATCCATGGTGGCAGCTTGAATACTTATTCACATGAGACTGGAACGAGATTGAGAGGCCGGATAAGATGCCTCCGTTGTCATATTGCCTTATTGGTGCTTTTATATTTAGCCGTAGGGCTGGTTCCTGAGCACTTAATCTTGGGGGAGCCTTAGTCCCATTGGACAAATGCGAGGAAACATAAAGGAACGGGGCTCAAGTCAACGAAGGGTTCAAGTTGGCAAAGATCACTAACAAGATTAGACTCAATTGGTATGACTGAGACGTTCAACTAACAATAGGAGTATGATACATGTAAAGCATGTAAAGCATGTAAAGGACGGGGCATCGACGACTTGTCGGTGCCTCTTCTCCTATCCACTGCCGGAATCGGTCGTTCGACTTGGGTCCCGGAGCGTTCTAACCTAAAAGTCGACTTAGATAAACCCGAGGGACCTGATGATACCGACGCAAGATAGACAAGACCAGCAGCATGCTAACATTGTGGGAAACTTGTATGAGACTTTGGAACTCAATTATCCCGGCAAAGCGGGTTCAACGTCTAACATGACAGATTAATGAGGCATAAGCACATGCAGCTCTGAGATTCTTAGAATGGCCAGTAGCGTGGCAGCAAAATACTATGCGACCTTGCGAGGGCGGTGTGGTAGAGCTTCGTATACCATTGGTGCGCACCAATGCGTCCATCTTACGATATCAATAGGATGTCGACGGGGAAAAGTTTTCGGAATAAGAATCTGAAGATGAAGTCTTCAGCACGAGCAGCTGCACGAGTCAATAAAAAGATTGTCAATACCGTATACATGTACGTAATGGCCAATTGGTAGGTTTAAGTGAGAAGGTACCTAGGTACATATGTTCGTATAGAGTACCTACCCCTCCATTGCTTCACGCCCTACCCCTCGCAGCCCTCGTTGCTGACTTCCAGGTCCCGATAGAAATTTGTTAGCATGGCAGCATTTGATGGTTATACCTCTAGCGACGCCTGGCCCACTTACCTCTGGTACCTAACCACATGCAGCTAATCAACATTGAACCTTAGGTAACCTACATGTATGTACCTAATGTACTATTCGCATGTTCTTTTATTCTTCACCTCACTTGCGAACTTCCTCGTAGTCACCTTAGGTACTTTACTCTTATACTAGTCAAGCTTGGACAATTTGGTTTGTGCAGCTGCTCAATCTAAAGGATTTCAGGGGATTTCAGGTTCCTACCAGCAGGAGATCGGACTAACGAATCCAAAGAAATTGTTCAGAGACCGGGAAGGAGCAAGACGATTCGCAACCTCTTCCCCAATTTTTTTTTTTTCCTCTCTCCTTCTTCAAGTAGTCTGACTCATCCAGAGTCTCTGCTTCACTTATATAAGAAAGAACGGCTCCTTTACCACGCATCACGCACCTATCCGCTGCTCGGATCATCTGAAGCAAACAGTTCTTACTGTGCTTTTAGGTGTTTACTTACTCACCAGCCAATCATTCGTGCACGTCCACGTACCTTTACATACCTTCGCCTGCCTTAGGAATATATTCACCACTATGCCAGGAGTCGAAATGGCGCCCCTCGTGGCTGACGATATGAGAGGTACGTGAGATAGCAAACATGACTTTCCAATTCAATGGTTGATTCTGCCAATCCTCACCTACATTCACAATTCAGCCTTTTGAGTGACTCGTCTTCTATTGTTACTCGAGATTACTTGTCCTCTCCTTTGGTACTACATCCTCGACAATCAACATACCACGAAGGTTGAAAATTGACAACATGCTGATGTACTTGGAAACGGCAGTCCTGGGCCAGGACCCTCTTATCCCGCCAGCATTGCTCATCTCTGAGATTCCCATGACCGATGAGTCTCTACAGACCGTAGTCAAAGGCCGGAGAGATGCTGTTGCCATCATCATGGGTCGTAGTGACCGTCTCTTGGTCGTCGTTGGCCCCTGCTCCATCCACGACCCGGCTACGGCCCACGAGTACGCCCAACGCCTCAAGAAGCTTTCCGAGAAGTTGTCGGACGACTTGTGTATCATTATGCGCGCTTACCTTGAGAAGCCGCGGACCACCGTGGGTTGGAAAGGTCTCATCAACGATCCCGACATCGACAACAGTTTCAAGATCAACAAGGGCCTCCGCATATCACGACAGATGTTCAGCGACCTAACCAATGCAGGCATGCCAATAGCCAGTGAGATGCTGGATACCATCTCGCCGCAATTTCTCGCAGATTTCATCTCTGTCGGCGCCATTGGTGCACGAACCACTGAGTCACAATTGCACCGTGAACTAGCCTCCGGTCTCTCCTTCCCAATTGGCTTCAAGAATGGCACTGATGGGAACCTGAACGTCGCTATCGACGCCATTGGCGCCGCGGCCTCCAAGCATCACTTCATGGGTGTGACCAAGCAGGGCCTGGCAGCCATCACGAGGACCAAGGGAAACGAGCATGGCTTCGTCATCCTTAGGGGCGGTAGCAAGGGCACCAATTATGACAAGGAGAGCATCAAAGCTGCCAAAGAGACGTTGACGAAGAAGGGACAGAAGTTAGCTATCATGGTGGATTGCTCACACGGTAGGTCGCCATTTTTGATCATGACGCACTTGAGTCTTGAGTAAATTAATAACGAAATAAGGCAACTCCAACAAGGACCACCGGAACCAACCCAAGGTCGCTAAGGTCATTGGCGATCAGCTGAGGGAAGGGGAGAAGGCTATCATCGGAGTCATGATCGAGTCCAACATTAACGAAGGGAACCAGAAGGTTCCTCCCGAAGGACCCTCTGGCCTGAAAAAGGGTGTGAGCATCACGGACGCTTGCATCGATTGGGAAACGACTGTTCAGGTCCTCGAAGACCTGGCAGCGGCGGTCCGGGCTAGAAGGGAGAAGAACGGCGCACCGAATAGCAATGGTGAAGAGCCTAAAGCTACTCCTCTTGAAGAGGAATAAGATGCTAGGACAGAGTATATGATTCACAATCTTATCGGGCCTGAGTGGGTGGAAAAAGAGGCGCTTGGCTTTGAAAGATGATGGTTAAGGGGAAAGCTGGCGGTGCAGCCCCGGATAAGAGGGATGGCTGTTGGGGAAGCATGGTATCTGGGAATTATCAGCTCGACGACGAGGTTGGGGAATTTGATCAGGAGGAAAAACCAAAAAGGACCAAGGCGTTTGGTTGTAACCTATAGGTTATTACAAAATTGAGACGACGATGCAGTTTTTCCTTGTCATCTATATCCTCGTTGGTTTTTGGTATGGACACGAAAAACGGGGCGTGTGCGACACCTTTTATGCCTTCGCAGCTCTGAAATTTGAATGGAACCCAGGAAGCACGTACGAAAACATACCAAGTTCTCTTCGTGTTGTTTTCTCTAGAGTATCGCAAAGGCCATTGACAACGCCTAACCCCCGACCTCCAGACCGATACAACTCGTAGACACCAACCATGGATTCGTCATCTGCTTGGTCCTTGTGTATTACCATGGCCTACTGGCACATATACCCCCCTATCCTGGGCAGCGACTCCTACTCGTCTGCTCCCTGCGCTGGAGCCGCCCAATCCTAGCGCGGCAGCTTTCTTGCCCTCACGCAACTCGACAACTCTTTTAGCGGCGGCCCAGCTTAACAGACATGTTGTGCCCAGAATGAACCCCCAGACGATAATCTGGTCCTTGCGGCTATCGCGCTGAAAGCACATGGCTACGACGTCATTCTCTTCTGCGTCCTTGCAGATGGGGAGATGCTGGGATAGGCAGAAGGCTCGGGTGCATTGGGTGCACGAGGCGGAGGCGGCGCGCTCTTGGAGCAATAGCGAACGTAACGACTGTCCCGACGCAGCTGAGCCGGAGTTCTCGAAGGAGGAAGAGGAGTCGCCTTGAGGGCCCAGCTGGATCAATGTGCTGTTCTTGAAGCAAGTACATTTACAAAATGTCGGCGCAGCTGCGGGTATAAGAGACGGGGAGGTTAGTTTAACGTAGGGTATACGTATATGAAGGATGAATGAGCAGGCTACGAAGGCAAGGTGGCTTACAGGCTGCGGCGACGTAGGAGACGAGGACTCCTACGAAGAGTAGAGAGAAGTAAAGTCGCGTCATGTCGCAATCATCGAATGGCCATATATTGGATATCGCGACGAATGAACTACCATGTACACTTCATCCGTGAGATATTAAGAGACTATAGACATCAAATCATGGAGTTCAAGGAAGGTTGGGCGTTTGCATGATGAGAGGTAGAGGGTTACATATGTATGCTTTCACAAGAATAGATGAAGTTGAAGCTTCTTGGAACTAAGGTACCTAGGTAATACATGTACAGATGATGGAAAGTACAATGCACGCAGGGAAGGCACTCGCACAGTCCGATAGAGGTAAGGACCGGTACCTAGGTACCTAATGTACATGTACGTTCTCCATGTAGCCTCCTGTGGCTGAGGATCCACTTAGCTCTCGGTCAAGCCCACATGCATCTAAAGAGTACGGAATACATGTACTCGGGTTCATGGCAATTTTGCAGCTGGCATTGCAAACCCCTGCGACTAAGAGAAAAAAAGTCCAGGTCTTCGATATCGATATACTCGTATAGCATCATCGTGATAGCCGCGGCTTGATTGCTCACCAATTGGTCACAATGCGACGGATACCGCGATTAAGACGGCCATCCAGCCTATCTACCTCGACCACACGTGCTCCAATCGCGCATCTCGTCGCCCAATGTCCAGCTGCATCCTCTCAGACCATCTCGGCCTTAAATCGTAGGCCTGTACCGATGACCTTCCAATGCCTTTCATTTGCACGACTTTACTCGTCCGACAGACAACCTAGCCAGCAGATTGGACAGGATGGCGAGGAAACACGGGAAACCCAGCCTAACGATTTGAATGAAGGAGGCATAGAAGAAGTACAAGACCAGTATCCACAGCAATGGCAGGCATACGTCCCGCCACCTCAGCGCAGCTATGCCGAGCGGCCAGACGAGGTTTCGGATCCGGAATACGTGCCCGCATTAACCGCGGAGGGCTTGGATACAGTTGGAGGGCTAGGGAACTGGTGGGATCAACAGACACATTGGCCCAAGTCGGCCGATTTCGCCGGCTTTAAGCCGCTAGAGAAGGTCCTCGATCCAGCCGTCATCGAGGCCTCAGTACGGCGGGCCGTTGTAGAGGCATTTGCGCTGCGGCAGGCGGGTCGAGAAGATGATCTAGTAAAGGCCTGGCCGATAGCAGGAGAGGTCGGTCAGGTCATGGAAGTGGACGTCAATGTCACAGATAACGGTGCTGTATCGCTGGCTGGTGACGTCTCTGCGGTAGTACAATCTCTGAACCAGAAGGAAGAAACTACCGCAGACGAATCTGCCGCCGAAGAACCGGCATCAGACGGGTCAGTTCTCTCGGCTGAGGCAGCTCACAAGTATAAGGAGGCCTGGGGTCATGACTGGAAAGCTGCTTCTCTGTCGGACCCCCGACTCAAATTCGCTGTAAGCGTTGTAGCCTCTCCTTGAAATAGAATATCATACTAACGCAGGGGTCTTTAGATTACGAAGCGGGTTTTCCAGCTCACCGGTCAGCTAGTCCACGATCACCAATTATCAAGTATATCTGACGTCCGGTCGTTACTGCACGTGGTGCAAACGCCAGCGAAGCCTAAGACTCTGACTCAAGAGATTCAAGAGCGCCGGCAAGATCTCGTCCAGTTGCCAAACGTCTCTGTCGCTACAAAGCGTATCACACGCGGCGACAGGGAGAAGGCACTTGGAAGGTTCAAGCTCATAGAAGAAGAGTTGAAGAAGAGGGATCTGCCTCTAGAAGGCCACGGGTTTGTCCGTAAGAATAGGGAGCTCTCACGTCTCAAGGGTGGAGTATAGTGGTCTACTTGGTGGTATACTCGTGACGCACCATGTATCAATAGATTAAGACGCAGAAGTTCCTCAGGTACTGTACATATAGGACAACACAATATTGTAATCCGTCACCCCTAAAGGCCTCTGATAATGTGATTCAGAACAGATACCTTAACCTGAACCTATTCGATAGCTCATCCAAACGTCCTCTACCTATAAATCGCAAGAGAGCCCCATTTATTACTGAAGAGGGTTGAGGATAGTCGATTCATATAGCCAGCATGTTCCCAGTAGGCAAAGGAGGTCTCAAGGTGACTTAAGGAATATTGAGCAGCAAGGCACTACGATTCGAGTTACTAGAGGGCTTACGGTTATGGGGAAATCAACAGATAATTTCGGCACGGGATGCTTTTCAATAAGCTCAGAAAACCTTTCCTCCTGAAGATGTTTTCGTAGCCAGCACAGGCATCCGTAGATAGACACTACAACTTGGTCTCCAGTAATGAAGTCGCAGGAATGACCGCCAAGGATGGTTTTCTTGCAGTTCAGGATTGGCCTTTACGGCGAACCAGGGTGGTCTAGAACCAGGCGGACTTCCCTTAGGGGTGTCCTCGAGTGTCTAATTAAAAGAATAAAGCCGGAAAGTGAGGTGTGCTGCTATGATGGTCTTATTAGGTGAAAGGCCTCTACCCTCTTCGTGCCTTATTGAATCAAGGGTCTTGGGTCAGAGCTGTGCGAGATAATAGGTGATTTTGGTAAGTTTAGGAGATGGAATGAAAATAGACTGAAAGACGAAGAAAATCATTTACTTATATAGCTGAGAAACAGGATGATCTATGTTGCTTATAGAAGGGGAGACTTCGACCACCCACTTGGCCACCCACCTGGTTTAAATCAAGGAGGAAGTAAATAGCTGGCAGGTAATCGAAGGAAGAAAGCGACACATCGTGGTTTTCCTTGTTAAATGTAAGAAAAGGAAAGGACTTCTATGAAATCAGACTACGTAGCTCACCTAGCCAGGTAATCTTTGCTAAGACGCAGCCACCACCTCCTTGGCTTCCTCGAGACAAAATGAAAAGTGAAGATTCGCGGCTATGAACCTGTTGATTGACTAACTGCTCGGCTCGATATGCTGCGTAATATTTATGGTATGTGCCCAGGTGCCTACCGGTAGTGACGCGATTGCGAGTGATCCATATGGCATGCTCACGAAGCAAGTGGAAGGCATCCCCAAGGCACGGCCGTGTTTATGACCCTGACTTCTAGAATTATACTTGAGTTATAGGGGTTAGGAACGTTCTTACGGGTGGGACGACCCGTTGGACCTTGGACTTGTCAGGAGAATAGAAGAGCCTATGTCTGTTTATATACCATAATCCCTTGTAGATAGGTCTAGACCTGCTTGAGAAACAAAGCCATCTCCCTCCCCTTCCCTGAGGTGCAAGGTCTGTATCGTGACAAGAGGTCTTTAATGGGTCAGTTGGTAGAGGGCGACATTGATGAGTGGAAGACTTCGCATGACGGTGCACCCAGATGCAGGTGGCTCAGGCGGGGCTGGCGGGCTGTTCAAATGTGGGTCGTGACTGAGCTAGTCCCAGAGTGGCATACCGCCAACGTTATATAATTGACTATAAATGACCGGATAATTACCAAGCCGCGGTAGCTCAATTGGCCAGAGCGTGGGACTTTTACCGTCTAAGAAATCCCAAGGTTGCGGGTATGTATATAGCTCCAGTCCTTCCTTTCATACCCTGATTACTGATGCTGTCACGTGATAGGTTCGACCCCCGCCTGTGGCGTCTTTTTTTTGCTCTTTTATATAATGTTCTTTTTCACCTTCTGATGTTCCTGTATTGTTCTAGGTAGCATTCTGGTGCTCACAAAACATTTTTGCGGAATTGTGTGAAGTTTGAGCCCTTCCAAATCTCACTCTGAATTCCCTACTAGTCTCATTTTACATAACACTGTGCATGTAGGATTTACAACATCCTAAGTTCACTACTTAGGTACACGTGCCTAGTATCGATCTACCTGTTTCAGTATGTACTTACATCCAACAAATACATACCTAAGCTGCCAAGTACCGGCATCCTTGAGAGTCATCTAAATGAATCATGTACATGATGCCCTAATTACATATGTACATGCATATATACATATACCTCGAGAATGCAGATACCCCACGTTGGCATTAGTACAAAGTACATAACATAACCACTTTGTACCTAATATTTTTATCGCATCATAATCCCTACGTACCTACTTACATATATGTATGTAATATATGTTGTATGCATTCCTTCTAATGAATAACTTTGGCATGGCTGGCAGAGAGGCATCCGTTAGGCGGCTCCTTGCCTTGACTTCCCCCTCGAAATTTTTGAATGGCGGTGCTACTGTCGGATGTGCTGGTTTCCGTCCTAGGAGATGCCTCCACGGCACAGCTCCGCGTTACACAGACGGAGTATTTCGGGGTCTCTCCGATAACCGCCTACCAATGCCGTGGATAGAGGCATGGAGACTCCAGCAAGAAGGAAAGAATGTAGCCTCCGACGAGGCCCAGTCGCAGGAGCGCGACCTGACACCGAAGAAAATGAGCGACAGTTACCACCGAGTTGTACTTCCGCTTGGCCGTGATCCTTGGCTTAGCGATACCTATATCAACTCCTCTGGTCACATAAGGTCCTCGGCCCGCTTCTCTCTTCTACAGCTTCCTCTAACAAGATAGGTATACTTTAGGCTAGGCACAATATTTATGGATCTCGATGCCCTGTCTGGAATTATCGTTTACAAACACACAGGTCCCGGCGTTACCACCGTTACTGCTGCGCTCGACCGTATCACTATTGCGCATCCGCTGACCGAAATAAGTGACCTCGAATATAGTGGACAGGTGACATACGCATCGGGAAGGAGTAGCGTCGAGATCACATGCAAGGTTGCCAGAGCCAGAGACGAAGGTGAACCAAGCAAGCCCGAGGACGTGCTACTTACGTGTACCTTCACGATGGTGGCCTTGGATCCCACGACAAAGAAACCCGTCACTATACCACGTCTTATTTGCTCGACTCCTGAAGAAGAAGAAATCTTCAAGGCCGGAGAGGCCAAGGCATTAGCTAAGAAAAAGAACCTGAAGACCTCGCTACTTGAGACCGAGCCAAATGATCCCGAGTCGGCCCTAATCCATAAGATCTGGTTGCGACAGGTAGCTTACCACGACCCTAATAATACTCTTCGCCAACCTGCGAATGTGATAGCTATGTCCAAAACTCAACTCTCGACTGCATCTATCATGCAGCCACAATATCGTAATCGCCACCAGACCATGATCTTTGGCGGTTTCCACTTGAAGCAGACCTTTGAGTTAGCTTTCTGCTGTGCCGCGAGCTTCGCGCATGCGCGGCCGACGTTCATCAGCGCTGACCCCTGCACTTTCCGCAACCCGGTTCCCGTCGGCAGCGTCTTATACCTAACCGCGACCATCGTATATACAGATCCCCCGCTTCTAGAGGAGGACGGAAGCGAACCGAAGCAGAAGGATCCAAGTAATCCGGTAACGCGATTGCACGTTAGAGTAGATAGCAAGGTTAGAGATGTCGAGCATGGGAACGCTAAACCAACTGGCCAGTTCAATTATACTTTCTCGGTGCCGAAGGATGTCAAGGTTCTACCACGTATGTGTATTCTACTACTATTCTCTCTTGTTGCCCCCACTGCTTCCCCCAGCAAGATTCCCCTTCGCCCCTGTGGGCGAGCGTTTTGAATTGAGTGAACAACTCAACCAGCCTTCTAAGATCTGCAAACGTTTGGCTAACTCTTAATTGTAAAGACACGTATCAAGAATATATGATGTACATTGATGCAAGGAGAAGAGTAGAGCTTGGAGACGTACAGGATCGCCTAGAACACACGGGCTCGGAGCTCCAGAGGCTACAATCGGCCGAGAACGTTAACCTGACGGAGTGAGACCTGAGGGTAAACTTCTGGATGCTAGCGCGTGGCATAGGTGGTTTGGTTTTTATTAGTAGAACTTCTGGAAATAGGGGCGACCTTATCGTGTAAATACGGATTTCTATCGAAATGGAGAAAACGGGTTGGATAGCTGGGTGTTTGCTCCGATAGGATTAAGATGGCTTCATCTTTGGTTAGAAGTAACAGGATCATTGGTCATGATCAAGTCAGATTGTGAGCTGCCAGAGCCTAGCCAAATGGTCACTTGCGGCTATGGAAATGGTCACCCGTCGAAAGTTCGGACTGCTGAGCTAGGCTATGGTTGCCGCGTAGATATCATAAGAATAGGTACCATCATATAATTTGTACCCTCCAATCGTGATAGCCGCTTCTGATTGC
Organism: Hypoxylon sp. FL0890; assembly: GCA_022497025.1. Classification (NCBI taxonomy): domain Eukaryota; kingdom Fungi; phylum Ascomycota; class Sordariomycetes; order Xylariales; family Hypoxylaceae; genus Hypoxylon; species Hypoxylon sp. FL0890. The sequence goes on along the minus strand of MU386560.1, from coordinate 460,564 downwards.
GAGCTGGCGATAAGTCTTGTAGATGAGGTGACGTGTTTTACAGGTTGCGAATTGAAAAGAACCATAGGAATCACCAGTACCGGACTAGGCGTTTTCGCACATCGTCTGCGGGACGCATAAGCGACAGAGACTCTCTACAGCCTAGAGAGCGACATCCAAGATAGAACAGCATTAGAGGCCAATGCTACATGTACTTGACTTGGAGGTGGTCCCTTTAATTCGCACAGACCGTGTACCTAAACCAGCAGACTTACATATGTAAAGTACCTACGTAGTAGGTACATTCATTAAACCTAATTTGGCCTTGGGACCCAGATTTCAAGCCACCCCACTAGAGCCTCCAGCCCCACATATTAGAGCACATCCATCTGCACCGCCACTTCAAAATTGTAATTGTAGGGTTTTCAAGCCCTCCAAAAATTTTGCCGAAAGTGTGTGGGTTGGTCAAGCCTGCTACTGCTACCTCTGGGAAATTCTCGTGCCTCCAATCCGGAGATTCGAGACGACCTAGGATAGACGACCATTCATTCCACAACCAACCCCTTGATCGCAATCAGTCACAATGGTATGTATTGTTATCTGATGGTAGCAATGCCATACTGTCTGTTGGAATATCTTGATTTGAAAGAGCGACGCGCTGACATATCCATGTTCCCAGGCGATCAAGCACAACAACCAGATTCAGCACAACCGTACGTTCAACCGAAGACAGCTCGATATGACGAATCGAGCGATTGCACCTAGCACTGCAGACCAGAAGAACTAACTAAGCCTACACAGACTTCCGAAAGGATTGGCAGCGTCGGGTCCGAACCCACTTCGACCAGGTATGGAGATGAACGCCCTCAATAATCTAGCGACGAGGTGATGAGAGTACTGTTATTCTGACATGGAGATGGGAATATTGTAGCCTACCAAGAAGATCCGACGTCGCTCTCTGCGCGCTGCTAAGGCTGCTGCCGTCGCACCCCGACCCGTCGACAAGCTGAGACCCGTCGTTCGATGCCCGACGATCAAGTACAACCGCCGCGTTCGTGCTGGACGTGGTTTCACTCTCACTGAGCTGAAGGTACGCCCCCATCCACCATATTTTCTCTTTGTGCATAGAGAGGGTGTTCACTTGCTCGTATCGTGTCTCTACGTATCCGTCACGCTCGAGCAAGCTCTGTGTTTCGACGGAACTCTTCTAATATCTGTATAGGAAGCCGGCATCCCCCGCCTTGTGGCCCCTACCATCGGCATCGCCGTCGACTACCGCCGCCAGAACCTTAGCGAGGAATCCCTCGCTGCCAATGTGGCCCGCCTCAAGGCCTACAAGGCCCGATTGATCGTCTTCCCTCGTAAGGGCGCCAAGCACCCCAAGGCTGGTGACAGCAAGGACATCGATCTCAGCAAGACCGAGACTGTTTCCACAGTTGGATCTGCCCTTCCTATCGTTCCCGTCGGCGAGGCTATCACGGAGATCAAGAAGAGCGACCTACCCAAGCCGATTGAGGGCGGTGCGTTCGCCAAGCTTCGCAAGGCGAGAAGTGACAAGAGACTGCAAGGGGCACGAGAGAAGCGAGCCAGAGACAAGGCCGAGGCTGAGGCCAACAAGAAATGAGATGGAGGTTGAACTCCGCAAGGGTCTGCACGGGAGTACGGACGGCATTCTTAGGGTTCTGCTTTCGTTGTGTTGTTGGACGGTCATGGTGGGTTGGCTTCCGGTTTCTGTGTAGCCAGGAGAGAACATATCTCATCATTCTCTCGCCACACAGCAAGGACCGAAGCATTATTGCATCTTCCGGTTTACTCTAGGTCGTTCTCAATGGAAAATGAATGAACATGATTTGCGCATCTTTCGAGGCACTGTGACATGAAGCCGTGACTCGAGCATCAATCGAAGTCGATTGCAGACTAAGTGAATGGTGAAGCTAACTTATTTGCAGATGTTGAGTCAGCCTCACAAAAGATCAGTTCTATCAGGATCTATAATTTACACCACTGTGGTGATCCGAAGTTGGACGTTTAACTGTGACCCCCTGGTCTATAAGCTTATCAACTCGCTACGGACTTGATCTTCCCCTGTGACGCCTCGCTTCTATCACCAAGGAGCAACTCTCCACCCGTCTTCGAGATCCGGCTGAACGTATTCTTTGTCGTAGGGGAAAGCCCATCCGGACACTGCCTCAGCAGCTCTGTGATCAAAACCAGGCCGTTCTCCCGATCCACCTTCGTCATAGTTGCGGCCTTCGTTGGGTCAACCTGCTGCGGTTCGAGCTGACCTAGCCCGCTGCTTATCACCGCGAGATTCAAACCAGACCCCTCTGGCGAATCACTAACCGCATCTTCCGTCTCCTGATCCTCAAGTATCTTCTCCCCCGTGACGGCCTCGACGAGCACGCTTACTATCTCGGGGCGCTGCCGTAGGAAACGTAAGACAATGCCAGCCCCTTCGGTAGAGCGCGCCATCAAAGCGAGCACAAACCATAGTTCAGACCGTAGGACCGGGAACTTGTTCTGTAAGCCGAGATACAGCAGTGTGTCCGCTAGCGCAGGGTGCTTGTTGTAGAAGTCCTGGAGGAGAGACCGAGCTTCGCCCTCGAAGGGCGGTGGCGATGTTGACGACTCGAGGAGGGGTGAAGAGGCCGGGGGCTTCTCTGAATGCAACACACGGCAGATATTGGCTACCGCGCGGGCTGTCTCCATCTTGATGGGCTCCTGGTCTGCCCTCCGGTGAAGGTCCATTAGTTGCTGCAGAAGCGTCCGGTCAAGTGAAGACGACGAGGGTTCCGCTGAGTTTGAGAAGGGCGAGCATACCCGCCGCACGTTCGCAGGGCAGTTAACCAGGAGAAGTCGTGCTAGGGACACGGCGTCGAATTGGATCTGTGGCTGTGTGTCCATTTCCCAGAGACGGGGCAGGGCATTATGGTCTAGTATCCCTGCATCGCCCAGAACGGCCTTATTGCTCGTAGGGATAGATAGGTTCTTGAGGAAGCTAAGGGCGGAATGAAGCAACTGAATATCCGTATTTGGCGAGTCGGGAGATGACAGAATGCTAATTAGTAATTTTTGTACAGACATCTCCTGTACTAGGGAGATGCTCGGTGCGTCGGAGCGTGCGATATTGCCCAGAGCCAGACAAGCTGCCGTTTGGAGTGGTGTGTGATGAGATGAGAGCCATTGCAATAGTAAGTCTGTCAAGGGACCATTTAACGAACATAGCGAGACGAAGCGGGGGTGAGCAGATATATCCGCTAGGGTTTGCGTGTATATGTTCTGTAGCTGATTAAGCTGCGCCCGTTCTTCGGCATCATCGATCCCGAAGAAGCGAGTACCGTCTACTGCTCTTTGGAAAGCTGTCAGAAATACTTTGATGGCACCTGGTGTCTCGAGGAAATTCTCCTGCAGTTTCAGGTGAGAAAGAAACGCCAATGCCGCGGAGGATAGTGCTAGGAACCCCTCTAGATCTGGCGAATCCGGATTAGAAGCCTCTAGACCGGCCCGAGCCAAGAGGACGTACGGCGCTTGAGGGGCCAGGAAATCGGGTTCGAACTCTTGTAGCTCGTTAGTTCTCGTCACAGCAAGACTGGGTATATTGGGAATGTGGCTCTAAATGGTTTATTACCTTGACCCGCCACAAGACCGAATAGCTTGTATACGATATTCATGTACACTGATGCCTTCTCCTGTAGCACAGGGTTTGTGATGAGTTCGACCAGGTAATTACTGAGACGGGCTTTAGATGCCGCTGCCTGAGCAGGCTCTGATTGGTAGGTATTAGAAAGCGTGATTTCTCAAGATCAATTACTCACACTTACCATAATCAACACAAATGTTGAACAGAACCGGAATGGCCAGTTGTAAAAGGGAGTCATGGCCCAACAGCTTAACGAGCTGAGGCACAGAGCCAGAGTCGACGACACGTTGCCGGTTCTCATCTACAACTAGTAAGTACAACGACTTCAACAAGTCAAGGGTTTGGGGTGCGACCTTGGTCTGCGCAAGAATTTCCTACGATTCGGAGGGCATAGGCTATAAGATCTAGGTCTAGCTCGTCGTCTCTGATTAGACTTAGGAAAAAGTCTAACAGACCGGATCTTCCGAGTGGTATCCTCCATGGTTCTAGTAGAGGATAGGGTTAGCTACGCCGTCCTGCGTGTATACAAGGATTATAAGTGCTCTTTGAGTTGAAGCTTTCACGAAAGTTGGATCTTCACCTTCCCGGCTTCCAATTCCGACCTTTTCAGCCAAGGCCTCGAGTTCTGGAGACCTTGTTTCCCGCAATTTTTGAGCCACGCCGAGGACATGATTTAGCGCCTGGACAGCCGAATCCTCATTCTCGGGGGTGTTTTTGAATAGGTCTTGGATTTCGTCAGGCGTCATTGTTTCTGACCCATCTCAGATCTATGTTTGATTATAAGGGCGTTTCTAGAGGCTAGCGTTAGGTACCTAGGTAGTTAGAAGGAATAATTTTGAAATAGATTACAACCAAGCAAGTAGAGCAATCACATGCACGAGTGAACAGGCGGTTCTTTAGATGAGCGGCGGCGACGATGGTGATAGATGAGGTGGATGCCTTCTGCACGTACATGTACCTAAACTCGAAGTTCGTTGAGGGGCAAATGATTGGTTACCCTTCCTCGGGGACGCCCCCGCGACTGACGAGGGTTCCGCTAATCGGGTTTCGATCCGAGGCCCTAGAGAGCAGGCCGAAGTCCCTCTAATGCCCCCATTTTATAGCGGGTGTACCCACCGTACTAACTCCAACATCCATATTAGGCTGAACCAACGGGGCAGACGCGTCAGCCCTTCACCCTCTCTCGTCTTTCTCTTTCGCCATAACTTGTCTTGTGCGATGACATCCACATCCATTCTCCAATCATGGATGTTGGGTCCTTTCAAAATTTGAAATGAGACCTGCTCTGGGTAAACACCAAAGTTCTCTACGTTTAAGCTTGGATATCATGCCAATTGATCGTCGAACAGAGATCTATACGTGTAATGAACAAAGGTGAAGAAATCCAGTACATATGGTGAGTGACAGAGCAGCTTTAGGACACAATCAACTAGAGAAGTATCGTCATATGAAAGAAACGTTCGAGTCGGTCAAGCATCTACTACAACAACTTCTTTTATAACACCCCCGAGTGTTACGGATTCCTACCTAGATCTTCGACCTAACCTCGCCGTGACGATCATACCGAGGGTCCATGTGAGAGTTCCAAGTCCGTGCAGATCGAGATTTATTATCTCTAGTTACACGACCTACTAGCACACTGGTGTCCTGAGGGACAGCAGACTGAGACTGTTACGTCAGGGCAACACAATCTATAATTCTCATCGCACCACAGCAGAGAAATTCACGCATTTCCGGGTCCTATCTCGCTCTCTGCGACGTGAGATGGTGGTTACTATTCACAACGATTAGTGAAGATGCTTGTTTTGGTTCTCTACCGTCTGTGGACGGCGAAGACGAAGATACATCTCTCATCAACGAATTACTTAATCCCGCCGATCCAGCGTGCGTGAATGCATTCCGCCGCGAGTACCCGTTACTATCGGCAACTAACATCATCCAAGTTGGGCCTGGTGAATACGGAGCCACTGCATGCAATAGTCCTTCTGGAATATAAGCTCAGCAGCGAATTAATCACCGGATGCGCGGTAGCTTGCCTTGGCCCCTTTTCAAAATCTGACGCGTTATCTTCAGAGGGCGCGGTTTCTGCCGACGGACAAGTGACCACATAGGTACCGTAGCTATGATGAATAGCGAAGGTTTTGGTTTATTCTAACAGTCTAAAGTACTGGGTGTGACTTCGGTATACTATGTTACCGATCAGGATCATACCATACGTGTACATAAACAGCTCCTCGGATGATTCCATATCCCATGAGATATGAATGTATTTGCTCAGGGAGAATAGTTCCTGCAGACTTGAACGGCAGTAATAACGCTTCCTGACGCGAGCTCAACCACTCGCATGTTTCAGCATTGGCTTAAGTCATACCTTGTAATCTCCGTTGCTCTCGCTGTGAAACACAAGCTTCATGATGTTTGGAGCAAACACCTTCATCTCAAGTCCCGGTATACCCTTTCTTCAACACAAGGCGGTGTACGTGCTACTAACAACCACCAGAACTTCAAACTGAAATACCCCGCTAATCTGCGGATAATTCGCGTGGATGATCACTCGTGGTACGATACAGCCTGGGGTTTGCTTTGAGTCAGGTGAGTTACAGTATAATAAAGATAAAGCGAGTCCCGCCTCTCTGGCCGGACAGCAATGGTCGCTGTATCTGGCTACCACACTTCTCCCGCAGTCGCTCGTTCACCATGGCCATATACTGGCTCTTGTCACTCGTTTGCCTACTCGCATCCCTTGCGGTTGCACAGGAGTATTCGGAAGGCGATCTGTTGGATGCGACCATCACGAAGAGCGTCACTGAGACCGTCACAAAGTACCTATCCCAATGCGGCGTTACAGTTGAACCATTTCAGCCCCCAGATACAACACTGTCCGGCACCACTACGCTTACCAGCACCCTCCAGTCTACCATTTCCATCGTAGTCACAGCCAACGCGACTAACCTCTCGGGTGTCTCTCCCGCGAGTTTTAACACATCTCAACCTGGTGTCATCTTTACTAGTCTAAGCCTTCCTCACACGCCCTCCGCTTGCTCCGGGTTCAACTGCTCCACGCCTTTTGCGAACACGACGAAGGTGCCTTGCTCAACTGCAACAGGTAATTTGGTGGTCGAGATCTTCCAGTTCATAATAAGCTGATGAATCTAACACTCGTATACTAGTTACTGTTCCAGCCCCTATCGTCACCTCGAGCGTCACTCCTCATGGCACGTCCTCCGCCGAGCCAACAAATGTGTCTCCAAGTCAAGTGCCTATCAGCGAATCAGCTAGGCTGAGAGATAATGTCGCCATGCAGGGTCTCCTAGGAGCATTAGGCATAGTGCTCATGCTAACCTCTGGTTTCGTGTAAGAAGAATCTCCTGGTGATGGAAAAGGGAACCAAACTAGCTTCTGGGCATCATGATGTACTCAGCTAGCTCGGTGAATCCTTCTAAGCGAAGCATTTAATATTTTTCCAAGACGATATTCTGGCCATAGTGTAGTGTAATGACGGTGGCACTAGTATCCGGTATACCTAATCAAGCGTGACTTCGTCAAGCTCTTCCTTTATGTTCTAGTGATGGAGAGATTTGTAATCTATGGGGAAGAGATCCTCGATGGACGCGTCGACGTATGATTTCATGCACAGGGAAAGAAGAGGCTAGCGCAGTACAGGAGATTCTCAGCGTTGACACGTAATAAAGAACCGACACCAAAGCTCATAATAGATAGCGTCAATGGGGTTCAACCCGAGAGGGCCTGCAGTCTAAGACAGCATTGACAAAGGATATGTTCTCTATGTATACCAGGAGCCAGCTAGTTAGGTTTAGAGTCCCCTGCGGAGCAATATAGCTCGTATCCTACCTATGGTTGGCGTCGTGACAGTCCCTATTATCTAGTGGTTTGATCGAGGATGTCAGTAGAAATGTAGTAATCTCCGTCTTGGCGCTCTAATTTGTACTCGCGTAAGTTGAGCAAGCGTTTAATAACTAGAAAACATCGTTGAATTTGAATTCAAATATTCGGTAGCGATCTACGCGAAGAGCTAATTTCATATGTCATGAATCATCAAATCATCACTATAGGGGGTTCGATCCCCTGCAGATCATCGTTCTCTTGGCGTCTCAGTTTTACATCACCAAATCATAGACGCAACTTGAAGTCCGTTGCTCTCTTGGCTCCAATTTGCGTCGTGGGAACGATCTCCTCTTCATTCTCGTCCATAGCAACCTTCAACTCAGCGTTCTCAGGTACCTATATCAGCTTAAATCCCGGGAATTAAGAGCTGACCTACGAGCTTTGAATGGTGCCATTCCAAGAGGCCTTTGGCTGATCAAAACCTATATGGCTAGGAAACACGGCTAGTGGGATATATTATTGGATTCGTACCTGATAGCAGACTTTGAATGTAGCTATTCCTGCTGCGTATTGGCTCCTAAACGAGAGGCAGTCTACTAGTTGTGCTATCCTATCTCGTCCAATGTGATCCCCGATATACAACATTCCTAATCACTTCACGACAGAAGGTTGGAGAGCACTTTCATCTTCACTCATAGGATTTACAATATTCTCTTGGAATGTGCACAAGGGCGCTCTTGGCCTGCCATACATCTATCTTACTCTCGCACCATGTTGAACCCCCTATACATAATTTATCAAAGTCCATACTTTTCTAGTTAATTATATTATTACTCGCCAACTATATATTCACAGTACCCTACAATCTCAATCCGTACTTAAGTATTAACCACTTGTTCTTCATCTTACTCTACAAGGCTATATATGCCCCATCATGACATTAATCTTGCAGTTGTGTCCCGGTTTCATTTCTTATCATCATTGTGATCAATGGTGAGTCGAATTTGGGAGTCAAGAAAGGGGTTGATCGTTGAACGAATGCAAACTACAGCATACACCTATCTCAATCGCATTGCATGATAATGACCGAGCTAAGTATCAACGATTGGTACATGTCTTTTTCCCACAGAGTACAGTATTAGGAGGTAGCTTTCAAGATAGATCTGTTAAATTTCGAAGGGACACAAGTTTATTCTCGGCCACGGCTAGGTAGTTAACATGCTGGCTATCGAACTAATGATATGTTTTAAAAAGTCTTACTTAGTACCAATACCGTCGGTTGCTTTATGATAGTCAGAGATGATCTGGTCCTATTATCACGGATCATCTGCTCGAGATCTAGGCGAGCCTTCGGACAAATTTTCAAGACCTTACGGCCTTGACCACGTCTGACAGCAATTGCCATCGACTGAGGCACCGTCCAATCCAGTTTCACTTCTTCCTTCCGCGTTTTATTTCACATCATATTATCGTCAATTATTACTTCGTTATCGATCCTTTCTGTTTCCGGCTGTGCCCTGATTTCGTACCTAAGCAACCTGATCGTTTCATATCTCGATAAAAAAGCGATATCTGTTTTTCTCAGTAATGAAAGATCTCTTCGTAGTTGCTGCGTGCTTGCCCGTTGAACCTTCAATACCGTACGACCTGGGGAGGACGAGGTCTTGGCCCATAATTGTAGCTATACCCGTAGTGTGGGTGGTAATAATCGAGTCGATAGTGGCAACTACAATTACACTTGTGCGGGTATTCCCATCGCCGGGCATCTTGTTGATAGTCATGGTCTTGCGGGTGGTAGGCAAGAGGTCTGGGAGGAGGTGGCATTATGGCAGGTCGAGGGTTGGATGTAAGACCTGGGGCAACTGCATTCAAGAAACGCATTCCTGCCGGAGAAACCGGACCTGTGCCGTAAGGACCAAAGTGATGGGTCAATACGAAAGCCAGAGGAGGCTGCGGGGGAGGAAGATATGCATTGTTGGTGGGATAAAGGGGCCGGTACGGATACATGATTTCGTGAGATAGAAAGGGAGAGTTGAGGTTCAATGCAACAGATCTTCAGACGAAAGGTTGGGAAGAAATTGAAAAGGCTTGAGCAGTCAAAGTATCTTTTAATTATTTCCTAGTGCCTGTGACATGTAAGACGAGGCTCTAATCACAGCTGGGAATCGGGGACTTTAGTGACGTGCAGCCAGGAAAGGCTGTGATACGCGCCGATTGGCCAGTATCAAAACCATCCAGAATCGTGCGCGTGTGACTCCCTGTACTCCCTAGTATGTCTGCTCCGTCTAGACCGTTTTCGACTATTAGCGATATTTAGGTATAAGGCTTCCAATGAGGAGATCCCAAGCCTAGGATGCGCTTACCCATCTGGCTAGTAGGCTCGCAGATATTATTCCTGGGGTGTTTGCCGTCTGTGCGCCTCCCAGTCACTTCGGAAATCATTGACTCACTTGCTTATAATTGTACAATATCAGTTTAGAGAAACTCCTATAGAGACATGCCAAACTATCTCTTGAATAATGGTCTCCTTGGTCTCCTTATAAGTCTGCAAAGGTGCAATTGACGCCGCTTTTATGAATAGGCGGCAGATACGTTACTCTCATATTCTTTTGCCTACATAGGTTAGGTACTTATCCTATGTACTTAGACTGGGTTCTCTTATCGTAGAATATATCTCATAGCTGTTAGCTTGATTTGCGCTTTCTTTGATTTCCTCGACTCTTTTTAAGTGTTCGTCTAATACAATTTTATACGGGCAGAACGGGTTTCTAGTGTGTCCATTTAAATACATATTCACCAGCCATATGCATAACAGCATCCGATAAGAGAATATTGAACTTTCCAAGAGCTTCTGTATATATGCATATGTGTTTCGCGTCGCGCGACGATAAAATTGACTTTCGCAAATTGGACCTGGACCTGGACCTGGACCTCGACTCCGACCCCAACCCCGACTCCGACCGCATCGCATACCAACTCCTTCACTCCCTTTCGTGTCGCTCCTTAAATCGCCCAAGACTTCAATTTTCACAAGAGCAATACCATCTCATCCCACCAAACTTTCCCATCCAGTTGCGTATCGACACATTGCAGCCGAAATGACGCGCGCACAGCAGACCATCTCCGTCGGCCTCCTGGTAACTTCCGTACGTCGATATAAACCTGCTCCTCCTTCATACTCTCGACGAGCCCACTATTGTCTTCTTTGGTGCTAACCATCTTCTATTGCAGCTCTACCTCGCCTTGTACCTCCAGCTTATTCCCCTTCCCTCATTAGTCCAGACCGAGATTGTTCCCTACGTACGTGCTTCCCCTCCAGTCATCCCTATCCTGTCCGGACCGAATTCGAACAATTTCCCACCTTGTCAGAATAGAATCAGGGAAGAAATAGGCTAGCTAATTATAACCGAAATACTACAGCTACCCTTCTGGTCTCTTGTCTCCTTCGGTGCATACCTGCTCTTCCGCCTCGGCTGGAACGTCATGACCTTCAACGATGTACCCAAGGCCCACAAGGAGCTCATGGCCGAGATTGAGTTGGCCAAGGCCGATCTCCGGCGCCTGGGCGTGGAGGTGGATTGATTATCCCAAGGGAGAAGAAGGGGTGGAAAGACTCGGGGAGATCATGAAGCAGGAGCCGATGCGGTCGATTGCGGCGTAATTAGATCTAGACTGGCATTCACCACCATGTTCTCATGACAGCAAGGAGGATCACCTAAGCACACATGCAAGCTTGGCTCGCTGGTAGGCGATTCTTCGGTTGGTGTCTGGTATCCTCGACTAGGTACCTCCGGGGACATCAATCGACAAAAGTAGCTAATGCAATGCTTTCATGGTTTGGTATTTTCGAATGGCTTTGTACTTTCGTAGTCTCTACTATAGACTAGGTCGATGTCATCCGTATAGCCACAAATGCAAGGTGAAGGACATAACGACCACAACGCAGGTCAGTGAATGTTGGGTATGATAGACATCCACCGAGCCTCGTGAATACCAGATATCTGCCGTCGCCCAATCATAAAACACACTTCGAAGCATCCATGATATATTCATGTAACACATAACCACCGTGACCTGTTAGCTCAAGTAGTTGCATAAACACACTTTCAGATTCACGCCTCATCCCTCCCCGACCAGCAGTGCGATGACCGTCCTCAGAGCCTCCATCGGATCTCTGTTCTCCTGGATCAACTTGTCAAATATGCCCGGTATACTTGTTAAGCTACCTCTTGTATCATGCCCATGCCCTATCTAATAGTTAGCTTATCTGCGAGTGCTCTATGGTCGGGGGTGGGTTGACTTACATTTCGCCGGAGCTCCTAGCAATAGTCCCATCTTGCTCTGCGCTTCCCCTGTCCAATCGAATTCGATGCGCCATTGGATACGCACACTTGGGGCCTCTTCAGCATCGTCAATGCCGGAGAGTTGCAAATCAAGACTGGTCCTTCCAAGCTGAGGGAGTATATCAGCCTTGGTAAAGCGCGTCTTGTCGGCTCGTGTCTGCAGCTCAAGTTCATCATCACTGTCCTCCGCCAAGGCTGGGCGGCCCGGACCTTTCTTCTTTGCACCTCTTCTCATCTCCCTAGCGCATTTTATTAAGCTTCCGCTACTCCCAAGCTCCCTCTCGAGAGCGCACCAGAACTGAGCCCTCCTAGTCGCAATTCGGACCCATTCACTCATGGCCCAAGTCATTACACTAACATTCCTCGTCAGGGCGCTGGCGCTCGAACCCTGCACAATCTTCTCTACGAAGGACCCCAACTCGCCTACCGCAGATGGCTCGAGACGTGGTACCCTTAGTTCGGCGATGGATAACGATTTGGTGTTGACAATCATTTCAATCTTGGCAGCAAATAAACCTGGAGGTGTCGATGAGGCAGAGATAATATGTTTTTGCAAAACGAGTCCTGGACTCATTAGGTCGTCTCGAGGTATTATCGAGACGGCAGATGTGAAAGTCAAGGGTGTAAAAACTTGAAGATAGGGCAGTTCTTCATCGGCTGTCATGCGTACCGGGTGATGAGAGACCCGGGGGTTCTCAGCTTCTTCAGCAATGTCTTGTTGGGGAGCAAATAGGGACGGAAGCGAGGCGTTCGTCTTACTAAAGGGGAGGAATGATATTGGATTTAACGCTGCATCAAGCCAGTCTTGCGATGGATCAGGAGTAACGTCCTTTTCAGGTGGTAAGACGCGTCGATGGAGCAGGTCAATAAGGCCATCTTTGTTTTCTGAACCCTTTGATGCTGAACCGTCTCGTCTCGTCTGCTGAAGTTGATGTAAGCGATTGTTCTCGCGAGTAGCGAGTTCTAGGTCTGATTTTAACCGAGTAACTTCGGCGAGCAACGAATCTCGTAGTGCCTTCTTTTCCTCCAAGGGGTCAGGCTCTTGAACATTCCGGGCCGGATGAGATTTCCGTCTCTTTTTCCGTCCTTGTGGCTTTGCTCTAAGTGTTCCTTTTGCCGTCAGAGTCGGTGACTCCTCACGCATAGATCCTCCAGCTATTTCCACAGGAAAGAGAGGAGGCTGTTTTAACGGAGAACTCTTAATTCTCTCAGCCAATGCTCTACTCCTCCTTGGACGTTTGGTAGGTGTATTATGTATCCCCATGGGGGAAGTACTGATAGAGGCAGGGTCGGAGATCCCTTTCTCTGTCGGTGTCGGCGGAAGCTCTGGCTCTTCTGACTCGGGCGCGCCGGCAGGAGAACGTCGCAATGCGCGTCCTCTGAACGGATTTATCAACTCTTCCTCTTCTGCTGAGGGCGGTGGTAATGGACGTGGTGATGGTTTATTCGGCGTTCTTCGCGGCTTGGAGGCCATAGCTCCAGTGGCGCGTCGGACGGGACTCCATGGTTGGTCGGCTGATATAGATTGCGCTCGTTGCGGCTCGCGGCCACTGGTTTCAGTATCATCTCTTATCTGCCTAACGTCTGAGGTTCTCTGTAGAATGGGGTCATTGTTGCCGGCTTCCGACGTGGTGGGCGCATCGTGCGAAGGTCGGGCTCTAGAAGGACTTCTTCGCTCTAGAATATCGGGGTTTGATCGCGCAAGGCTAGCTTTTGTCGGCGACGCAAATGAAGGTCTCTGTCGCCGTGCAGAGCGCTTAAGTAGCCCCTCTGAGGATGGAGGCGCATCTGAACCGCCTACGGGAACGTTGGTCGTGGGTGACGTCTTCCGCCGTTTCGGCGCTGAAGAGTCCATTGAATCTCCCGAGTGGTTTCTCTTATCGAACCATGATTTTCCTAGACATATATCGACTTCATAGGCTCTACCGGGGTAGCTGTACCTCTCTTGATCTGAATATAGATTCGGTTCTTGAGTGTCAAGATTTGTTGTTGTCCCGCCTCGTACCGAATTCGACGTGGGACGCGTTGAATGCCCAATTTGAAACGGGGAAAGAAAAGGGACTACTCTGAAAATAGTCTTATTATAGGAGCCTAATTGAACTAAGAGTGCCGCCCTCTTGTATGCTTCAAGTCAATATAGGTGCTGCCCGTAACAGTTACAAGACGCGTCAAAGGTGTTCTAAGTGGATGTCGACGCGCCCTAGAGCTATGTATGCATGCTTCTTATCTTATCAGTTCATATTTTCTTCGATGCTTGTTACGCGCTAGTACAAAGGAAACCTTTTTGCACCACGTGACATAGCCAAGCTGCTGCAATCTAGTTGTAGTAGCCTGAGTAGGTAATTCTGATTGCCCCACCTCTGGCCCCAATTCTTTAACTTGTCCGATGACGTGAAGGCCCCGAGAACCGACCGGATTGCCCACTGGGAAAATCCCCGTCTGCTACTTTTTCTTTTCTTCAATTGTCGTCATCCAGCTAAAGGCCATTTCTACACTCGCTTTTGTTTACACTTTGTATCGCTTAACGGGACACAGAAATATTCACAATGCCACTCAATACGAGACCATTGATAAGAGCTTCTAGGCTCGGTCTACTTGCGCGACAAAACCACACCCCTCGTGTCTTCTACTCGAGCGGCTCAAAACTTCCAGGTGGTACCCCTGGCGAGTCTTCCGAGCAAGCTACCCCGTTGGGCCCTTACTACGAAGCCATCCTCAATAAGCCTCAACCTATCCCTGAGGTCAAGCCTGAGGACCCTCCTACCTCGTCGCCTAAATCGCCCCGGTCTACAGTCAAGAAGGCGCCCGCCAAGAAGCCCAAAGAGGGCGCCGAAGATGCCACCACATCATCATCCTCATCCGGGCCGATAACCTCAGCGGAGCCGGCGTCAGCGCAGGAAAAGGCACGTATAATCTTTGGCTCGCGACTCGCCGGCCCAGCCGAGAGAGCCGAGCGAGTCGAAGCAATACGGAACCGCAGTACGCTAATAGCCGGCGTCTTAGTCCCCCCGCGGCCAGAAGAGCCCGACAACTGCTGCATGAGCGGGTGCGTGAACTGCGTCTGGGACCGTTACCGGGACGAGATGGAAGAGTGGATCGCCGCGTGTACGAGGGCCCAGCAGGCGCTGGAAGCGCAGCGGGCGCATAAGGGACCGCCACCCGAAAAATTCCCGGGCGCAGTCAAGGGCACGGAAGAAGGGACAACAGGTCCAGCTGGTGCCATTAGTATGGATGACGATGGCGGTGGCAGCGAGACCAACTGGCAGACGGACTTCAAGATAGCCGATCACCCCAAGATTGCGAAGGACTTCTGGGACGACGACCTGTACAAGAACGTGCCAGTGGGCATTCGCGAGTTTATGAAACAAGAAAAGAGACTCAAGGAAAAACATATGAGAGAGGGAACTTTCGGCGCTTAAGAAAGAGAGAAGATTACATCATATATACCCCTGTGTCGAGCAATAGAACAATTCGTCGGAAACCCGGTTCGCAACTCGACTTGACTTTTTTGAAGTGTCTCGGGATCTTCAATTTTTTTAATTCTTTGTCCAGTATTCGGTTTTGGGCTGTCAACTATATAATCGATGTGTATCGAGTGTGCCCATGGTGTCTATCAACACGCCGAGTCTATCCCCTACCCGAAAGGAAAGACCGCTAAACTTGCATCTCTACCTACCCGCCCGGGTCATACATCATGCGCCTAGGCGGCACCATTGCCATTCCGTTGCTGGTGGGCTAGGCGGTCGTGTTCATCGATATCAGTTGCCTCCCACGGATAACATATCCACACATCACCGATTGTGCGCGCCGCCAGGTATCGCGATTCCTCCATCATGTCTGCCGGCAAGTTACCCTTTTTCTGCTTGTCCTTGTTCTAGGCGAAACTGTTAGCACCTCATAGCGGCAGATTTCCCGCGCCACCTCAAGGCTCACAGTCACTTACATGTAAGACGAATATGCTGAACTGGGTTTTCTCTGCGTTGTGGCCCAATTTTTGTCGCGCTTCCTCGACATCCTTCTCTAGCTCCTTAACGGCGTACTCTAGCGTCGTTCGGGTATCATCCACCTCGTCTACGATCAGAATACGCTTGCCGACCAAGTTCTGCATCTCGCCAAGGCTGCTCAGGTCTAGCCATTGCGTACGGGTGACCTTTGTTCCGATCTGGTCTACGGCGCCAGTGCCATCGTTGGAGGGATCCGTGATGGGCAGCTGCTCGTACAGGGAGAGGCCAATGGCTTGAATTGGAATGTTGGGGCTGCCGGGTTGCTTGAGGAACGAACGAAGGATTCGCGCCGGCACGTAGCCACCACCGCCGATGGCGATTATGAGCTGGGGGTTGAACGAGGCAAGGATCTTGGGCGCAGCCTCTTGGCAGAGCTTGTGGACCTGTTGGAAGCGAAAGTCGTTAGAATCAACCAGAGAAACGTGCTCTACTTTCTTCGGCGCCACAATTAGATTTGCGCCGACTCGCAAAGCCAGACGGCACCGCGGGGTAGGTGGGAGGTAGTAATGGGTAAACGAGCAAGATCAAGATCTGCTTACATCGTTGTAAGTGACGTAGATCTTCTCCACCATCTTGGCTGCTGGAGATGCGATAGTGGGGGAAATCCGAGACTTGTATTGGTTGTATGTTTCGCACGAGACGCAGATATGGAGAGTTGGTGCGCAAGAGTAAGAAAGATGGTCCACGGGTGTCAGACGAAGACAGAGAGGCAGAGAAGGAGGATTATTATTACAGAAGAAAATGGGCTAGAGAGAAAAGTTTCGAGTTAGAGCTGCGACTGGAAAAGAAACTTTTAGCGGGGCAGTATCTTAAGAGGTTTTTTTTTAAAACGTGGGGCTCGAGGGGCTTATTGAGGGGGGCACCTTCCAAGGCGCGTCACCTACTGCCTTACTGCTAGGTAGCGACGATGTAGCAACGAATTAGGCAAGTGATTGAGCAGCGAACCTCCACTGTGACACTACAGTTTAGTTACCGACACTTTAATTCTACGGCCATCTCCGCTACCCTTGACTTTGTATCACACCCCGACCTTTTAACTCACATAACCTTCGTTGGACTTCACATGCATATAAAGATACATACCTATATACCTTACATGTAGGTACACAGGTAAATGTACCGATTACCTGTAACGAACGTATCGTGTTGCTACTTCTGATCTTAACATCTCAAGGCTTATTTATACATTTACAGCTACACCATGGCACAATAATCCTGGAATAGGGACGGTCAACACAAGATGCGTGTGATCCGTCTAACCCTCAAGCTATTCCAGGTATTCTGGGATAAAGGGAGTGCCACAAACGAACTACCCTACTACCTTGATTCAAACAGGCAGATCGACGCTGTGGGGAGTCTCCAGGGTGATATGGCGAATATCGCTTTGAGCGAATGCAATTGCAACCAAGTACCGACAAGCTTAAACCCATCTGACTTGACTTGCCGCCCTTCGCAGCTCTCACTCCGCTATATCGTTCCCGAATAATGTCGCCGATGTCTCCAGGCAACCACCTATTCACCTCACAAGCCTTAATCTACATTCAGCGGAGTGGACAGATCTTCCCAATAAAAGACTACATAGGCTTTCCCAGGGAACTTATCTTCAGTTAAGACTCACACTTGCCATCATATAAGATAGTAACAAGAGTGGGCAAACCAATGTGCATGGAATCAAATGAGACGACGCTGGGTGAGTACCATGCAGGCTAAACTTTATCCGACAAATTCTAGAAAGCCGCCGCCGAAGAAGTCTTCCATACTCGGGAATATTGCATGGTCGGACAGGTCAAAAGCTGGAAAGATCGTCTCGGGTTCAAGTTGTTGAGCTCCCGATGGGAAGACACCCCCCGTGTGAGATGCTGCAGTCTCGCGAGCAAGCTTATGGGAGCCGTGGCCATCAAGCTCAACTGATGCGTCCGTTCTTTCCTGTGTATTGTCCTGGAACTGGGCTTGTTCCCTCATTGAAGACTGACGGGAGCTTGTCGACTTCGACACACCGTTTATCCGGGACTCTACTTTACACTTGGCTAGGGTGCCATACTTGAAAGACCAAGCTCTACCCGGAGACGTCCTAATCCATTGATCAATCCTGGTAATCAGGTCGAGACTGACTTGATCGGAGATCTTCGACTGCGATTCATCGTAATGCGCTAGGAGCAGGGCGCAGTACCCGATGCAAAGGCAGAGGCAAGTTGGGACGGCGTCCATGAGGAAGGGCGGCATCTCTAGAAAGGTTTGCAGAACAAGCATGGCATATTTACAGGCGTTCGCCCGTAAGACGTTGCCCTCGTTAGCGTCAGTCTGTCTTGAATTTGGTGGGTTATGGTCCTCGCAATCGCTTCCATTGTCGTCGTTTGCTTCCGAGAGGAATGTTCGTGGGCGTAGCCCCTGGCCGACTTCTTCTAATGACCTAACAGCTAGGATAAGACAAGCAGCATGGTATCCAATTCTCAACATTAACGAAGTTGAGAGCCCTAAATCACTTATCAGACATGCTTACCTGCCTATTCTAGTACGCGACTTACCTAGCAGGTGGTTCCATTTTTCTTTCCACGACAGGAACTCCTTGCACTCACGGCCATCCCCAAGATAAGACTGGTGGGAGAGCTTTTGATGTAGCGCTGAGTATAGAAATATCTCAGCAACCAGCATTCCGTCTTGCATTGTGGCTTGATAGAAGCTGAGTAGAATATTGCATTGCTCTATGTAAGGGGTCGGTATGATTGATGGCCTGCCTGTTGTTGCAGCCCAACTGAGATATAAGCGACAAATTAATCATTAAAACAGATCTTGGGGACTTACTGGAGATGGTGGAGGCATATCTTAGACCACAAGTGAATAGCTTTGTGATCTTCGGGCGTTGGGGTGTCGTGCCTGATATTGTTGATGATCTTGGAGAAACTAATACAGAGCATTGCCTGCTTAGCACAGTAACCAGTCAAGAGCCAGCTGTCAACGTATTCGACTCCGTTCTATCTGCAGTTAGAGGGGCTTTCAGACACATGTAGGAGTCACTGTCGCCTACACTGCTGGGGCTATTTGCATTGTTACTCATGATAAGCACGGCGTTGATCTCCTCGAGGTCCAATGGACTTGACAGGAGAGCTTGTCCAAGCGTAACCCTAACTTGTTCATAGATTTGCCTATGCATCGGTGTTCCGCAGATATCGTCGCGGTATACAATACCAATCAAACAGCAGACACTATGTAAGAATGCCGATACCTTGCGGTTTTCACTACTTGTAATTAAGTCATCGACGCCACAGACAAGGAGGTTATGACCCTGGTAGCGAAAGAAGCTGCGGGCCATGTTAATAGATCCATCGGAGCTTGGAGGGTGCCCCTATATCCCAGAAGGGCCAAGGGCTCGAACTCACAGTTGAATTAGTTCATTTGCGGTTTGTTCGTTGAGCAGCTGAAGTTGCACAAGGTCAATATTGATATGTGCTAATAATCTTCTGTAGCCTCTAGTTATCTGCTGTGATATTGACCTCAGCACGACAATTGGCGCGGATTGGGCCCCCTTGTCGGCAGGAACCGAGAGATATTCGGGGCTGGGGTTTTCTTCGCCCCTACGTGATACTCGTGTATTATCACTGCCCTCGGAACAGTCCCTGCCGGCCTGCGCTCTATCAGTTTGCAGCTTTGCCCCCGAAGTCAAGTCCTTGACCATGGACTTTATCTCTCGCAGCTCATCTTCATAACGTTGAAGCCTGGAAGTTCCGTGAGCCTACGAGGTGAATGCCTACTGACTTAAGCCTCCTCAGACTTGAAGTGTGTTTGGGTACCTTATTTCGATATTCGAACTACCGTGTTCAGCGGCGGGATTAGACGGAGACACCCCGTATTCTCCGCGCAGGGAACATTCAACTCTTTTCAACGCAATTAGCGCAAACTTCTGTGCAATGAAGAAAAAAAAAAAGAAAAAAAAGGGGGCGAGAATATCTGTCTGCTAACCTCAACGTCTGGCATCGGTGACAACCCTGGGCCCCAGGATCATACTCGCATCTGCACTTCAATTTCTGACACGAAAGACAAGAGAAGGCTCGCCGACGCCGTTTCTGAGGAAGTTCCCCTGTCGGGATCTCCGCGGTGCGGCGTTTCAAGGGCTTAGAAGATCCAGTTGCAGTTGTAGGCATGTCTGAACATTACGATACGGGGTCTATAACTGATTCATGCCGTGTTGAAAGTAGAGACAGAAACGCAGTCACCGTCGCCGGCGGAAATCGTTGGCAATTGCAACCAAGTAAAGATTTACATGAGTAAGACCACCCCGCACTGCTCCGGCCGGGAAACTCCGTTGGTTACCGGCGGAGTTTCCCGCCTTCCCCGCACATCAACGATGTCCGCAAGGTACTCAGGGGTCACTCCTTTTTCACGGCCTCTTACCAAGTGCAATTATTCCCTACAGTTGAAGATATCGAGCAAATCCAAGATAATCCAAGTTAATTACAGCAGGAACATTTTCATTAACTCGAAATATATTTTCCTTTTTTTCTTCATTATTTCCTTTGGATCTTGTCTGAGCACAAATTGAACATCAATTGTCGGATTACCGTCGGAAGGGGCAAATCAATAAAAAATACCTAGATAGGTTTGGAAGTGGTACTTTTTTCACAGATGTCATTACTATCTACCTACCAATATACTTGAATAACAGCTGAAACCTCTTCAGGGCTTGTAACCTCGTCTATGTTCTGGTCGCGCTAGGCTATAACTCTTTCAACGAAGTCTGAGAATGCTTAGGATAAGATGGTAGTATTCTTCAAGCTAGGTGGACTTCAGAGTCTCTCAATGTCGAAATGAATTTAACTGAAATTCTAAAAGAGGGAAATCATCATATTCCTGTAAACTTTCTTGTCGCGACGATGGTCTAAGTAATGGAAAAGTATAGAGTTGCACTTTTGGTTGTTGCCTGGAATGACTAGGATGTTATTGCTTTTCCACCGATTCACAACTCTTCACAACCCTAACAAACCGACCATATGCTTCGGACATCTACGACCAATCCCATTCATACTATTTTCTACAATTCTAGGCGCCTCCGAGGGTAGGTTATTCTGAGATAAGTGTTGCCATTAATTTTATTCTCCTGAGTGGCTAAGATCACTTCAAGACACTTAGCCTCCGCTTCTACCCATACTACATCATACTTCCAGCGCGTGAATTCTGCCTATAATTACCTCTGAGGTGATTAGCAACAAATTCTCTATTCTCTTTATCTTCCGTGGTTATTGATTAATAGATGCACCTTTTTGGTCGCCTTCTGATGTTGGATCTTTCAATCTTGGGATTGTCTGTCTAACTTCCTCTTGGCACTTGCTGGAAAGGGTACCATCCTCTCTTTCCATTATACAAACAAAACCAACCCGCCTCTTTTGAACCCCCATTACTTAGTGACTCCGTGTCTGTGTCTGTCCAGGGTATCTCCTAAAAGGGATATCACCTCTTTCATCTCCTATCACAGCTGAATAGATACTGCCCCTCAATCTCAAAGACCTCTTATACGTGCCCTGCAACTCTCAATCTACATTCGTTCTCGCTGACAGAGTAAGAAAGCCTCTATCCACATTGAAATCCATCATTAGATGCAGTTTTTCGTAATAAAATCGTTGTGTCGAAGCTCCTCCTTTGCCCTACTTCATTCCACTCCCAACTTATATTTCGCCTCTAGAAAGGTTATAAGTCGGCAGTCCTCCAGTTGATCCAGAAATTGGGTAGTAGACTTTGGCTGGTTTACGCTCTGGTACGTAGGTCAGCTAGCCTCCACGTCGCTGCCTCCTACCTTTTGCCTTTCTTTTCTTTGGAGCCGCTTCCTTCCTGTGCACCTGGGATACAACCTTCCCAAAACACACCGTGTCTACTTCTTCATATGACTTCGACGATACTGCAAACTACATACCAGTCTACTGAATCAAATCGCTAATATCTTCAACTACAACTAGGATTTGGATTAAGATGAATCCTATCAACTCGATGTCGGCCGGCCGTCCGCCGTCCGGCACCGGTAATGGCTGGGAAGAGGACGAGTCACACCGTGACAGCGTCCAGGCAGCAATTGAGCGCCGCTTACAAGAAATGCCCTCAAGATCCCAACATCCCATCATTGATCAAAGCCACGAGGAAGATGCCGAAGCAGAGCGAGAGATTGAGATTACGTTGGAATCCCAGGTTGCCGAGGTCATTGAAATTATTGATCTGACCGCGGAGAAAGCGTCACGAAGACCACGTACTGTGACCAATCCCCATAGACGAAATCCTCCCGTAGCCTTTCCGAATCGGTGGCTGGATAGTTATACCCACAACGGCATGGAACTCAAGTCCGGAGTGACTGTCGAGTTGCAAGCAATTTCTCGACTACGCCATGCGTCGTTTCTACTCATCCAACTTATCATTAACACTGAAACCGGAATCATCCTCCGAGGTCTCCCACTCACGCGCACAAGAAACCTCAGAGGTCAGTTACCGCGACTCCGCAACGAAGTGGCCTTGGTTCTCGAGGTTGATAGCGACGACTTGCGGCCCGAGGATGAGCAGGCTGCTATAGAAGTTCCCGTCGATACGGTTCTAAGGACTCGAATGTGCCATATCACTAACAAGGTTTTCCCTGAGCATCGCTTCCCAGATGGTATTTACGATAGCATCAAAGATATCGAAGAAAAGGCGGTCCTCATTTGCCGTTGGAAAATCAAATACATCTGGGGAGATGCTGTGAAGCGTGTTAACAATAAGCCCCCCAGCGAGTTAGTGGTAGCACGTATCTACGACGAAGATGTTCCCAAAGAGAGGTTCCGCGCCTCTGATTCCTGCCTGATGAACACCTGGCGAGGCGGGAAGGTTCGCGGGGGCTCCTTCGTCCCAGACGAACCGGACAGTAAACGCCTGATGGTGAACCTTGAAGCTCCCGAGGCTCAAACCAGCATGTCCCAAGATGTGTGGATCCCAAAGAAACCTGGTCAACAGTTCACTTTCGCCGACATTTTCTGCGGCGCTGGAGGGGCGTCGTGTGGTGCGAAGCATGCCGGATTCCACGTTGAGCTCAGTGTTGATAATGCACCAGGGGCTTGCAATACATATCGAATTCACTTTCCTGAAACAGACTTGCGTCAACAGGACATGTACGACTTCATCATGGAGATGAGACCGTCTCGCCTCCATATCGACGTGCTTCATCTCTCCCCACCATGTCAATATTGGTCCCCAGCGCACACGACTGCTGGTGTCAACGACGAGGCAAATATCGCCATCCTGTTCGCCTGCCACGAGCTAGTCAAAAAGCTCCGACCACGCATATTCACCCTGGAACAAACATTCGGCATCCTACATCCTAGATTTGAGTACTATTTCAACGCATTGGTCCATGGATTCACTCAGTACGATTATTCTGTACGTTGGAAGATGATTAACCTGCTAACTTGGGGAGCCTCTTCTCAGCGTCAGCGCCTGGTTATGATTGGTTCCTGCATAGGAGAAGAACTACCGCCTTTTCCATTGGCGACACATTCAAAGGAGCCAGTAGATGGAGACGGAACAAAGCCATATACAACAGTCAGACAGGTGCTCCGGAAAATTCCTCCCGATGCTATAAGGCACGACGAACTCCACAGGCCAGGAAAGCTCAAGCCCGTACAGAAGCCGAGTTGGGATCCCGATATCCCACTCGGTCGTACCATTACTTGTAGCGGTGGCGTTGGCAATTATCACTACGGTGGCAAGAGAGACTTCACCCTCAGAGAGTACGCTGTGCTACAAGGGTTTCCGGTGAACTACCAATTCCAAAGGCCCGAACAGAAGAAGCAGATAGGAAACGCCTTTCCACCTGTCGTGGTTAAAACGCTCTACAAGCACCTTCGAAGATGGCTAGAACAGAAGGATCGAATATGTGCTACCCAGGAGGAGCTCTCAGAATCCGAAGAGGAATATGATATCGAATCCGACCCTGACAACGATTATGATAGTGAAGTTGAGTACCTTGGCGGGCGTGAGGTCGACAGGAAGATCAGCGACGTGGAGTTCCTGGGAGGGCGGACACTTCGTCAGCAAGCTAGTGTGGTGACAATCAACGATTCAGAACTAGAAGACGGCATGGACATTGACGCCATGAGTCAAGAAGTCAACAGCCCGGGGTATTCTGTTGAGAAGATCCAGGTAATAGGGTATAATCCAGCTAGTCCTATTGAGCTTGACTAAAGGTGACGCGGTTATTCGCTCAGTTTTACACGCTTGGCTTTGAGCAAGGATAGAAAGACGAACTGCCCACATAGTAAAGCGTTTTCGACGGAGTCCATCGATTTTGGGTCACGGAGCCGTGCACAAGGGGTTGCAAAGGCAAGAGATTCCAACAAGGCTTTAGAAGAGAAGGTAAACTTCTGTTCATAGATCTGCTAATGCCGTCAAGGCTTAGTCGTGCGAGCTTGTGTAAGAGAGTGGCAGACTAGGTAGACACCAATCAATGCATTTTCGTTTCCTAATTGTAGAACCGAGTTCGACTCCGACAGGAAGATCCCTTCATTAAGTGGTAGCGTGATGTGACTTCGACGCCTTTGACTTGGTGAAAACTTTGACCTGGGTGTCTCTCATCTCGATACCATGGATGACGGTGTCTCTAGGCCCTGATCAAGTTAAGCTCCAGTTCATAGTGGGTTAATAGTATGGAGGTGTATAGGAATCACAAGGTCGGGAAATATTACCCGCTGTAGTATTCATTACCCCTGAACCTTGGCGAGGGAATACTGAAGCACGGTCTAGGGCATGTAAGCAATATAACATTCGTGGAAATAACGCGGTAAGTCGAACATCTAAATTGATTGAGTCAACACCTCAAAGAGGTTAGCCCCCAGCTCACGAACCTGTGTTAGTGGCATGCTGAAATCAGCCCATAAAATCCCAAATGTCTGTTTTGCCTAACTCACTCACCGTGCGAGCAAGACAAAGAGGTTGGTATGTATGCTTTTGCATTTGACCAGACTGGTCGAATACGAGGAGGCAGTTCAAGCTGCAGCTAGGTACTCCAAAAAGACGGATTCGGAGATAGACTACCTAGGTTGAGGTCAACACGCACCAAGACAATCGAGTCAGAGACCTGCCTACCCAACACGAGCTAACAACTCTTCATAACTATGTCATTGAGATTAGACGTAGCTTGTACTCTATACTGACACATATTATGTCACTAGAGGTAGCTATTCAATTTGTTCTATTTCAACATTTTCGTACAACTGGAAAGATGGAAGTGTCCCGGTTCTGTGACTGAAGAGGGCCTCTTGGCCAACCCCATACCTGCTGGCGATTAACATGAGCCTGCTAGATGTGTTGGTGTAGACGAATACCCTCAAACTGGTCTATCCACTTCAACTTGTAGCTGACCTGCTATGGTAGAACACAGCAGTCGAGTTAACATGCGGTCAGCATGCAGTACCTGTCAGAGCCCACCCACAATGGATGAGGTCACCTGCAGTAGCGCCTTTTTCTAGCTGAAGAACGCTAGATTGGACACAAGGCTCTACCAGGTGGAATGACTGTTTAGAGTCGAAGGAACTCGTCGACATATTGAGTGGGATCTTAGGCCGCTGCTTACTTGGACGGAGAGGCACACCGCGTTCTTATACTAAACCCATGTTCCATTATTATTTTTTCCTCCTTGCTTTTACGAGGGTCAGCGAGAAAACGGTTGCGCAGATATCGTTTCTCCCATTATATAGTTGCACGAAGTTACGATGTAGAAAATACATGGTATGGATGCCTAACTGCGAGACGTGCTCTGGATACGACAAGATCTAGCAACGGGAGTCTTCAGGACATTCGGTATCTTTTGAGCAATTTCATCTCCATGAGATGAAGGAGTAAGGGATTGCGAAGGAATCTGACGGCTCTTAACGCTGGAAATTTGCGCATGTCAGCAGAGGAGGGTATTTGAAGCTGGGGCTCAATTCGATTTTGCGATCTCTGGGGAAAACGGTTGCATGCGGCTGCACCTGGAAAGGCGCATCCGAGACAACAATATCTACATCGACAACCATATCCGGATATTGGCGAGTCTAGACCATCGAGCGTCGTGACAAGCCGGGACTCATTGCTCGTGCTGACGTGCCGAACTGGTGGTAACCTCCCAGGGTTGAAAGAACTAGCACAGTAATTGAAATATTAATCTCTTTTCACTTAAGGGCAGGGTCTGGCACTGGTTTAAAGTTGCAGGGTTGTTGGAATAATCAGATCGGTAATTTTATTATTATTATTATTATTTATTTATTTTTTTGGGTCAGCCTAAGGCAAGTCGGAGCGAGCATAGCTAATTTCCTCTTGCAGCCGGTCGAGATACTACAGCTGACAGGTCGCGTTAAATCCCGAGGTATACCGCCATCGATCGAAATGCAAAGTCGACCTAATAATAAGATGAATTATTAAACAACACCATAATCATGCAATTTGCTCTGCGCTGCTGAGATGGAACCGCTTCACTAAACTATTCACATCAAATTGAGTAGTAATAAAGTAGATTTCATGAGCCTATAAGCTTGGAAAGCCCGGAGGAACACATCCTCGAGGAAAGGGAAGGGAATAATCATGGAAAACTATAATGCGAAGGGAAAACAATAACGCACGAGCACTAATATTAGACGAATAAGGAATTACTAGCCACTATGATAGGGTATTATTAAAAGTCTTTCACCAGGTTTCTGGTATTAACTTATATCTATTGTTGCCTGTGTACCTGGTAGGTATGTAGTGTAGATTTACCATACCTCGTTTGGCTTCCGCCAAGGCCAGACATAATATAGCCGCAGCTGGAAGCCGTCAGCGTAGTAGTGCTGCAAGCAGCCAGACCATTAACGATGTGACGCGCGACAGTTCTGCAGGATAACATCCAGAATAGGGCTACTTGGTTGCTTGTCGGAAGATTTTCCTTAACCTCCACACTACTGTCGTGCTGCCATGCTGCCATGCTGCCATGCTGCCATGCTGCCATGCTGCTGTGATGGCGACAAGGTCATATGTAGGTTCCGCCGCAAGTCTCTCTCCTGACATCTCAATCCACTGCGCCGCCCCTGAACTAACATGGAGAGCCCTGGTCGCTGCCAAGCTACAAGTGCCGATCACTATTTCAACGTGCTCGTAAGCGACTCCATCTAAGATTCACAGTACATTCAACACACATACAAATATAGTAGTCTCTGGAGGTACTTTGAATTGAACAGAAGGTGGACAGAGGTGATGTAGACAAAAACGTCATCCCGACTTGCCGAAGTGTTTGGTTGAAGAAACGAAAACGAATCAAAATCTTCGTGGCTTGAGTAGGTAATCAAAGGCTACGCACTGCAGGTACAGAGGAACCATTAAACATACCTCGTTGTGTAGTTGACGAGTGTTATTTCTAAAGCAATAATGTACATGCCATGTCATGTCATCTCATCTCATTTTACATTCACATGCACTGTAACTCATAATCGTGCTGGCTATTGGTCAAATTAGTCAGTCAATTGGAAGTCATAATTGTCCTTTGCTAGCAGCATACGCGGAATCAAATTGCTCTTCTCCTTTTCCTATTCTGGGAGTCCTCAGCCCCCTTTTCTCTTACCCTTGTTCCTGTAGGGCAACCGTGCGCATCCGCTCAAACCCCACATGCTAACAGGCGTTGCAGGGAGCACAAGGTAGAAAGTCCCTGTCGACTGGTCTGTTTCCCCTGCAGCCCCACAAGTCAGAGATGGCAGAGCGAGTTGAAACCTATGAGGAGAGCCTTGCGATTAGGAATAGCTGCTGGGTTCTCGGTCCACATTTTTAGGGAATTCGATACTGATGCGGTATTGGCTAAGTCGTCAACCTTTGCCTTAATTGACGATCTGAATTACGACAATAGGACTGACCGCTAAGTCCCTGGGGCAGGAAGACTACGAATTAATGGGAATGCCTAATCACGGGTGGCCGGGTGGCCATCATCCCCTTGGCCAGTGGGTTGGCCCTAATTTCAGAGAAAGGCATAGAAAAGAGAGCCGGTGCCGACGCTCGATACGGCTCTTCTTTTCCTTCCTCACTCCCATCAAGCTTCGGCCAAGATAGTCACTCGTTTGTCATTTTCGGCATCCTTACGCTCTCTTTTTTGGAATATAGTATTCCAGTCCACTCTTTAGTGTTTGCCGTTTCCGCGCTGCTTTTATAAAAATGCGTTTCTCAACCCACGGCTCCGCGGCCGTGGCCATGGCGGCCTCGCTCGCCAGTGCCACCGCGCCGCTCCCAGTTTCGGTCGCCGAGCGCGGTCTCCTTAACCTCGACGCCTCCCAGGACCTCAGCCAGCCCATCTCCGCCAGCGTAGATCTCGGCGTGGACCTGAGCGGCACCACTCTCGCTGCCGGTGTCCTTGCCAACGTGGCAGTCCCCCCGGTTGCCGCTGTTGGTGCCGGTGTCGAAGTCGAGGTCGTTTGCGATACCTGCTACACCAAGGGTAACATCAACGCTAGCATCTCGCTTGACAATGTTGTCCCTGCTCTCAGCCTCTCCTTGACTGACATCGAAGCCAAGCTTGACTTGGACGTCAAGATCGGTGCTGCTGCCACCATTGCAGTCAACCTCTTCACCCCTGAGAATCCTATCTCCCTGCCTCTCCCGGGCCTGAAGGTCAACGCTCTGGTCTCCTTGGACCTTATTCTTGGTGTCGAGACCGCCATCGACCTGTCCGCTGGCATTGATGTAAAGCTTGTCGACGAGGCCAAGATTGAGACCGACATCTTAGCCGGCAAGATCCTAGACGCTGCCTTCTCTGGTCTCTCTGTCCAGGTCCTCCCCATTGAGGTCCGAATTGGTTGCACCAAGCTGTTGGCTGACCTCCGTCTCCGTGTCGAGCTCGGTGTCGCCGCTGAGGTCGACGTTGACGACATCGTCCCCATCCTTGACCTTCCTGAGATCGGTGCCGGTCTCGAGGTCGCTGTCTTCGCCAACTTGCTTGAATACGTTGGTTTCTTCTGCGCTACTCCTTCGTGCCCTCTCTCCAAGGAGTCGTACGGCCTCAATGTTGGTGCTGCCGTGGAACTTGATGTCTCCGTTGAAGACCTCCTGTCTCTCCACTTGGCTCCTACTCTCTCCACTGCTCTCCTGAGCTACCCTACCACCACCATTTGCCAGCAACCGTCCTACACTTCGGTCCCGACTTTGATTGCCAGCACCAGCTTGGCTTCCGTATCGGGCCCTGCCACTAGCTCTGGTGCTGGATCATCGTCTGGCTCGGTTACTGCCACTGCCACTGGCTCTGGACTCCCCACCGGACCTGCCGTGACCAGCCCCGCCAGCATCTCCGGTGTCTCTGAGACTTCTCCCGCTACGTCTTCTGTACCCGCTGGTGGTGTCAAAACCTCCACGGTCACCAACACGCAGACTTTCACTATCACTCAGTGCGCTGCCTCTGTTCCTAACTGCCCTGCTGGCTACGCGACCACTGCCACTCTGATC
This sequence comes from Hypoxylon sp. FL0890, assembly GCA_022497025.1. NCBI lineage: Eukaryota > Fungi > Ascomycota > Sordariomycetes > Xylariales > Hypoxylaceae > Hypoxylon > Hypoxylon sp. FL0890. The sequence goes on along the minus strand of MU386560.1, from coordinate 431,315 downwards.
AAGACCACCGTCTACACGACTGTGTGCCCTGTCACTCAGACCGAGGCTATCACCGCCCCGCCTAAGCCTACTCACACTCAATCTTCTTCTCCTGTTACCGTGACCAAGAAGGTTGTGACCCTCGTCCCCTGCTCTAGTGTCTCGACTTTCACTCCTCCCACCAACCTTCCTACTGCTCCGTACCCCACTGGTGGCAATTCCGCTCCCAGCACTGCTACTGCTACCGCTACCGGTGTTGCTTCCACCAGCTACCCCGCTGGTTCGGCTTCTGCCTCTTCTCCTGCTGGTAGCCCGTCTGCTTCCTACCCTGCCGGTAGTCCTTCCGCTTCTTACCCTGCTGGAAGCCCCTCTGGCAGCGCTCCTGCTGGCTCTCCTTCTGCCAGCTACCCTGCTGGTGGCGTCCCTGGCTCCAGCTACCCTGCTGGTGCTCCTTCCAGCTACCCAGCTGTTGGTCCTACTGGCAGCTATCCAATTGGCGGCAGCATCCCGGCTCCCTACCCAACTTCGGTGCCTCCTTACCCCACCGGCCCTGCTGGCTCTAACAACACTGCCAGCTACTCTACGCCGGTTACCTTGAGCACTTACCAGCCCAGCGCCAGTTCTTTCTACCCCACGACTTCCAGCTATCCTACCGGACATGCTGAAACCCCTATTCCTACCGCTGGCGCTGCTAAGGTCGGTGGTGGTGTCGCCGGTGCCCTCGCCATTGTTGGTGCCTTCGTTGCCTTGATGTAAGCACTTTGAGTAGGTGGAGTTATTTGCATGGGCAGGAAGTCTTTTAATCTGTAATGTTTCATTGATAAGCAAGCGAGGACGTGTTATCATAGCTTGGGTATATACCATTTATGTTCATGACAGCTTGTAAATTTAAACATCTTGGCCCTTGTCCATGACACGTTAGTGCTTCTGTGATTGTAATTCGTTGTAAACTTCCTAGAGGTATCCCTTTTGGTTAACATTTGTTGCCTTCGTCTAGACTTTGTTCTACTTGTTAAAAACTTCTATCTGGCTGTGTTTTCCTAGTTCCAATGTGGCTATGTCAATCTTTTAATCGAGTCTTCTGAATTATACCATCTAGTCTTATAGTGAAAACCTAGGTAGACAGATATAAGTCCCATGTAGAAGTCGTATGTATAATATCTGATGTTATTTATGTGACCACAATTCCTATTCTGATTTAATCATTAGACTTAGGCAGATATCCAAAGGTCGGAGTCCATAAGAACTTCATTCTTAATCCAATAGTCCTAACTTTACTCATGTAAGATCGTCCGGTTATTTTCACTCTATTTTGCTTAGGGGTCTTTAGTATAGCGAACTATAATGCGAAGATGACATGAGTACCTAGTGTTTACGTATTTCGCTCTCTTGAAACCAGCTGCAGTTTTAATTGACTTGGCCGTCTCCTGGTGGAACGTCATCAATTTTCTGGATATCCATATTAAAATAATATTTAAATAATACGGTTTATCGTAATTACGTGGATATAGATATAGATATAGATATGTAGAGGCTGAAACGAGGCCGAATCATCTTCTTTTCGAGTAAGGGGTTAAGGTAGACTCCAACACATTGACTCCGACGCACACAACAATGCCACCATCACGTGCACCCCAGTCGCATGATGTTTTATGATGCAAAACAAATGGCTCATTGGAGTACGACTAAGAGAAGGGTAAAGCTTTTGAAAGGGCGTCACCACTGTAACTTTGTAGTCTAGCAGGACTAGCTGCCCGTTTTCTATATGACTTGATTCAAAACCTCACCACCCTTGGTTCAAGTATTACTAGTTGGTCGGAACAACATTGAATAGCACACCATCTCGTCGTTAGGTAGGGGCTAGAATACCTATTTTGGCTTGACTGGAGCAAAAGCGGACCCTTTTGATAACTCCGAATCGCCCACCCTGCCACCCTACCAGCGTGTTTTTGGATACCCCTGTAGTATCCGCCATCTTGGTCGCCATCGTATTTCCACAGTTTGGGTTGGTTGTTGCCTCAGCGTAACACATCATCTCACCTACTTCCCCGCACCGCATCCCACTCTTAGGAGGATTCTTAAAACCGTGATAATGAACGAGTACCCTGCTTATTGATGAGGCTCCGAGAGTTTCCTTTCTTACTCCCTACAAAACGTGATTTAGCAGACAGTCTCTTCAGTGAGCGAGCTGGTATCGTAGATATTCAAACCCTCTCATTGTTACTTGCGGAACGAAAAGCTCTATTGCCCCCTTATCTTACGTAATAAGCGAGGGTTGAAAATTCCACCGAGCAGTTTGAAGGTACTGGGAATTTCTTGAGACTTCTACCAGTTGAAGATGGCCCCTCCCTTTCGCGCCGAGCACTTGGGCTCACTGCTACGTCCTAATGAGCTACTCGAAGTGCGTACAGCCATCCGGGACAAGGGTATCTCGGCAGAGGAGGCTGGACTACCGGCAATTGAGAAGAAGGCCATCGGTGAAGTTGTGAAGTTACAACAGGACTTAGGCTTCAAGGCCGTCACATCGGGCGAATATAACCGGACGCGGTTCTGGGGTCTCCTATGGGACGAGATTGACGGTACTATCCGCCTGCAAGATGCTGAAGCTAGCATGTTTCGGCTATATCACCCAGACGTTGTGAGCTTGATCGAGAAGGACAGAAAGGTCTTCCCTGGAGAATCGGTTATTGCTGGGAGCAAACTTGGGCACAACCCAAGCAAGTCAGTATCCAATTTGAACGAGCTTCGACTAGTTCAGGAATTCGTTCCCAAGAGCGAATGGGGCAACATCAAGCTAACCATGATTGCTCCGTCGTGGTTCCACATGAGATATAAGCAAGGGCGGGCTTACACTAAGGAAGCCTACGCTAACGACGCCGAGTACTTCGCGGACGTGGCCAAGGTCTATAAGGCTGAGATAGAGATGCTATACAAAGCCGGCCTGCGAAATGTCCAATTCGACGATCCCGGAATGGCCTGTAAGTCTAATTATTCGGAACATGCACGCCTTCGCAAGTCGCTAAGCAGCTAACCCCGAATACAGATTTCTGCTCGCAAGATTTCCGCAAGGGATGGGAGGAGGACAAGGACAATATTGGGACATGGGAGGACCTTCTCGACGCCTACATCAAGCTCTACAACGACTCCATCAGCGGTCTACCTGCTGATCTCCATACGGGCATCCACCTGTGCAGAGGAAACTTCATCGGTGGCAGGCATTTTGCCGAGGGAGCCTATGATATCATCGCTAAGAAGCTTTTCGAGGAACTGAAAGTTAACACGTTCTATCTCGAGTATGATACTGAGCGAGCGGGCGGCTTCGAACCCCTACGGTACTTGCCCGAGAACAAGTACGTCGTCGTCGGCGTCATTAGCACAAAATTACCGCAACTCGAGGACAAGGAGACGGCGAAGGAGCGCATATACAGGGCAGCGGACTTTGTTGCAGAGGGGAGAGGACAAACCAGAGAGGAGGCCCTGAAGAGTATCTGCATTAGCCCACAATGTGGTTTTAGCACCCACGAAAGCGGGTATCCCTTAACAGTAGACGACGAGAAGAAAAAGCTATCGCTTGTGAGGCAGATCGCCGATGAAATCTGGGGCGAGCCCTAGAGGTGTGCATGGCATTGGAGGTCAGAAACGAAGAGAGTAGATGCAATTTGCAGAGATCTAGCGGCGTACTTGGTTATTTCAACAGGCCAAAAATCTGGGTTAGATAGATGAAAGAAGGGCGTGGCAAAGGCAGCGGTTGGGCGGATATTAAGGGGTATACCCATAGAGAATCAACTTCTAGGGCAATTGGAATGGACTCTTGGTTATTCAGGATACTAGCAAACGTTGACTGGCAAGATTGTACAACCTCTGCACCGAGTCGTTGCTTATTTGGTAGTGAGCAGACTTTCTAGTTTGCTACTCGCCCTTCCTGCTTTCCGAAGCTATAGGAAGAACACTAGGACCCAAGGATCTAACAGGTGGGCTCCTTGGCCTCAAGGCCTCAAGGTATATAGCCTGGCGAAGTGGGAACCTCTAGCGCAGTGTCACGAACTTCGGGCGTGAAGTCCGCGTAGCTGCTTAATGACTCCTAAGCTACTTGTACGGGATGGTTAACGCTCATGGAGACCGTTTCCAAAGACTTTCGGTTGGAGAGTTCTCGCGAAGGAACATCTCTGATTTGACGGGCAGAGAAACTTTCGCCAACACTCTCTGTAAGTACCGTCATGTCATTGGTGGAGTTTCTGAGCATCGATTACCCACACGAGTCTCAGCGTACCTCCTGCAGAGCGTGTCAAGATTTCTTTGTTAAGGCGAACCCATGGTAAGCGAAGGAGCTAGCACCATCGCCAAGAATATCCATCTCGATATCCCAATTAGTTCCCTCGGAGTTCAGCAGAGGTCTTATGAAGTGAGGCTGTCGGTATGTAACGTAAAGGAATACGCCATCGTCCTTGAGAATCCGAAATACCTATTTCGATTTTCGAGTCAGTTAACCTCGGAATTCGAGCATACAACAAAACCAGTATTCGCCATCAAAGGCGGCCGATCTCGGAGACAAATCAAATCCTTAGGGGGGATGGCGCGTATCAAAACTTACCTCGCGGATATACTGGCTAGTGTTTTCTTTTACATCGTCGGGTGGGCTCCAAGGACTCCCATGGATCATAGCATCTAACGTCCCTTTATCAAAGGCGACGTCTATTGACTTCCCGCGGAGGTCGTCTAAGTGGCGGACATCGGCGTGTTTCCATTCGATACCTTCCATGCCGCAGTGTCGCTTGGACATGAGATCCACGACGACTGTTGAAAAGTCAACACAGAGCTGATTCTTGTAGCCTTTCTCCCAGAGCCCCAGTGGCACGTCCTGTCGATGATATCAGTCAATCTCTGCTTTACCTGGCGTCAATTGAGGCTTTCTCGCTTTGTGACAAGCATACACTGTCCCCCGAACCTAGGTGCAATATTTTCGGATTTGCCTCGGGATTTCGCGTCTTAAAAAGCCTCTGGTTAAAAAAGGACTCGAGGTCGCCGAAGGTTCTAAACCACTCGTGAGTGGGCCTGTCGCCTTCAGCCTGAGCGTAACGTTGATCCCAAAATTCGGGGTGTGCGAGGCGCTCATTCTCCTCATCGGAAGACCCCATTTTGATCGTCACCGATCCCGATGTGTTGATGCTCGAAAGGACGGAGATTGCCCTTGAAATTCTTCAGATAGCTGAAGCCTGCAACGGCTTGTGAAGATCTAGTCTTTTCAGATATGTGATATGAAAACTGGTGATATATTCCGATGACCTTAGTTATGTGAGAAGTGCAGTCGAAGCCCGCCTGGCGCCTAGTCAACGTATTCAATGAAGACAGAATTATCGCGTGGTACCACAATGAAGATATTTCAAGGTTGCGGGACGCCTTCAGTTCAATGTTTCCAGTTCATATAAAAAGAGGGGAGGAAATTTGTTCCGTATCCGACGATAAGGGAAGCAACGCTTCGATAACGGGGACGATTACGACTTAACCGCTTGGAGATTTTTCTTTTCTGTCGGCAACTTCGAACTATGTCACGCCGGGACCTCTTCACTACCTAGGGACTGCACATGGAACATTGAACCCTTGAATCTCGCTAATGCAGGTACGGGAATACATACGTGTAGGTACATGTACTGTACATCAAATAACCCGACATGGATCTCGTATCAACCTCACTGCTGATTTAGTTGAATGTATAAGATGTTTCTATTAGCAAGCGTTTTAGTTTGCAAGATACCTACACACACGCAAAGCTATTGTGCATGGTGTCTAGCAAAGTACATGTGTAAGCAATACATGTACGTAGAGGCTTTAAGGTAATCTCGTGAAACTAGGTACCTCCTACATGTACATACATAGCCTGCGGTACGAAGTTAGGTATTTTTTGGGTAGGACAAAGTTCCGTAATAGGCAAGTCTGCATCGAGTATTGCGTCACAGCTGCTCAAGCCAGTCTAAACATTATTATCGATAATACGTCACCATCTCCATCTTCCGTCTGACTTTGACGACGCGACTTCGAATGATTTCAACTTCATAGAAAAACCCGATTCTCTGAAACACCCTGTTTGTCAAATCTGGGGAGATAGGCCGCGAAGATAAGCAACTCAAGAAGAAAGGAAACTCTGAAAGACAATGGCGGAAGTCGCAGCAGGCGTTTGGGCAGCCGAGGAGGCCGTCTCCACGGGCATCTATGCTGGAGCCGCAGGGTACGCCGTAGCGAAGCCTACCATGCCTCTCAAGGCGACATTCGCACAGATTGGATCTACCTCAGATGATGCGTCGAGATCTTCGCTCATCAGATCTCATCATACCCTCACTGTGATTGGCGACAAAGCTTACATCTTTGGCGGCCAGACAAGCCACCGAGAGCTTGCCACTAACAATATCCACTCCTTAGCATTACCGACAGCGAGCAATGTCACACCTGAATACCAGGTACTACCAGCTATTGCGGCCGGAAAGGACGGTCCAGTACCGGTGCCGCGGACTAGGCATTCAGCATGTGCATTAAACAACCATGTTGCCGTGTATGGAGGTTGCGATGAAGCTGGCAATATCCTAGAGGAGGGTGCTAGAATCTGGTTGTACAGTACAGAGGAATTATCATGGGAAACTCTCGAGCCAGCGAGCCATCCCGAAAGAGTGCCACCCTCGCGAAGCGGTGGATGTTTACTTGGCCACAATGGCAATCTCATTTTGCTTGGTGGACGAGGCTCTAACGCCGAGACGCTGACAGACGTCTGGCATTTCGACCGTTTCACTAAGACGTGGAACCAATTACCACATGCTCCCGCCGTCATAACGAGTGCTGCCATTGCTGGGGACACTCTATACGGAATATCCAGCTCCGATACCCTGAGTAGCGAGGTGCATCACTTAGGCGTCAAGCTATATGCCGAGAAGCCGCCGACATGGCAGACAATCTCCTTTCCTACGAACCCGTTAGTGCCTGGTCCTAGACCGCGATCGAACGGTGGATTAGTACCCGTCACAACTGGATACGGTCGACACTATCTTCTCTACTTCTTTGGTGATCGCCAGGGTGAAGGAGAGAATGGCGACATACTCCAGTGGAGCGATTTATGGACCTTCCAACTCCCGTCTAGCGATCTGGAGGTCAAAGCGACAACGAGTATGAAGGAAGTGATTAAGCCTGCCAAAATCAAAGACCAGATTCGTACAAAGCTCGGCGCCGATACTGGAAGGTCCAGCTGGGCCGAGGTCGAAGTGCAACCACCCGGTGACCTTCAGTTGCATGAAGGAAAGGTGCATCCCGGACCGCGAAGCTCATTCGGCTACGATGTGACGCCCGATGGACGAAGCGTCGTCTTTTGGGGTGGTAGCAATGCAGCAGGAGAGCCGGAGGGAGACGGGTGGATTATCGGATTGTCGTAAAGCCGAATACCTATTGGGCTAGTAGGGTCTAGGAGGAAATGATCTCCAGCAAACATGATAGGAACAAAAGGGAAAATAAACAGATTCACATCGTGAAAGCAACGCTAGCGGTGTCTGAAACTTGATTGGTCTGCACCACCACAGATTGCCACTCCTGCTTCTCTAATCAATCTTTGAAGCCTGACAGTTTGAACGTTCGTCTCTTTGAATGGCCTTGTTCATATCAATGAGAACGGTAGTCTTTGGTGCTAGGCCTAGACAAAGAAGGGATCGGTAATAGAACTCGGTATATCAGCCGACCTCAGACTTCTAAGAGACGAAGGTTATGGTGTGGATGTGTAAAGCCTTAGAGCTTTACTACATACTTTCTATATTTACTATTCGACTTACTGACTAGGTACACATGCGATATGAGCAGGCGTTATAACCAAAGGACTTCGGTCTACGATTCCAAACCGTATCACGCTTGCTTGTCGGACGACAGTGAGGAAGATGACGACATCTGTGTATGGAAAGATGGTCCGAGGCTATCCGACCTCTACGACCCCGATGTGGAGCGGATGTCCATCTATCATAATGATCCCAACCCTAATTGGGGCGGTTTACTAAGGGAGGGAATCGCGGCCAGTAGACGGCATGACAATGCGACTGAGGTCGTGGATAATAACACGAAAACACGTGAAGATCTCGCGGAAGAACAGGAGAAGTTAACTTATGAGCAGTCCCAAGAGGAAGAGCTCGATGATACTTTATTGACTACTAGAAGGAACCTAACGAGGATGCTGCAGTCAATTTTGAAGCTGGAATGTCGCGCGGGAAAAGTTACGAAAGAGGGCATTCGACAGACCCTCGACGCGACCGTCTCTAACATCAATCCGCTTGAGAGGAAGCACAACGTTACTCACCTAGACCAGGTTAATGAAATCAAGGATCTTAGTGAAAGCGCATGGCAACGCCTGTACCTCATTGACAGGCACTGGCGACGGCAAAGCCGACAGGCCAGTGACGCTCAAGGCAGTAGTCCCAGCATCCAATTAAAGAGTGAACCGGATGTGAAATCCTGGTTGAAACATGAGATGAGAATTACTCACTTAGCTGGCGAAGATGCATGCTACTTTACAGTCGCAGATTTGGCAAATGGACGGAGTTTCAGAGACTGGGCCATCTACCTGTGCGAGCTCTGCCAATTCAGAGATAACGCGACCGATGAGACGAAGCTCATAGATCTAGCATGGAGATTCTTGGACCGTGATCTGCGGGGCCCGCGATCTGTCAATCCCCCACGGATAGAAGATTTCCTTCTACAGCTCGAGGATAAATACCAGAGTGGCGGCTTTGATGAGGTGCTCAAGGATCCTAAAAAACAAGAAAATGACGACGGACAGGCCTGGAAGCTCATTAGGAAGTTTTGGTCCTCGAGAATCTAGCGTTAGCGATATTTGTAATTTGTATAGTAGCTCAGTAAGAATCTAGGGACTAATATTCAGTGCATAGAAGCATAGTGTACAATCTTGAAGCTTTGGTGATCTCTATTCCAACATTTAAATTATAGTACCAAAAGTCCAAAAACCCTGAGGTAGATATCTACCTAGACTACCATGAATCTAAACCCATATCCCATATATTACCCCTATTTAAAGGGGTTTACGCTGTTCGTCGAACCGTCTAGCCTCTCGGGTGGGCTAATTGTACGACCACTTACTCTTAGGTAATGCTGTCTCTAATTTTCGCAACAGCGAAGACGTTTATGTCCGTTCTCGCCATTGTTTCAGTTTTCTGGATAATGGATAACTTTAAGGCTAGGCTTATATGGAATCTCACATCGAGATTTCAACTCCCAACGTGGTCCGGTGTGATGACTCGTTGTGAATTACGGCATTCTTTCGGTCGTGTTCGTGTTTCGTCTTCTCATCCTGAGTATTGATTTAGATACTGGAGCCGCGCATGTGGTTTCTTATCGACTTCGAAAACCCACCCAGTATCGCTTCGGTGGTTAATGCCCTTCCTCATCCATCACATGGCTTCAAAAAGCCTACCAAAAGAACAATCTTTCTTCTAATACAAAGGGACCAAACTGGCATTCTCTAGATATAATGTACTTAGCGCTAGATCTATCAAAGTCTTTTTGTTCCTATTCCTCTGCATAGCTTTGTGACTTTGTCCTTAAGACAAGGCATTATGATTTGCACTATAGAGAAAATCTAGTAATAATGCAAATGCCTATTCGCGATGAGAAGTATGCTAGTCCCTATTATATTCCGTCTATTCCATTCCACTTCATTTTGCCTATTCATTATATTTGCCTATTTATCTCACTTCACCTGTTTATTCTACTTTATCTGTTTATCCCATTCCACCTGTTCGTCCTACTAACTATATCTAGCTTCAGGGGCGACTAGTCCATTATCGACAGCTGACTTCGCATCCATTACTCTCTACAAAATCGATTTCATACTCTAACCATGCCCATGGCTTCAACTCAATCAACTCCTCTGATAGACTCTTCGGATAGCGCTAGCTATGCTACCGTCAGGCCAAAACTCAGTGCCCTCATCCCCCCCGGGCACCGCCCACCAGAACCTTCAGCGAACGAGGACTACGTAGTGGATATGGAAGGAATAACAGGCACCTCTGCTACAGCTTTGACCAGTTCGTCCTGTGACTGCGACGATGGCCATGATATATTATGGTGTGACTATTGCATTCGGAATAACTTATCACATTTACCAGAGGAGGGTCATATCGACCTTTGGAGGAGATGCATGGAAAGTGAGGGATCTCTGGCCGTCCTTGAGTCTATGATCGCTCTTCAAATGCGTCTGCTTAGCGTCCTAGTACCGCTCGTTCTGCTTTTCATCCTGAGGGTGTATATGATGGGATACATCGATGATAGGTATGCAAGTAGGGAACCTCAGCACTCCATATTCTTCAAGGGACCTGAGTGTTTTCGTAGGTAAATAGCTACATGTAGGTAGTCAATTACAACCAGTAATCCTAGGGGTAAAACACACATCAAGTCACTTAACAACATTACGTATCTATTCGCCTCTTGACAGGAAGCTTCGGCTTCCCCTTACCTCATAATCACAAGGTGGTCCTTCATTATTTACCTAGGCAACTGCCTCAATCTTAGTCTCAATAACATCGCCATCACCGCAGCCACATCTAGCGTGCCCCATCGACTTATCATCCCTAGATCTTCTCTATCGCACCTCATCCGTCTTGAAGAACTAGGTACCACAACTGAAGCACCACTTCGTTATCTCAAACCATTCACCTTGTACACCAACCTCCAGGCGAAGGGACCAGAGATTATGTCCACTTCATGATCGTTCCGAGTCCAACCATTACAGGTCAACTACCATTCCCATCATCGTTTCCTTTTCCCTTCTTCCGGCGCACAAAACCAAGAATGGAGAACGCCAAGGCAAGAAGGCTACCAATCTGATGATACTTTACCACCCGCTTTAGCTTGGTAATAGTCGCCCCTTCTTGTCTACACAGAAAGTAATTTCCTTGAACCATCTTTCTATTCTAGACCTTTAAATTCTCAACTCCCTCTTGTAACCCGCATCATTCACCAGTATCCAATATTTGAACACCTTGTATCTTCCAATCCACCAACATCTTCATCTCTATGCTCTTCTGTCTTCCTCATCATTGGTTTGACTCGTCACCATATCTCGGCGAATACTTGAGTGAATGGTGATATCCTGAGTTGCCATCTTCAATAGTCGGGATATTCAACATCAACCTAATCAATCGAGCCCGTTCCTTCTCACATGCCCCCTCTCCACACTGCTGTTTCTGAAAAGCTCAGAAACGAGAATCTAGAGCCCCCATATTGTTTCTCTCTGCAACCATTCTACCAACACCTAGCAGCAAAACACTCTTGTCACCTATATCATTCTATCCACCACTTCTTCTAGATACCATCCGCGCCCAAACTTGCTTCTTAGACTACAGAATACCAATCCCCTTACAATAGATTCAAAGGGCGAGGACATCTGTCCCAATAGCAGTGGCGACACGATGGCGTCAGCCCCAACTACCGCTACCGGCGCAATGGCAGAATCTCAAGAACCAAGCCCTTTCGCATGGTGCTCATGTGAGAACTCCGAGGAGGAGAGAAGAATCAGGGTCAAGGAGGAGGCACTGGAAGTCGGTCTTAGACACTGCAAAGATCTTATCTCTAAATTTGAAACTTTCTTCCTTCATAATGCTGACTCGAACAACAAGTCAAGCTCGACCATACTAGGACGGGAAGCACTTGAAAAGTGGATTCAGGATTGCAGTAAGTATCCTATGCCAGGACAACTGACCAGGCTAACGTTTCATCCAGAGCATCTCATTGATACCCACAAAGAATTTAGAGTCCTTGTAGGCGTTGCGGGACCGACCGGTAGTGGGAAGACCTCAGCCCTAAATGCTCTTCTTGGGTTCCCAGAACTCTTGCCGACGAGCAATCAAGAGGCTGCTACGGCCGTGCCATGCAAGGTGGCTTATAATGACGACGATAGACACGCTATGAAATTCCGTGCGTGTGTCACTTTTCGCAAGCTCGCAGGCCTCAGGAGACAGCTGGACCAATTCTTCGAGGATCTGAAGAGGAGAGATGAGCTTCTAGAAGCTGACACTGGCTCACCTGAGGACTTTGAAGCTCTTAGGGACGCCAACGCTAGCTTGAAACCAACATTCGAGATGGCCCGGACAGTTTTTGGCCTTGAGGAGTGCGAGGTCTCAAAGATGACAACTGAGGACCTCCTTTCGGATGAGGGCGTGACCAAGTTACTCGGAACGAAGAAGAAATATCATAGTCCTAATGCTGATCAGCTATCTGAGCAGATCAAACCGTATATGGATTCGACTACTGCCAGACATACTAAATCTGGTTCTGAGTTTGCGGCTTGGCCTCTCATCGATGAAGTAGAAATACTGGTGAAGTCCGACATTCTGCGCAATGGGGTCGTCCTCGTTGACCTGCCTGGGCTTGCAGACTCGGTTGAGAGTCGGGCTGCAGTAGCTGAGGCATACTTCTCTAAGCTAGTCGCTACACTGATTGTGTCTCCTGCCCGACGGGCTGCAGATGACTCTACCTCGGTAAGGCTAATGTCTGAACACCAAGAGTTACGAATGAAAATGGATGGTAAATTCCATAAGCGTAGCTACTGTATCGTGGTCTCGCAGATGGACCAGATCGACCGCCGTTCGGCCTTGAGAACTCGGGAGGCTAAGTCCAATCCAAACCTGCAACAACTCCTTGAAGAAGAGGAAGAGCTGAAGTCAAAGAAGCAGCAGAAATCAGAAGAGTTGAAAAATGCTCGCAAACAGCTTGCAAAGCTACACAAAGCCTCACAATCTGTAACTTCAAAGGCGAAGAAATCCAAGATGCCTTCTAAAGGTGAGAGTTCCTAGAATTACTTCAGTTGTCTTCTGCTGATGATATTTTTAGGCGTATCGAAAATTAAGTCTCAGGGGAGAAATAAGGCCAAAATAAAGGCGCAACAAGCTACTATTGCTACTATTGAGCAACAGGCCGAAGCTCTGGAGAAGCAGCTGAACGATATCAGAGGACACATAATATTCCTCTGTGTCAAGGATAGGAATAAATTCCTTGATGGTCGTATCCAGCAAGATTTCGAGAGGCGTCAGGCTGTCATCGCCAGTAACAGCAACGACTCCTTCAAAGATACGTATGACGGCAGAGTTTCCATCTGCCCAATCAGTGCTAAGGCATTCTGGCAATCTGTTGGGGACGAGGAGCCTGTAGTTGGATTTCCAAACCGGTCCTACTCAGGAATTCCGAATCTCTTGCAGTGGATTCGTACCGCAACCATCCAGGAGCGAGAGAGCCATGCTAACAGCCTTTTACGTGAACTACATCATCACTTCAACGTAATTCAGACCTGGTCGAAGGAGGAGTGGGGTCATAGTCGACTCCATGTCGATAGGAAATGGGTTGAGGAAGAGTTATTCCCACCTATTTATGATATGCTGGAACAGGTAATCTGCCCTTTATTTAAGCTCTCGGTAATACGATACTGATAAACTGAGGTACAGAGTCTGAAAAAGCACTGGTCGCAGCTCAAAGCAAATGCCAACAAGCTCAGTCCACTCAAGGACCAGAAAGTGCCAATCGACAGCTGCGTAAAAGAATGCAGAGACGTCGTCAGAAATTGGTCCTACAAGGATACCGGTGACAACGCAGGCACAGCAAAGATACATTGGATTACCTATCAAGCCAATATCCAGAGAAAGGGTGGCAAATTCATAAGCAGATCGGGCGAGGACCCCATTGAATATAACTGGATGGAGGACATGTAAGAGACCCCCTCTACTTTTTGATCTCGTGATATTTTCTCAACTGCTAACCACATACTTAGTTCGAACGTCCTTCTCAAGACCATTGTAGCTGACTGGAACAAGGCTCTCAATCATGACATTCCCAAGCTTGCTCAGCCGGCCCATGGGATAATCGACAGTATCTGGACGGAGTTCCTCAAGGGCCTACGAATGGCTGTCGACGATGCCCTTCCCGACCTTCTTCCGTTTCTCGAAGATGTGATGCCCAATCTTGGCGCCATTAAGGAGCAAGTCAAGGATAAGATGCGCCGGGCTCTGAAGAACATCTCCAAGGATGCTTCTGATGTACCTGCTGACATGGTCAACTCAATTCAGAAGAAATGGCTCAAGACCTTCAGTGAAAGCATCAAGAAAAAGGGTAATTAGAAACTGCTTGTGACTTCTCAAACATAGCTAATTGTGACTAGGAAAAGGCTCCTTTAAGGAGCGGCAGGCAATGATCGCCGACTTCGCGCAGTCAAGCGGCAGAAAGATGTTCAATGCTGCTTTTTATTCCATAAGAAAGCAGCTCAGCGAGAATTTCGAACAGCTACCTAGCGTGCTTGAAGGTATATCCAAATTTGCTGTTCAGGCAGTTCAAGACCTCATCACGGTACTCCTTAACAACGTTATTCTTTCTTCTGACCTCAACGTAGAGGATGCGTTCAAGGAGAAGTTCAGGCTACAACGAAACGTTCGCCAGGTCTTGATTCAATGGGATCTCGAATGGAGAGTTTCCAAAGCAGCTAGCAGCAATGTTTCGAACGACGACAATCTCGCGCTTCCTGATGAATATCGCTCTATGGAATATGATTTTGATTTTGATTCGGATTCGGATTCGGATGAGATGGATCTAGACGAGACTTCTACGGAGTAGAAGAGCGACAGCATTGATTGTGATGCTCGTTCTCCGGGTGACCTTCTCGTTAGCCTGGTCCTATTCACCATGGGGATATTAACCATGAAACCAACCACCACTATTGCGTGTTTTTCCCCCCCACCCCTGAACAATTTGAGAGACCTCAATCTTTCTCACCATGACCCCTGGGACTTTCATAGTATTCTATTATCTAGCCCGTATGATACTACGCCCCTCTTTACCTGCAGCTTGCCTAAACACTATTTTGTGTTGAATTTCTGAAGGCATATCGACTTCTAAAGGGAGACTGGCCATTAGCTCTCTACGATTGCGAAGGTCTTCTCACGTCTGACACCTCGCTGGATTGGGTGAGATTTCATGCGTATGATGCGAAGATTTTATAATTGAGTCAAACAATATCCATTAGGTAGCCTTTTTCTAGGTACGGAGATAGTTAATTATGCGAATGTAATACTTTTTTTTTTTCCTCCTTTTCATTGGTAGTTGATGACTGAGATGACTTTGACTTCGCAGTTGAAGCGCGAAACTCAATGTGCGGATGAGAGATCGCGATGGGCAATCCCTTAGATTAAGATTCTCCCATCCATTACAAACTTCATTAAATTGCGTAACTACCACCTAGGTACCTAACATATAAAGAAAAGGTAATAGTATGGGCATCCAACAAGGACAATGGGCATCCCTTTATATGTAAAGTTACATGGTGATATGTCTAAATTGTGATGTCCGACACTTAAACTAGCCACTACTCCAGCTTCCACTACTTAACACCCAAGGAGTAACCCGATTTACCGGGACCTCTGTATCTCCTTCAACCTCTGTGAAATGGGTGCGATCAATGGAAGGTGTTGTGGAATCCTGTCTAGGGTTTCCAGAGTAACACCCACAAACCTGCCGAATGTCGAGTTTCGTATCGGTTGAAGAAACTCATATTCCGTAGGCCCGAAGAGTAGCTGCAAGACTTTAAAGGGCCAGAATGCCCTCGAGACCACAAACCAGATCGGATTATAGGCAAACTCGAGCCATCCTAGTTGCAACAACCCATAATTCAACAGCATCCTCACGTCGGGCATGCTGAGCACCACAATCGCGATAAGCGCGGCGGGTATCAACCACACCCAGTATATTGTGCCAATGACAACCAGCATGAACCAAGACACCCACAGCAACCTGAAAGGAGCATGTAGCTCTTCTAAGCCAAGGACGAAGAGGCCCTCGCGTATGACTTCAGCGACGACCAATCCGAATATGACGAGGTAGACGTTGGTCGCCACGCGCGTGGTCTTCAAGAGCAAGCGGTAATCCTGCAAAACGAAGTTGGCGAGAGTGAACCACCAGAGGAGGGAGGCGGTAATAATGAAGAAGATCATCGTTCCCCTCCCTGGACTTTCTCGGTCTTTGATCGGTTTCGTGCAAATTTGGGCGTGATTATTTGGTATGGCGAGAGGATGAGAGTAGGATTGGAGGCGTGTGTCTATTGCCTCTGGCCATACAAGCTTTGAGACGGTTTCTCGCGAGAAATTGAAAGCGGTGAAGAGGCTTGGCTACATGGCATGGTCATCGGAGCCGCCATCCTATTGTGCGCAATGAATATAACGAGCGCTGATACAAAATCCACTGATTGTTCCCTCGTGTCTAGTCCCCCGGAAGCAGTCTTGGGAAGGGGTCCTGGATTCGGATTAGCTTAGTTTCTTTGCTTGTCCTTGTCGATTCTTATTGCTCGGTTGCTGTTCCTATACTCTTTGTCAACGGAAAGTCTTCAAAGGGAGACTAGAATACTCTCAAAACAAAGACGGCCCCAATAGATTGGTAATATGCACATTTCGATCTGTTCATATGTTAAGGTACTACTGTCGTCATGTACACAAAGGCCGGCTTCGGCCCCGTTTACTCCCTGACGAACAGGCCAGCCATGCCCATCCCGGTACCGACACACATGCTCACCACGCCAACTTCTCCGCTTCTCCCGAGGCCATGAATTAAGGTGGCCGTCATTCTCGCACCGGTGGCACCAAGCGGGTGTCCGAGCGCGATAGCGCCTCCATCGGGATTAACCTTGCCCTGCTCCCAGTCCTTCTCCAAGCCCAGCTCCCTCACACAGTAAATAGCTTGGCTGGCGAAGGCCTCGTTGATCTCCCACCGATCCACATCCTTCGCCTCAATTCCGAGTTGGTTCAGAAGCTTGGGTATAGCTAGCGCAGGTCCGATACCCATCTCATCGGGAGCACATCCCACCGTCGTGGCGGCAACGAACTTTCCGATGATACTCGACGTCAACCCGAGCTCCGTCGCTGTGCTCCGTCTCATGAGCAACGTAGCAGCGGCCCCGTCGCTCACCTGACTCGAATTACCAGCAGTACTCGCGCCGTCTTCCTTGAAGGCCGGCTTGAGCTTTGCGAGCGCTTCGAGTGTCGCATTGGCCCTGATCCCATCATCCTTGGTGACCTCGATCTGGTTCTCCTCGCCGATCTTGTTCCCCTGCTTGTCGACCTCTTGAAACCTTGTGCGTACGGGAACGATCTCCTCATTAAAGAGGCCTTCATTCTGCGCTCTCGCCGCCCGGCGATGTGACTCAACAGCAAACTCATCCTGCTCCTTGCGCCCAACCTTATACCTCTGCGCAACGTTTTCGCTTGTGAGACCCATAGGCATGATGCAATCTCTTGCATCCTTAACCGAGCTCTCCCTCAACTCAGGCCACAGGTCTACGGGTATAGCCTTAGAGCCGTAGTTTCTCGTCATACTCTCCATGCCCGCCGCGATACCGACACCGATCATCTCGCCGCGGATCTGGGCGGCAACCGTCGCTATACTCTGCAAGCTACTGCTGCAGGCGCGGTTGACCGTATATAGGGAGGTACTGTTGGGGAAACCGACGTGGTTCATGGCCATGCGGGCGGCCTTGCTACCTCCCAGCTCAGACAAGACTACACCGACTGCGACATCGTTGATGGCTTCGGGCGGGAGGGTTGGGTTTGCGTCGAGGGTGGCACGCAACACGACGGAGAGTAGTTCCTCCGGGTAGGCATCTTTGAGCTGGCCGCGGTACGAGCGGCAGATAGGTGTGCGCAAGGAGGAGAGGATGACGGTGTCGGAGGGGGACTTGGCGAGCACGGAAGAGAGGCCTTTGGGGAGTGCCATCTTGAGCAAGGAGAGACAGCTTTTAAAGGGACGAGCGAGATGAGTACGGTAGATAATTAGTAACTCGTGTAGGCTGCCTATCAATTTGAAGTTAATCTATAATGGGTATCACGAGAAAGATATACACAGAATAAAGAAAGAAAGGAAAGAAAAGAAAAGCAGGGCCACGGACCCCGGGCAAAGAGCCGGAACTTTAGGAGGAATGAATGTGTAGAAGCAATCTTCAAACTGCCGGTCGCCGGTTCCGCAAGGTGGGTAGTGGGTAGTGGGTTACATACCTAGTGAGCAGTGGGCAGTGGGCAGTGGGCAGTGGGCACTCGCAAGTGTGGGGTTCCAGTCACTAAAGGTTCGAGAAGAGGGACTCCCCTAGGTACATGTACGTCACTATACCTAGGTACATACAGGAGCTACATAAATACCTAAGGTACTAAGCCATTACCTAAGCCTCCTCATCCTACCCCCCTTTTCCCCAAGGCAATAGTTGACCTTACTACGGTAACTCCTATATGTGAGCAAGTACACGGAAATCCGTTACTAACCATCGAGTTGGATATACACTCAAACCTGTATACATGCCAGTTATAAAATTTCACAATGATACGAAAACCATCATCCTGGAGCTAATATCTCAATTTGCCCACTGTATACCTGCATACCTTAGGTAAGCTACGTAGGTAATCCATCAAGTCGAGAAACCTTTCATTGGAGCGTCCCTACATTCCTCTGCGCAATGCAAGCAGCTCTGAGCGCCAAATGAAACCAGAGCTAAACGCCCGTGACAGCAAAACGGGGTATAATACATTGCATCGTCCATTTCTCACGGCATCATCAGAGTCCAGGCTGCGGACAACACTTTGAACCCCCCCACACCGTTTCCCGTGCCTCCAAAAACATAACCATTCTCCAACCCAGGGATCATCGCAAGCTACTCTTGGCCGTAACGAATTCCCAGCCCAACCCGACCATTAGCTTCATTCCCACCTCCATATCTCAGTTTCTTAGCCGGACTCGTGAGACCCTCTCTCCGGCTCTCATTAGTCTCGGCGCTACCGCTGAACTTGCGCTTCTCTGATGCGAGCCCAGCCTTATTCAACCCGGCAAAGAGCTTCGATTGCAGCTTAGCAGATTTCTCAGCCGGAGCCGGCGTGCCATCGCGGGATCCAACCGAGCTGGCAACTTCGAAACTTTCACGTGGGTCTCGACGAAGCATCTCCGATGCGGCTTGGCTGGCCTGGCTCTCAAAGACCTCTTCGTCCTCTTCTTTCCGCCGGGAAGCTCGTGATCCCTGCGACATATACGACTGCGTAGCCGCCGCGACCGATTCAAGTGCTGCGCGAGCAAGCTCCTCGTTATCGTCGGCAGAGATAGTGCTCTCCCGGCTCTGGCGACCTCTCTTCTGGACTGGTGTCTCTAAACCATACCGACCACTCCCGTATCGGTTCGGTGGTTCAGTCTGTGGTACTAGGTCAACAGAAGGCAACAAGGCAGAATAATCCCCACGAGCACGCGCCGTGGGCGTAGTGGGGAGCGATGATAAGGACTGAACGCCGCGCGTGTGCCGCGGAGGTACCCGCAGTGCAGGGCGATTAGCTGTTATCGGAGTCGATGGTGCGCTATTATCATGGCTTAAAGCCTGAAGGAGAGCGGCAAATCCAGCTTGGTTGGAGTCGTTATCATGGCGAACATCCCGATGGGCGGATTTGGGTGTCTGTCGTGGCGTTGCTCGATATTGCTGAGGCGAAGTAGCTGCTGGGGTCTTGGGCGTCAGGGCCCCGTGGAACATTCCACCAGGGCTACAAAGCATGTGGAAATGTTCTCTATTCTCACGAATGCGATTGAGAGCCGTATCTAGCTCGTGATTTAGCTTGTCCCGTTCCTCGCTCTGCTGCTGAATGAGCTTGGTGGCTGCCTTGATGCGCTTTTGAAGGGCCTCGTTCTCCTTCACGACGATCTCGAACTGGGCTTGGAGTTCACGGTATTTGATCTGAGTAGATTCGGCAGCGGCATTTAGTTCCCGCCGGGCCTGGCGGGAATGCTCGGTCAAGCGTAATACTTCAACTTCCCGTCGGGTCATATCATGCTCTACCGCGGCTCTCTTCGCATCATCTTCAGCTTGTATACTAAGCAGATTATACTGGAGCTTGTGGTGAGCCGTCTCCATTTTCAGCCTCGCATTTTCGGCGAGGCACGCTTGGACCATAGCACGAAGCTCCTCAGCTGAGGCGTCTGCGATCTGCTCCGAGGTTGGAGCGACAAAATCCAACTTAGAATTGGCGTCTTGCGCGAGGGTTCGAAGCGTCGTGGCTGGGGGAGAAAACAAATTGGCTCTCTGAGAGCTAACATGGCCTAGAGGCAGGCCACCGGCACCGTTGGTCTGGGGAACCTGAGAGGAGGGAGGTGGAGTCAGAGACGAAGGAATGACCTGGGAAGATGGGTTGCGGTCATCATTTGATTCGGTCTTGAACGAAGCGGATGGATCGAGAGGTGAATGGGGCCCTTCAGTAGAGGGAATAGATTGCTGTGATAAAGAATGACGGATGGTCGTGGCATCAGGAGGAGTCGAAGGAATGTGGTCATATTCGCTCTCTACGGCGACGCCGTTCGGGCGAGAGTTGTTTGTATCAGTGTCTGCCGACATACTGCATTCGAGACTAAATTGCTACCACTAGCTGAGCAGTTTATTCAATATTGAGAAGGGTATTCGCTAGGTTTTTAGCGATGGTATCGGCGGTGTGCGACTAAATTGGACACGAAGCGGTAGAGCGGACGGCCTGGTCTATTCTACACAACGCAACGGGCTCTTTTGAATTGAATCAAAAGAGGTCGCAGAAGGTTTAAAGAAGAGGAGAGGGAGGGTATTGGAGGAGGCACGATTATCCCATCAGACTTGTTGACGGTAGTGAGTGGAATGAAGAGTGAGGTAAAAGAAGCGAGGACGTTTGCGTGGAAGTGGAGAAGTGTGATGTGGATGGGAAAAGTTCGAAACCTTTGAGCAATTGAGTGCTGGGCGGGTTCCACCCAGCGACCGGCACCTGCTAGCAATTCATTAAATATGGAAGGCTGGCACGGCCCACTGCTGAAAGTCAAGAGGTTGAATGCGCTAAACCCGTTGGGCAAGTACCTAACAGCCTGGAGGATACCTACTACATGTATGTAGGTACCTAACCGCCGTTAGGTACTTTCAACCCCATAAATATTTGGTATCCGCCCCATTGGATACTTAAGGTACCGCAGCGGGAATTACAGGTTACCAACAACGATTATATACGGTAGGTATCTAAGGTTACAACCCATTTTCCCTACTACCTACCACCATTTAGTTGGAGGGGAATCGTTTTTCGTATGCCAATGGTCTTTCGTGTAGAATTGGAAAACGCTCTTTTTTTTTTTTTTTTTTTTTTTTTCCCTTGCGACTACAAGATTACAAGATTACAAGGAAACTATTGCCTAGATACCTACTACACTTAAAGACCTGGAGACCTGGGAAGGCCTGGAAGACTTGGAAGGCCTGGAAGACTTGGAAGGCCTGGAAGACTTGGAAGGCCTAGAAGACCTAGAAGATTTCAAGACTTCAAGAATTAGAGGGAAAGGATAGAAGCCAGATCGAAGGAAAGAAGGAAAGCCTAATATAAGGCAGGTAGTTATACGAATATGCGTAACGCGTATTACGGCAACAACAATAATAGTATTGGCACAGCAGGAAACATTATCCTGAGAGAACCTTATCAATTGTTATAGGGATAATCATTATATGCAGAATCAATCGTTTCTCAATCTTACCGTTTGCCGCTACTGTACCTACGGTAGGTACCTAATCTAATATCCACGGAATTGCGGGATCGCCTCCTTCAAGGTCTCATGACGCACTTAACCTCATTCCTCTCCTTGTGATATAATACAGTTTCTGGTCATATACCTCCTCGCAAGAATCGTAGTTCGGTGTATTGGCACTCCTTATTCATACATTGTTATTAGTATAATACGTGTGACTGCTTTTCGTAACCTTTATCCCCCCCGCCCTTTTTTGATACACTCCGCAACGAGTATGCATTCTCGAATATGAAATGCAACCAACTCCCTTATGACCTCAATGCGTAAACCGGCCTGGTATCTCTATCACTACATGAGTACGCCGTTGAGGTATCGCGTCGTGACCGCCCTGGACGCCTGGACAAGAAACTGCGCGCATCTTTATTATGTACCCTCCCTTCCAGTCTATTAGAAATTAGTCGACCTCGTTTAACGTCTCCTCTTCAACTTCGCCAGATTTCGCCCTCCACTCGGCCATCTCTGCAACTGGGACACGACCCCTGAGCCATCGGAGCGTCGCTTCGGTTCCACGTTCAAGTACATTCCACCTAGGAACTCTGAAGCGGTTTCCCGTAACCTCCAGTCTCTCGAGGTTTCCCGTGCCTCCTAAAAGTCCGATTCGGGGATTCAGGTGCGCAATTTCGTTATTGCTGGCATCCACCACTGTCATTCCTTTGATGGCTTCAGGTTCTAGGTCTTCTAGGCGGTTATTGGAGATGAGTAAGACAGTAAGACTAGGGAAGAACTCTCGTAGGGTCGGGAGTTTAACTATCCTGTTGTGCGAGAAATCCGCCTTGTGAAGGTTCGGTGCACACAGGTTTGTGGTAAGCGGAGCAAGACTCGTGATAAAGTTCGATGCCAGAGAGAGCTCTCGGAGAGCCGTGAGATCAATCGGCTCTGTCAACCAACTCTCGCCCGTGAGCTGATTTTGTGCCATTGAAAGCGATGTGATTGTATCGGTGAAGAATGATAATGAATTCGGAAATTGAGTAAATGTATTACGTTGAAGTCGCACCTCGCGTATGGTATGAGTTACTGCGATCTTGGAGCAGACGACCGGGTGCAATGAAGATGATTGTGTGTCCGACCGGTCGAGAAGACCGCCGGGCTTAATAGGCCACGTTTGGCTACTCACAGTGTGTGAACGCGACCGAGCTGGAGAGTGAGGCGCTGAAGTCGGTGGCGTAGCAAAATCATCGTAGTCTGAACGTCCTTCGTCATCGTCATCATCATTTACCGGAGCGCCTGCATCTGCGTCGCGAGTCGTAGGTGGAACGACTGAGAATCCATTTCCGAACTGCTCAACACTGCTGGTTTCGGTCTGGGCTAGCGGCTCTAACCTTGCCGCCAATGCATCTTTTAACTCTTCTGTTGTTAGTGATGTGAACTTCTTATCCCTTAGGGGATTTCCAGTAATTCTTAGCATTGCAAGACTGTCCATTCTGGCGATCTCGGGGGGTATAACTCGAATATCATTACTAGTAAAGTCAACATGTCGCACATTCTCGAGATTCGTGAAGCCTTCTGGAAAAGAGGTGATACTATTCTCTTCCGCATTAATAGTAAGGAGGCTGGTCCAAGAGCTCATGTCAGGAAGCGATGAAAGACGGTTCATGGACACAGTGAGTTGATGGAGCGACGGCATTTCAAGAGGCTGAGGGCTGTCTGCTATCATTTGTATCTGGTTGGCCGCTACATCGAGGATTTGAAGCTGAGGAAAACCCTCAGCTCCGGGACCGATGAGCGTTCCGGACAGCTTGTTCTTTCGGGCCAATAATTCAGTGAGGGGAAGCTTCGATAGACCCTCAAATGGCAAAGTCTCGAATGCGTTCTCGTTTAAATTGAGCATACGGAGGCGTCCTAGCTTATCAATGCCATCTGGAAGCGACGAAATATTGTTTCCATGAAGGTCAAGAATTTCAAGGTTCTGCAGATTGGCGAAATAACTGTCCTCCATGCGGCCATAAAGAAGATTATTACCGAGCTTCAGATCTCGAATTGTAGTCAGCTGCGAGATTACCTCTAGGCAGTTGTTTGTGAGCTTATTCGACGCCTGATGAGATTATCAGTATATTTTGCATATGACACTCGAGGGAAGATGAATACTTACCAGGTTTAAGGAAGTCAGCAACTGAAGACGTCTTAAACCCATAGGTAAAGCTATCAACGTGTTGCCGTGCAAGTCCAGAGACTCTAATCCTCCGAATAGGTTGCCTTCGCTATCCTCTTCATCCGCAAAATCGCTGGGATCAATGTCGGGGAAGATGGCATCGTCAATCGTCTCCAACTCGTTGTCAGCCGCCACGAATCTAGTTAGGTCCACGCTTTCGGCCCATGTGCTACCAGCACGATCCACGGACTCCAAGTCGTACATTTTCAAGACCTCTGTCGGAATCTGCTTGAGGCCCATGGCCGCAATATTAAGCCTTCCAGTAGTTCTAGCGGTATTGATTCGTGTTTGCATAACTTTACGGTTCTCATCCTCGAATTTGCGCTGGCCGAAAGGATCGTCAGATAGCCCAAAATCGAACGTAGTGTCCGTAGGAATGACGGGTGTCTCCTCAGTATCAGGAATCTTGGTCCCCGAGGCTTGTCGGAATGCAGCGCGCTTCGCAGCCTTCGCCTTTGCGATCTGCTCTCGCAACAGAGCGGACGACTTTCGAGTTGTGGAGATAGGCGCTTCCTCAATCGAGTCTACTGTCAGCGCCGTAGAAGTAGTAGAAGCGCTTGATAGATTGCGGCCATCTCCAGATGTACTAGATGACTTGGCGGACGCAAGCGAAGCCTTACGAGAAGGACTATGGGGCATCTCCGATAATGGCTTTCCTAAAGACGGAAGAGACGGTTTCCTATACAAGTTGTTCATTGAAGCCCTCGTTTTCAGGGGACGGGCAGCAAGCGTTTTCGACCCTTGTTTGGAGACCGAGGCGTCGAAATGCTTAGTTGGACTAGGAGTAGATGGTCCTACCGAAGCTGATAGTGAAGATCGAGAGGGGACCTTGTTCAAGCTAGGTCGTGCGCTGAAAGTTGAATGACTTTTGCTGGCGGGAGTCCTTAAATTGACAGCAGAGGCTCTCTTCGTTGGAGTCCCTAGGACGGTTGATAGAGGTGGCTTATAGGTATTGGTAGAAGCCCGGAAGTTAGTGTAGTGGTTCTCCGGTTGACCTGCGCTAGATCCTGGCCGACTAAGCGATCTGGCTGAGCGGACAGTTGAACCATCGGACTGGTAGCTAGAGCCAGGTCTCGAGGCGGGCCTCGATCTTGATCCCACGCTACCTTTCGATTGCGGTCTTCGTGGCGGCTCCATCTCGAAAAAGTTGCTGCCACGTCGCTTGAAAGCAGGAGAGGAGGGTAACTGGGCTAACGTCTCAATTGTTCTCTCGGTAAGCGAGGGACGAGGCTTTCTTGGCTGCGACATTAGAGCGTCAAAAGTAAGACCTTCATCGGTAGACCTTGTCAAAGGTGGAAGCGAGTCGACGGCAATATCATCATCGTCGTCGTCGTCGTCGTCGTCGTTCCCCTCTGGCGTCAAGGTTCCTCGCGTTGATACTGTGGGAGAAGCAAGAGCCAGTTGACCGGACGGTCGTCTTCTAGGTATTGGGGGTTTCTTGAAAGTGTCATCACGGCTATCTCGATTATTCTGTGCGGTGACCTGTCTGGACCCACGCGAGGCGCTCCGATTCCTAGTGCTGGGATTTTGACGGTTGTGTTGTGAGCTTACAGGGGGTGCATTTGACCTCAGCGTTTTGCGTACCGTTGTTGTACTGAGCTGTTCTTTAGAGGGTGTCGGGCGTAGCCGGGGATTCCGGGGATTGTTGCCGGCAGTTGCAGGTTGAGCCGGACGGCCGCGTGTCGGTTCGGAAGGTTGCTGAGTCTGAGGAATAGATGTAACAGCCGATACGCTGGATCGAGGTAGAGGAAGACGCGACGTGGGTCTGGGGATAGCGCTGGTTCTGCTGCCAACAGTGCCGGGTGGACGTTTCTCGTCCATCTTGACGGCGTAGCCCGAGTTAAGATAGTGAGAGCATCGGTCAGATTCCTAATACTCGAGTCAAGCGATGGCGACAGTGACAGCGATGACGACCGTAGGCAAAGACGGCGTGGAAAAGCGTCGAGTCCGTGCAATACGATACAGCTCAAGAAAGGGGAGGGACAGTTGCAAGAACAAAAAAAAACAAAATCCGAAGTCAATATTGGACTTCGGATTATTATTATGAACCCTGCTTACTTGCTGGACAGGGTTAAGAAGTATGACCAATAATCAACAGGAGAGATCACAATCTCACTTTCTTTGGAGCTGGTTCTGCTTGGGGGGGGGGGGGGTCAAAGCGCTGATAATTAGGTAGCTACCTGGATCAGGGAAGACATCGCCCACTGCAAAGACGGGCCGCTAAGGGACCTCAGTTAGCTTGGAGACCCGCGTCTGGCGCCACTTTGTTAAAAGATAATTGCTACGCGTTCACGACGTGATGGTTGGGCAGGTGGGCAGGTGGGGTTAGAGGACATACCCCAGCAACTTGATATCCAATGTGCCGCTAGCATCTCGCTTAATCGATAGTGCCCTTGCAGCTTGCAGATACCAAGTACAGTAGCGTATTTCACCCCTGACTGTACCTGGACGCTCCCGGGGTTGACGGGTGCCGATGGTTGGAAAAAGCCCAGTTCACTCGATAAAAGGAGAGAGTCTACCTAGGTAGTCTATTCGAACAATTATACTGCATCACTGCATTTGCAAACTGCATGTACAAGAGGCAAACACTGGTAAAGACGCATATCGTCAGCCTTGTAATCAATGTTTTATCAATGTCTTGCGAGTATTTGCAGAATATTGGAGTGGTGCATATAAGTGACGGAAACCCGATAATTTAAGGGGGACTGAGAACTGTGAAGAGGCCTATCATTGGACACACGAACTAGGTATGCTCTATGTAACACTGGGCATGTCCAACCTTCGGGATTATCTTGCTGGACATTGGAGGAATTATGCAGTGCGACCATTCTGCCTTTTTGCATCGGTTAGTCTTGTCTTGTTCAATCATCATCCTACCCTTCCACGTTAATGTTATGTCAATGGGCAACTATAAGTCAACATGTAACCTTGGAAGTCTTCAGGAATTTATTGCAGCTCTCTGAGACATCGTCATCAATATCTCCAGCCTAGTTGCCTCCCGAGACTTCCATTACCCGATAGCCTGTCGAATCGTATCAGAGGCAGACGGCTAATGCAGCCACCCCTGAACCTATCCTAGGTATCGAGTCCAGCCCTACGCGAAGTTTAATACCCCACAGACCAGAAAAATGGAGAGGCTAGTGATGGCGTTCACCCGTGCTTGGAGGAGCATCATCTTTCCAGTCAAACCTAACCGCATGCATAGACCAGCACCTGTACGCACTACCAGTAGGAAAGTGACGTGGTTTTTATAGTTTGAGGGTAGTCAGTGTTGGACTGGACCCCCCAATGGCAAGGCGTCGTCGGGAATCCGGGAGCATCGAGTTTCCGGTCAGCACAAGGTACAAGGTTGTCGCCTTATAGATTAGGACCGTGAAGAAACGGTAGCAGTTCTTTGGCGACATTCTTTCCTTGCTTTCTGATGTCACCTCTCCAATAACCATATGGAAATCTGGTTTGAACACGGTGTCTTTGCTTCTCAGGCCCTGAGGGGAGTACTATTCAGCAATTGCGGAACACGAAGATATGGTTACATTATGAGCCTGGAAGAACAAACTAGCTCAATCTTTCCTCGCTAAGGTTACAAGTAGTACCGTTGGCTAAGGTAGTTTAGAAACGCCAAGATACGTTTAATGGTGGCTTTGAACGCATTCTACAGTCAATGATAGTTAAAGAAGCCATGGAATGATGAGATACCCACTCCTCCATCCGAGAAGTTGTCGGTATTGGTTCCTCTCAGTAAGTGCTAATTTAACTGGAGTACCTGATGGAGATGTGCACTTGGGTTGACTCTTGCGCTCATCTAGCCTAGCAGTTATACTCAGATTCACCCGCCGTATGAGGACGGGCGGCCATTCCTCACGGGTCCAGCAAGGAGTAAACGAGCAACAGGTAAGAAAGAGGTTGGGAGTTGATACGGAACCACGGCCATATATTATCCCTGGAATTTCATGGCAATAACCAGCGTGGCGTCAATCTGTCTCTAAATAAATCGACTTTTATGGGCCAGATTAGATTAAGCTGCCCAGAAAGATGCGATATATTCTAGGAGTAAAATTCAGTATTTGTTGCCATAGAAGGTGTCTGTATCTACCATGTTTCCAAAATGAATGTCAGAGGTCTGGCTTGTCAGGGTTCGGTCTGAGACAGCGTAGACAAAGGAGTCGTTTCCCATATATACCAGGGGCTAGCTACGTTAGGTTTAGAGTTCCTTGCGGAACAACAGAGCTCGTACCCCTTACCTATGGTTGGCATCGTGACAACGAAGGCCCTTTCTCCCCTTGATCGAGAGAAGTTGGAACTTCAGAAATTTCAGGAGAAACAGAACTCAGTTATTTCCAACTAGTCATATTTAAAGCCTAGCAAATCATCGAAATGAAAGGTACAGAGAAGCTCTTATCTTTGGCTAAACTGGTTCATTTCATTAACGTTCATATACACCTGAACGAGTACTTGATTCTAACTAAGGGGGCTATCGACTCTGCTAAGAGCCTGTCATGGAGAGCGACTGTAGCAAAGTATTACTATATGCTATTGAAGAAATGGAACAGGCCTGGAGCCATGTTGGCGAGACATGGCAGTCATTATCAGCTTCTCAGTTTTTCTGTATAGTAACCTTAATAATATCAGGGATACGATGGAACTGGAATAAGCGCGACACATTCATGCTCGAAAGCATGCATCTGCCTTCCGGTATAATAGATTGTAGTCACAATAGAGTGGAATACGCGTCCTTGACGGAAGGGGCAGAGAAATTCTCCTTAGAGATTCATGTAAATTTATTTCATGTCTTCATGAACTTGGCCGCAAGACTGTTGGACGCTTTGAAAACTCCTAAGTATTAAAAACAATGCTATTCTTCCTCAACGGTTCCTATTGGTTCCCGGCACTATGGTTATGCTGATATATAATCGTTGCAAGTAGATGTTTGAGGTATTATGGGACGCCCTTACAGCATGGGAAATCAGTTCGAAACGTACGTACGTACTTAAGAGTATGAATGAAATGAATGCACCAGTGCGTAGCGTCATAACACATCATTTCAAGTTTGCATCTCATAACATCCAGTGTAAAGATGGCAAGCGTCTATGGCGGCCTTTGCGACTAAATTACCACATCAAAGTAACATGTATTCATAATTGGACTTGAAATCAGATTGACTCAATGGTAGATTGTGTCGTGTAGTTAGAGAGTTAGTAGAGAATTAGAAGAGAAGACATGTCCTATGAGAACTCATACTCCTTAGTCTAACGGGCTTGATGTCATATTACAATTGTTGGATCTGACATACAGATACTTAGATCGGGGAATAATATAACTGAGTTTGCGAGTTCACGACGTATGATGCGATGATTGATTAAGGATACATCAGATGGTATACGAGGTGCCATGATTGTAACCAGGTAATCAGTTATCCCTTCTCAGCCTATTCCCACGATTGTCACTTTAGGCGGCGATCATTGCAAAACACTTGCATTGATGAGACTATTCTTAGTATCGGTTAAATATCCATGTTGCAATCGGTCGCCGAATGGGGCAACAAGTAAAAATGGTTATAAAAGCTGGGTCACGCTGCATCTCTCTTTCAGAAAGGAGAGAAAAGAAGAAAAAAGGCGTATTGTCGTTATCAATCCATCTCGCCATGCATTTCTCCTCATTTTTTCTGTTTGCCTTATTCTCCGGCGCCATGGCAGCGAAGCGCTTCCATGTGCCGGAACCAGCTAGAGTTCGCGACGAACCAACGGCGACGGGATGTACATCTTCTGCACTCGCCACCCAAGAGACCATTAACAGAGGAAACGAAGGAATATGGCACATGAGGGCAAATATATCAGATTTGCACGAACTTTATAGATTCAAGCAGACCGACTGGCTCGACAACGACAAAACAGCAGTGCTTAACAAATGCGGCAGTATCTGCTTGGAGGGTAACGATACTGCCAACCCGGGAAAGTGGCTGCCGAGTGAGAAATACTTCCAAGGCGCATTTGTCAATACTCCGGGGGGAAACCCACCAGACCATATTGACTGGCAATGTGCATGTTATGATCGAGCAGTGACGCAAAACGATCTCACCGCCGGGGGAGGAGTTTGGAACAATGCAAATCCAGGGAGCGGAACCAGTAAGTGACGTCTTTTTGCTTTTTATAGATGGGTCTTCGTGTACCTTCGTTAATTGCGAGCTTGCAGTAATCAACCGACAGTGTTGAATGGGCGCTCTGTAAAAGGGGCGCTCGCTGGGATAGCCGGGGGCTGCGGCAAACGGCCTGAAGTCAGTGCAGTTAGATACCGGTACCTAGGTGTTTGATCGTTGGGCGGGAGAACCACTCGGAAGTCGAGCTTGCTGTTACCTAATTTCTATTAACATATATAGGAGGTAGGTAGTGAATGAGACGAAGTACCTACCTCACTTAGTGCACTTGAGTGAGATGTATTTGCCGGTCTGAATTAAGGGCAATTCTTCAGCAAAATTATGAGTCTTAGATGAGTTCAAAGACAGGGCTCTTTTCTCTTATCTCGCCCAATGAATGTTGGACCTGTTGGTTCATATTATACGACGTATGTGGCTCTTCAATGTGACGGTGCACTGGCCGATTCAACGGATGGTATCGTAAAATGAAATATTACCATCCAATCATATCTGGCTGTCACGTTGTTATTCTGACTCTTTTGAGGGCCCCTAGTGTCTATGGAAACACGAAGTTGTCAGGGATCTCCTCGACAACATACGTGTTCCCATGGCCGCTGTTAGGTTTGCCTTGCACTACAAACGGCTCAAGTTCCTTTCGTGTGCTTCGGCCAAGATATAGAAAATTACGAGTACATCGTCCTTGAGGACTTTTGAACATGTGAAAAGTCTTCCTCAAAGGCTAGGCATTTAAGTTCTATTCTGAGCGTTGCATCTACCTAGAATGCTATAGTTTTTTGAAGATTATCGCACCCATTTTATGAACCCTCCCATTCATTACCCATCTAGAGTAATACTCAAGCTATCTCGAGCAAGTTTGCAGTCAAAATGGTACTTGCCCTCAACGCGGAGACCCTTAACGGGCTTTGCTCTAAAGATCAGCTCGAACTACTTGACGCTATTGACCATTTGCGCCTCCAGGGTATTGATCACTACATTTCTCTACCGCAGATTATTGTATGTGGCGATCAATCGTCAGGCAAAAGCTCAGTTCTCGAGGCCATCTCGGGAGTCCCATTTCCAGTCAAAAGTAACCTCTGTACTTGTTTTCCCACTGAGCTGGTCCTTCGACGCGCAGCCGATACTGGCGTGACTGTCTCCATTATCTCCGATGATCCCCCAAAGACCCCAACCCAAGATGATCGGCACAAATTTCACGAAGAACTTGGAGGATTTGAGGGATTTCCGGATCTTGTTGAAAAGGCCAAGGTAGCCATGGGGATTACGGCGTCAGGGAAAGCCTTTTCAAAGGACCGCCTGCGTGTCGAGATTACAGGTCCTGACCGCCCTCATCTCACTATCATCGACATGCCGGGTCTCATTCACTCAGAGACGAAATCACAGAGCTTGGCAGATGTTAAGCTGGTTCGAAAGGTGGTGAAGGGCTACATGAAACAACCGCGAAGCATCATCCTAGCCGTTGTCTCTGCCAAGAATGACTTTGCAAACCAAGTGGTACTGAACTTCGCTCGAGAGGTAGACAAGAGAGGTAGTCGCACCAGTAAGTAACGTCGACAGTTCCTTTTTGCTCCTTCCGGTCTGTCTTAGGAGCTAAAACTTCCTAATCAAGCTGATTTAGGAGTTGTTGCTCCCCAGACATGCGTACAAACTCATAAACCCCTTTCTCAGAGAGGTAATTACTGACTTTTGTTTCAGTGGGCGTGATCACGAAGCCGGATACCTTGGTTGAAGGTTCCGGCAGTGAAGCACTCTACATCTCCTTAGCCAGAAACAACCAAGTCAATTTCGACCTTGGTTGGCACGTCCTCAAGAATCTTGACTCGGAAACTCAAAAGGGGTCGTCACTTCTGAGCCATCGAAACGCCGAGGAGGCTCTCTTCTTTTCCAATAGCACATGGAATGAACTCCCCTCATCGATGCTTGGGATTAACGAGTTAAGAAAGAAGCTCAGCACCGTGTTACTGCGACAAATTGCCCTCGAGCTTCCAAGTCTGATCCGCGAAATTAATCTGAAGCTAAATGAATCACGCGAGGAGCTTGAGGAGCTTGGAGAGCCACGGCGCACCCTCGATGAGCAACGACTTAAGCTCCTACAAATCAGCGAAGAGTTCCAGTCACTCGTCGAACGTTCCGTTAGTGGGACATATAATGGTGCGTTCTTCGAAGATGCCGAAACCTCTCAAGGATACCAAGAGCGGATTCGCGCGGTAATCCAGAACATGAACAAGGGATTTGCAGATGAGCTTGTGAAACACGGCCACAGACGTGAGATTTCAAGCGGGAACAGCAAGCCTTCGACGAATCCGGAGTTCGTTACCAGGGACAAGTTCCTTGATCACGTTGAGAACATAATGCGAAGAACCCGAGGCCGGGAGCTTCTCGGAATATTCAGCCCTATGGTCGTCGCTGACCTATTTCAACAGCAATCTTCCCCATGGGAAAAAATTGCACAGGATCATGTGAAGAAATCCTGGGATGCAGTTGGGGATTTCTTGGAACTCGTCGTCGCATACGTTGCGGATGCATCAATCGGCGATGCTCTCATCGACAAAATCTTCCAACCGGCTCTTAACAGGCTGCTCTTGAGCGCTAAAGCCAAGGCCAGCAAGCTGCTAGATTCACATCGACGTGTCCACCCAATTACCTATAATCAAGCATACGCCGAGACTATTAACGCCGCCGAGACTATTAACGGCTATCGCAGTCATCCAAGAGAGGAGATTTCGAAGATTGTTGGCGATTTCTTTGGTCTAAATCATATTAACGGATCGCAATACATCAACAATTATCAGAACCTCAGTGGACTTGTTGATAAGTTAGCCACGCGTACTGAGCCGAACATCGAGCGCAAAGCAGCTTCCGATGCTCTCGATCGAATGCTTGCCTACTATAATGTTTGTGTTCCTGCTTACAATATCTAACACTGGTTGTCAATAGCTAACGATATCAACGCTCTAGATCGCCATGAAGCGTTTCATCGACAGCATTGCCACCGAGGTCATCGAACAAAAGATCCTCATGCCTCTGTCCAACATCCTCTCCCCTGTGGCTGTCTTCAAGATGTCGCCAGACTTAGTGGAACTGATTGCGGGGGAGTCTCAGGAAAGCCGGAAGAGACGAGAGGGGTTGACCAAGAAGATTGATGTTCTTCAGAAGGGATTGAAGACTTGTGAACATTTCATGGATGCCAAGCTAAGAGGTAACAACCCGATCTTTCCTCATTCTGATACGGAACCAACATTTAACATCTTATGTAGGCGAGCCGCTCTTCCGCAAGCAAGAGGCCCAGACCAAGGCGGACCTAGACCACAATGAGGAACTTACACAATTCCTGTCTGTAAACGGCTCCGAAACGGATGACGAGTAGAAGGAGCAAGATGAAAACCCCGGGCTACAGTTTCATAGCTGTAAAATGCATGATACACAATCTCACCTCTACGGGAATGTAGAGTCTGCCAATATGTCATGTTCTGCCTGCATTGAATATGTACTTCGGTATTTCGGTATTAATCCAATATGATTGATTTCTTATACTGATTTACCATAGCACCTCTGGGCTTGAGATAACTGAACCGAACCCTTATCTATGGAGACGAGACATTCGCTAAGAACATGAACCCATCTGAGGTACCTATCGAATGTAATTATTAACAAGCAGCTATCTGCTAAATTATTACATGTCTCTACATATATATTCTTTTGGCGTCTTCGTGAGCTGACACCCCTGTAATGCAATTCCTAACCATGCAATCCCTCCGCTTTAGTGGTATTGCCGGTCTAGTTTCATCTCACGATCTGTAATCAGTCTCGGTTTTAGGTCGACCCCGTGCCTCGAGATGCTCCCTTTCGGTACCATATTCATACCGTATGCATATGATGTATGTCGAAGAACCAATAAATGCTTGAATTTATAGCGGAAAATTCCAAAAAATCAAAGTGGGTATACAGCGCCTCGACCATGCGGATGCAAAAACGTGATCCTCCAATTCGTCTGTCGTCTGTCGTCGTGTGAGTCATTCATCGTCCAGTCACCGACCTAGGAGCCAACCCATCTTCTTGCCTCCATTTCCTCCCTTTTCCTCGGTCTCATCAAGTTCCAGTCGATATCGCCGGACGCTTCCAGAGTCGTCATCAAATCCAACCCGTCTGTTTGCTTTAGGCACAAAGCAGTCCGGGACTATGTGCTTCATGAACCAACCCTTGACACCCCGACTCGCAGCATCAATGGCAGCATATTCGAGTCGCCGCGTATGGTCACTCGTCCAGTAATGCGTGGTTTGCGGGGGAGGAGGGTACGATGGCCCAGCATCTTGAGCATTCTCACCCTCTCCAAGACTACCGGAGAGCGACTCTGGAGGTGGAAAATAATAGTACGTAGTTGGCTGCTGCTGTGAGTGGCTTGAATGCAGAGGCTGCGCACTAAGACGTTTTAGACGCGGGTTTGGAGTTGACTTTGTGGCACGACGGACGGAAGGCCGTGTTCGTGGTCGGGTCTGGGAGGAGGTTGTGGACATTGTAGAATTGCGTCGTTGAGAAGACTCGGACGCGATAGACCTGGTTCTGGGATGGATGGACTCATAACCAGAGTCATGGCGCAGAATTGGCTTGAATTCGAATGCGTCCTCTCTGCGTGAAGGTGGCTGCTTCTCGACTGTAACAGGCGCTGTTGTGGGTTCATACAACTCGATATCGTGAAAGCTATGGTATGTGGTGTCAGAGGCGGCGACACTAGTGGCCGATTGGGACCTTTGGAGGTTCGCAGGTAATGGAGAGAGCCGTGACATCTTGGCAAGTTTGACTGTTTTCCCGACACATAGAAGAACTGCCGTCTCAACATCGATTGAATCCTCGTGTTCGTAAGATATGGGACATTGAAGAGAATAAAAAGCAGTCAAACCCTATTAAAAAGGGGTATAGATGATTTGTCTTAATGATGAGAAGTGATACCGTAGACAGAGGAAGCGTTGCCGCGGTGAAACAAGAGATACAGAATAGATGGTCAGGGAGGTAGAATAAAGTTGCGGTCTGAGTCCAATTTACTCCAATGGAGCGAAGTGTATGAATCCAATCTGCAGTGGATAATACGGTCAGGATAGCGCCGGTGGATACAGATGAATCTTTCTATGTCTGCAGACCGATGCCGATGTGCGTTCTGGCGCCGGAGGTTATTGTGGTACGGAACCATCAAGACACCGCTGCTAAGGAAGCATAGAGTTGCTTCCCACTATGCAGTTGCGGGAACAAGCGACAGCCCAGCCTTGTAATTGGACAATTCGGATGAGGTCAACGGCGACTGAAAACAATATGTATGTAAATCCGTAGCAGTGCGCAGATACCCACAGATAATGGGGGTCAGGGCAAGCCAAATGTAAACGCTTGTGAGCGATACACACGGTATGAAATAGAGTAAATGGGCGTCCGCCTTCAAAACCTTGATTTCGCCCTCCGTAGTCTTGCAGGGCTAACGATAGTTTTATTGAATGTTTATTTTCAAATTTGTTGGGTGAAGAAGCGGTCTGGCGTCGCTTGTCTCGTTTAGGAACCAAAGGCAATTATCGTGACCGACGTGACCCCGCCGGTGCACCAAGGACCCCACGCCGTTCACCGTCGTTCAGCGCAGTGATGACGGAGTAGAGTATGGGGGACCGGCTTCCAGGAGAAAGACCCTGGGTCTGGCTAACCTCCAGTGGTGCGAAATTTCCAGATCGTTGAAGAAACCGACAATCTACAATCCCTGGGAATGGGTATTAATGATGATGAGCGAGGCGGGAGGGGAATATCCTTAAAATATCGGCACCCGCATACGACTTGGCAATGCTGGCCTGAGATTCTTTTACTGAATGATTTTATGCCGTGTGCCTCGTGGCTATCCGAACAGAACGATCATAGCCCTTGCATCTAACGTGCATGCAGACCAGGACGGAACGGCCCTAGTCTTTTCAGATTGGCGATGGGTGGTTGATGGGTTGGGTATGTAATCCGATGTCGCTGGCGATGCTAATAGATACCCCAAACCTCAGTCTCACTAGCGAGGATTAGGCTTGTCTTGGCGATGGAAGCGGTAACGAGGATCTAGGACTCCGTATGAGAAAGGTTTGATAAAATTGAGAAAGGGTCACAGGATATCTAACTCGGGGGGTATTTAGTGGTTATTATTTGACTCGGCGTCCCTGTCACTATTTTCAGAAACTCGTGCGAGGTCCGGAATTTCACATGCTTCTGCTTCTTTTCCAGCTCCCTGCTGTGCCATTTGTCCATATTGATGAGAGACCGGGGGTAGCGTGGCTCCCGATCCCGCGCGTCACAAGGGTGGCTTGGGTTACCCATCATAAGCTGTATTTGGCGGTATCACCTGGCGCAATTTCAACCAATCGTCTTTTGTGCATGTCACTCAGCTTGACGGACCAGCCAATAATGGCATGTCGCGTACCTGTTGATGAAACCCTGTCAGAAGGCTATTTTATCCCCTCCTAGGGTCCTGCTGCAGCTCTCCGGGCCCACTCAGGCACGCTTGCTTGCTTTCTAGACTGTCCGAAGACTTCTTCCAATGATATTCCGTCCAAATATTGGACCTCGGGCATTCTGCTTTGCATGAGCCGGGAGAAGAGGTTAATGCGAACAAGGTCCGGAGAAGACAGCCGTCTCACGCACTTTACAGACAGGACCCTAGACGAGACAAGGGTGTTTACGCGCGATGAGTTGGTGTCTTAAGTAAGCTCAGGCCAACCTGAGGTATGGTGCTTGATAACCTAGCTCTCGAATACCACCGGATCGTCTCCCCGCGCTGATGTCCATCGGACGACGGGTATGCCACGGGGAGAGACAATTCTAACCCACAGGCTTGCCGATACAGATCATACCCAGTTGTTTCCGACAGTCTGTCAATGTCGCCAAGTCTGTGTGACGTGTTTCAGCATGGCCCTTATGCAGTGATACAAACGGAATATGTCTTCAAGAATCAGGCGTGAAACATCCACATGCAATCCAAGGTGTTGAAAATGTCACTTTTGCATCTTGGGGCGAAAGGGACACGCGCAACATCGTTAGGCCGGCAAAGCAGATTAGATGTGAACAATAAATTTTATTATGTGTAAAAGAAAAACAATTTTTATAGAAAATAAGAAACACCCCAGAAAGATGCCAAGATGTTTCAATCGTCACCACACACACAAGACACACACACCAAAAAAAAAGGCGGTGGCTATAGTGGCTTTAATACCTAGGCGGGTAGTGTCTAGGGCTCGCATGTATATATTCTCATAGCTACATATGGAATTGACTGCTTACCTTCCATTTATGCATTTCAAACATCTTGAAGTCGGGTCATGGCACTATTCTGTTCATGTGAATATCTCAACCCGCAACTCGGTAGAGTATCTTACAGCAATGCCGAGGTTCCTACTCCAACGCCCAAGTTTGAAATGAATTCAAGAGCATTGTTTGAACATTTCCCCCACGTAAGTAGTGAATCTTCACAGGACTTATTGCGACG
The DNA here is from genome assembly GCA_022497025.1 of Hypoxylon sp. FL0890. Classification (NCBI taxonomy): domain Eukaryota; kingdom Fungi; phylum Ascomycota; class Sordariomycetes; order Xylariales; family Hypoxylaceae; genus Hypoxylon; species Hypoxylon sp. FL0890. The sequence continues at coordinate 393,941 of MU386560.1, read as the reverse complement.
CTTCCCGGCCGAGGCAGTACGTATTCCGCAGGTGTTAGGATGTGGGCACCTCGAGGCAACCTAAAGTACGTGAAATGGTACTCAGGACATACATGGCATTCTACTGATCAATGTTGCCAGGCCTTTGTGTAGTAACAAGAGTCAACACATAAACGCGTGAAAACCATCTTCTCGTCAACGTCCCAACTATGATTTCGAAGCTAAGGTGACCGTGACGTAGTGTTAAAAGGGTGTAAGATGAAACTCGCCTGAGAGCTTTATCCTATGTATAAGATTCGAATATAAGATAGAGGCGGCAAGCAGCTCAGTTTATTCCTCGCTATCAAGTCCCCCTTTAGTTTCCCTTTTCCTTTTTTACATCTTTTCTCCTCCCCCTTCTCTTTTCTTTTTTTTTTTCCTCTTTGCTCTTTTAGCAGGGGCCGAGTCGTACACAGTATTATATACCTAAGTATACGTCTGTTTGAGAACATACTTAAATGGTCTGAGTGTATTAGCTTATTAACTTTTAACTAATCCCTCTTATATAAAGGCAGATTTTAAGATGGAAATCTTTAACTTTATATTATATCAGAAACGATTTAATATCGTCCCTGTTAAAGGTTTAACCTGTCAGGGTTTAATTTAAGATATTGTAAATAAAGGAGTCGTTTTTATATATACTAAAAGTTAGGTAATTAGGTTTAAAATTTCTTACGGAATAATAGAGCTTATACCCCTACCTATGGTTGGCATCGTAACAATCCTGCCGTCCCATCCGATGATATTTAAATTCAAATAACTGATCCAAGTTCTTAAGCCCGTATCTAGCCTTATTATATAAAGAGGGCCAGCTTGGCTCTAATGGCTATTGACCTTGCATATCGTTACAAGAATTGCTTTTCCATTTGGTGATCCGACACCGTTCAGGTCTGCGCCTATGGAAAGCAGATGCATAGTTCCGCTATAATCTAAGCAGAACACCGCCAGCTGAAGCGGAGTCATTTCATACTCAGCTACAGCTTGACTTATCCCAGACTCTGCCAACAGTCCCAGTACAGGGCATAATGCAGTGCTGCGACTCTGTTCGCAGCATGAGAAAGATGACAAATGGAGCGTAACAACTGTCATAAGTAACCGAGATGTGTCGACGTAATCCCTCACTATATGGAGACTATCGAAAAAGGTGACATTTGAAGGGCTGTTACTAGTAACGCATAAAGCCTCCAAAGTTGTCACGATGCCAGCCATAGGTAGGGGATACAAGCTCTATTATTCCGCAAGGAACTCTAAACCTAGCTACCTAACCCCTGGTATATATGGGAATGATTCCTTTGTTCACGCTATCTTAGATTGAACCCCAACAGATCAGACCTCTAACAAAAGTAATCCTAATATAACGCCTAAAACTATGATAGTGCTGGAAATGTGCCTGGTTATCGAGTTATATTCCGGCAACGTTGTCCTCTATGAATCTTCGCGCCAACTTCCTTGGAGAGAAGAAGGTAGGCGAGCGTTATAGCCCGAGAAGTTGGTTTATCCCCATAGTGACACCAGGTAGGGTATTTAGTGAGATAAAAATAATACTTCCTCGCGTCCCACCCTCCCTTTGTTGAAAAGCTCGCCCATGTCGTTGAAGTAATTGAGTTCGGTATCCCATATTTGCTTCAAGAGATTCCAGCATTTGTCGTTCTCAGCAAGTTGAGAATCCCAGAAAAAAGATTGCTAACCATACAGCTCTTGTGCAATACTGCTCAAAAACCCGTGCATAATCTGAGATGGTGGTGAAAGTCTTGGAAGATACCACGGTTGCAAGTACTGTCTCCAAGAACTCGAAAATGACTTCCCGTTCTGACAAAGCAAATTAGGCGATTTTGTTATTTCGGATTCGGTCTGATAGGAGATACTCCTTGACTGTGTAGTGCACAAGTCGGGCTGAGAGGAAGGGGGCATATACAGAGTGCGCTCTAGGTTTGGCATTTGATCCATTCACACCGTTTAAAGAGCTTTAGACCACTCACACGGAGCTACAGCCAAACATGACCAGACAGCCGCATATATCCTTCACGTCATTCAGCTCGAGAACGCTCTCTGTCTGGAGACTGAGAATCGAGCAAAGAGTACTGCAGGGGATAGCGCTGCGATCAGGGCCACAGGGAAGCATATCGTTGGCACATATCCATAACAGGATAGTCCTTCCAAGAGGCCGGTCATGTTCTGCTATATCCAGAAGTATCTTTTCGTAACACTCTTCAATTGTCTGCGGGAGACAATCCAACGCTTGCCTAATCTGGGACGTCGTTCTTCTTTCGAGTATGATATCTAATTGACAAATAGCTAAGCGAAACCTAACATATATTTACCTACCTAGCTTATGAAAGGTTTGGCGATATCCATTCGCGAATAGAGCGAAAACCTCTGTTCAAGGTACGATAGCAACGATAGCAATGTTAAGAAGCCCAATGGCTAAGTTTGTGCTCGTAGGTAGTTTGAAGGTCATAGGCAATTTCATAGTCGGCGTGAGTTAGGAAGCTGAGGTTATCGAGGGAAGCCTCGAGAGAGGATCCCTCTACTAAGATTGTTCTTAGATCCTTGGGGGCGTCTTTCGCCGTTTCAATGATAGCCTTGGATCGACTTACCACCTTGATAGATAAGTCCACCAACGTAATAATACTTGCCGCAAAGCCGATTATTTCGGCCATAGTTTCTTCTGTCAATATGAGCCCCTATGCGTATCCTGCAAGCTATTCTGCAACATGAAGCTGGCAGAATCACTTTTGTGAGGCTCTGGGAAAAGGGCCGGTATGGTATTATGTCAGGAGGGGTTTGCAGGCAACTAATATGCAGCAAATAATATGCCAAACTGAAAAGAGTTGTACGACATTGAAGCCATTGTCCTAGGAGTCAATATCGCAGACCGGAAGCCCCATTGCGTTAATTCATCGGCAACAACCAGGTCTATTTTCAGTCAAGATGAGTGTTATTTCTCTTTATTACCTATTTTAGCTACCTGACTGTCAGAGGTGACCTCTAAGATAGCGTAGATAAAGGAGTCGTTTTCCATATGTACCAGGCGCTAGGTAGCGGTTAGTCAGGTTTAGAGTCCCTTGCGGAATAATATAGTTCGTACCCCCACTTATGGTTGGCATCGTGACAATGGAGACCATCTTGAGATTATTGGCAAGAATAATATCCCGGATTCTTTTTCTTGCAATAAACCCTTTACGTTGGCCCTTCCTAGCCTATCTGATTAGCGTCAGTCCGGCTACAGAGAATCTCTGTATATGAATTTTCCTAGAAGACAGGAAGGTTCGTGGGCAAAACATATAGAGTACCATAATGCCTTCTATGGTTCATTGGGGCTTCTACACCTGGCTGCTTACGGAACCAGTGTAGTCAGGTTCTTGAATTGATTTGTGATGATGTGTAAAGTCTATCTAACCGCCAAGGACGGTATCAAAGACGATATTCTCTGAAGAGTAGGAGAACTTCAGGCAGTGAGTTGAGATGTACTCCAAATGAGATGGCTTCGTGTCTGTTGAGATTGGAGTTGTTGGCGTGGCTCAGAGACTTGGCGGAGGAGTCACGGAATATAGAAATACCTAATTCGGAAATCATGGTACCGCTTCAGGCGTGAGATATAGGTACTTATATGATTAGGATCCCGCGTCTCTTTGGCAGCTGACCCGTATTCAAGGGGGGCACGAGCGAGACGAAAGTCGCCAGTCAACGTTTGAGGATACGAGAGGCTTGTCCAGATTCCATAGCCTCATCCACAATATTAATCTATTTCGCCTTGTGTTAATTTATCTGTGTATGATGGCAGCTGTCGACCGGGGAAAATGAAGATCATGAGAATCATATGCTGTGCAGGGCTCAGGGATGCATTGGGCGTTTATTGGAAGTGAGCATAATAAAGCTGTTAGATGATTCGACGACGGGATTTCCGACAGGGGAGATAATCTAGATCGGAAAGGAATTTAAGGAATGGATCTTCATAAGATGCAAAGAGATATACATGATGATACAGTAATCTTTTTGGATCCGACTGCTCTTGAGGTAGCATCAAGGTGTCTGTCACTTGCAGTCGTTGTCGTTGTCGTTGCCGTTGCGATGTGTGACGCGTCATTCACCTTGCGCTTTAGAATACATAAGCTACATGTACATACCTCATGTATTCCGGACATACATGAGTACCAGACATGACGTCTAGCGTCAAAGTCGGGTACTTAGAGGGTACCTAGGTACTGATGGGTTTCCGATGTGGTTCCATGTTTGTGTCTGCAAGCTTTCAATGTAACCCTGTAACCCTCTTACCATTATTTGTAAAACCAGAACCACCATAGGGTCGCTTGTGGTTCTTGGGTCCCTGCCGAACGGCCAAGACGTCTGCCAAGACCAGCTAGACCAGTCAAGGGTCAGTGCTAACCTTACCACCATTGGGGTACCTAGTTACCTCCATTTAACTTCCAGTCTGCCCATTACGGTACTAGCTTATACCTCACGTGATCCAGCCTGGCTACATCAATTGATGTAGCGTACAATAAACCTGTTATTGATTCCACATTTCCAAGGTTCCAAGGTTCTCTTTTTTTTTTTTTTTTATACATGTACCTCTATGTATGTGGGGAGGTTATTTATTGCCGAATTCTACCTAGCTCGATACCCCCGTAAGGTGACTTTTATTTTTATGGTGGGCTTTGGGTGGTAATATGTGTGCAATGTACCTCTCTGGCCTCGACGCAATTGCCCAATGCCTGCCGCATCGTGCCTACCCATGCTGTGGCCTGCAAAATACCAAACAAGAATCAACAAAAGTAAAACCCATACACATAGAAAGAGCGGGTTGACGAAAATAAAAATAAAAAAAGGGCAAATGAAAAAAAAAAAAAGAAATAAAATAAAACAAAATAAAACAATAAAATTACCCCAAAATAAACCTCATACAGGAAACAAGCAGCGCAACGTACACTCTTCCCATTTTATCTCACACTCGCACTCTCTCACACACAACATGTCACCAACACGTTGACAAGCCGACACACCGCAGGTGACCCCGTCCATGGCGACACAAACCGGGACAACACACATTGCATTACATATGTAGACGATAGGAATGCCATCTTGGGTTTCCGGTGAAGTTCGCCGCATCTCCCGCATGGTAAATTGCTTTGATACCTATTATCGATGATGCTGATGCCGAAACCCCGTGTTGACGCTGATGCTACCGACGCTGATGTTGTTGCTGTTGCTGTTGCTGTTGCTACCGCTGTCATTGCTGCTGCTTCTGCTTGGTACTGATGTAGATGCCGACTTATTTCGTAGTCGCGTCTCATCTCCATCATCGTCACCATCATTATTCTTCAACCACACTATCTTAACCTCGGCCATAGTTCTCGTCATTGTTTTCATCTACTATCCGTCTTCTCTGTGTTGTCGTCTATCGTCCTTCTTACTTACCGCTTCTACTTACTCTCTTATTACTCTTACTTACTCTTACTACTTCCGCTTCTTACCTCTCTTTCTAAGAGAAACAAGGCCCCGGCTAGTCCGGACGTCCGTCTGATCGTCTTAAAACTATCTTACTTTTTTTCTACCTTCTTTTAGTTTCCTTCTCTTTCCCTTCTTGAACATAACGGTGCCTCGAGTTTATTTTAATTCTATTTTTATTATAATATTTTTTTATTCTAGCTATTTTTATTTTATTATATTTTATTCTTTTATTACTATTATTTTTTATTTCTTTTTCTCCCACCCCACCCCCCACCATAAAACCCCAAGTCTCTCTCTTTCATCTACTTGGAAACTCTCGGACGAGTTTACTGGTTAAGGGGCCCGTCATGCTGCCCTCGCCCTCGGCCGGCTTTAGTAACAAACCGCCCCCATCAACGGCCGCGGCCACGGGTCCAACCATTGTCACTAGCACCACTACCTCAGCTCATCCTGTACCTGGTCCTGGCCCTGCAGTGACAGGGGCAACATTGAAGCGACCAGCTGCAGCCGACCTGCAGCGCAGTGCCGGCACAAGCGCCACTCCTTCAAAAAGACAAGCAACATCCGGTACCAGAGCGAATCCGATCGCGAACCCAAGTCCCTTGGCTGCTGCTACTGCTCCTGCTGCTGCTTCTGCCTCGACTTCAGCTTCGGCCCTTCCGACTACCACCGCAACCCAATCCTATCTTCAACCTCAAGCTGTCATGTCCTTACCTGCAGGCGTCACCGAAGAACAGCTGCTAGGCAGGACCCCCGAACAATTGATCGCCACCATCCTCCAGATCCAGATGCAACATCAACAATATGTCGCCCATATCTCGGCGCAATTCGATAACATCAGCCAGCAGCTAAATGACCTTCGTGGTAGCTTGGTAGCCTCCCATCAAGCTGCAGCAGCTGTATGTCTTTTGCCCAGAGAACCCAATTTTTCCATTTTTCCTGTCAGGCCAATTTATATTAATTACTGACCATTGTACCACTTAGGCTCTTAGTTCTCGCGAGCCGTCCATACGGCCTATAATTCCTCCGCCACCCCAGCAACAGCCAGCTACCTCGTATTCTCGGGGTCCGCCGATTTCTATGCAAACGCCAAGTCGGCCTGCTAGGCCTCCTCCGGCTTCCCCTTCCACTTCCTCTCAGGCCGTCCAACCTAGACCATCCGCGCAAACGCCGGTATCTGCCGGACCGCCCCAATATAAATACGGAACTGTTGGCACGGTAGAGGAGGTCTGGAAAGAGTACCGCGAGGGAATGGACGGTCAGCCAGCCATTGAGGAGCTGGATGCCACATGGGGCTCGCGCTGGAGACCTGAACCCCGGGGTCGCACGTGGTACTCGAGACGAAAAGTTATCTGGGATAAGATAAAGGAATATATGGCCGAGGGCTTGGACGAAGAGGATGCAGTGAGGGAGGTGGAGAAGCTACGCGACGGCAACACCATCAACAAGTTAATTCGAATGCTCCAAGACGAACGAAAGGAGAAAGGAATTGCAGACGACAGCATGGCCGTTTAGGACGGTAGTAAACTACTTGATTCGGAACCGGCGTTATTTGGGCAGCGGCATTGATACCACACACCATATATTACGAGAGGCTGCATTTACGGGGCTAGTCACGAGAGGACCGCGGCTGCGGAATCGGCATATTTTCTGGTCATTGAGAGGCTTTCTCGTCGGAACCCATTACAGCATGATGATTGTTCACTGGTTGAACGAAGGGAATTTTGAGGCTGGCGTCTAGGCGGAGATACACGGTAATGAGACCATTACAATAACATCCGGGCGGCGGACAGGAACATGACGTTACTTGATTATAGGTAGTCTACCAAACTATTGCACAAAGCGCACCTTCGAAGAAGCCCGTCGGTCGTGCTACTACTGAACACGTCCAATCCACTACCCCCCTTGCTCTCGGTATATCGCTTTGGAGTGTGGATTTGACGGGACAAATTCCGGTCGAGCCCTCCAACTTTCAAGACAAAAATACTCATTACGGCACGGTCACGCGCCTCCGCTCAGAAATCCCCAACAAGCGTATTTTGAGTAGAACCCAAACTTCGGTGGTTCGGTATGCCTACATGGGGAGTCTCCATTGCGGATCTCATTCAGCAAGTTGTTTATAATGGGCTGTGCAAAGATCCACCAGAGCGGTATAGATCGGTTATACGAAAGCCATAATATGCAGAGTTGTGTAGGTTGCTTGATTGGTGCATGATTGGTGCACTGGTCATCACAGTAAGCCCATGGGTTCGAGGCAGCTCCCTAAAGAGCTCAAAATATCCCGCAGATCCGAACACGCCACAAAATATATGGCCGTACTGTTGACATGGTAGAAGTAGTCAAGGACGACGACGGACGCCAGCCTAATTTACTTGCTCAGTGTTGGCATCAACTCGGAACGCGGCCTTCAATTCCCTGCATGCTCCTTGCCTTGCTGCCCCTTTGTGGTAATCCTAACGTAAGCTACTCAGCCGCATATTGCAACACTACCTACCTGTTAAATTTCCCGGGCTGTGGACTTCAGATCTACCGAGCTGCTCTCCAATCTGCAGACCGAGACGAGGTCGAAGTTGGAGTGAGTTCACTATATTTTTTTTTCTTGTTAATAAGATGCTTGGCGCCCGTGCCAAACCCGGATGGCCTAACATGGCCGCCTGACTCCAATGCCTCGACTTACCACAACGATCACATCGACGCCAAGTGAGGATGAAGGTCGGCTACAAGACCCGATGTCGGTAATTAAGACGGGATAGTTATCAGGAGAAGGAGGGTGTGAAGTTGACAATTGGAGTAAGTTCGTTTCTTAGGACTGGAAAGAATAAAACTTGGATGCTTTTATTGACACTGAAGTGCTGTACCTGGGGATGATCGGATGCCAACTGTGTAGGTGAGCACGAGTAGATTGACGACAATAGGACTGTCCAAACAAGGCCTTGTTCGTTGAACTATTGTGAAGGGCTTGTGGTGATAGCTCAAAGCAATTGTCTCTAATCTACCAAGACAAAGGAAGTATACGTGGTATAAGACTCCGGAAGCTAGGCCCTCGCTCATCCCTTATCTAGTATAGACATCATTATAAATTCCCTAGTCTTGGAATTCAATCGAGATACCGTGAAGTAACTCAGCAGGCCCCAGTTCGTTTTATCTCTGGAGCGTATCTCGATCTGCCACCTCGTCACCGACATCGCGCTACTGCCTCTGATTCTCGTCAAAAATGTGTTTGGAGGTCTACATCCACAACACTTGCCGTGAACACGACACACGGCTTCCATGTACCTTAAACCCAGCCACAGGATATACTGTGTTGAGTCCATTTCAAGAACCTTACCCATGCCAATCTTGTGAGTATGCCCATGTATGCGAGTCTGTCCCTCCGCAACAGTTTTGTCCTTATCATCCGGGTTGCTGCGAACTCGAGGGGAAAGTCGTCTGTCAGTTCGAAGAGAGTACTTGTAAAGTGCGAGTAAAGTACCACCACTTCGTCGACAAGGGAAATGGCGAAACCGAGGATCTCTCGTTTTTAAATGCGTATTTAGGTTTCAACCCGCCGCTCCTCTTTCTAGCTGCCTGGTTTTTCAAGGCCGGTGTCGAGCTGGCACTGGCTAACGTGCGCCGGAACCAGATATTAGAACGCTTTTCTGCGGCGGGCGGAGATGATAGCGACGAGAACAACGCTGCCAAACGAGTGGAACTCGAGGTGCAGCTCGCACATTTTTCCCATGTAATTGCTTGTTCTAGAGAAGCTCTAGACCAATTTGCTGTCCTCTGGGATCTTAACGCTGGGATAGGGGCGTTACCACCCCGTCCAGGCTGCTACCCGGATCCCGAGCAAAATGCAACTTTATCGAGTGAATTAAACTTGACGGTCCAGGGCTGGAATCAACGGGATGTCAGCCAGTACGGTTGGCCGAGACAAGTCGAACTGCGGGAGGAGTTCAAGGCTGGATTACTTCCAATTTACGATGATCCGTCCATCATGTGCTGGGAGTTCATAGACAGCAATCAGAGAACATTCACATCCCTGCCAACCTCCTCCTTTTCGACCTTTAGTCATAGATCGTCGCCAGTGGAGCAAATCGGGAGCATTTTTTTCAACCCCGGCACACCAGTTGTCTCCCTAGACGGCTCTGTGCCCATAGCTGCGTCGTTTTCATCTTCGTCTTCCCTTTCATCCCCTAGTAGTCCTGACGACGTCAGAGATGAATCCGACTACGACTCCAATCCTAGCGTGAGCAACACCAACGACACTAATGACAACATCGACATCGCCGACATCACAGACATCAACGGCAGCGATGACACCGATGAAACCGATGAAATCGACGAAACCGACGACACTGATGACACTGATGACACTGACAACACTGAAGGTACCGACGATATAGACAGTACCGACGACGACGACGAAGACGAGACATTCAGAGAGTATCCAATTGAGGCCATTGTAGACCACCGTCCGCGTAGTTCAACATTTAGTCAAGTTAATTGGTTCAAAGTGAGGTGGGCAGGCGACTGGCCCCCGAGGCAAAAGGAGACGTGGCAGCGGAAATGGGAAATTGCTCCTCATATCATCGCTGAATACTGGGAACAGAACGGCGGCAAGAATTGTAAGGGGGCAAGAACAATGAGGCGAAAACGAGGGAGGCAGCAGACAGGGAAGTATTAGGAGGTAAGCCATGGAATTAGTTAACCGTCGAGTCGCCGTTTAAGCTTCAGTCTTTCGGTAAGTTGAGCGGCAGTAGATGGTACAGCTACCTCCCTAGGTAAGTTCGTACTGTTCGTCCTAGGAGAGTATCATGAAACTTGAAACTCCTGCTTCCCGGTATGTGTATAAATATGATGATGGGCCATGCGTCCTACTCGATTCAATACTTAGATTATCCATCATTTACCTAGTCTTAAAGGCATATAGTGGTAACAGACCTTTCATCCTGCTGAGGGAGCTTAGGGATTTGATCTTAATGCACGTCGTATCAAATAATCGTGACTACCGGCTTCGGGGCCGTTCACCATCCCTAGGCGCTCGTAGATGGTAGCGGGAACTCATGATTTCTTGTTGTTTGTCATGGTATCAAATACTATCCTCCGTAGAGCGGAGCTGGCGCTGCGTGTTGTCCTCGATTGCAGCCAACGGTGATACCCTCCTTCTTGACTGCTGTTTATGACTGTGATTGAGGTGACATATCACGCCTCGATTCTGAATAGGTCTTGCGACGTGACCTGTGATCTTGATTCCATGGTCTCAAACGTGCCTCGGAATCCGTATTCGGGGAGAACACGCCCCGTGCAGCTAACGAGCCTCCGAGCCATTTTCATGAAATTGACAGCGAATGCTGACTTGGATAGACTTTCCAACCCCAGCCTCTCTCACTATATCTGACCGTTGGACTGGCTTGGGTTTCGGTCTCGCCTTAAGCATTGTTGCTAATAGCATCGACACATCCCTACCCCTTTACAATTTAAACTGTTAAGACTATAAAAGTTGAAGTTATAGAAACTCTACCTGCCTTGTGAAGGAGAGAAAAGCTAGTTCTAAAATAGACGAGGGATGTAAAAATTGGTTGTTAATAAGTCTTTCGATTTGGTAGCAACCCATTTTAGGCTGTTCGCTTAATGTCGTCGAAGGAGCATCCAATCTCGGAAAGACCACGACTCAGCTCCGTTATTAGTATCCATAGCAACTCGGACATTTGGTCATAAAAGTGTTGATCATCGCTCCAAGGGGTTCCAACGGGTTTAAGTGTCACATAAGCATTACATATATGACGGTTTTAGTTATCAGGAGCTATGAAAGCATTCACCTTGACTTTCATCGCGTCGTGGTGGGCTATCAGGGCTACCACTGCTCCATCACAGGCGTTGGCTGCACCACCGGCTGAATTCACGCCCAACACGAAGGTTGGCCCCGGAGGGAAAGAGTATAAGGATTCGCCTCACTTCCGTGTCTATGATGCAGCAAACGACTCTGTTGCGAACACTTTGCTCCAAACCTTGGAATCCGCTTATGACTGTTTCGTGCTTGGACAAGGATGGCGATCAACCGGCCTGTCGTTCAATCAAGATAACGACAATGGCCCGTGGTATAAGATGAATGTCTATGATGTGGCTGACTTGGGGGCCAACACCGCCGCAAACACCGGAACGGATAGTACTACAGGACTGAGTTTCCTGAACGTTGTGACGCAGTGGATGAATACGCCTTCGATCACCGTTCACGAATTCGGACACGCTATGACTTATGCCGAGAGATATTGGATTAACCAAGGGAGGACTGGGGCGTGGTGGGAAACAGTGGCTAACTTTGTTGCTGATACCTTCATCACTTCTTCGGTTTGTGCAGATTCTAGGGCTCGGTATAACCAGCCCAGTGGTGACACCCTTATGAACTTGAAGAAAGTTATTAGCGATTCGTACCAGGTTATCGTGGATGGATCAAGGGGAACGGGAAATTATTACGAGGCCTGGCCCTTCTTGACTTACATCACGAACAACCCGGACAACTACGCCGGCCTGGGTATGGCCAACTTCCCGAATGTCTGGCGGAAATATAAGCGCAACAGTAACGAGACACCTTTACATGTCCTAGACCAGCTTGCGGCGCCTACCAAGATTCAGACAGTTGTGGGCCGTTACTGGGCTCGTATGGCGTACGTTGACATCGGGCACGAGAAGGCTAGGGCACTATTCGAAAGGCAAAAGAGGGAATTCAACTACGCCAACCTGGACTCATTAGGCGGGGGAAAGTATCGAGTCAAGTCAGCACGACAGCCGCGCTACATGGGTGCCAGCATTATCCCGCTGAAAGCAACGGGGACATCAGTCAGCGTTACTATGACAGCCACGGCACCGTACACGGCGAGCCTCGCAATCAAGGCCTCCAATGGTACTGTTCAGTATGTCGAGATTGTGGATAATAAGGCACAAGTGACTCTGGCTAGTGGGGAGGAGGTCAGCTTGGTGGTTGTAAACACGCCGGGCACCCTCTTTCTCTACGACCCTTTCTCGCTCACAAGTGATGTTAGTCGAGGCCTTGATTACCAGGTACAGCTCACAGGTGCAAGCGCCTAGATATGTATTCAGCTTTTCAGAAGGAAATTCGAATTGTTACCTAAAAGATTGCATCAGTGTCAACCTTTAAGAATAACGACGTAAAGACCCTCAAATTTGTCCAAAGGAAAATACATAGCATGGGGTCTCGAGACAATGTAGAACAGGGGGAGACGGAGGGTGGAGCAAAAAAAGGGTGGGGATGGATATACCATTCAAAACCGCCCCTATTCACTTCATGCCCTTGATGGGAAACATCTTGACCGCTCTGTTCGCCTGAATAATAGCCTCCCTTGCCCCTGACCAGGCTCTTCGCTTTCCAGTCTCAAAGAATCGAAATGCGTGGGAAGTTTCAACACCGTGATTCATTAGGTTATACATCTCTCGATCTTGAAGCCAGAACTTCCATCCTTTCAAGCCCCAGCCTAGGTTCTCCATGCCCGTGCCCGCAGCATCGTGGAGAAAGCCTTGGAACTCCCACTGCTTGACCATCGAGGGGTCTATATTATTATCGAGCCTCCACCTAGAAGCTACCCAATTGTGATGAGCGTCGATTTGCTTCTCCATGACCTCTCGAGACGGGATTGGATGTACGCCCCTCCATATGTTGCTCACTGCCATCGATACCACGTCCGAGAACGAGAAGCCGTTGTTCTTCCCGAATCCCGAGTAGCATAGGAGACACGCCGAGTCCGCGTATCTTGGAGGGAATAGGTTCATCCACAGCCTGGCAATTGGCTGGCCGCCATAATTCGGTGGACGGCTCTTCTCGACAAATGGAGCGACGTCGAAGTCCGCAGAATATCCTGTGGCACATATTACTGCATCGATATCGTCAAGGACCGTACCGTCGTCGAATTCAATCGAGTAAGCCCCTAGGAATCGTTTTATCCCGTGCAGCGAAGTCAGTGTCCCGTCCTTGAGCGAGGTGATGATGTTCGCGCCCGTGCTGGGTAAAGTTAGGGTGAGGGAAGGGAATGGCGTAATCCGCCAGGCTGGATCGAGCCGTCCCCAGGTTGAGCGCATGAGGTATTTGCACCCCAAGTCTATGATGGCCCTCGAGGCGTTGGGGAAATTACGCTGTAGGAACATGGTCATCTGCCTTCTCCGTCGAGTGGCCAGAAGATCTGCTGGGGTACCATTCCTCCATTTCTGAAAGATCACCGTCCCTCGGCGATGGGAAGCATAGACTTTTCCCGCTACTGGAGTTAGCTCCTTTATGATATCTGCCGCAGTGCTTCCGATGCCGACCACAACGACCTTCTTGCCTTTAAAAACGTCTGCGCTGCGTGGATAGATTAAGCAAAGAGCGCTCAGAATGAACAGTCTTCACTTACCTCCGGTACACTTGGGAGTGAATCACCGCGCCTTCAAACTTCTCGCAGCCGTCGAGGTCTGGCATCTTTGCCTTCGTTTGATAGCCATGGCAGAACACGACCTTGTCGTATTCTAATACTTGAGGTTTGCCGTCGATAACTACTTCAACACTCCATTTGGTGTCCTCTTGATTCCTGACGACTCGCTTCAAGAATGCATTAAACACAATATCTCCCAATAAGTCAAAGTGTTTGGCATATGATTCCATATATTCCTGAAACTGGGCCTGCGAAAGATAATGCGGATACTCTGCCAGACTGCATAAGCTTAGGTGTTATGAAGGAGACGGCGCATAGGAAGATGCATACTGTCGGGCATTGGGAAGTCTGTCATCCCGCAAGTATATTTACTAATGTTCGCTTCAGTAGCTAGGATCAATGGTGAGCAATGCGCATATAGTCCAAGTCATTCTGGTGTGCCCACAGCGTAGAGCCGTAGTCATGGTTGGGTCTTCGGAATAAGCCCAGAGACCACCGACTTGGCTTCGTCTCTCATATAATGTGACTTTGAAACCATCCTCACGTAGCGTTTTGAGCATGGACAGCCCAGATGAGCCCGCGCCGATGACTGCAACAGTAGGTTGATCCTTCATCGTGGGTGGTTATCTCAACGTGCCGAGGGAATGCAACGGGTGTCGTATCTCCGGTTTGACGCGACGACGCGCCGTTTCTGACTTTATATGGTCCAAGGTCGAGCGCATGTTGGCGCATGTTGGTTAAGGGATGCTCATGCTCATGGCGTCAGCAATTAACTGGAGACTCACAGCAAAACCCTTGTAATTCAGCCTCTTAGCGTTTGGCTGAACAAAACTACAACATGACTTGGCCAGTAATAGGTATTTTCACCGCCTCTGACATTGCGCTGATCATTAAATCGCACATACCCGACGCTTTTACCATAGTCAAAAAGGAATCACCAAGAAGTTGAAGTTTTTCGTGTGCCCCTACTCGCGTGGCGGGGTGGCAGGATGATAAGTTGTGGCTGTCTACGCCACAGGAAATGCAGCCCCGAAATTTGAGACATGTACATACTCTACGAATCAATTTTTTATTTATTTACAATAACTAACAGGAGAAAAACTAGGAAAATTGGTCATAATAAAATATAATATACCCTCCTCCATGCTAGTGTATATTACCACACACATTTAGGGTTTAGACATTATGTAGAACTAAATACACTATACTGTCCTAAATCGATAACTAAGCCTTATTTGAAGGGACTGCGCTTCGGGGTATGCTGATAATAATAACTTGCCCTACGCCACGCCATGCCCACCCCATCAGCCAATTAGAACAGACAGTAGACCCATAATTAAAGGGGGTTAGTTGATATGATCAACTGTTGTAGGAAGTCTTCAACCGTTCATCTCGTGAAAAGGTATTATCAAGCCATGAGAAGCTTGATGTTTAGTACCCAAAGAATAAGAATGAAGAGATTTCATGCCACCTGGTTTTAAAGTATCATCCGAAGTTTGATCCCATGAGAACTTTGCAGGATGCAGGACTTCGAGGAATCCTTGCCGCGTCCATGCCTGGAATATCAGGCAACCTATCAGTCAGAAACTCCCTACCTCTCTCCAGCTGAAATCGTCGCGGTATTATGAAACATCACCCAAACATCAGAAAATGGACTCGTGTCCTACGTGCCGTAATCTTGAGCCTCTACCAGGTTTCTCCGGAGGTTTCATCACCGGCGGCACAGGTCAAGATTTAAAGAACTCGGCGTCTTCTTGTCAGTTATGCTCGATTCTCTGGGAAGGCCTGGAAGCCTTTTGCTTAGATAGCCCGGTCACAGCACAATGGATGGCACTGCATCAGGCGGACGAGCCCTTCCGCCTTCAGTATAACCAGTCGCCGGCCGACAGGAAATGGGCGGGCCTCCATTTCTATACGAAAGACTGTAGGTTTTCCCCTTGGTTCGTTCGGGAATACTCAATGTGTTCTAGGGGGCTCGTAAGGGACTGCGCCTGCTAATGCTCTACACCAGCTGAAGATCCGCTGTCTGACATCTTCAAACCGAGCAGTGACCTTGAGGCGGACACTGGGTGTTCGAAGTACTTGTCGCAGATGAAAGGCTGGGTTGATTCTTGTAATCAGAAGCATGGTATCTGCAAGAGTCATCTGAACAACGATTATCTCCCTACTAGGGTGCTGGACGTGTCGCGCGAATCGGATACTATCTTTCTCTATGAGCCAAATGAAAACGACCAGGGCCCTTATTTAGCGCTAAGCCACTGTTGGGGAGGCACTGTTCCTATTATGACCAAGATGAAGACTCTGGAAAGCTTCAAAGCCGGAATCGCGATCGAGTCGTTTCCTAAAACGTTCCAGGACGCGATATCTGTCACGCGTCAGCTCCAGTGCCGTTACCTCTGGATAGATTCCTTATGCATCATTCAGGATAATGTCGAAGACTGGAGATATGAGGCCTCGCGAATGGCACATGTGTACGGTAACTCCTATCTCACTATCGCGGCTACTGCATCGGTTAATAGCTATGGCGGTCTTTTCTATCGGCATGATCCACGCGATGCCAAGCATACTGTTGAGCGCCGTGGTGAAAACGGTGAGGGTATAACAGTATTCGTGCGCCCAGCATTGGAACATGCTCCCTACTTTGCGAGCAGCCCTTATGGCCTGGAGTCCTCAAACCCAGCACCCTTGCTCGAGCGCTCCTGGTGTTTTCAAGGTTAGTCGTATATCGCTCGGTCTTTCTTAGACATGTATACAAGTCCCAGTCCAATTAACACGCAAGACACAGAATATCTTTTAGCTCCCCGTGTACTCTCATTTACGCAGTGGGAAATGCTCTGGGTATGCCTCTCTAAAAGGTCTTGCAACTGTGGAGAATATAGCGAGAATACCCGCGAACTTGTTGCTTCAAGCGATCTAAAGGCAAGATTCGATATGCAGCTTCGGGGTGATTCCATCAAAGACTTGAGTCGACTTTGGAAAGATATTGTTGAAGCATATCTGGTAAAGGGGATAACATATGATAAAGATAGACTTCCTGCCTTAGCCGGAATTGCGCAGCTTTTCTCGCAAAGGGGCCTCGGTCGTTACGTCAATGGTCTCTGGGAGCCAACCCTCGTTTCTGATCTCTTCTGGACCCTCGATTGGTCATTCGGAGGGAATTACGGCATAATCGCGAAACGTAGTACGGATAAAGCGATGCCGTCGTGGTCATGGGCATCTGTCTCCGGTTCGTTCCGATATACCCCCAGCACATATGTGTTTGAGGGTATCGAGGTCATTAGCATCTCATATGAACCTGCAATATCGGAGCCACTCGCAGAAGTCTGTGCTAAGACTATCACAATCCACGCGGTTCTAATTGAGGCCCGAGCCTGGGGTGGAGCCGACAATACGATAAATCCGAGCAATAATCAACGACGGATTCAAGTCTCTGAGGCTGAAGAACACTATTGGCTTATAGATGTTGCATCAGAGCTTGCCTGTGGTGCTGATAGCCCGGTGAATGTCTACATTCTTTGTGGTACAAAGGGCCCAGGCCTTGTCCTCCGTCATGTTGAGGGAACGCCATCCACATACCAGAGACTAGGTATGATAGAAGAGTATCCTCCTAGGCGGGATGAGGCCAACTTGACCACTATTCAACTAGTGTAACAAGTAGGAAGTAATACAATGCACGATCCAGCATCCGAAATAAAGAGCAAGTTTCCAGTCTATTGCCTCTAAAATGAGGTGTGAGATCTAAGCGGGAACATGGCTACCTTTATGAAGCTCTCATATAACTCAATGACCACAACGGGTTTGGAGCAGATGGCTACAGTATTAACTCACCATATAACTCTACATACTCTTTCCATGGGAAATATTTGCAGAGATTTCTATATCTCTTGGTTTTTGAGACGCCCAGCGTACCCAAACAAGAGGCTGTTGACCTGTTAAGTAATACGAAGATAACTAGTTCTAGGCAAGTATAACAACTGAAAGCCCACATCGAGTCAGATCGACACGTTGGGCTACATCATGCAGCTACCTATCAGTTAAATTGGAATTAATGAAATCCTATATTAAAGTTCGTACAGTTAATTGGTGCGTCCGATACCACCAGCCCGACCGGCAATATGCCTAGATTGAAGACATATTAAGAGGTAGCCTTCACAACGGCAGTTGAGATCAGCGCAATTATGCCAAAATTATGATAGATACCCCAAATTTCTTGTATGAATGAATACTGGCACCGGGCTACTGGCTCTGCTGAAAGATATTCAAGACAGCTAGAGTCAAGGTCTAATAGCACTCAATTCTACCTTTCCTTCCGGAATGACTGTTGGATCATCCTCGACAAACCCAAGATGCTATTCCGTTGGAGTTCAGTATTAGCGAGCGCTGGCCTCCTTTGGCCAAGTGCTTCTGCTTTGCTTCGATTCTCATGTTCCCAACTCGTCGTTGAGCGCCTGGACCCTCTGGTAAATCCAGGGGTAGTCGGGTCACCCCATCTCCATCAGGTTATTGGCGGAGTATGTACGCGTATATGATTGAAAATAATGAAATTCATAATGAATAAGTTTCTAATTATGTGTTATCATAGAATGCCTTCAACGCTTCGATGGACCCGAAGACCTTGAACATCCCTGAAGCGGCGACTTGCACCACCTGCACCTTCGCAGAGGACTTTTCCAACTACTGGACAGCAGTCATGTTCTTCCGGGCACGTAATGGAACATATAAACGTGTTCAACAGAAGGGTAGGGAATTAATAACAAGGAATTAGGGGAATATGTTTAACCAGAAGCCCCAGGTAACGTATATTTCGAAGAATCGAACGGTGGAATGACTGTTTATTATATACCGAGTTACAACAACACGAAGGTCACCGCATTCAAGCCGGTAAGCCTCACCAAATCTTTTCGGTAACTTCGCGGAGATATTCATACTTGACTAAGGGATTCCGAATGATTACTGGTGATCCAACAATACGCACGAGAGAAGAGGCCAAAAGATACCGACAACTTACATAGTAAGCTACGTCCATAACTGTCCTTATCTATTAATGTGGTATCCTAGAATAGTTTCTGGGGTGATTTTGAGTCATTTCTCTGCTGAAATTCTTCGATCTGAACTACTTACGATTTATTTTACAGCACTTGCCTTCAAGACCCTATGACACGAACGGGTGAGACATTGGACATGCCGACAAAGCCATGCCCGGCTGGGATAATGGCAAATCTGAGATTTCCAACGTAAATACTTCGACTTCAATTTCCAGAACCAGAAGTCGCATATTAAAACCACCTAGATGCTGGGATGGAGTCAACTTGGACTCTCCCGACCATGCAAGCCATGTATCGTATCCCGAGAGCGGCACATTCGAGGAAGGGGGTCCTTGTCCCGCAAGTCATCCGGTACGTATGAAATATATGTGTCGTAATTCGAGCTCTTCACCTTTCGAGCGGTCTCCAACTTTCTATAAAAGAGTAGCTAACGTTACAGTAGTGAGTCAAACATCTTCGTTTCTTTGACATCAAAATTAGGGAAAGCAACGCCCGGTTACAAAGGAGAGCGTTCATAGCACTGACATTGACATGTATCAACTGGAAATCAGTGTGAAGATTCCGCAATTGTTCTACGAAATCGTTTGGGATACCACGCCGTTCAACGACAAATCATTGTGGCCAGAAGATGGCTCGCAGCCATTTGTATGGAGTTACGGAGACGCCACGGGCTTTGGGAACCACGGTGACTACATGTTCGGCTGGAAAGGGAATGCGCTGCAGATCGCCATGGATACGAATTGCAACGGTTTTAGGTGTCCTGAGCTCGGGTATCAGGAAATCAAGAAAGGAAACCAGTGCACGAAGAAACGAGTGGTGGATGAGGATATTGATGGCTGTAAGTATGCTGTTATGTCGTAGAGTTCTGTAGCTAATGAAGCATTACAGGGCTCACTGAGCTTCCCGGAGGCATGCCAGTCACCGACGCTAGCGGTAAACCAATCTACTAGGTTAGATGCTTCAGGTAGGAAGAGAAATAGTAGCCAGGAATAGGGTTAGATATGGACAGCACTCTGTGTAGGTACTTATAAAGTGTTACCTGAAAACATCGCAGTAATGGGATCCTTCAGGAGCGTTAAAATTGATCGTGTCTCCTTGATCCCAAGGAAAACAATGAAATGTCTCAAACATTGGTTCGGCTGGTGATTTCTTCGTACAAATAAGGATAATCTGAACCGTTCGTTACTTGTTAGTAATGCCACAACATTAATAGTGAATCACCCAGGATATGGGATGTTGGGATATGTGGACTGCCATCGGAAGACATCGATATGTGTCGCATAACAGCATACGGCTCTACGGCTTGCCGGTAGGTTCGGATACGTTGCGGTGGGTGTCTCTTTGTTTCTCATCATGACCAAGGCATTCTAGATTGTTTCCGGAAGTGTTGGTCATTGTCATTTAGCAATCAAATTGTAACGAATGAGTTGTCTCGCTCAAGCGAAGAGCCACAAAGGAATCGGATTGTTGGTTGCTATTTAGATTCCATCTTAGAGAATTGAGTATGATCTAAAATAGAACAAATAGAACTGACTTTGCGACTTTGGAAGCCGAGGTGGTATAATGTAGGATCAAGATGTCATAATCATGTCCACTACAACTTTGGTTGGTATGGAAGAGCCTGCGGATACCTTCAGCCGGATAGCTATAGCGATCGAACCTGGCGGTGTTACGAGTACAGGCCTGCCCACAGGCGACTGGAACCGAGATCCGTCGTGGTTATGGCCACCGCCACTGTATCAACCCTACTGCAAACTTCATTTTCTAAAAGAATGTTCACTATACCACTTGTATGAGAACGAGAGTTTTAAGCGCGTGATCGAAACACGGACATCAAGCACCAAGAAGAGTAGCAAGTGGCCCACAAAGCCGACGCGGATTCAGCCGGCAAGACGAGCTCGCGAAAAGAATTGGAAAGATCATTCGGGAGCATCAACTAGCAGCCGTAATTCTAGCCCTGCACGAGGGGATGGTCCAGGTGGATTCTCTGCTGCGCTCGAGGCTCGTCGTGAACAACTCCAGCTCCATCTCCCTTGGCCTGTATACAAAACGAGGTTAGAAGGCCGGATCAAGCAGGTATCTGAACTCCTTCAGAAGAACCAACACGATAGTAACATTTTACCGCATCTTTCCTCCTCCGTTAGCCGCGATTTATTCTTGGGATGCCGCTACTGTGGATTCAATCCCGAAGTCTTTGACTGCGAAGACGCTGCGCCCAGAAGACTAGCACCACCAGCGCCGATGCACTTTATCCAACTGGATGATATGGGAAAAGGGAAATTCGGTGAGTTTGGAGGTCTCAAGTTTGCAATTGACATAGTCAATGAGCATGAGAGGGTCGTCCCATTAGAAATGGGGAAGCTCAGTGATTTCGTTGGGCGCGAAAGCACAAGTCTGGCCAAAGGAGAATCAGTAGAAAAGCCAGAATTGACCAGGACTAGCAGATCCAGGAAGAGAAGCAGTTCGGAGTCATTGATCGAGCAAGAGAAAGCACCTAGTAGAACACCAAGAAAGAAAAGCAAAAGGGATGATAGCGTTCAATGATAATGAGCTGTGCGCGCTTCCCCTATTGGCCGCAAACGTAGACTAAAAACGTTGGAAAATACTTTCTCGTCACGAAAGTAAGGGTCTGCGAGAACTAGACAGGGAAATATTTTATGCTTATATAGATCAAGGGCTTGTCAGTCGATCCGGCCAACAAGACAGGGTCCAAAAGGGATTCTAGGAAAGTTAGGAGTCATGGCTAGACCGACGTCTAGGATAGGAATAGACCGAATGAGGCCTGCCATGGGGAGATGGCAAAGGGGGAAAAACGAGGCTCTTTTTCAACCACGAGTTTACACTGGAGGTTGAAACGGCGATGCCGAATAGCGCCAAGAAGTCTTGGTAAAAGATGGGAGCGACTCACCTTAGCGTCTACTTGGAATATACACGACCTTCCCTCTTCATCATCGGCCAGATTGTGTGATTTTCGAACCCTTTTCGAAATCTCAGTTCACTATAGTTTAAAGTTGGAACTTGGTAATGTTACATCGTATAGTGCCGCGACGGTGTAAGCCTCATAAGAGCTTAAGGGCCGTTGGAGACCACAAGGTTTCGTTTGCGTGCGATGGCGTGCGAGCGCCAAGAATCCACACGAATCTCACGAATCTCAGCTTCCTATATATTACTTATACGTACCTAGGTAATGAGTCGTCTCCTGATTTTAAATCTTACCAGCTCTAAGAGGCTCTGGAACTCAGTGCCTAATCCTAACTGTGCCAACTTGGTTGTGTCCCACTTCGGTAACATGTGTAACATACGACTGTTGTTGAATTAAAATAGGAGTCGTATCCCATCCCGAACCCGTCTTGATCGCGTGCGACTTTCTTCGTTCTTTCATGACTACTATATCATAGCGAAAAGCAACCTCGGAACATGGCGACGACAGTGGCGACGAAGGATTCAGACCGCGACTCGCGGGAACTAACTATTCCTGCAGACGAGGAGTATGCCTCCTCGACCAACGATGGGGTCCAACAGTTTGCATATTCCGATTCGCGGAAGATTGGTGTCACCGGAGCATTGTTTCTGATCTTGAACAAGATGATTGGAACTGGAAGTAAGTTGATAGCCGAGTATTGAAGCAATTCATCTCACCGCTCTTCCAATATACTAACCAGCTACCCATAGTTTTCTCAACTCCGTCGGCCATCTTCGCAGCGACAGGCTCGGTTGGCATCTCGATTATACTATGGATCGTTGGTGGTATCTTGACATTCTGCGGCCTAAGCGTATTCCTCGAGTTCGGATTGGCCATTCCGCTATCTGGTGGTGAGAAGAACTACCTTGAGCGGGTGTACCGTCGTCCGCGTTACTTGGCTTCGTGTGTTTTGGCGGCGCAGATGATTTTACTTGGATTTTCATCTGGAAACTCCCTCGCATTTGGCCGGTATATCTTGGCTGCCTCTGGAAGCAGAGAGGGAGATGGCTGGACTGCCCGTGGAATCGCGATCGCATGTATCACTTTCGCTGTGGTGCTCCATTCGACTCTTCCGAAATGGGGATTAAGATTTGTGAATCTTCTAGGAATATTCAAGGTTGTCATTCTGGTCTTCATCGTCTTTTCAGGCTTCGCTGCCATCTCTGGCCGACTTCTCGTGCCACCGCCCGGCAACTTTCACAATGCGTTTGCCATTGAGGTAACCGAGCACTATGGCGGCCAGGGCGCGTATGGATACGCCACCGCATTGCTGCAGATCATTTATAGTTACAAGGGCTGGGAAAATGCCAATTATGTGCTCGGGGAACTGAAGAACCCACGCAAGACGCTTTCGATTGCGGCACCGATAGCCATCGGCGCCGTCACCATTTTATATGTCCTAGCCAACGTGGCTTACTTCGCCGCGATTAACAAGGACGACCTCGCTACATCCGAGGTCCTGGTTGCGGGCTTGTTCTTCCGGAATGTATTTGGAGACAGCGCTTCGGCGAGAGCCCTTCCTGCATTCGTTGCGCTGAGTAACTTGGGAAACGTTTTGGCTGTTAGTTTTGCGCATTCTCGGCTCAATCAAGAATTTGGAAAGGAGGCTCTCCTGCCTTATGGGAAGTTTTGGGCATCTATCAAGCCGTTTAATGCGCCGGCTGCCGCTGTAAGTTTTTTATTTTATTTTTTTCATGTCGACGCAAGTCCTCGTGTATTAGATGAATAACTGACCAGAATAGCTCTTCCTACACTGGCTTGTCACGGTAATCATTCTTGTAGCTCCTCCGGCAGGTCCAGCGTACAATTTCCTTGTCAACCTCTACACATACCCTGGGGCCTGGATCAACGGTTTCGTCGCCGCCGGTCTTATCTATCTCCACTATAAGAAGTCCGAGGACTGGTCATCGCCATGGCACACCTATCTCCCTATCACCGTGCTGTATCTGCTGGCCAATATCTTCCTCGCTCTCGTTCCGTTCATCCCGCCAAACGGAGACTGGAATGCCGAAGGTTATCCATATTTCGTGTTCCCAGTCGTTGGAGTTGGCGTATTGATCCTGGGTGGCGTCTACTGGACGTGCTGGTCTAAGATCTGGCCGGCCATAGGAGGATATAGAATTGAAGCTCATAGGGTGGTAGAGGACGACGGTAAAGAGGTGGTTCGGTACAAGAAGGTCAAGACGAGGTAGTTGGATTGACGACGGTGGGGCAAGATATTTTAATTATCTAACATTTCAGCTTAGATGGTATATATGGCCAATCTCATAGATATAGAACAATAAAAGTGTTCAACAGCCGCTGTTAGGTATTTCAGGTGGTCTTTTATATGGGAACCACTACAGTGGGTGGATAGCTTTTAAGATTTTGTCGAAACTGACTTAAAGACTATTGGTTTTCTCAAGCGCGGGGTAATGGCGGGGTAATAATATATAGAATACAGATTTCAGAGATGTTTAACGGAGAATTATATAATCACGAAACTTCATAAAAGACATGTCACTTAGTCAATCCAAGGCATGTCTATATGATTGTTTATTAATACTTTGGCAGGTGATTTATCAACTGATACATCAATTAAACCCATCGTTAACTTGAACCCCAACCAACCAACGAACCAACCAACCAACCAACTGCATGATGACCCATGCTTATGCATGTAATCCGCACCTACCTCGGCCTATTTGGGCAAGATAAACGAGGGTATTACGGTGCTCAATTAGTGCGTAACCGACAAAACCCTTTTAGGAAAGTAGACTTTAAATTTCAACCAATCAAAACTCAGGAAGCTCACGATCGCAACCTCAATTACAACATCTTAACTGCAACAACACCTTAATACAATTGTTAATTGTAAAATTAATTACAATATAAAGCCAAAAATATGCCTTCTAAATTTATTTTTTACCGATTTTAATACGTACGAAAAGGGATTATTTCAAAGGTTTAAATATTATCGCAAGGCAACCCCACTAGAAGTGTAATCTTAAAAAGGTAAGTGCGCAACTTAAAAAGGCAAAGCGTGCCACGTTTAATTGCTTCTTTTGGAAAGCGGTATAAGGCTCGGAGACTTTTTTTCTTACGCCCTATAAATTTAGCGCTTACACACGCTAAAGCCTACTATAATTATAGTGGGTTACAGCGCCTAAGGCCCTATAATTACAGGGCTTAAGATGAATCGGACCAATTTTCGTCCGCGAATCTTCGTTTTGTCGGTTACGCACTAATGGAGCACCGTAAGGGTATGCCTCGTGTTACACGACTGGCGGGGGAAGTTGCATCTCGATTAATCGATTAATCGTATGGTTAGGTGGGATGGGGAAGATACGGCAAGCGCGCCAACGCCTGCACGTACCTTCGCTACCGTGCTATCGTACAACTTTCCCGCTCCAACATTTCCGATTCTGGCATACATCAAGTCGCTTTTCATTCCCTTTTCAACTGCCAGGCAATCTAATTTGTATGGCCTGGCCTAATACCTGGTGATCCTCCTTAAGATTATCAATTCAATAAATAGGTATTTTTTCCATTCTTTCTTCATTGTCTTATTACTTCCACCGGACATATGATAGACATATAATATAACTTCTGTAAATCCGTCCCTATACGCCTCTACCACTTATTCCGGTCTATTTCGGGCTATGGCACCCTCGATTTCCGGCTAGCCTCCTTCTTAATATTTCAATTCGTGATTGGTCACATGCCTCCGTCACACTACCGCTGAAGAGTACGGTTGTCAAGCCCATTGTTCGGGGTACGGCCCGGTGCGTGTCTCTGCTGTCCCTGCAACATCGGCGTATTATTGTGCGGCGTTCTACGGCGTCTCTAGTGCGGAGAACAGCTGAAGCTGCATATTTCGTTTATGCTTTGGCCAAACGGATTCAGATCAACTCAATTCTTTCATTCGCTCGTCTATTCGTTTGCTCCCTTCCTTTCCTCAATCGGGACCCTTGGGTTTTTCTTCCCTCGGATTCGAGTCCTGGCATGTCTAATTAGTGATTGGCAATTGGCCTAAATACAATCCATTTCGACGATAAGTCCCGAGGTCTGTAATGATCCCATGAACTTTCAATTCCCGGCCCGATATGACTGAGGAAACGCCACCGGGCGACCACGGAAGCCCAGTCGGCAAACTCAACAATGCCATTTCCGACTTCGCTTCTAGTTTCGTCAAGAAGGAATTGCAGCAATTGACCCGCGAACGAGATGATGCATTGGCACGCAGCCATGTCCCAAAGCTGCGCGCCCTCCTTAGAGAGGTCGATAGGGAGCGCCAGGCTTTTGAGCAGGACAAGGAGAAGCTCATCCAAGGCTTGCGCAAGAAGCTGGAGCTGCTTGAAGTCGACCCAGATACTATTGAAACTACAATCGCCGAACTCAACCCAGTGGCGCCCAAGTATTTGAGCATCATTCCTGGCGCATCTACCTTAACCATACGTCCTCCTACGCCTTTCATGTCGCCGGTTCGCGACAACTATTTTACTACCGTCCTTGGCGCCGATTTATTATCAGGTGCCCCTCCATCAGCTTCGCAAGTTCTTGGCCGAGGGACTTCCAATTCAGTCAAGGGTCAATGTTCAAGTCCGACAAACATCAATGTCTCACCGAGCGCAGGCCCCAATATGGACCATCAAATACAGAGCCAGATCCTATCTGATAATTCTGTAGTCAGTTCAACCCCTAAGCGACCCGGCGCGGACGGAGATGGCACAGTAAGCGTAAAGAGACGACGAGTAGATGGTGGAAAGGTAAGAACTAGTGTAATTCTCCTCTTGATTTTGCCATATGATCAACTAACGTGCCGACCAGACCCCAAGCCGGGCCCAATCAGATATCTTCCGCAAGATTGCCTTTCCAAACCTGGAGACAGGTGAGCGTATCTTTCGTCACTCAGAGCGTCAAGGATTTTTTGTCATCCGATGTAACCGTCTCAACTGCCAGACGGGTTTTTTCACGGATCCGCCTCTAGCCTATAACAGAGCTCTGAAGCACTTCCAAAGTCATGGCGAGACGGGACCTGATGGCGAGGAACTATCCAACGAGTACATTTTCGAAAAGTTTGCGTGCGAGAGTGAGTGGTGTTATCGAATGTTTTTTATGGGATATGCCGAGATCTAATCTCAATCTGCAGTCGAGGGTTCCAGCATGGTTAGCAAGTATTGGATTAAGGAACATCTTGGCCCATCGCCGCATACCTGTACGTATAGACATCTTACCGCGCTTCTATTCGAGAACCTGCTCAAATCGAATGAATTCATGAAGTGGAGCTAATAACATCATTAGTCGTTCCTGGAAAGTCAAGGCCGAGAACAAGTCAAGGCGAGTCCGTCAAAGACCGTAAACGACAAGAGGAAGATAAGAACTACACCCCATCTAGCAAACCACGTAATCCTGTTGAGAACAATGAGTCGGACGAGGAAGAGTTGGAAACCGAGAAACCAAGAAGAACACCTCGGAGCGTCGCGCGCCCTGATTATGCCGAGTTAGTAGCGAATAAGGACCCCTGGAACCTCTCGGATGGCGATAGCGAGGTGCGCGCCCTCTTGACCCTGACACTTATGGTGGGATTGCTGACATTTGACAGCAGAGGGCGATCCCACGCTCGATGAGAGATCCTCGAATACTTGCCAACGGCTCTAGGAAGTCGTCGAAGTCTGGTGGTGGCAGATCGCGAAGCACCTCGAAGACATCAACCCCTGGGCCATCTTTATCGAGAGCGAAGACAACGGAACCGAGTAAGTATGTCAACGTCAGTTCCCGTGTAACTGACTGCTGTCTAACGCGTTGTAGGCCCTTTGGCTATACCTCTGAGCAATGGCCGAGACGGTCTGCACCTAGCTAGAGGCAATCAGCATCGCCTCAACGGTCCGCACGTCACACTTACCAACGGTCACATGCTAAAGATGATCGTCAATCCTATACATCTCGCACGCATAAAGAAATTACGATGATTTATGGCTTTCTTACTTATTGCATTTATGTTTAGCGAATGAGTTATACCCATGTCGATAAGGCTTAGAGACGAGGTCTATGTCACATATTGTCGGGACACTGAGTTAAGATCAGTCAGCTTGACTTCCTACGTGGCCTGGAGGGTGTCTAAAGGCACGCGAAAGGCCAATGGGGGGGTAATGTCTATACGCATTCTACACCGCTTTATTGCTCTTATGATATTCAGCGCAACTGTTTATGCTACGTTCAATACGTAAATCTTAGCAATCTTCTCACCTGATTTTTTTCTGGTCTCTTATTTTTCTCTTGCGACCCTGGCTACCTGGTACATAATTCTAGCGTCATCCCTCAATTGCCACATATCGTCGACATCTACTTTGCCCTTCCCATGTTCCCATGTAACTCCACTAAGTTATAGGGGCTTTGCCATGTTTGGGACGGACAAAAAGGCAGACTGAAGAATTATGTCTGAACATCTCGCAGCAATGAGCTAATTCTAAATAAAGCATCACAGCTTGGCCCGCCCGCCCTTCAGAGAATCCCAATCAGCCTGGGTAAAAGGCACATACTCGTCGCCCTTGGCGTAGTTGGAAATCCAGAATACGGGGTCGGGCGCCGTCTGCGCCGGGTCCACGCCCGCGCGCTTCAGGGGCACCTTGTCCTGCTTGTTGTTGTGCGTCGCGGAGCGCGCGGCAATGCGCCGGATGAAGATGGGGACGGCGTATTTGGGGAGATAAGTTCGAGCGTGTCTATTTCGGCTTTACGTGAGCAATGCGAGTAATTGCGGGAAAGAGAGATAAGAGAGATTAGCGAGGGGCAGGTGGTGGGAAACGTGGCGCTTTCTTTTAGGAGCTAAGCAGATGGGGAGCAGGAATAGGGGCAAAGGGGAGTGCGCGTATACGGAGTATTTATGTACGGTGGGATTGGTGGCGTTCGTTTTGTTGAGAGCTGGTGGGGAGATGCCGGAGAATGCCATTTGGAGGGGAGAGGAAACTATTTAATGGAACTTACTTGAGTAAACCGTTGTAATCAAAGTGCTTGATAGCCGGATCGATGTAGATAGCCGCCATACCGGCCTTTCCGTCGTGGTTCGGCAACGAAACGCCGTATACGGTTGCCTCGCTCACTCCGGGGTACCGCCCCAACACCTCGGACACCTCGGCCGTCGACACGTTCTCGCCCTTCCACCGGAACGTGTCGCCTAGCCTATCCAGGAAGAACCACCGGCCGTCGTTATCGCGTCGCAACGCATCGCCTGTCCTGTAGTAGCAATCCCCCTTTTGGAATACGTCGCGCACGTATTTCTTAGCCGTCGCCTCCTCATTCCGATAGTAACCGGGGAAGGCTGGCGTAATAGTCGGCGGCTGCTTGACAAGGATTTCGCCGCCAATGTGGTACGGCACGCGCCGCGCGAACCCCGTTTTGGGGTCTCGCACGATATCCCCCGTGTCCACGTCGATCTCGACCGGTACAAAGACGTTGTAGAAACGCCAGCGCTGCAGCAAGCCGTGATGTCCTACAGAGTGAGCGCAAAAATCGCCGCGAGCTGGGTTATCAAGTGGCATGATGCCTTCGGTAGAATTGAAGAACTCGTGGATGGTCTCGATGCCGAAGCGGTCGCGGAACGGCTTCCAGACGTCTGGGCGCAGCCCGTTGCCGTAGATGGAGTGCACGCTGTGGTCCTTGTCGCGCGGCGAGGGCGGTGCCGCCAGAAGATATCGTAGGGTTTCACCGACGTAGACAAACCATGTGGCGCGGCTCTCCCGAATATCGTCCCAGAAGCCCGAGACGCTAAACTTGGGCGCGATGCACAGCGTCTGTCCTGTTAGTAATTGAGTCATGCCGCTAATACCGCCTGTTCCGTGGTACAGCGGCATGCAGTCGTAGTACCGCTGATCTTCGCCCTTGACATACGAGAACCCGCACTCCTTGCTGGACCCGTACCCGAAGCCGGCTGCGGCGGGTAGAACGCAGGCTTTAGGTAGGCCGGTTGTGCCGCTCGTGTAGAATAAGCCGAACGCAGAGTCAGGTCGGACGTTGTCGTCGCGTAAGTTGTCAGGTGGGCGCTCTCCCTTAGTAGCATTTATCTCGGACCGTACATCGGCTAGATGGACGATGCGCACGCCCTGGGCTGCTAGCTCTTCCCTGACGGCATCGAGGCGTTCGAGCAGGTGAGGCGTACCGTCAGCCAGGACCAGTTTAGCCTCTGCTATACTCAGACAGTGCAGCAAGGCCTGCTTGGTCAAGTTGTGGTTGATGAGGGCGGGTGCTGCACCGATAGCTAATAAACCCATCCAAGCAAAAACGAAATCTGGGCTGTTGGCCATGAAGAAGGCGACGAGATCGCCGGGTTTGACACCGCCATCGCGCAGGAACCACTGGGCATACTGATTCACACGGTAGTAGGTTTCGGCGTAGGTGTAGCTGCCCTGGCGCGACCAGATGCATTCCTTGTTAGGCTGATTTTGGGCATGCTTCTCGAAGAAGTAATACGACGAGAGCCGCTTATCTTGGACTGCTGCTGTGTGAACTTATGCACGTTCGGGATGCAACTGTAGTTGACTCACTTGCTTTTTGAAGCTGCTTTGCGCCCTTGTTTTTTGAACGAATGGCCTGCCAATCCCGCCGTAGATGAAATTTTCCGTCGAGGTACGTAATGCCAGCTGCGGTGGCAGCTATCGAAGCCGCTGTGCTGTGTTAACCATCTTGCACGGGATTTGGTGGACAGGAAGAAAAAAGGTGTTTCGATGCCAACCGAGAAAGCTATAATTATGGAGGGGCTGGAAGCTCACCGATTGCAGCCATCCTACTCTACTCTACTGTCGTATAGTTATGAATCGGTGAGTCTCACCAGGAAACTGTGCTTGGAATACAGTAAGCTCTACGATTGTGACGAGAGAAGTCAAAGTTGCATTCTAGATCCAACCATTCTTGCTACCAGATAACCAGCGTCGGGATGCCGATAGAGGCATCCTAAAAAACGGCTCAGTGGCTAAAAAAAGGAAGGGAACAAAGCAAGACGCGCCATCAGTACAGCCGAAGGGTTGACCTCGGGACTTAAGCTCTATTGGTCGTTTGGCAGGGGACAGTGAGACGGCAGTTTATGGGGGACAAGGGGATCATCTACAGTGTAAAGGTGAATTCTGCAGGTGGACTAAAGGGGCGGCTCAGGGCTTGGATTTATTGGGGAACACTCCCTATCTGCACGCTAAACTACCCCTACCTATCTCGGGTATTTAGCACCTAACTTACCCCGAGCAGCCCCGAGCTACAGTGGACCACTCCACACCATGTATCTTGGCCAAGTGCATGTGGCTATTATTAGCCGTTGGAGATTCGCCCCGCAATTTCCGGTTCTACAGGTCGGCAGTATAAAACACGGAAACCTCCAGCTGCTACAAGTTAAAAGTTGGCTATACCTATCTTGACATCGTTGAAGAGTCTCCCTGTTTACAAAATACGTACCAAATATGGACATTTTACTCTTGATTGCCCGTGGGTTGACTCCTGATAGGCATGAACTAGTTAATAAAAAATGCACCGGAATTTGCTAGGGTAAAATGTGTCATTGAAGGGATCACTATATACAGAATCCGGTGATAGGATCTGTAGTTACGAGCATAACTGATACACTATGTGTCTATTATAGTTCTGATGTAGTAGAAGAACCCGTTGCAGATCCGCCAGAGATAGTCGACGACTTGATATGTCTAAATCACTTGTCCTCTTCGATTTCCGCTCCTTCTGGAGGCGTGAAGGGAGTCTCCTGTGCTTTCCAGGCTAGCGTCACGTATCTATCGAAGTTAGATCCATCCTCAGCCGGCGAAGGTCGGAAGGAGTGGGATAATAGGGGTATTAACTGACTTTGTATGACTTCCCCTTGCTGCCAATTCGCCCTTGGCATTCCTAAAAGTGACGGACGTATAGGCTAATGTCTTTCCCACTGCACTACGAGTAAGCTCCATTTCGTGGTCTGAATAAGGGGGAATAGTTACTCTTGTCACAAACTGCAGTGGCGCTGATCTTGTCGCCAACCTTGCCCCCGGTGCTCAGGTATGTGACTGGAGCTAGTTAGAATCATGTTCAATTGGCACGACCAGAAATAAGCCCTCACGGGACTTATAGGATGGTCTGGGCCTCACCGTTTAGATCCGTCGATACGCCGGTGGCGTAGAGACCCATCGACGCAACTGCCAATGACCCTCCCAGGTCGACCATGCTAGCAATTGTGCCACCGTGTATGATCTTCAGCCGATTCTGCATAACGAATGTTGAGCAAGAGCAGAACGACAGTCAATATTGGGTGTGGGTTGCGCGCCTTACTGTATGATCCTTGGTGATGTCCAGCTCGAAGTCAACTTTGCCGGCAACAGCATTGGTAACCCTGAGCTGGGATTGTCAATAGAGGGGGTTTCTGCTTTTACATATTGATGGCTTACATGTGGCCCGAGAAGCCTAGAGCATGGTTAGTAGG
Source organism: Hypoxylon sp. FL0890 (assembly GCA_022497025.1). Classification (NCBI taxonomy): domain Eukaryota; kingdom Fungi; phylum Ascomycota; class Sordariomycetes; order Xylariales; family Hypoxylaceae; genus Hypoxylon; species Hypoxylon sp. FL0890. The sequence continues at coordinate 361,637 of MU386560.1, read as the reverse complement.
CAAGTATCTAAGAGAAGCAATGGAGAATATCGAGCAAACTCACCTCGGCTCCAAGCCGGACTCGGCCATGAAAGACTTCAGGACCTAAGGGTAAGATCACTCAGCGACATGTCATCAATAAACTAATCGAGTTTACTGACCGACCTGACAAACCTGAGCGGGGGTAGTTTCTGTGCCATTGTGAAGATTAATAATCTCCAAAGGGGAAAAGATGTATGGAATATGAAATACCCAATGTGCTTCTGATTGAGGGAAATGGGCCTTATCAGTAACGTAATCCATAGATAGAGTTGTCAAACTAAGCCCGTTCACCTTAGCTCACCGAGGCTTACCAGGAGCTCACCGGTAACTCGCCTGGGAAAATAAAGTGGGTACAGGCGCGAAAATAGGAACATCTTTTTTAATCTGCAACTTTTCGTAGCCGCCCGGATATCTTCAAACACCAATCACTTCCTTGCACGGAGCTGACCCTGCCAGAGCTCCCCTCTCGCACATCATGGGACTCCGGTAGCGCAATCATGGCTACTGTCCTCAACCCCTCCAAGACTCTGGATACTTCGACAACCGACGCCGTCCCGTACACGCGACTACATATTACGCCGTTAGACGAGTCGCTGCTGAGCGTTGTCGTCCCCTCTTCTGTCCTACCTCGCGCGCGTAACATCTCGTACCACACCATCCAGACTTTCCCCGAGAAGCGATACGGCTTTGTCGATCTCCCCACCGCAGACGCTGACAAGATCAAGAAGAAGCTCAACGGAGCTATCCTAAAGGGAACCAAGATGCGAGTCGAAAAAGCAAAGCCCGAGTCTATCCCCGAGCCTACGGGCGAGGCTGGTGGCTCTGAGACAAATAAGGAGAAGAAGAAGAAATCAAAGAAGAGGAAGCGCGAGGTTGATGTCACCCCCGGAGTCGAACTTGAGGGCCGCAAGGTCAAGCGTGGATGGACGACAACAGAACGCGAGATGATCGACGAGAAGCGGAAGAAATCCAAGAAGGACAAGAAATCCAAAGACGATAAGGATCGCAAGAAGAAGAAAAAGAAGGAAGTCAAGTCGAAGTACACCGATGGGCCAGAGTGTCTTTTCAAGACGAAACTTCCAGCTGCAGGCTCATCATCAAAAGACGCCGACGAGAATGTTGGACATAAGAAGAAGAGGCGGAAGAGCGATCGCGAGGTGGTCGTACACGAATTTGAGAAGACTATGAAGCATCCCTCATTCCTGAAGGCGAACGTAGAGAAGGTCAACTCAGGAGCCGTGACTTTCGAGGATGGCGTCGGTTGGATGGACGAGAACGGAACGGTTGTCGAGCCTGTTACGAGCAAGAGATCGAGTAAGAATGCTTTAAAATCAACTAAAGCAGAATCTAAAGAGCCTGAGTCCGCTCCTCCAGCAGAGAACGATGACGACACTACAAGTAGCAGCGGGTCTTCATCTGATGATTCCGAGGACGAAGTTTCGGGCCAGGAGGCAGAGAGTTCAGACGAGGAAGAGTCCAAGACTAAACCCGAAGCAAAGACTCCATCCAAAAAACTCAAGCCAGAAACACAGCCTGTCTCCAATCCTGTATCAACTATGAAAAAAGAGTCAGCAAGACCGAAATCATCAAGCTCAGTCACAAGCCTCACCATCAAGATACCTCCTGTAACCCCTGCCGCGGCAAAGGTACACCCTCTTGAGGCCTTATATAAACGGCCTAATGGCAACCTGGCTGCTCAAGGCGGGAATCCTGAAGAAGCACCTTTTAGTTTCTTCGGTGATGACAACGATGATATTGAGGAAGACGATACAGTGAGACGTTCAAGTCACCCTCCCATGACTCCCTTCACGAAGCAGGACTTTGACTTTAGAAACCTACGAAGTGCTGCCCCCACGCCAGACACGGCACATCCCAGCCGCACATTCAACCTCTGGCCTAGGCAAGGCTCAGCAGATGATGATGAAGGGCAGGAGGATGAGGATGAGGAAGGTGAGGGAAGGAAAGATGAAGATACGGCTATGACTGGTGTTAGTAATCAAGCTGCTGCAGCTGATGGCGACAAGCAAAACTCGGTTAGCGATTTTCAGAAGCAATTCTGGGAGAGTCGAGGGGATCTAAATCGCTCATGGAGAAAACGGAGAAAGGCGGCTTCGAAGGAGAAACGATACAGGGAGAACCGTGCCCGTGCGGAACGAGCGATATAGGATCAGGTAGTCATTAGTAATACAATCAGTCAGTTAGTTCATCCCCTAGTCTTTTAACCCTGCCTATTTGATTAGGTTACGGCGCGTAGGCTTTACGAAATACGGGGGCATAAGATTCAGTAGGAAAAGAAATCATCGTATTGTCTCTCAATGCGTCTCAATGCGTCTCATGATGACGCGAGAACGGAGAATCTAATGTACATGCAATAGTGATGTCGCCCTGTCAATTCCCTTCCATACGGCGATGTGGTATCCCTTCCACTCGTCTCCTCTTCCTTTCCTTTCGTCCATCGCCTTGATTTCTGTCCGTCGCGTCGTGAAATAAGATGTTATCGATGGATTCGTGGTGTAGAGAGAAAGCAAGAAGGTCAGCAATGAGGAAGGGTGTAAGTGTTCATGATCGGACTGTCATCTGGCGTCCACGATCCGCCCCTACTCTCTGTGATGTTCGGGGTCCGCAGTCGCTTCTCGAGAAGCTTGTGACTCGTCGACTCGGGGTTGGTGACGCGGGATGTGAGCGACAGGGAGGGGAAGGCGATCACGAGGATGACGCTGAGCGCGGCCGGCACCGTAGTTGTGGTGACCAGGAGCTGTGGCTCGAGCTTGGGTGTCGAGATCGCCAAGCTCGACCCAGCGGTGGTCGTGGTGGCGCGCACCTCCTGACTCCTGAATCTGCGCGTCTCGGTGGTTGTTGAACGCGAGAATGAAGACCAACACAACGACGCTGACGATGACCCAGAGCCAGAGAGTCGTCAGCTCGTCTTCGGTTGCATTATTTGCGCGCTTCAGGGTCGCGATGGCCGCGATGGCGTTAGCGAGGGCGATGAAGATCAACGCGTAAAGGATGTTCTGGACCGTGTCAGGCTCCGGCCAACCAGGCATGATGCCAACAACCCAATTGCCGGCACCGCGGAAGGCTGCCTTGATCTTGTCGATGGTTCCCTGCTGCTGATGCTCTGCTTCGGTGCGCTCGGGAGGGGGGGCTACATCCAAGAACGTCTCGTCGAGTTGACGGGATCGGGGGAACCTGACCTGGTCACCACGAACGCCCCAAGGGAGAAAAGGGTTGCTGGTGGCGGAGCGGCCCTTGCGGGCGGTGGATGATGCAGATTGAGGCATGTTGATGTTGGTGTTGGTGTTGGTGTTGGTGTTGGTGGTAGGAGGATGGCGAAGGGTGGAAGAAAGTTGACTGCCCGAAGCCTGGCCTACGAGGCTTCGAGAGGAAGGGACAAGGAGAGGCCTCGGCATATATGTGCGCGAGGGAGCCAGGAAGTGTGTGCTTGCGCGCACACCTCCTTCGGCCGTCCCAGCCCCCGTTTCCTCCGCTGCCTCGTTGCGGTTGGTGTCCGAGCTCATCATAAGACTTCTGCAGATGTCGGCGACTTAGAGGTAGAACCTGTTCCTTGTCGGAAAGAAGACTACGGGCTTAAGAAGGACTAAAGTATATAGCTAAGCTGTCTTCACAAAAGACTAAGGATCCAACCAGGGATAAACTATGATACAGGATGTATCGACGAATAGTAGAGACTGGTTAGAGTTAGTACATGTAACGTTAAGGGACAGGGATAACGAGAAACTTACTCTGGTGGAATAGAGGGGAGGTATGGCTGTCAAAGGACTTAATAGGGGCGGAAGTATGAGATCTCTAGAGTTGTGAAAGTTAGCAAAGAATCTTCACACGTTCACCGTGACACCCAAAAGTTTAACTTGTTGTACACCAGTAGACTTGTATGTACCGGCGAGAAACAATAGAAAGAAATGTATCTCTAAAGGATTCGGGTCGGATAATGACAAGTCGAATAACACAGTGCGTCTAAGGTAGTAAGGAGATAATACCGATATAAGAATAGTAAGTGCCACGAGATGATTAGAAAAGGGGGTGATACTGGCCCCAAGACAGAGATGGGAAATGAATGAAATAAGACAGGGGAGTATCATGGAAGTAGACATTGATTGAGCAGCGAGAGTGGGAATGTAAAGGGTATAGAGATCACAACTTACCAGAGACGGGCTTGCAGGATGATCGTGGTTCAAGCAAGCAAGGAAATGAAAAGAAGAGAAGAGATGACATTGGAGTGAGTAGTAGTGAATATACTAGAAGGGAAAGTAGTGAAATTTCGTCAGCTTCTGTCAGTTGTAAGCGACTGATCAGATGGAATTGCCGTCCCAATGCTATTATCCGAGGTATCTACATGTACTGCTTGAAAAAGAAATACAAAGTTATCTAGCTCCATGCCTCCTTTGATCAAGTCCAGAGTCAAGAGTATGTGCACGGCAACTACAGCCTCGCCCTTGCCTAAGAAGCTGTGCTATGATACTGCTCCTGCCGTTGCTTTAAACACAGGAAATAGCTCGTATAGGGATATTTCGTTTAAGTTAATAGAGTTATGTGCATTCCTCCGGCAACGTCAAGTCCAGTTGTGTACCAGGTTATGTAATATAACAGGCACATTTCATGGTTTTGCCCACCTGGTATTTCAAAAAGTATCTTTACTTTTCTGCCCTTGCCATCTGTGAAGCCATAGATGTGAGCTTGATAGATACCTAAGGTAGTCATCTATCTTTTCAACTTTGGTGACATTATTTAACCTAGGGGTAGGAAATCGCCTGCTATTCCAAATTTTCGTCCATCTTGTGCATGTTAACACCTAAAAAGGGGGGGCTGCTCCAAACAGATCCCGCGGTAAGGAGAGTCCATGTTCTTGATGGAATTTCGCCTACAGCGGTGAACCAGAGGTTCTGCTTAAGCTCCTATAAGAATATTAATCGCGGAGGATAGCTGTCACGATGCAAACCATAGGGAGGGGGTACGAGCTCTGTTGTTCCGCAAGGAACTCTGAACCTAGCTACCTAGCCCCTGGTATATATGGGAACGACTCCTTTGTCCACGCTGTCTCAGACTGAACCCGACAGGTCAGTCCTCTGACAATAACTATTCTTGAATGCTCGACGAATTTGTATCGTTATATATATGTCTTCGGCCTTCAAGAAGCTTAAACTCTGGCCGTAACCTCCTATTCGAATTATCATATGTGCTGAATCATTCGCAAAACGTTTGGCTAAGGTTAAGAGGAATGGACCATTGTCAATTGTCTCGCGGCGTTCAACCCCAGGAGATGATTTGGCAGTCGACCTCGATTCCTACGGCTATGGCCTAAGTTATCGAAATAACCACCACCAAGAAAACAGTAGCCACGCCATTTATGCTAATATTACGGATACGCGTAAACGTCTCATCATTAAGAAAGCAATGCTCGAATTAAGTGAAGGGCTAACCAGAGCATTGGAGTTGAATATTGAAGCTCGATGTTAACCATAGCTTGAGTTACAATGTCTAAATGAACTTAATCCTAAGGGTCAATAGCCGTCAAGACCCATAACATAGAAACCAGATAGTTCTCTATTACCTAGATCTTGTCGGCTCTTATGAGCTCTCTTTAGAGATTTTGATTGGCCATGAATGTCCATTAGACTGTTAGTAGGTATATGAAAACCTATTAATGATTCTGAAATTGGCTGGCAGTATTTATTACCATTATTCAAATAATCCATGTAAGCCTGTTTCTAATGTTTCCAGTTGTTTATGTTAGTATATTAGAGATGACTCGGATGCATTAGAGGTCGTCGAATATAAAGTATGCCGATGTGGAACCGCCAGTTCGGCCCAGCCCGTCGTGCGGCTCTTCCGCACATGTTAAGAGCAAGAAAGGCTCAGCATAAAAGTGTAATCCGCCCTTCTTGCCGGAGTATTCCATGAGAATCAGGTTCCGGCACCCGGCACCCTCCCGGGTTTTGGGACTCTACATTAGGATGGAAGTTGCCAGTCCTGAACGAGCGTGATATCCTTGGGCGTAGCCATCTAGGACGGATATTGTTGGCGAAGTAATTTGATAACCTATAAGAAAGTTACCTTAGGCAGGTACATAGGTATATTAAGCAAATCTTATATGAAGCCTCCAGTTTTACTGTTGACTGATTTAATGCCCTCATCATCGTTCCAAGGGCACATTACAGCTACTGTTATCAACATTCGAACCATGGACGTAAACAACGCACGTGATAGTCCAACTACCTGTAGTTTCTAGAACGGACGCATATGTCTTATACGTCCGATACCCGGATTGTCCATTTCATAATTATGAATAAGTGGGGTATACATATCATGAATGTGCTTCGCAGTTCTTTACCAAATCTCCTGATGTGCCAACCTAAGAAGGTGTCTTAACGAAGTGATAGAATCCACATGTCAGGAGGCGAATCGAGCATGTGCTGGCCGTGAGCATGTTTCTGCATTAGTCGCTGGGTCACTGCCGCTTCCCGGAACCTGGGCGCCTACGGAGAGGGCACACGGCGTAATGCGCTCAATATGGCGCTTCCTCGTACAACGCCCACGTTTTGGGAAATGGGGCGTTTGGTTCAAACGATTTCGAGTTTCAGCTACCTGGGTGGGCGCATATTAGCTAGATACTACCGGCCTCGTGGTTGACAAATGGGTCAACATGTCCATGAAAATATGGAATCCAGAAAATAGTGATGGCCGGGGAGGTAGAAAGCGCTTGGATGTTGACAGCTGTATGAAGTTATCGTCTTTAGTCATGTGGTTCCAGGAAGCATGGATCCCCTCGTGTGGATGTGAGAATGACAACCACGGGAGATTTATCGGTATCAAGATAGCAGGCGCATTAAATTGATGTCATTGGACCCGGGATGCAGTAGTCCACTCTGGGCGCTACGTAAGGGACTGGTCTTGGCAGGGTATCGAGCTAGGCAGGCTAGGGCTGTATTTGGTACCACAGAAGTTGCGGTAATTTGGGAATTACATGAAGGTACTACGTAGGCAGGTATTTACTGGTTTCAGCGACAGTCACGGAGAGAAGGGAGTACATATGTAGTTGTGAGAACTGAATATCAATTTATGTCGTAGACATAAGAGAATGCATTTCTCAGTAAAGGAGTGGCTAGCAATAAGCTACGACTCGCCCTCTTCTCTCATTCTTCAGTAGCTCTCCAGTTTCTCAAACTCCCTAGAATCCTCCGAAAAGCATGACCGTATTATCCGAATGTACCATCATGAATGATTGCCGGTGCCGAAAGATTAAAGGTTGTAATGACAAGACGTGAAAGTCAAGTAGTATTCAATTGTCGAAGAAGAGTGAAGTGAAAACAAGCGCGAGGTAGCAGACTCATTCAAGGCGAATGGTCGCTTATTTGCCGCAGGCGCAGCTGGAGCCGCACTCGCCTATTGAGAAGAGTAGTTAGCATCATCATCATATGAGAGGTAGCTGGTCAAAGATCACACATCAGATCTGATTAGATCTCGCGATCCGATACGATGACCAGGTAGTAAACGAGGATGGAGGGGTAGATGAATGAATAGCGGGGATGTGACTTACAGTTGTCAGCGCAGTTGCAGTCGCCCTTCATCTTGAATGATAATGGATTTGTTTGGTGCTGAAAATAGCTTGATAGAGAGTTTGTTCGTGGTAGTTGATCTTGAATCTGAATCTGAATCTTGTCGTGTTGTGTTGATGGAAAGAAGATGGGAGGAAGAGGTTTCTTGCCAACCTTTATATATCGATAGGTGCTTCGACGAGTGGGTCGGTGGATATTCCGGATCGGGGCGTTAACGTTAGCGTCTGGCCAATCAGAAGCTCAAATGATAGTGCGTCGTTTGTGCGGGGTTTGCGCTTTTTCAGCGTGATGTCGCCCTGTCTCACCACACCCAGCACACCCAGCACACCCAGCACACCAAGAACCCCCGAATACAGAAGCTGACTAGTAGCCCTGGTTAGTACTTTTGGTTAGTTACACTAAGGTAGTTTGGCTTGGCTCCACCCTACCACCACTAAATCCAGTATCTGCAACCTTTTGAAGTTTTTAGTCCCTTCAAATCGTTGATTTTACCAATCAGCCTTAACAGAAAAAGAAACCTTGGAAATGTTGTCGCCTCCACACGCACAAGTCGCGCAAAAGAAGTCACATTTACGGGGATAATCTATATAGGTACGTGAAAGAATGATTGGTCCTAAGCTAACTGGAGACAGCTAGCCTCACATCTTCCATCCTAGCTACCTAGGTACTCGAGTATTTCTTATCTTGTGACCCATTGTCATCTGGTGGCAATCCTCTTGACATATAATTAGCTGCGAGGTTTATGCGTTATTGTCAACCTGTCGATCCGATACGCCTTTGTCTCTCCTTTCAGAAGCCATATGACGCCAGGGCGAGACACTGCTTTCTCTGGCACTCGGAGTGACTTCCAACTGGTTCTTTTGTAATACAAGGTGGACAATGGACCTACACTACTATCCTGGTGCGCCTAGAACGAATGAGGCGAAACTGCGGATGACCGTCATCGACTTCACAACAGCTATTCTATCCCAACAATTGGTATGGATGACAGCTCAATCATATCATTTTCCCTTCAGGGTCCTCTTCGCGTTCTCGAAATCCTGCAGCTATCCGGCGCGGCACCTTTTCACTCTCGACGTTCCGATTCACGAACGGCTTGCCAAAGCCGACCAGCCAATCATGAGCTCCAAGCACCTCAAGCTCCCGCCCCATCTGAGCTAATTTTCATTCGAGCGCCGACTCCCAAGTCCCAATTTAAGACGCGAGCCCGCTACGCTGCGTGGGAGCTGGGTGGGCTGCACGACAGTTATATGCATGCGTTATGGTTACGTTGCAGATCTTCCAACTGTCCTTGATTCGCTAGCCGCGGTTCTCTATTTCAAGGATCCTCGTTGCCACTGACGGACTGCCGTTCTGTCACTTTGCGAATTCTAGAAACTACAACAGATTTCCAGGGCTTAGACAGAACCCAGGCAGCCACTGTGATCAATGTTGCATTCGTAAGACGGATTCCATCGGCCACAATGGGCTATCTTCAAACGAATGTTGTAATTGTCCCACGTTCTTGGTATCTGTCATATTTCCTGGATTTCAGTGTCATCCCGTCTTATCGGAACCAGGTGTGCGAAATCCCAACATAGGAACACGTCCATCCCTCCGGCCCATTTCGGTTCCAGGAGAACGGAACGCCAAACAATAGCAACCGTGAGGTTATATACGTACCTAATTATATGCTGAAGAACATCAAAGGATTCAAGCGTGTCCTTGTATTCCCGCGCTGGTATTTGGGCCATCGTACGCGGAACATAAAATATATTATCAGGCCATTTGATAACGTTTACGTGGATTTTTGACCTGTTTTGCGGGATGCTGCATGCATAGATACGAAAAGGGAGAAGCCGGGTCGGGTATGGCCGTGTTATGTAGGTAGAAGTATAACAGAGTTGGCTGTATAGTTCATATCACAATGTGATATGTATGGGGGTTGGTGATCAGCAGGTCTGACGTCGGCCCCTATTACAGCCCTAACCTAAGGCTTGATGTGGAATTAAACCGGAGGTGTGTCTTCGAATAATCTTATTGCCGAGTCCCCCAACCTTGGCGTTGCAACTCATTACGTTGGAAAGACAGTCGGTATATTCCAACCTTCCGCAAATTGAAGATTATGAAGTAAGCAAGAGACGAAAAGAGATAATAGATGATGGTAAGCGGGTGAGAGTAGGAGCAGACGCTGACTCGTCAAGCCAGATGCTCTAATATGGAATGCCACGTTCATGGCGAAGCTGTATAAGCAGCCGTATTGAGTAGAACAGGTTGTAGCTTTGGAAATGAAGCTATCGCTACCTAGCTAGTGATTTTTAACAAGGTCTTTGAATTCATCGCCGGCCTCATGGCCTCTTATAGATGCCCCCACCCTGAACATCACCTCCAGAAATGCGTGATATATTTGTATTAGTAATAAATAGCGCGTCCAGAGGCCATCAAGGTACCATAACTGAGTGCATAAATAGAGCCTCCAGTAGACCTGATCTACCGGAACAGGCATTATTACCTCATGTTTCCCTCGGTGACTGAATGACAGGCCGTACGAAACGAGGACAACTAAGCGAGTATACATGATATCGAACCAACCTGTTTGAATTCAGAGAGACAATCGTTATTCAGCCCTCTACAAGACCCCGACTCCTTCGCGCAGACACTTCGTAACAGCGACTTCAGATCCATCTTGACTAGAACCAAGATCCATATTACCGAACCATGAACGTTTCCCTACTGGAGATCCGACCGGTGTCGTGACTATCGATGACTTCGGCCGCAGTGGTAGTCACCGGAGTGAGCATTTCAGCGAGGAATCGTCGATTAGCTAGCTAGGTGGCTAGTGAGAAAAGCGCCGAATAGTGAACATAACCGACGATGTCGAGTTCTTACTATGATTAACCTAGTGCCGTCTATGATGTCCCTCGAACATATCCTTATAACTACACCTTATCCTACACGGACCTTTCCCGAGTTGGCTAAGTAGGGACGTCGTCGCTGCCATTCGCTGGACAGATATTCTCAAGCTTTGCCCCGAGAGCGGCTAAGACGCCATAAGCTAAGCGATGGGGCCGGGCATTGTTCCAACTGCGCTTGTTCAGTGCCTCAGCAATGATTCGTCCGCGGGTGATGGCTATCCGGGAGTCGAAGCATATGGTTGTTCGAGGATTGTTGGGAGACTGGGAGATTAAAAGAGAGAACGGACGCCGAAAAGACAGAATTGCCTCTAAAACCTAGACGAAACGCCTCCCTTACGTCGTCGACCGCCCAATAAATCTAAGCCACGCCTCCAAATCAGCCACAAACCCATCGCCCAGCGCCACGTCAATGGCGCAATCCTGCCAATCGCATGAGATGTACAATTCCTTTCCCTTGACCGCGATGGGGCACAGACAAAGCACCGGGCCGTGAGCCTCGGGGCTGATGGAGAATACCGCTCGCTCCAAGGTCCACTTGCCGCCTTCCTCCCTTGCGTCCGCATTAGATGCACCGTCATCCGAAGCGGAGTCGAAGGGGTTACCGTCGATTACACCGAGATTTGTGATCACCACCGAGTGGCGCCTAGGCTTCTTTATCCAGTCTTTGAATAGGGCTCGGTAGTCCGGTATGAACTTCATCAGTCCCATCAAGTCGTTCTTGGTTCCATCATCTAGTCTCTTTTGTATGGCAGCACGCACAGTCTCCGCTGCCGGCCAGATGAGTGGCTCAAGAGCGGCCATATCTTTTGCCTTGGTAAGCTCCTTTTCCGGCTTTTTCGAAGGCCCGCCATGAGAAGCGCTCGTGCTCGCGGCTCTAACCTTAGAAACCCATTCGACGTCCCACTCGTGGTCTATTAACGTCATAAAGTTCGCCATGGTCCTTTTCGGATCCGCTTCGCCTAACTTCAGTGCCTTCTTCTTTACCTCCGGCGTGCCCATCAGCGGCCGTAGATTGACGACTGTGCTACCTAAGAAGCCTTTCGCCTCTTTGGCCGACAACCGTGTCGAGAGGATGACGTTCGAGAGAGCCTGCAGGAGGCCCGTTAATGTCGTATTGTGTTTCCGGCACGCGGCGATGATATTCTGGAGTGTGGGATTGTCAATGCTGAAATGCCGGTACTGCGTCACGTACGGCTCGGCTTTGATCGGAGACCACGTGGCACGCAGCTCGGTCTTCGAACCCGTTGATAAGCCTGGTGGTCCCAGTTCTTCCCACAGCATTGACAGCGCGTAACCCGTCGAAACGGGGAACTTGGCCAGCGCATGGAGTGGCGGTAACAGGTCCCTTCGCTTAGAGGGTGGGATTGTGAGGACGCGGTCCTGGAATTCTTCCACCACGACATTGATATTCAGATTCCGAAGCAGGTCCTCATGGAACAGCTTAGCGCTCATGCCGTCGCATTGCGCGTGTCCCCATTCGAACATCACGTCCAGAAATGCACCCCCCTCGACGCGCAGCACCAGGATTCTCCATGATGGCGCGTCCTCTGGTTGCTCGACTTTTATATTGAGTCGGGTCGTGGTCAACTTGAATAGCTCGGCTTCGTAGTCGGCATCCTTGCCGAAGGAGCGCCACTCAACAAGGCGGTGGAAATCGACAGCTTCTAGCTCGACGAAATAGGGTTTCCTCTTGCTCTCGCCGAGCAGCCCAACGCGCAAGGCAGGGTGGTCCAGCACGACCTTAGCGATGGCTGACTCAACCTCTTGCTCTAATATTGCTCGCGAGTCTAACCCCAGGTCTTGCCCCACTGGGATAAGGGACGTGGGAATAGCATACCGACATGTCACCATTGAGCTGCGGTAGAAGCCTAGCCACATCAGGGCCGCCTCGTAGCGTTCCCTGATACGCGTGAGCATCGGTATCGATTATAACTGCGATGATGAGTGATAAATTGGACTTACAGGTGCCCGAGGGGCCTAATCACCTTGGCCTTACACTTTTTGCTCGGTAGCTTTTCATCTCCCTTTAAGCTACCCATAGCTGCTTTCATGGGGGGAAAATGCAGATTATAGGACTCGAACAGTCCTAAAGCAAGTTGTCGACTTGGAACAGGGGTACGCGAAGCTCCCACAGCTGGTAGGTATCCAAGCGCCACTACAGTACCCGATTGAAACGAGAGGACCAAGAAATATCTACGCCAGGATTAGAACCTCAATTTCCGACATATACATATATAATGATAAAGGTCCAACTCTTGCGTCTTAAGCAGACATCTATATAGATCTATCACCATTTTTCGTATATGTAGGTTCGGTCTCCTCGGCGGCCGAAAATCGTTGGCAGAGCGGCGTCCAGGAGTATCGAATCACAGGGAGCGGGGTGGCGCAGCAGAGCACGGCTACGCATTCCGCGGATTCAGTAGCAGTAGAAGCTAGGTAGCTCTAGAATCGAGAGCACCATGGTTTAATGAACTGCCATTCAGCTCTTCGTCCCTTTGTTTTTTTTTTTTTTTTTTTTTTTTTCCTCATTCGGCTTACTGGGCAAGAAACAGCTGCTGGATTTCTCAGAGAAGAGGCCAATAGGAGTCTGCCTATTTTTAACAAGCCGAATTCATTCATGAATGCATCTTATAGAACTTGGTGTGTAGTTTGTATGGGACGTGTTGGTCGTAATTCTTCTCCATGCCTACCTAGATTTGAAATCTATGGAACCGAGTTGACGTCCGGATATTTATTACTTGTATGTAGACAACATATGATTCGACGCATTTATCATAATGTGTACGGTCTTGCGCTAGCATAGGAAGCGGTCAACTAGATATCACACGGAAAGACAAACAAGATAGGCAATGCCAAAGTAATTGGAGCCCAAGTTCATCGTATTGTCACAAATGATAAGCACACTTGATTTCGGTGACAGAGTAGTCCATGTCCAGGGTACTAGTCAGCTGATACAACACGATCACTAGCTTCCAACAGGCGGGAATCTCGATGAATATCACTCCAAACACTTCAGATGCTTTCCTAAATGCTTCGCAACGAACCGCAACACAATCGCCCTCCTGACGCCGAGAGTAATGCTATGTCAAACCCCTTAGATGCACCCATAACTATGAATACAGAAGGAAAAAAGGTATGTATGTACAAGTGCATAAATAGACAGACGTTTCAATGCAGACACCTTCATTCGGTTCTGGCCTTCTTGGCCCGGCCTCGCTTAGTTAGAAACTTATCGCGACCACCAACACTCCCCCAGTACTCTTCCAGTGCTGCCGGCGCGATCTTCTTCAGCTTAGGTTCAGCCTCCATCGAAGTCTCGCCGCGCGTAGGGGGGTGGCCGACCCATTGAATCTCGAACTCGAAACCGCCTCTCGGTTTCTTTTCATGGCGCAGAATCTTGAAGACGTGGTAAGTCTCGGGCGGCGGATTCTTGGGTTTGATGAACAGGGCGTTGATGCGTCCACCTTTGGACTTCCAGTACGCATATAATGTCTCTGCCGCGCCTCTCTGTATTTCTTCTTCGGACTCCCAGGTGGCGTCTTCTTCCTTCTCTCCTGCCCAGTGGACAAGGAGCTCGACCCTGCCGCTGTCGTCTTGGGCCATTCGATGCTGAAGGAGCGCGTGAACTTCATGTTCCTCGCCTTCACCAACTTCTGCCTCTTTCTTATCTGCTTTGTCCTCTTGGTCTCCTTGCGTCGCCTTCCCTTTGCCTTTCGCAGCACCTATGGACGTCTTATCGGCAGGCTTGGGTTCATCTTTGGCGGGGCCATTGGGAGCTGCTCCAGTATTGGCGTCGTTGGAAACTTCTGTGCGACACAAATGATATTTGTTAACCACTGCATTAAGTATAGCGCAAACGGGAGGATGGGGTACTAACCGGGAATACCCATATCGGCCACTGGGGCCAGGGAGCTCTTTGGCGGTTCTTCCTCTGGCTGAGGATGTAATCGCGCGGCTTGTGGTTCTTGCGCGCGAGCTAGATTTGCAGGGGCATCGACGCGCGATCCATCAGCTCCTTCATCCTTCCGAATCCCCAACGAGCGGCTTCGACGCTCTATCCTAGATGTCAGCCACGGTCGACGAAGAATCGCAAGATATCCGGGCATACTAGTAGCAGCCTTTCCCGCCGAGGATGGCCGGCCCTTAGCGCTGGAGCTTGGTGCTTCGGAGGAGATGCGCGATCTAGTTCGTAGGCTCGAGGGTGTCTTCTGGGTCGTCGAGTCGTCTGTTTGCTCCAGTTAGTTGATATCTATATGTATATCACATGTAGAAAGAGACATAAAGCTTGAAAAGAGCTTTGAGGGTTATGAATATTTGCGTACCATCGTCAATCTCGTCGTACGGGTCACCTTTGGCTTTGCGCTTGGTACCGCGCGACTCCTTGTCACCATTTACTGATCTAGGCGCAGGGGACTTTGCCCAATGGGAAATGGTGCCGAGGATTCCCGACATGATGGGAGCTTTAAGGTAGATGAAGGTATGAGCTGGTGATTTAACCAAATCAATTGATTTGATAAAGGAGTTGTAACGGCGATGGGGGTCAACTCAAGGATGATGGTGTAAAAGTTGCAGTTGAAAGCTTTCAGAAAGCTTCCAAGAGCTTGAGAAGTGGCGCCGCAGGGGGTGGAACCGCGACTTTTTGTCACTAACTGGAATGACGAAGAAGTTGCCGGCCCTGAGGAGCTGGCCTGAGCTGTCACTAAGGTTGTTATTATCTACTTGTACAGCATGTGAAATACTCACTCAATGGAAAGTATTTCTAAACTCACATCTAGATATTATTGCCCGACCCCCGGCAAGGGAAGCTCCAGAGCATCTACTTGCTATTTTCGGTAATGGTCCGTGCCAGAGTGTCCCTTAAGGTGATCCGTGCAAGGTACAGGCATTCCGAGTTGAAGTATCCCAATTGAGTCACGTAGCAATCAGCACCAGACTTTCTTTACTGTGCTTAATAACAGAGTAGTAAAATCAATCAAGTCCTCGCGTGGAAGCTCAGTTGTTTTCATACTAGCTGGAGGTTGCATGTATGTACATCTTACAATTAGTAACCGCCGAGGCCTCCATAGCCTCCGTTCTCTTCACCTTCGTTCTCACCAAATTAATTACCAACCCCTTTGCCTGACTGGCCATCAAAATCATGGTTAGTGGCCGAAAATGCAGTTCTTGTACTACGCAGTTCGCGTCGCTTGCAAGATTTATTATACTAAAGTCGGCCCTTCTACATTCTCCCTCAGCTCGCCAAGGTCGGCTTGTTGTGCAGTACGCAATGAGGCGCAGCCTGTTGCTCCATGCTGTATAAGCCGTCTGTGAGCGAAGGCTGTGTAATATGGTTGGAGACACACCGTAAGTACCTACATGTAGTCATCAAACCCCCCTCCGGCTAAAACGCCAATGAGGATCTACCTCTCCTCGATGAATTGATTAGTGCATGTGTAAGACAGAGATGTAGGCTCTGCGCCTCAACGATTTCAGGGACGTCATGAATCGAGAGAGAGCTCCTGAGAAGTTCGGTATGTCGTTAGCAAATTCATGTGACTGACAGGGGGGGGAGGAGTAAGATAGGTGGCAATAAAAGGCAATCCTGCCACTGATCACTGATTGATCACTGATCCTTTTTCGTGCATCCTCACGCAATGGCACGGAACAATTCAAAATATTGTCGCATGTAGCCTGAGTTGCAAAGAAATTCGTAAAATACGCATGCCCTGAGCACCTACCATGGCAGGAAGTCCCGGTTGGCCATGTGGTTGATCAATTGCCAATCACTACATCTTGAAGAGTTCGTCAAGGATGTCCCGGCCTATGCCATCCTATCCCACACCTGGGATGAAAAGGAGGTGACGTTCAATGACATGAGCGATCCAGAGAAGGCAGAGAATAAGGAGGAATTTAAAAAGATTCGGGTTACTTGTCGAAAGGCATTGGAGCAAGACCTCAAGTATGCGTGGATAGATACGTGCTGCATCGACAAATCGAGCAGCGCCGAGCTGTCGGAAGCTATCAACTCCATGTTCGCCTGGTACAAGAAGGCAGCCATTTGCTTCGTCTGGCTCTCCGACTTCACATCTTTTCCAAATGAGACGCTGGCCGAAATTATAGCCTCGTTCGACGCTCGAGAGGAATTGGAGGCACAGGCGGAAGGGCTCTACCAGGATCCCCCTCACCTGACGGGCACCGAGATCGACTTACGCAATACGGTTAGGAAGAATCTTCAAAGTTGCAAGTGGTTCTCTCGTGGCTGGACGCTACAGGAGCTCATCGCGCCGAGTCGGATCAACTTCTACGACAAAGACTGGAACTGCTTTGGATCAAAGCTTCAGCTGGCCTCTGTCTTGTCCTTCATCACTGGAGTCGATACAAGCGTCTTGAAGGGCGGGTCACTAGATGAGATTTTGGTTGGCCGTCGCATGTCCTGGGCATCGAATCGCACTACTACGAGAGTGGAGGATATAGCATATTGCCTTCTGGGTATCTTCGATATCAATATGCCGTTGCTATACGGCGAAGGCAAGAAGGCTTTCACACGTTTGCAGGAAGAGATTATAAGATCCAGTCACGACCTGTCCATATTTGCCTGGAAAGCCGACGTTAATGACACGCGCCGTTTTCGCGGGTTGATGGCCAATTCTCCAGCCGAATTCAAGGGTTGTCAGAGGCTTGTAAGGCCGTCATTCGAGTGGAATAACGGGGGTGAATATGGACTCACTAGCCGCGGTCTGCGTACGGATGGCTTGATTAGAATTGGACGAGGAGAAGCCGGCGAGGCTGGTAGCTATTTCATGTCGCTGGGTTGCGTTGACGAGCGCCAGAAGAAGTTGATCTTGGCCGTCTCCCTTCGGCAATATGGCTCCGGCCTTTTTGCTAGGAGAAAACCCTGGCCAATGACCACGGTTTTTGATCTCAACGTATATTCGGCGGCGAAGCTCACTCGGCCGCAATATATATGCTGCAAAGACAGTCCCTGCCTGGAAGATACCGTGTTGAATAGCCGCATCAACGCAATCCAGATCAGGTTCTCCGACGACATCTTCGACAACGATAGCGTCTCGGCGTTTCCACAAGCTGACTGGGATCTGAGGAACTCTATCCTTCTCAGCTTCCAGCGTCCATATTATTGGGGCATGTGGAAGGTCAAAGTCAAAGACCAGAACGATGGAATTAGTATTGTCTGTGTTCGGTCATCTGGCTGGCTTTTATACGGCATCTTCGCCTCGGATAAGCTCCCTTCTGCTCTTACACGAGACGACCTCCTTCCGTCGCACGTCGAGGATATCCTACAGCGATTGCCGAATCGAACGTCGACCGAGTGCTCAGGCTTTGTTCACACGATCAAAGATGTTCGTATCGACCTTGGAGAAACCGGTGTGGAGATTCCAGCCACTTTGCTTCAAATTGACAGCACAGAGACCAAGCGCTTAAGGAAGAGTCGTTCTGGCATCAAGCTTAAGCGCGTACAGGGCTTTTTCAAGAAGACTAAATCGATGTAGGTTAACTTGTATGGCACACATGCTGGAGGTCTCTGCCTGTCCAGTATGGTTAGGCACATTCAGGCTTATTCTCAGACTCTGTATACACCTGCACACGTAGGGACCGGGATAGATGTATAGTATGCATGTACGACATTTATGTATACCTATATGTATAAGACATGATATGTAAAATACACAAGTTATACATACATGTATTTAATACTTCATGTACAGATCGTGGTTGCCCAAAGATTAAAAAGAGGGTTTAACTTTCATAGCGCCCAGATAGCCCAGATAACTGGAAATGGTACCTGACGTAAGTACCCGGCGACCCCGGCGCATTGACGCAAACCAATGAAAAAGCGCGACGCGCTGCGGGGGAGGGGAAAAATTCCAGCGCCCAAACATTTTTCCCACATGAGTCAGAGGCCGATTTATACAACTGCTAAATATAAGAATAAAATATCAACGGCCTCTTCATGATCGCCGGCCGGTGGTTGCACAATAGAACTATTATTGTTCGCACGGCTCGGTCAATTCAATATCGCCAACCACGGAAACTCAACACCGCGATCGCCCTCCTTCACTCTACCACCTATAGTAACCATACCAGTCTTCACCCCGCCGTCTTCCAGAGACGCGCCATTGGCACTATGGCGACCGCCAGCGGAATAAACCAGCTTCTCCTGAAGCTGGATAACCTAACTCTCGAATCGATCGCCGAGAAATACCCCGCGACGTACCCCGAAACCAACCCCCTCGACCTTTACCGGGTCCACGTTAGTGAAGTTCTTGCGCCCATCACAGGCGTCGCAGCCGAGAAGATCCACCCCGTTATCCAGTGGACGAACGCCCTCGACAAGGGCGACTTCACCTTGCCAGTTCCTGCCCTCCGGATAAAGGGCGCAAAGCCAGACGTATTAGGAGCCGAATGGGCAGCCAAGGTAAGACTTACTACCTAGGATATATCAGGCATAAGGAATTAACCATTGCCCCCAACAGTTCCCAGAAGATGATCCCCTTTTCGAGAAGCCAGTACCTAACGGTCCCTTCATTTCCTTCTTCGCAAAAGGCGGTCCCCTAGCCCAGTCTCTCATCCCAATGATCCGAAAACTTGGTCCTGAGTATGGTCGGAATCGTTTCCTCGGGCTAAAAGACCCCAAGGATCCTAGCAAAGGCAAGAAGCGAATAATTGTGGAATTCAGCTCTCCCAATATTGCCAAGCCATTCCATGCCGGACATCTTCGTTCGACCATCATTGGAAGTTTCCTGGCAAACTTATACGAGGGTGCCGGCTGGGATGTAGTTAGGATCAACTATCTCGGTGATTGGGGTAAACAATACGGTCTCCTAGCCCTGGCTTACGAGAGATATGGTGACGAAGAGGCGCTCAAGAGAGATCCAATTGACCATCTCTTCCGGCTTTATGTCCGCATAAACGCTGAAAAGGAAGAGGAACTGGCAGCCATTGAAGCAAAGAAGAAGGAGGGCCAGGACGTGACCGAACTCCTAGCCAACAGCCTTGACGAGCAAGCTCGGGGCTACTTCAGAAAGATGACGGATAAGGATGAAGCCGCCCTAGCATTATGGAAGCGCTTTAGGGACTTGAGTATTGTTCGCTACAAGGCTACGTATGCCAGACTTAACATCAAATTCGATGAATACAGTGGTGAGAGTCAGGTCTCCGAGGAGGCTATGGAGAAAGTGGCCAAGGAAATGGCCGAAAAGGGCATCACTAAAGAAGACCAGGGTGCAGTTCTCGTCGACTTCACCGAGCTTCTACCAGGCAAAGAAGGCAAGCGCCTTGGAAAAGCAGTTCTCCGGAAGAGGGACGGCACGGCATTGTACCTCACTCGAGATATTGCTGAACTCCTGGGACGGTACGAAAAGTACAAATTCGACCACATGATCTACGTCGTAGCCAGTCAGCAAGATCTTCATCTGCAACAATTGTTCAAAATTATCGAGCTCCTCGGCTACAAGGACATCGCAGCCCGCTGTCAGCACATCAACTTTGGGCTTGTCCAGGGCATGAGTACCCGAAAGGGTACCGTCAAGTTGTAAGTATTGCAGTTGATCTCTCTACTAATGCTAAGCTAACCCTTGGTTCTAGTTTGGACGATATCCTCAGAGACTGTGCCGAGCACATGCACGAAGTCATGCGGAAGAACGAGGCCAAATACTCTCAAGTGGAAGACCCCGAGGGCACTGCTGATACTCTTGGAATTAGTAGTGTAATGACACAAGATATGAGTGGCAAGAGGTGTGTATACCAGTTATTTGGGCGAGAATGAAGCTGACTTTGGTGGCAATTCAGGGGTAACAACTACGTGTTTGACCTAGCGGTCATGACATCGTTCGAGGGAGACACTGGCCCCTACCTTCAATACGCACACACCCGTCTTTCATCTATCAAGCGACGGGCTAACGTATCGGACGAGGAGTTGGACAATGCTGACTTGTCCCTCCTTACTGAACCCCACGCCGTCAATGTCGTTCGATTACTTGCTCAGTGGCCCGATGTCTTCCAGAACACACTCCGAACACTCGAGCCTACGACGGTCGTGACGTACCTCTTCAGACTGACGCACGTCATTAGCAGTAGCTACGACCAGCTACAGGTCGTGGGCAGCGAGCCCGCGGTGAAGGCCGCTCGTATGGCGCTTTATGATGCCGCCCGGATTACCGTGGGCAACTGCATGCGGTTGCTTGGATTGACTCCACTCGAGAGGTAAGATAAAAATACCCTGATGCTAACAAGTACTGTTCTAACCCTCGCAGGATGTGAGAGAGCCGCGGACGTATTAGCTCCAATCAGCTACAATTCTGCGGTGTTGTTATGGATAGCTTCGCCACGAGGAAACCACGAGAACTATCCGCCGCCTTAGTTGAAAATCCCGAGCTCCATGTCCATCTGCTGTACCCTGTACGAGTGCGATGCATTTCGGATTTTGATCCATTGGCCAGTTCGTCTTGGCCAGCTCGATAGACCAACGGCTAGAACTAGACTCCATGTTTGAGGTGAGGTATCGAAAAGATCTGTTCTTAGGATTAGCAGGGAGGGATACCCATGGCCTCCTGGCATCACACAACGCTATGCTTGGCCAAAAAGAATAAAAATTCCATGATACTGATTGCTGAACGGCTTTACTAGGCAACCTAGTGACAGTGTTACGTTTTCATGTAAACCCACTACTTTCCCATTTCGTTCCTAGTCATCCAATTGTAAATCTTTGCTGAACTAGCAAGATAGAATGTTTCAACGCTCAGACTTAACTGTAGGGCGTACCTAGAACCGTGTCTACAGTACTTGCCTCTATCTTGGCCACCGGAATATCGTGTCGTAGTTATCGTCCCTTCAATGATTCTGTGCAATAGTAGTCGCTCTGGTACCTCCTTACTGTTTATCTAAACGTAGTTCCTCTCTACGCTTTGGAAAGAAAAGAAAAAAAGGGCGGCAGTTGGCTGTGGCCCTCTGAGTAGGTAGGTACTTCGACAGTAAAGGCGGGTGTAGATTTGACACAGAGAAGACCATATAAACATTACGTCGAAATCTCTTCATGACTTACTTTGTATCGGCTCTTTTCTCTTTACGTGGGGTCGACTATCAGGGGGGCTACCTCTAGTGTAAGAAGGAAGAGATCACCAGTGATCTAGGGAATGGCAATGGACTTTACGCGAGAAGGAATGCTTCGAACATCATGGGAAACTCACGCGCTTTTTAATATGAACTACCTGTAGGTACCTAAAGTACCTAATAATTTCCATCTTTAAACCAAGCCGCTGTTCTATGTTCAATTGTCGAAAGAATGGCTCGCTGATAATCCATATGCACCTGAGCAGTCCCTCTTGTATCGAGAGTAGTCGCAACTTACAGCCATCATAGCGCCCAACCCAACATCAACGTAATCTGCAATTTCCCACCGATATTTATTTCCCTGGCGATTCATGCGCAACTTGTGTTTGCTCTAGACTAGAAAGCGGAAGGTGTGCGCTGGATCCTGAAATCGTGGATTCTGTAACCATCTCCTAGCCTGGAGACCAGGCTGCGGATTTGGTCCGTTGTTGCGATTTAGCCACCTGTTGTCTTTACGGAGTGTGAGTCTCAACAGGAAAGCCGACGCCATCGCCCCAAAAATCAAGATCAGGAGCAAACAAACAAGAATCAGGTTGAGACTTCGACCTTCCTCGCGATTGTTTAGCGGAGGCGTGAAAAGGGCGTAGATGTTGCTAATGCTCATCAAAGTGGTGATGATAGCAACACAGGCAGCTCTTTTTGACCGATCCCAAGGCATGCAGTTCAACACCCAAGTCAAGGCCGTTGCTAAACAGAAATAGGCGACTGGGAGGCTAACGAGAGCTGCTAAGAAGAGAGGCTGTGCAGGCTCCACCTTCACTTTTGAGATAATAAGTTCAGATTGGATAATGGAAACGCAACTTATAAAGGCGATGCCTTGAAATATGTTGAGGATAAGGCCCCGTGTTTTGAACATTGAGGTAAAGAGCCCGCCGATGTAAGCAGCGCAGAGATGGTATGCCTACTTCTCCATCAGATATTCCGTTTCTGTATGTACCGAGTAAGTCGTAACCTACCAATGTTATGCTTACAGCGATGGTTATCAAGCTAGGCTTGGTGATGGGTAATAGTATTTGTGTTAAGTGACGCAGGTCGCTCAGCCATGGGATTGGGAATGAAACAAAGAAGCATATCGCAGCCTGACAGAGAAGTTGACAGTTAGGGTCGTATATCTATAGAGTCGCGAAAGCTCCGACTTACTAAGAACCAAGTCTTTGGGTCTAAACAGGCCAGCCATAGGCCCTTGAGAGAGTCGAGCCAAGTGATTCGCTCATTCTCGTACGAGCCGGGGTGAGGCCATCCGTACGAATTCGCCAAGCGGGATAGGACAACCCGACGCTCGGCCTCCGGAAGCTATCTGGTCGACCGAGGAAGGCCAGAGCTTATCATCGGGAAACTTACGGCAGTGGTTAAACAGAGCATGACTCCGAGCCCTACCAGATAGCATCTGTATCTAAGACCAAGACCACCGGAGGAAGTGGATAGGCTATGATCGGGCTCACCGAACGCGGCCAGGATAATACGAGCAAGAGGCAGCATGATAACCAAAAGGCTAACTTTCTTGCCTATTTCCCGTCTAGGATACTAACAGGATAGGAGATGCAAGAATCCAGGCTAATGGAAGACAGTTAGGCTGGAAGTCGTAAATGATCTGTGGGATCAGAGAAACGCACGAAAAAGGCCGATTCTAAGATACCCGACGCCAGGCAGCCGAAAAAAACAGTGATAAAACGACTCATGGACAATCGAATTAACTGTAACACAGCCCAGGCAAGTGTAATGGCGGAAAAGTAGAATGCTGGTTTGTCCAATGTGTTCAGTACGAGGTTTGACGGAACTATCAGAAGGTCAGCCTTAGTGGTCGATCCTTGTTGGAACAACATAATAGGCTGTGTGCGGAGACTAACTTTGACCTAGGATATAGCCGATTTCCCTCGCCAATGCGACCATCTAAAATCCGTGAGTTGAATTCCTTTATATCGAGCCCCTATTTGAGGTAGAGTTCTGACGGACATTGTATTGGGTTGCAGTAAATCCCAGAACAACCTTGAAGTATGAATTGTATAGCCCGAAGAGAACGCGGTCAATTTCGATGGCCAGCCCTGCGGAATTCAAAGTTAACGTTACTGTCACTTCTCAGAACGAGAGATATCCAACAAATCGAGGCAGTACATAGGATAAGAAAATGTGTCTGGCGGGCGAGACTGACATATCATACCGACGAATGGTAGAATATGGAGATCAATTCGAGTAAAAGCCTTCTTTGCCAAATGGTCAACTGCGGGGCGTGCTGTATGCTGAGGAGGTTGTGAAGCCGGGACGTTGACGGGCGTGCCGTTGTTGTTGAGATTGACAAGTTGGATAGCCTGCCCATCTTGTCCTGGCTGGGCTCTGGGGACCAGCCTAGCAGCCAACTGGGTTAATCGCTGCCGGGAAAACATATCGGGCGGGTAGCGGTCAGATGATTCGGTCAAACGAGGGGAATGGTCAAGTGTCTAGTGTCTATGGACGCTTGCCTGATTGGAGATGTATTTGGGAATAGATGTCGTTCTAGCTGAATGGATATGTGGTTGTGCCGTTGATGTCTGTAGGAGAGATATTGTCGGTGGTAGGTTGACACCAATACAAAGCGAGGTACTTGAAAAGGAACTTAAGAATACATGGCATTGAACTGGAACTCTATAGCGATTACGCTTTCTCTTCTTATTGGCCTTTGGACCCTTGTGCTTTCCTTTTTGGGATGCGGGGATGTGCTCGGGAAGCGACAGTACCAATCATACTATATTGTGTATCTAGGTACCTTTGTGTGCCTGCCCTACATGCCCTACATACATGCCCTTTGCCCTTGTAAGGTATGGCAGATGTGGATGTTTCGATCCATAGGTAGTATGCATCCAGCCAGATATAGAGACACTCCTGCCATCACGCGAAAACCTGGAGAAGTAATGATATCGGTACGTACCTACCTAGGTAAGGTACATGAAATAGGAAAGTACGCGTAGAGAGGATAGCTATAGGTGCTGAGTTTACCGGTGCGCACTTAGAGCGAATCGTTTCAGCCAAATATAATCTGGAATTCGTCTTGCCTTCATAGTAGAAGTCAGCATACCCAAGCTCGACGAATTTATTATACGGGCAGTTTCTTCTATCCCAAAGTGAGTAGAAACCAAGCGAGCAACATCTTGTTCTGGGAGGAACTTTGCACATTTACATACAGTTTTCAAGAATGGATTGAAACTCATGACGATACCCTGGCGACATGTCGACAGAGATAAGTCGCAGAATGGGACATGATCAGGAGCTATACCGAACATACTACCGGTAACCGAATCAAATCCTAACCGCTAGCACTTTACCTAGTTGCCTAGGTAGTTGCCTAGTCCTGTTCGAAGGCGACCTGCATGAACCGTGTGACCCCCACGGTGGTTGAAAAGGGGGCAGGGGGGTTAGAGTCTTGTACAGCCACATCCCACCTGGCCCCACTGTTTCCCCCGCCTAGAAGTATCCAAGTGGCAGGTCATGGGAATGGGACATGCCTGGAGTTGTGTCCACTTCTCCACAGAGCTACACGATATACGGGGTAGCGTACACAAGTTTTCCCTCTTTAAATCTACGCCGTCAACGGAAGTCCTTCCGGTACACTCCACGTACGAAGCTAACTCTCCGTACGCTTCTGGGCCCCTAGCGTCAAACTCGCAAAGAAATGCTTCGAATTCAAAGGTCAGAGTTCCCCACATAGGGCTATCCCGCCTCGATCGTGGGGGGTTTTCTTACCCCAATGCCGGGGTCTTCACCGACAGCCGCTTATTCTGTTTCCAGCACAGAATTGGGTCGGTATAGGTACTCTAGATTTAGGAGTTGTCCACGGAAATAGATGGTAGAAGCACAGCAGTCCGGATCATTTTTCACGGCTCTAAGTATTCAACTCAAAACAACCAATGTCCTCTACGTTTGTGCTACATAAAAGTGAGGATTACATGATCGGAAATGGCCCAAAACTAGTTGGCCAATACCCGGAGAAAACATGGTGGTAGGTAAGTGGCGTTAATCCTTACAAGGATGTCCAATTGACCGAGTTCGGTTGACGAAGGTCCAAGGAGCTACCTAATACTTACATAGTCGAAACTAGGGCTCCATCAACTAAGGCAAGCTGCGAATAGCTACGATGTTCCTGCTTGCACCAAAAAGTACGATGCATTTCCCTCGAATGATCCAGTTTTTGCCTCCAGCTTCATTAATAGCTGGGGTCTGCCTCAACTCTCGCGTCCCGAACTTCAGCTCTCGTCAGATACCAGGTATTCAGCATGGCTTATGAGAGATACATCGCTCGCATGACGCTTCGCGGTTCTGATGACGAGGATACTTTCCCCGAGAGACATGCGTTTGATCCACAAGCTGAACTCAGGGCACAGTCTGACGCCCGAGATGAGGATGCTTTTTTTGAAGCTAGCAAGAGGCCTTTTCGGAGGCGACCGAGGCGTCGGTCGGAGAGTATCGAAGGATACGAGATGAGGGACCGCTACTGGGAAGCTATGGATATTATCGATCGAGATCTCAAAGAAGCAACAAAGGCCCCAGCTGTGTGGGATTATGTCTACGACCCGGTTTGTTTGCCTCCTTCTGGGTTAGAGAAGACACCAGCCATCCGCCAACTTGGAAGTTTACCAATTCGGAGGGCTTGGAGACGTCAAAATAGCCGTGAACGCCCTGACCTAGGCTCGACGCGCAACGTTGAAGCTATCATGCTCTATGAAAGAGGCATGATGCTCCCTCGACCATCTAGATGCACATATTGCCAGCGAGGCCAAGGGGTATCGCCTGGGTGCGTTGTTATGGAGCCGAAAGAGGACGCTGAGAAGGGCCACTCTAGCGTCAGTGAGCTAAAGTCGACATGCAGCAACTGCATATACGATGGACAGGGCAATCAATGCGACGCACGAGCACCCTCTCCAGCTTCAAGCCTGCCTTCCAGGACGGAGACCCCGAGCCAGATAAAGCGGTCGTTCATATCGAAGCCTGTACATCTCGAGGTACTCGATCTCGTCGACAAGACATTGAAAGCAAGCAAGGGTGATGGAAAAGACGACGTGGTTGCCCGAGCAAAGCAGATCGAGATGGCAGCTCTAGAGATTGCCCAAGCAGCACACGAGTGGGGACTTGGGGTTAAAGAGAAACGTCGGAAGAATGTAGATCCAACAGAATCTATACAATGACACGTCATTCCAACTCGTATTGCCTCTACCTTGTTTGATACATGGCTGTGTAGCATATGTGAAGATGACGAACTAAATACTCAACATTTCATGTAGCTGACACGTTCTGTTCGAGTACGGTCCCCGGTATAGGGAAGCCTCCTTACTGTGGGTCGATCTACCACTACCAGGTAAGAACAGGACTTTCCACGGAGCTAGTTCCTATGTATAGGAGCGGCAACCAAGATATGGGGTCCCGAGAGCCTTATGACCACGTTGGTATTACTCCGCTCTAGTGCATGGAATAATTCCAGAGCTCTAGCTACTCTGGGCCATACGTGTCCCCGTGAGTTGTCGAGTGGTATGTGGAAGTACACACCTTTTATTCCACTTTATTCCCCAGGATTTCTGTAGAAGGGGTGACATCAACTAGGGTAGGGGTGGCGTCCATCTATTGAAGGCAAGAAAATCACCATAGGAGTCATAAATGGAGGTAACTATAGGTACTTAGGTACCTATTTCATGAAGACATCTTCCTTTTCACCGCCCTTAGCCACAATCGTTTTTTCGTATCTACCAAGTTGCATTCTCAGTATCTCCCATTACTAATAGAATCTTCCAAAGAATGTATGAAATTAGAAGGGAAATTCGTATAACCAACCAAGTTAACCATCTTCATGTTTTTAGAGAATTCGTGTGGGCTTCCCCGGCTCCAACCAGCGCACCTTATCAGCAACTCCCTCGTTCTCCAATGTAGCAGCCAGTTTCTCTTTCTTCTGCGAGAAATGGCTCCAGCCCTCGAAGTGTAGGGGCACCAGCACGTCCGCCCTGATGTCGCGGAACAGCTTTGTGGCCTGTGCCCCATCCAGCGTGATGACCAACGGCTCTTGGCTGCCGGGGAGCACGACCGACGCCGCGCCTAGGTTGAACAGTGCAAGGGAGACGTGGAAGCTTTCTCGGATCCGTGACAGTTCTTCTAGGTAGATAGTGTCGCCTGAGAAGTAGATTGCATTCGGCAGCCCGTTGGTAGTCCCGAAGTCCTCATTGGTAAGCACGAATCCAATGCACTCGCCTCCTGGGAGATGCTGGCATGGTGTGGCGGTCACGTAGAAGCGTTTTCCTCCTATGTTGAGGGTTGTCTTCTCCCATGGCCGTAGCCCTTGCACGCCTGGCCTCGGGCTTAGCTTAGCGGCGCCATCAACTGTAGTTAGGACGCGGCGGCCGCTGAGTAGGCGGGTGCGGCTCAATTCGTCCAGGTTATCGGGATGGTCTTCGTGGCTGAGAAGAACGGCGTCGATGGGCGGGAGCTTCTCTAATGAGACAGCCGGCTCATAGTGACTGGTGATTGTGGCGATGCCGATGTCCCACGCAGTGCCCTTGGATGAGAAGTACGGGTCCGTCAGGAAGGTGACCCCGTCAATATCTATGATGGATGTCGCGGTGCCGATGTAAGTGATGGTGACACTGCTCTTGAAGGGTGAGTTGGCCATGGTTTATTTGTATTATTGTTAGAAATGTGATGTTACGAAGCTGGCTTCCTTTATCCTTTAACATTATACCCAATATCATATGACTGGGTATTCATCAAGATGACGTTTCTCACATTTAAAGGCCTCATTATTAGGTAATTGTTTAAACCCCTATTATTCCCATCCAAGCACCGTGATTAGTTCGTGCGACAACCATAATCACGACACTAAAACTATAAGTTGCTTATAACGCTGCTTACTACAACAAACTACAACACAACACTAGGAGAGAAATACTCGAGATATGTATAAGTACTCACACAAGAACTTCCTATTATTGACTTAAAAGAGTGCTGACTAACGGAGAAGTCAGGATACCTACATTAGTAACATCAGTCATTAGTGTTGAAATCGCGAAAAAAAAAAAAAAAAGGTAGCGACGCCAGACCGTGAATCTCTTTCTGATTAATGACTGCAGATTATGGGCTTCCTGGGTCTTATCAGACCGAGAATCTGGGACGGCACTATGAGCTAGGTATCAGATCTACGATGTCTTCTTGTAATACGACCTCAGTATCTAGGTTAAACAGTGTTGTCAGTATTTGGCTTCTATGAAGAGGTAAATCCCGGTATGTCTTCCGAATTGAAACTTCAATGGTCGCCTAAATTTGGAAATACTACTTGCCGCAATCCCCCAACTGTTGTACAGCTCAGAAGAATACGACACAACGATATTGAATACGCAGAATGTTGAGAGGGGGCGAGGAAGTCTGACTAGCAGACTGAGAGCTATGTTAGTCAACGAATAATTTTGATGCGACGAGCAATCTAAATGTCCTCAAATTTAAAAATAGGTAAATATATTGAACAGAACATGTAGACGAGGGGAATATTGGTTCTACGCAAATACAAGATCGATGTATCAATATAACATATCAAATCGCTTTTCGAGCCGCGTTCGAGTTACATAAGTGTGTTCTGCCTAAGTAAGTGAGGCCGGCGGCCGGATGCGACTTCGAGAACCCTGTGTTCCTGTCCTTCGGAAGATGGCGTGCTATATATTGACCCAAGCCTCCGGCAGTGTCTCGATAGAAATTAATTAGAAAAGGAGAGCCGCACCGGTCGCGACGACGGACACTTGCCGTTCGTTCTAGTCGCCCAATTGGTTGCACTCCGAGGTAGCCAGAATTAAGGGGAGTTCGGCTAAATCATATAAGATGCATTCGCGTTGCTATTCGGGAAGTGACCTTGAAGATCTGCAACGCCCCCCAGAGTGCCGAGAGGAAAGCAATTATAATGTCTAAATATCCCGACCACTTGGATCTCTCTGGACGAACATGCGTACGCGCGTTCACGGTCCAGGTCGGTGTGCGCAGATCTAGACGAAGATACTCGATCTAGGAAGAGATAAGCAGTCAGATCAGCGTATAATAAAAAGGAAAGCCGTTCACTTATATATCGACTGTATCCACCAATTCCTAGGTGCCGAAAGGAACCCATAAAAGACATCATATCGAAGACTTGCTTCGAGGAAGTTAGCCTATCTCCGTCAAAATGTTCGGTCCAAAGACAGTTCTCGCCATAATCCTTCTGGCTGCTACGGCTGTTTGGTCGGAAGTCTCGCCGGACGAGACTTGCGGTACGACGAAGGCTGGCAACAACAAGGGGTACACATGCCCTAGCGCTATCAAATGCTGCTCAGCTAATGGCTACTGCGGCGCGACTGACGAGTACTGCTTGACGACCGCGGGCTGCCAGGACAAGTTTTCGAACGCAACTGGGGCCTGTATCAAGCCAGTTGACGGAGTCTCCATCTCACCAGACGGTACCTGCGGAATGGAGGGTGCTGGGAAATACGGCTACAAGTGCCCTTCCGAGGGCGGTTCTTGCTGCTCTGTGGCGTATGTCGTCTCCTTTATCCCATCACTTGCTTAATCTCCTTTTTTTGTTGGCTGCGTTGAAAAGGCAACCGCGTTTGCTGACATGTTGTATCTCAGGGGCTACTGCGGAAACACGACGGCACATTGCCTCACCACGAACGGCTGTCAATCGAAATACGGAGAGTGCCAGTGATTCCATATTGTACCGTGCAGTATATGCGGTCAGCTATGGGGTAGGCGAGGAGGAATGTCAATAGAGCCTTTGCACAGTTTCTGTTACTTCTGTATATATGTCGCCCGGGGATAAAAGTTCCACTCGAATAGAGCCGTCATTCTTTTTGAATTTGCCTGCTGTTTTATGTTGGGGAAAAGGGGAAATTTCAAGATGAAAGCTCAAGACATCTGACGTAGGCCTGGCTAGCTAGACATGCTAACGACCGAAGACGAAATGGTGTAGATGAGAATGGTACGGCTCGTGATGATTAGACTTAATTTGCCATCGTTAACTTGGGTGGTCTCCTATTTGTTTCGGGAAGAATGGTGATTTTGACTTGAAAGACATTGCCATTGGAGACCCCAATATGAAGCATATATGGACATTGTGTGCATTGTGGTGAGGATTGAAATATTTCGTCCTAATATCTCGGGTCTTATACGAAGGGCCGATCGCGGCCTTAAGCTAGGTGGGGATCGTAAGGACCTTTTAAATCTAGGCAAACGACGGAGCGAAAGAAGCGTAACTTCATTTATGACTAAGTAATTATTGATTACTGGGACTTCAATAAATAATGGCGGTTTTGTTTCATCATGGACGCTTCTTCCAGTCCGGGCCGAAGGGCGAGAACCATTCGTTTGCGGACTTCTTACTTGCCGACGAGTCCGGCAAGATCGCTCATGTCGGGAGTGCAGATGACGAGCAAATCAAAGCAGCCGAGGCCGCCGGGGTGACCAAGCAAGACATGCGCGGCCGCATCGTTCTACCGGGTTTCATCGATGGACATATGCACCTCCTAATGCTGGGGCAGTCGCTGCAGAAGGCGGGACTGGAAGCATGTAAGAACCTGCAAGACATTCGGCGGACCATCAAGGAGTTCGCAGCGGCACACCCGTCCGTGACCCGGATCCTGTGCAAAGGGTGGATGCATTCCATGACAAACGGAGAGGCGTTGGCTAGCATGATAGACGACTTGGATCCGAGACCCATCTTCATTGACTCGAAGGACTTGCACTCGACATGGTGCAACACGGCGGCCTTGAACGAGATGGGAGTCCAAGACATGCCCGACCCAGAGGGCGGTAAAATCCATCGTGATGAGAATGGCAAGGCCTCTGGGCTGTTATCGGAAGCTGCAGCGGTCACAATCGTCTGGCCTCATATCTCGAAAGTCGCACCAATGGAAGAGAAATTAGCAGCACTGAAAGGGGCAGTCGAGGCATACAATGCGGTCGGCTACACCGGGCTAGTAGAGATGGCAATGGACGAGAATGCATGGGAGGCTTTGCAGATACTACGCCAGAAAGAGGCCTTGCCGATCCGAATTGCAGTGCATTGGCTCATCACGCCTCGACAGACAGAGGCAGAGAACCTTGCCCAAGTTGACCGTGCAATCGAGCTCAACAGTCAATTCAACGCGGACACTAGCCCGGACTGCCGAGTAGTTGGTATCAAAGTCATTGGCGACGGGATCATTGACGGTTGCACCGCCGGACTGTCTGAACCTTACACTTCGAATGGCGTGTCCTGCGACCCTATCTGGTCGCTCGCAGAGTTGGGACCTGTCGTAAAGAAAGCCGACGCAGCAGGCCTGCAATGCGCTCTACACGCGATTGGCGACAAAACCATCAGGGTCGCCATCGACGCTCTCGAGCAGAACGCTACGCCGGGCCGCAGACATCGGATCGAACATCTCGAACTCGCGTCACCCGAAGATGCCGCGCGATTGGGCAAGTTGGGCATCACCGCATCAATCCAGCCGGTGCACGCCGACCCGGCGATTCTACGCGCCTGGCCGTCGCTGCTTGGCCCATCCCGCTGCGAACGCGCTTTCGCTTATAAAGAATTTGCCGACGGAGGCGCCGTGCTCGCTCTAGGGTCTGATGCGCCAACCGCGCCCCACGCGCCGCTGAGGAACGCGTACACGGCGACGACGCGGCGGTCGGCGAGAGAGCCCGAGTTGACGGACAGCGTGAACCCCCATTTCGCACTGAAGCTGGCGGCGGTTATCGCGGCGGGCACGGAGGGTTCTGCGTATAGCTGTTTCGCAGACCAGTGGGCTGGCAAGCTGGAGGTTGGGCGGATGGCGGATTTGGCGGTAGTGGATATGGAGTGGGATGCGAATAAACTGCTGGAAGCGAGAGTTGTGCAGACCTGGTTCAGAGGGAAGAAAGTCTTTGATGCCGAAGTATAGTTACCGCAAAAAAAAAGGCTATACTGTTAGCTAGGGATGAATGATGTTCGGAGTATCAGTAACTTGTGAAGCTTGTCCGATAAGGTTCTCATGTAACAGAATATAGGAGCCATTGTCGATGTCTAGGTACTTAGCTTACCGCTATTAGCAAGTGGACCAGTAGTAAGCCACATCCTGGTAGAATGTTGAGAGTGTCGGGTATAAGACTCAACAAATATGGCATCATTCGCGAGATGTACGCGGCGGGGGACTTCAAAGACTCAGTGAAGGAAGGCCGGAGCTGTCCACCTGGGCAAGCAGGGCTTCGTAGCTGTGGGCAGGCGACAACTAAATCGGCCCTAGACCGGAGTGTACCTTGCCCCTCTATGGCGCAGGAACCCCCCTTCGGCCTCTAGTGGGGCAAGTATTACCGAACAGGTGCACTGTGAGCCGCCCGGAGACTTCGGGATGGATCTTTTCCAACTCATATTATCTAAGCTAATCTACTTTATATGTAAAGCTACGCCCTTATACTCGTAGTAAGTGGAATGCCGTATTTGATCGATACTGTTTGTTTCCGAAATCGCTTACGCATGCTGATTCCTTTCGGAGCCGGCAGCGGCACAGGGCAGGTGGGGAAGACACCCGATGTTCCGGCAGCGTCGTACATAACCGAACCGGCTTAGTCTAGAAATGAGTACCAACCGGTGATAGTTGCCTCGAAAAGAAAAAGAGACAGGGATTGTTAACTCTTGTACTACCTGACCTCGCTGGAGTACATACCACACCCGTCCCACGAATTCGTCATAGGTATAAGTTGAACCTGGGGGTTTCCGACCCCCCCTAGCAACCGACCCCCAGCAAAGCGAGCCAATCAACGGCTAATTATTTGACAGGGTTCCACTGTTTTTAATATAAATTCGATGTATCTTTTACCCCCTCGCTAATCCTAATCCGGAAGCCCATTATCGGAATTTATCTAAGAGTCACGTGATTTAATGGCAGCCGTATAAAAATATTTTATTTTAAAGTTTAATTAATTAATTAAATCAATTCTTTTAAACGGGTTAAGGTTATTCCGGACCCGAATCAAGTTTTAATTTATTAAAAGGGTAATGACTAGGAGACTAAACCTGACTAAGTAATGTACCGGACTAAACCTAAAAGGGTTTAAATACCCTCCACCTTTTACTAGGGGTCGGTTGCTAGGGGGGGTCGGAAACCCCCAGGTTCAACTTATCCTAGTCTCGTCTCTGAACCCCCGTCCCAGCTACTTTCACTTTAAGGACGTACCTAGTATCTTATACGACGATAAAGTACCCCCAAGAACGACCCAACGGTTAGGTGCCTCTTGGGGGTCCTTGGCCTTCCCTAACGAGTAAAGCGTCGCCTCATTCTGCCCTGTCTGCCCACTTGCCGAGAAATAGAACGACAAGGGTATGGAGAAGCTTCCATAAACTGTTCCATTCCTCTTCCACTCACCACTCACCATTCATCGTTCACCTGATCTTCCCATCGGCTGCATCTTATCAAACCTTTGCAAACATCCAATTACTACCAAGTATCTATTAGATGTTTTCATAGTTCCATCAGTTTACTACTGTGCATTCACTTGGCATCCAATCGTCATTATCCCCTGCCCGCCCGTTCCCTGTACTCCCATGCAATCCTCTTTATAAGGAGGCCCAGACATCCAATCAATGCTGCCAATACGACTACTATACCCAATCCGCCGCCTCACACGCGTCGAGGTCCTCCCTTGGCGCAGGTCAGGCGCTATGCCACATAACCACGGATGAGCTAAGCGGGGTCGACGAGGGTCAGTCGGTCGTACTATATATCTATCCTCGTCCCCCACGATCTCGCCTCGGATCCGATTCCCCAGATCCTCTTCTCGGATTCCCCTGTCCATCTTAGCACATCAGCTACCTGCTGACCTACACGTGAATGGGTATAGAAGACCAACCTGCTGTCGAGGAGTCGACTGAACCCCCTATATGTGGCTACATTCATGCCGCAACGGGATCTCCACCTGGTCTCTCAAACCAGGTCACAACAGCTAGCATCACTAGCAGCATAACTGGTCTTTCAAACTCACCCCAGCACGAGAAGACCGTTTCTTCTACGGCAGGTGAGAATCACCCCGAGCCTCACACTCTAGCAGTTGAGGATCTAGAACAGTTTCTCAAGACCGACGTGAAACATGGCCTCCACAGCCGTGAGGCAGCTCGTCGCCTGGAGCGCGATGGGCCAAACAAGATGGAGGGAGCTCAAGGGCTATCCGTGTGGAAGATTCTCTTGAGACAGGTATCCAATAGCTTGACCATGGTCCTCATCATCGTTATGGCACTATCTTTCGCCATCAACGATTACATTGAAGGCGGCGTTATTGCGGCCGTCATCTCACTCAATATCGTTGTGGGGTATGTCCTTGATCGTCAAGAGAATGGGTGAATTATGTCGCGTGCCATACTGATTGATGCTTGGCAGATTTGTCCAAGACTACCGTGCTGAGCAGACTATCCAATCACTCTACGCACTGTCTGCGCCGACATGCAAGGTCATCCGTTCCGAGCAGACCACCACAACCAAGGCCGAAACGCTCGTCAAGGGCGACATTGTCGTACTCAACGTCGGCGACATCGTTCCGGCGGATCTTCGACTCGTCGATGGATTGAACCTCTCTACCGATGAGGCGCTTCTGACAGGGGAGTCTCTACCGATCAGCAAGAATCCAGAGGTTGTTTTGAATGATGCCGACGTTCCACTTGGTGACCGTATAAACATGGTATACTCTGCAAGCACTGTGACACGCGGTCGAGGGAAGGGTATTGTCGTCGCTACTGGTATGGGCACTGAGGTCGGCAAAATAGCCCAACTCCTCCGTGCCAACCCTGGTTCGAACGACGACATATCCCCACTAAATGCCTACTGGAAGCGCGTAAAGGCTAGTACGCGCAGCATTCTGGGATTGGATGGCACACCCCTTCAGGTTAAGCTAAGCAAGTTTGCTTTACTCCTTTTCGCTCTCGCAATTTTACTTGCCGTCATCGTCTTCTCGGTTAGTCTCTGGAAAGTCGACGATGAAGTTCTTATCTATGGTATATGTGTGGGAGTCGCCGTCATCCCTGAGTCACTCATTGCTGTCTTGACCATTAGTATGGCAATTGGGACGAAGGCTATGGCTCAGGGAAATGTGATCGTAAGAAAGCTTTCCGCTCTAGAGGCTGTTGGAGGAGTGACCAATATCTGCTCTGACAAGACGGGTACTCTGACTCAAGGCAAGATGATCACTAGGAAGATTTGGCTTCGCAATGGGTCTACGGCTACCGTTCAAGCTTGTATTCATCCTTTCGACCCTTCTAGCGGAACGGTAACTTGGAACGACCAAGAATCTGGGTTAAAAGATGAGTCGAAGTCAATTTCCCGACTGCACCCAATTGCGAGGAAATTTATAGAGTGCCTCTCCCTATGCAACAATGCCACTGTGACGGATGGGAATCCTGCATCAATCGAAGACGCTACCGAAACCTCGACCATTTCAACTACTGCAGTATCACAATGGACAGCAGTAGGTGAGCCGACTGAAATTGCCCTCCACGTTTTTGCGATGCGGTTTGGTCTGAGCAAGGCCATCGTCTCGCAGAAAAATGGTCTACATCTTATTGCCGAACATCCCTTTGATTCTTCTTGCAAGCGTATGACCGTTATCTACTCGTCCCCCGGTTCCAATTTAGTTGACATCTACACCAAGGGCGCGCTGGAGGTCATTTTACCGCTACTAGAGGCATCCGACAGTGTCAAGGCTGAGTTTACTGCAGTTGCCGAATCACTTGCTGCCGAAGGGCTTCGAGTCCTCTGCATTGCCCACAGAACCATCGAATATAGTGCGATCCTGAGAGATGCACGCGACGCTGCTGAGACTAAGCTCATACCACTGGGCCTCGCTGGTCTCTATGATCCTCCGCGCATAGAAACAGCCGACGCTGTGAAAAGATGCAAAGTTGCTGGTATTTCGGTTCACATGCTCACGGGCGATCATATCAAAACGGCGACGGCTATCGCACACGAGGTCGGCATTCTCGGCAACAGCCTTAACTCAGCTGAAGGGGCGAGCGCTATCATGCCCGCTGCTTCTTTCGACGCTTTGACCGATGTCCAGATTGACCAGTTGGAAAAGCTTCCGCTTGTGCTAGCCCGCTGTAGTCCAACGACGAAGGTGCGCATGGTCGAGGCAATGCATCGCCGTAGCGCATTCTGCGTTATGACTGGTGATGGAGTCAATGACTCGCCTGCTCTGAAAAAGGCAGATGTCGGTATCGCTATGGGGCTCAGCGGTAGTGATGTGGCCAAGGAGGCCGCAGATATGGTTCTGACTGACGACAACTTCGCTTCAATTGTCACTGCTGTCGAAGAAGGGAGACGTTTATTCGACAATATTCAAAAGGTAGAGATCACCGTGGCTCACAGGGATTTAAGAGACCTAGGCTAACGAATGACTCGTAGTTTCTACTTCACCTTTTAGTCTCTAATATTGCACAGGTCATCCTCCTACTCGTCGGCCTCGCATTTAAAGACGGTGATGGTAAATCGGTATTTCCTCTCTCGCCGATCGAGATTTTATGGGCGAACTTGATCACATCGTCCTTCTTGGCGCTTGGCCTTGGTCTCGAGGAGGCCCAGCCAGACATTATGCTACGGCCGCCACACGACCTCCGCATTGGCATTTTCACCAAAGAGATCATTGTTGATAAGATGGCATATGGTATCTTTATGGGCTCCTTATGCATTGCGGCTTTTACAACTGTCATCTACACTTCAATAGAGGAAGTCTATAGGGAACCGCCGTGGTACGGGAGGCTAGGAACCGACTGCAATGGGGTGTACAATCCATCCTGTGACAACGTCTACCGAGCCCGTGCAACAACATTCGCCACCCTCAGTTTTCTCCTGCTTCTCACAGCCTGGGAAGTGAAGCACTTTACCCGTTCCTTGTTTAACATGTATCCAGAAATGTATGCTGGGACTTTCTCGGTATTCAGAACAGTCTGGAGGAACAAGTTTCTCTTCGGAGCAGTCATCGCAGGGTTTGTGATCACATTCCCAGTCATCTATCTGCCCGTCATCGACAGAGCGGTGTTCAAGCACCAGGCAATCGGCATCGAATGGGCTATCGTTGCTGCGTGCGCTATAGTGTATATCGCTCTAGTAGAGTCTTGGAAGACAGGAAAACGTCGATTATGCAAGGGTGTCGTTGTTACTGCCACTCAAAATGTTTGAATGTGACTATGTGTTAGGCGGATTCGGATCTAAGCAAACACTTTGGCTCGCTAAGAAGCGTTACAAAGCTCACTCGTTCGTCTACTACTCAGTCCCTACTTGATGTCTTCACAATTCCTGCAGAAAGTGGTAGAGCTGTCTTGAAAACAAAGCTCGGTTACCGACACATTCGTTTGTGAATAGGAGTTTGGGAATACGTTATATTTTTGATATGGGTGGACTGGCAAATAACACCGTTCTCTCTAATGAGAAAACGAGAAAACACTATCATTAACAATATCTTCCGCAAATATAAATCAAGTCACTCGTTACTCAAATACAACATATTATTTCTGTGCAAATTCCTCCATACTAGTAATCTACCTGTCTATGCGAAGTAGCATTATATACCACTTCTCCCGATTGCATCCAACATAATATCATATAAAGCTTTTTATTGTTGCCGAAGTTTTTTATTGCATATAGACATAGATATAGCTAAACAGACAAAGACGCAGCAATAATGGCACATCATGTCGAGGCTAGGAAACTATAGACGCCTCCATCAGACTAGATAGTCTTAGGCAGCCAAAATAGTCGATATGGCCCATTACGCAGCATTTCCATTTCAGAACATGGGAATACTATTAACGATATCATCGGAATGAAGGAGTCTTCTTGGGAGTTTACTACATGGGGTTCATCTAAAGCGCTAAGGTGAATACATCATACCCTAGAAGCACGTCGCACTTGGAAAGCTGAAAGGGCAAGATGACTCATTGTTTCTTAATATTACTACGGCTAGAACTAGCACCATCACCAGCATTACGATAACTACCTGGGTTTAGGGATAACCACTTATGCAAAGGCGAATCAATCTTAGTATTGGGCCTCCTCATCGAGATGAACATCGACATTCGCACAGAAAGTTTCACAAGAGCAATTGTTCAATTCATTAGTGACATTTGTCACTCATGCTAAGCGTCACAGAGACATGATGCTTGACACTGGCTTGTCACACCTGCGCGAGCTCAAGATGCACCACAACTATTCTCCGTCTTTGCACATTGGTCCATACATTCTTGTTTTCCTCCTCAAACCATCCTACTCCGAGAATTGCCATCCCCTAAGGACTAGGGGTATATCTCAAGAATGCAAAAGAAGACTGCCTCCTGGTTGATCAAAGATCATTATAAGGTTAGGCTCAATGAGCAACTCCCAATAAAAAGCAAAACAAGAACTGAAAATAATCATCAGCCTTGAATGGGAGGGCAAGGCAAGACTTCATGGCAATCACCGAGGAAACAAACGAAAGGAAATTCCTCCTTGTGTTATGTCACTCCATAGAGTCATTTTCCTACCACCAACTCATACGTAGGTGGTCTTCTAGTCTCTGGTTAGGAGAATGCCAACCGAACACATGCTCAAGGGTCCCTAGCCTGTGCTTTACCGCCAGGAGGTTCAAGACTTCAGCGTGTAGTCGATGGTAGCGCCCGGTGCGTAACCCTTTCGAGAAGGAATAACACATTGCTTCAGATGCACATGCATCTCCTTGCCGGTCTTGACGCCGGTCTTGGTGGCCTGTATGGCGAGCTTCTCCATATGGCGTTCTTGGAGCGGCATAGGTAAGCCCTTGAGGCACTCCCGCACGGCGCTATCATACCCTAGATTGCAGCTGTAATGATCTCCGTATTGATGTGGCTTAGCATCAGAAGCTTTGTAGAGAATGGGTTTGACGCTTGCTAGCTCTTGCTTGAGATCATAGATGCTTCGAGGGAAAGTCGTCGCGTCAGGAGCTGGAAAGAGGCCAGCAGCCATCAACCGGGGAATGACTGATCCGAGCATCATGGCTTCGCATTCTGCAGCCGGCTTGGATGCCTTGCATAGGGGCTGCTTGTGCGCGTTCGAATCTGTGATCTCGTGCTTGAAGGGTTTCTCAATGGCACGCAAGATGATGGCAATCGCCGCCCTTCTCGTCTTCGAGATGAAGTCTATGGTGATAGTCAATTAGTAATATATTACACATCTGCTCATGATATTCACTTACCGAATAGGTCCAGAGGTAGCACCATATCCTTCAGCAACTTCCCCTCGACATTGGCCAGCTCACCATCGACCAACTCGGAGCTGATGACGAGGGCATCAGCCATGTCTCTGAAGAGCTTGACGTCGCCAAAAACCCAAGCAACGAAGAGGGCTTTGTGGCAGACGCGATGCAGGTCCGCACTTGTAACCAGGTAGGAAAGGCTTTCAATCCACTTGCTTGCCCAAGGGTAGGCGAGATGGGCGCAATCGTACTCCGAAAAAACAAGAGCGATCTCGTACAGCCCGTCGAGGTTAATGCACACAGGGACCTCGTTGAACTTGAAGTGGACGATGCTGAAAATGATGGTCAACGCATCGACATCACCATGAATTTCAACCATCCAATCGTCTGTGCTGGCTCGGCGCAAGTTGGTGCGATAAAGTTGAGTAGCCCAGACTGACGAGGCACACACCAGATTGCCGGATGAGACCTTGAACAGGACTGTACCCAGAGGAGTACTGACGTGAACGACAATGTCACTGTCGACATGGAAAGAGACGACAGACGCAACCATCTCGGTGGGCTCAGACTCGGGATTAGTTGATTCGCAGTCATGCTCCTTGACCGGAGACAGACCAGGAGCAGTGCCGTTGGAAGAGGCATTGGCCTTCATGCTTCCAATAGAGGTTGTAGTCTCGATACCGTTCTCGGTGAAAGTGGTGGGCGAAGCTGGGACGGCGACAGCACCACAAGCAGCACTGTCGTCTTTAAGGGGAGACGAGGGAGAGCCCTCAGCAGCACGGGGAGAAGCACTTCCGATCATCGAAGTCACTTGATGCTGGGGCATTTCGTCATTGGACGCCGCACAGGCTTGATTCTCACTAGCAGACATGTCGTACTTAGTAGCTGAACGTTCCCTTAGAACGTGATGTTGAATAAGAGTAGCTAGGGCGTGTGTGCTCGCGTGCGTCTTTGCCACGGTCTATGTGATGTTAGTAACAGGGACTCTGATACTACAATAAGACAAGGTTGGTTCGAGGAAGGTGATTACGGAGATTCAGAATGAACGCGTATATAATGGTAACGACAAACCCTTCTTTGACCCAAACAAGTGTTATCGAAACAACAAGATCAAAGCACTGAGAGCTTCACAAGGGTTGATTGAAGTGTAAGTTGAAGTAGCATGGAATATAGTAGATGTGTCAAAAGGAAGGAGGGGGATATGATATTGTCAAGTCAACGGTGGTAATATCACGGCAATGTGATATAGATAAGAAAGGGATGTTAATTATGGAGAGGCGGAACGTCGAGACTACAAGTCCCGAGATTGACAAGATATGTGTCCAACAAAAGGGAGATGTGACGCGGGATTTTGAAAGCTGCAAGAGGTAGACGGCGATGTCAAGTTGAAAGCTTGTTGATCAAAGGTGTTGAGGTTTGGATAGATGGGTAACAGCGAAGAATCATGTCTCACCTAGATGGAGGATCAGATGCAATTTAGGCAATTGAGAAAGTCGGTCTTGGAAGCTGAGTGAAGTTGCGAAGATCTGAAACTGTCAAGGCCTGAAAGCGTAAAGATCTGAAAGTGTGAAAGTCCAAAGTTGTGAAGTCGTGAAGTCGCGAAGAAGTTGTTACGTGGAAGAAAGAGAAAAGAGTCGGCGAGGTGGAAAGAGGGACGACGTATTTATAGTTTATGAGTTCCTGAAGCTGCACGCGGCGAATCAGTAAACAGTGCAAGTGCAGTACACTGGCAACGGAATAGGCACCTGGCGTTGAATGATTGTAGTGCAAAACGTCCACCGGTAGGTGCTTCTCAAATCCAACCTTGAAAGCTATCGTCATTACCCAGGCGCCGTCAATGTTGTCTACTACATTAGGTAGAATGATGGGCTACCTCAATGAGCGAATTAAGTCAAAGACACGACTAGATACAACTAGCCTCTTGGGATTGAATTAAATCAACCACTGGATTATATTCACTGCGCAGATATACAAGCATTTGAGCAGATTACCTATAGGTAGGGGGCAATCATGTGTAGCGGCTCTCACTCACCCCTGAGACTCGGGACACTATGCCCATATCCACATGTACCTGCTAATGTCGCCCAGCAGACGTATCTACCTGAGGTACCTAATGTAGATAGAATAAAATCGTGAATAATCTCCGCTGCTCAAAATAAATTGTTCGATGCTAACATGGTACGTGTCGATGCACCAAAGCAAGATACCCTAGATCATCACCTGTACTTTGGCTGTATTATGTGGCTAACGAAACGATATACCTTATACTTGAGGACTAAATCATGTATCTCTGCGCCAATGGGGAGCAGATATGAGAAAGACTGGCAGATCCTACACCAACTAGGAGATGGCCAAACCAAGTCATCGAGCGGCAGTGGTATATATATTCACTTCGATTTATGCTAAAGGCTGAAGCTGAGGTGCTTGCGAGGTCTCTATGATACATGAAAACATATGAAAACATCGCAAAGGGCTAACTATTTCTTCTGGTGATGCTTACTCCCTAATCAGGTCTCCGAGAGATTGCTGCTCCCCTTCGCCGAAACCAGTCTATGCCACCGTGGAATAATTATGCGTATCTCAGTCCAAGTTAAGGCCGGGGAGGTTTTAACACTACAGCCAGAAAAGCTCGCTGCGGGACTGTGCTTCCACCCCGTGCCACTGATAAAAAGGGGTAAACACCTGTGGCCTCTATCACGGATTAAGAACTGCCCTCTCCCTCCCCGAGAATACGGGCGATTAGCACGTAGACGAAGATAACGCCCCCAAAGACCAATAGCTTGTTGCGGCTGAGCCATCCCGTTCCAGCATCTCTACGCTGAACGACAGCGTCGACGACAGCTTGAGCTTGACCACCACTGCCTCCAGCAATGCCAAGCTGTGGCCCGCATGACGCTCCACCGTTCCTAGCTCCCGTAGCTATATCGATATTATTCTCCGTCATCCACCGCCAATTCTCCTTGTCCAGCTCGGGCCACTCCGCCCTGAACTTTGCACCCCCATCTCCAGCCTTCACGTTTCCCTTCTGAGCTGGATTCTTGGCATGCGAGCCACCGCCTGTCGAGTTCCACCACCTCGACCTTGCCGCAAATATTCGTCGTTCGTGAGCTGTGGCCGACACCGAACCGGTAGTCATCTCCTCCGAGGTCATGAAGGACAGCAGTCCAATCAGGATCGTCGATACTTCCCATGCTGGATTAAACGACCGCGGATGGAAGTCGGAGATGGAAAGGCAGAGGCGTGTTGACGGCTGGAACCGACCAGAAGGTGTGTGCATTCGAATGGCCGGAGGCGCAAAAGGATAGTTGGGTGGGAAGATCAAGGTTCCCCAATACTGACCATTATGGTACGGGGTGTCTTCGGGGCCGGTGATGATGTAGTGCCACCTACTCCTGTTAGCATATCGAAAGTATTTGAGTGCAGACTGGACTGAGACATACTCGAGGATATTGGATTCTGATGGATGGGCACTGATGTACGGAGGTGGGTTTTCTGATATGCTCTTGTATTCGCGCGCCAACTACAGTGACATAAATGAGGTTAGATTAATTTTTTCTCAAGAAAAGGGAGAAGATAAAGAATCTGCATACACGTTTGCTGGCTTGCTTGCTCGCCATGATGTGGTCGACTGTTGGGATAGGGGTATCTCTTAGAAAGGAAATGTGTCACGATGGACTGCCGAATAGCGCCCGAGCCGTAGCCTCCTCGTTGGTACAACGTAATCAACAGATCGGGGTATGTTCTATGAAGGGGTAACGAGAGACTGGAAGTAGATAAAGTGATAAATATGTCAAGTGGTGGCAGTTATTAAATGTGGTTGATTATGGAGGCAGGGAGGTTGAGAAAAGAAGGGGTTAAAGTCCGAGAGGATCAGGGATGAGGCTGATGATGACAGCCAAGTTGGAGAGAGGTCAATTGGGGTTTCTAGACTTTTAGTGATACCTAACGGAGACCGATAACAATTAAAAGGTTCGGCAGAACCTACAAGTATGTAGATTGTACCTGCCAATGTACCCAACCAATACTTCCATAACAGGCTTAGGTGGCTTCTTAGCTGTGTCATTGCGTCACACCAATAGATCTAATCTTAGCGCAAAGATACCTCGATACATGGTTAGCTGCTTCCCATGACTGCCATGTGCCGTTAAAGTTCTCAGCCACATCGAATTCCCACATATCAAGTGCCACAAGGTACATAGTAACGTGTATACCTAGGTAGTGTATTGTGGCTTTTCCGTACTATGAACTCCGGTAATCTTTCCGGACCTTGCCGAGCTCCAAAGCTGCATGAAGCCGACCCGACCCATCTGCAACTTTGCAGCCTGAGCCTCTAATGAGGGAGAATTGTTCACAATTAGGATAGCAGAAGGGAAAAAAGACATCCCCTGCTATCTAACATGGCTCGTAACGCTTCTCCCGGAGACGATGATGTATGATCCCTCCAGCTTTCTATTTGGCATAACAATGGCTAAGACGAACATGTGCACGGCAGGTCTTCGAGAGTTTGCTCAAGTCCGAGACTGCGACGATAGAGCAGAAAGCTGCAGCAGAGCGAGCCCAGGCCCACGAGGCACAATCAGAGCAACGGACTATTGAATTGGTGAGCATGTCAATATTAAGCTATCCTTCAAGTTGCAGGCTTCTAATATTACCAGTTGTCGCAAAACCAAACGCTACCAGTCACCCTCTCCTCCATTCAAATCCATGGCGCTAAACACACCCGCAAATCTTTCCTCGACCCCCTGTTCCAGCCTCTGGTGG
This sequence comes from Hypoxylon sp. FL0890, assembly GCA_022497025.1. Lineage (NCBI taxonomy): Eukaryota > Fungi > Ascomycota > Sordariomycetes > Xylariales > Hypoxylaceae > Hypoxylon > Hypoxylon sp. FL0890. The sequence continues at coordinate 317,104 of MU386560.1, read as the reverse complement.
AAGATAGTCGCAATGAAAACTATACTCTAGCCGACATGTTGGAACAAGTGGGTGGAGCTGTTGAAAAGTTACAAAAATTTGGTACGAGTTAAATACCTATACCAACTCCCAAGGAATCCCCTGTTGACCAAGACTATAAAGACATATTCCACCCGCAGATCCTCTTTCACTTGTCCCGCCCGCCTCATCTCGACCCCTCTACCTCTCCGACGGACCTTGACGTCTCCCTTCGGGTGCGCGAAAAGTCTCGGCTTCTTCTCAAGACTGGCACGGATTTGGGCAACACAGAAGGGTCGGCCTACGGGTCTCTACTTTGGCGGAACATATTTGGAGGTGCCGAATATTTATCACTCAACGCTTCTGCAGGTACGAGGACGAGATCCGCTTACAGCGCGGAATTTGGCACCCCAATACAAAGCAATCCGAACTTACGTTTCAGTATCGAGGGTCTGGCAAGTAGCACGCACAAGCCTTGGGCAAGCCACGAGGAAGTTCTTAGGGGCGGAGGTGTTAAGTTGAATTGGCTCAAGGACAATGGAGATCGACACCAATTTGGTTATTCCGCCACCTGGAGACAATTAACAGGCCTCGCGTCCGGAGCGAGCCCCACCGTACGTGGTGATGCTGGGGATTCCGAAAAGAACGCCATATCCTATCAGTTCCAGCGAGAAAAAAGAGATAACCCCATGTTGCCGCAAAGTGGATATCTGATCAAGACGGCCACGGAGCTCGCGGGGTGGGGTTCCCTAGGCGGAGACGTCGGCTTCTCCAAGAACGAGGTGGAAGTTGCTGGGGCATTGCCTATTCCTGTACCCGGGATTCGAGGCTTATCTGGCGTTTCCATCGGCGGCGGCTTCAGAGCGGGCCTCCTATACCCTCTTCCTTTATCGTACAGCCTCAGCGGCGCGTTCCCCAGTCGAATCAATGACCGTTTTACGCTTGGAGGGCCGACAGACGTGCGAGGCTTCTCATTAGGCGGCCTTGGGCCCAGAGATGGCAATGATGCGCTTGGCGGCGACGTTTTCGCCGCAGGAAGTGTGAACATGCTCATCCCTCTCCCTCGAATAGGACCTGAATCTCCATTCCGACTTCAACTTTTCGCCAATGGTGGCAGACTGGTAGCGATGAAGAGTAGGGGCAAAGGTAGCGACACTGCATATGGACAGCGCTTGAGCGCTGGTACAGTGTGGGATGGCATGATATCTGCAACGAAGGACCTCAGTACGGGTTTACCCAGCATTGCTGCCGGTGTCGGGCTCGTGTACGCACACCCCGTTGCGAGATTCGAGCTAAATTTCACCTTACCGTTGGTGATAAGGCGGGGAGAGGATGCCCGGAAGGGACTTCAAGTCGGTGTAGGAATCAATTTCTTATAATTCGACTATTTCTTCCCAGGCTATCTAGTCAACAAAACGGCGAGACCATCTATGTAAATACCTATACCGTTTACCTCCCTGTGTAAATACCACATCGTCCAATGTCTCCTGTTCAGCACCCTGTTCCCCCCTCTCCGAGCGCAGATTCTAAGCTAATAAAAGAATACAATTGGTGCGGAATTTGATGATTGTATCAACACTTAGATACAGACGGCGAGCACTGCGTTGCTCATCCATGGATATCTGTATCGTGCTAAAGTAATAATGAGGAGTGGAGAAAAGGGGGGCCAACGTATGATAGATAGCGGGGTTACTATCGCCTGCTCCGAACGCCTTCCGATTCCCATCCATGGATTCTACCTTGACTTTGTATGCAAAGCCGAAATAATGTCAGCAATCAACCACTCGTCCAAGATTATCATCGTCGGCTCCGGTGTGTTCGGCATTTCGACAGCGCTATGGCTGGCGCGGTCTGGGTACAAGGACGTGACCGTCCTGGACATGCAAGACACGGCCGCAACGGCCTATGATCCGCTAGCCGGAGTGGACTCTGCCTCAGCCGACCTGAACAAGATCATCCGCTTCAGTTATGGCGACGAGATCGAGTACCAACGGCTGGCTACTGAGGCTGCCCGCATGTGGGACGAGTGGAATCGCGAGATCGCCAATGCGCTTATCGATGAATTGCCAGAGCGCTTGAGAGACGGTGATAGAAAGCTCTGGTGGAATGCGGGTTTTTTGCGCATGAGCTCCGAGCCGGAGCTTGGCGGTTTCGAGATCGCGACGCTGGAGAATATGGAGCGGGAGGGCATTAGGGAGTTTCAGTTTAGGACCGACGACGATGCAGGTAAGCAAGAGTACTAAACCCTACCATCGTACAACCGAAAATCTGAATATAGACTGATTTTGGCGCGAAGATATCGCTCGAGCGAAGGAGCGAGGCTGGGCGCATAAACTCGACCCCTGTAGGCGTCAGGAGAGATTCGGGACTCATAAGGCGGTTCTCGACTCTACTGCTGGTTTTGTATATGCTTATAAGAGTTGCGCTTGGGCACAGCATCTCGCGAGAAAGGCCGGTGTCAAGTTCGTACTTGATCCGGTGTATGGTAAAGTGGTCGACATTACAGACAAGGATGGCCATCCCGTAGTGCATACCGCCGACGGCCTCGAGCATCCTGCTGACCTAGTCGTTGTCGCTGGTGAGTGGTTCCAAAACCGCACAACTCAGGTAATCTACAATTGTTTATTCACTCTCTAACAAAATGTCAATCCGTAGGTGGTGGATGGACCCCATCGTTGGTTCCCGAGGTGCAGGGTTTACTAGAAACCACCGCTGGCTCAGTGGCCAATATCCAGATCCCAAGGGATCGTCCTGGCCTTTGGGAGCGATTCGCACCTGAAAACCAACCGGTGATATCCTGGGGTTCACGACAAGGCAAAGAAGTCTACAGCCTCCCTAGGGATGAGAACGGCGTGTTTAAAATTGGTTGGCGGGAAACAAAGTTAGATTCCCTTCTAAATTCATTCTACGTGGACATCATATGCATGTTACTAATACTAATATGCTTAACAATAGATGGACAAACTTCAAAGATGTCCGCGGGAAGCGAATATCAGTTCCCAAGACAGCCCACGTGACTGAGGAGAAGGAGACGCGGATTCCGGTAGAGGCACTCAACGGTATTAAAGGTGAGAATCAAGCAAGAGGCCCCCAAAATTCGCGCTTGCTAACCGTTCATGTCATTCAGAGTATATCACTATCAATTTTCCCGAACTAGTCCCACTAGGAGTCTCATCCACAAGACTTTGCTGGTACACTGACAGTATCGACAACTCATTTGTCGTCGACTTCGTACCCGGACGTCCCAGAGTAGCGGTATGCTCAGGGGGCAGCGGTCACGGCTTCAAGTTCCTACCTATTCTGGGCCGCGAAGTCGTCAAGATTCTCGAGGGTAAGGGTTCGCAGACAGTGTATGGTCAAATGTGGCGGTGGAGAACCAGCAACGAGCCTACGCGGAACGGCTTGGAAGAAGGCGAGCAAGGGCCGAGAGTGCTGTCGAAGCAGAAGATGGCTTCTGAGGCGGATTTGAAATTCGCGGATTAAAGTCGTATGCGACAACTAGATCGTCACCCTATGCTATTTCTTGATTTCTTAACGTTATCCGCTTGCTTGATTATTGCCAGATTATACCACTACTCCAAACGGTTTTTTCCTGGCCATTCTTCTTTCTTGTACTTTATTGTCAATTATTTGTGACAATTATGAATATCCGAGGTCTTCAAGGGGCCGGAGTAGGGATTAGAATGAGGAATGTTTCTCCGTGATAACTACACCATTTTAAGGGCTATTCCCCCACGCTGCCTGGATTATTCATGTGAATGATCCGGCTCCCGCTCCCGCTCCGCTCAGAATCAAGAAGAACCCATCTTGGATCGTGTGATGGGCGCTTTAATCCTTGCAAGAAGTTGTCCCTTTCAAGACATTGGCGGATTTGATTGGTGGAAATTACAGCCCTAGTACAATGCTTTTCTCTGATTGGCTGCAAAGGGCTATTTTCTGACCAATCCGGCAGGTAAGGGAAGGGGGGAGAATTGCTACCTCGTGCAACTCTCGTGGGACTGGATGGCGAATATGGACTCACGGGCATCAACGAGTATCGATTCGTTAGTGAAAATGTGGACTTCTCGGTCAATTTGTTGGTAGCGCTTATTGCAATCACGCGTGAATCGTAGGGATCTCCGCGCCGTTGTACGACGCAATTGGAGCCCATGCCCTGGCATCGTTCACATCCTCGACCGGCGATTTGGCGTGCCGTCACTATCTATTCCTACCCTCTATGTCGATCAACGCGCGGGGTGGCGAAGATCGGGGTGTCGACCGCCTGCATACCTACCTAGGTAGTCTTTAAGCTTAAAATTTCCCGGCGCGCCGTTCCTTTTTTTCCTGTATGTCTCATCTTTTCGATTTCTTGTCGTATTGACTGGCTGACTGGCAGTTTCGCGATGCATCGGGGACACGAGTTGGCCTGTGCCATGTGGGTGTTGGCGGCCCTGTCGCTCGCCTTGGTTGTTCTCCGGTTATACACACGCATTCGAATCGTCAAGTTTATCGGCGCCGAAGACTACATGTATGCTTGCACGGGCGTACGTAGCCCCTGCTAACTCAAGTACTACCTATTTTATATCTAACTCGATTCATATGATAATACAGGTGTTCCTCCTTCTATTCGCCATTTTCATACAAATCTCGGTCTACTACGGCTTAGGTCAGAACTTTTGGACGCTCAGTATTGATGACACATCGAACGCCATATTCTGGACTTATGTAGCGAATAGCTTTGCTATCACCGGTAACGCTATGGCGAAGCTGTCCATGGGACTATTCCTACTTCGCGTAGTCCAAGCGAGGTGGCACAAGATCGCGCTCTGGGCTGCCGTTATCATTACCGTAGCCACGTCAATCGCTCTTACGATTATGCTCTGGAACCAGACGACGCCGGTCAAAGCGAGTTGGGATGTATTGAGGACTCCTGGAAAGTGGAACATAAGAATTCAGCCCATGAGCGTTGGGCTCGGAGGTACTGCGAAGTTCCAGTGATTGACGAACTAGGGTGCTAAGATTGACTATAGTCTGGTCCAGCGTTTGCGATTTTTTCTTCGCGGTCATTCCTTGGTTGTTTATTCAATCGCTGCCTATGTCTCAACGGGAGAAGTTCATGTTGGCAGGTGGCATGAGTCTTGGGGTAATGTAAGTCACGATAATCATATGTTCTCAGCTGGTGACCTGGACAAGTGAAGGTTTAAATGAGCTGACTCCTCTTTGCAGTGCTGGAGCTTGTGGTATCACTAGAACCGTGGTGCTTTCACGGCTAAATGTTTTCAATTACACTTGTGAGTGGAATATGACAGGCCATGGTACTCGGCAGTAGCTGATATTGAAGACCAGTAAATTTTGTTCCTTATTTCGCTTGGGCTGGCGCAGAGATCGCTGTCGCAATGATCTGCATTGGCATTCCAACCCTACGACCGCTATATCTCAAGACGAGGGGATTTGCCAGCGCGTATTCGAACCAATACCGTAGTAATAACGCTAGCGAACTGCCCCGTTTTATCATGTACGATTTGAAAGCCTCTAAGCCATCCCCTCGGGTGCGCGATTCGGGGTTCTCGCACACTCGGACAGACTCTAATCTATCAAGACCGCCGGCGGCATATACCAAGGCACGGAACGATAGTGTGGATGATATAATATCGGAATACCAGAATCAGCACGTTGGCGTGATATGGGTAAAGAATGAGGTTCGGATTCAAGAGGATGTGGCGGAGTGGCCGTTGCGGAATTGATGTTTGATAAATACTCAAGTTAAAGACGGTTGCAATTTGCTCCCAGACGCGAGTCATTATAATATACCTTATGTCTGATTGAAGAAATCGTATCAGATGCAGTCTACCCTATGAATGTCCTATTATCAGTTGATGATTTATCCCTTAATCTTACGAGTATAGGGTGGACGTCGCTAGCTAGCTCGCTGAGGAGTCACCGGCAAGAAAAATAATCTGCCAAACTCCGTGTCCACTTTTGAAATTGAGATCACTTCAAAAAGGAGGCGTCCTGAGTTGCGTTTTAGCTGAAGAGAGCTATAGCTACTAGGTATTTAGCACTAGGCGAGAGATTTAGAACTGACTAGATCAGGGACTTCCCGAAGTAAATGTTCCTAGCTTGTTAATGGGGATTTACGCTTAGTCAAGTGTCTGTGAATCGAAACAAACAATGAAAAGGTCCTCCCCTTTGCCCATTGGGTTGCACCGTTTAGATGATGTCCAGAGTATTTAGTGTGAGGCCTAATCTATCCGTTAGATTACCGACCCTCGTGATAGGTGCCTAGGTATGTAGGTAATCAATAATGGTATAATTAGGTAGCCTTTAATTATTGTGGAAGGCATTCTCTAATCAGACCTACCGGTATCTAATCGATCTAGTGTTGCATAGCCCGTAACTGTTTTGTCTCCTTCTACAGTAGAATCTCTGTTGTTTGCCAGCTGGCCGGGTAACTTTCACAACCGACCTTGAATGCACACCTATATACTTCATGATCAAGGGTAAAGTCATCGTAGGCTAAATCTTGTTTACCATGTGGCTTTGTACCATCAAAGCCGCCGCCTTCTTGCTATTCTTATCAACAAGAAAACTAAGAAAGACACCTGGGTAGAGTTGATGAAAGAGAGTTGTCTGTCGCCCGTTCTGATGCTGTTGATACTGATTGATGGTGCACTCGATGAACTGTTCCCATTGCCTGGGCCGAGAATAGCGTCTTCGGGCATGAAATTGACCTCATCCGCACATTGTGGTTGCGTCCGAGACATGATGCTATAGGCTATTCTGCCTGTTTGAATCGATATGATGAAAAGGGTTATCGTACCCTTTAGAAGGCGTAAGACATATGCCGGTTACCGCTCACAGCGTATAAGTCACCATTAACGACAATTATACCTGTCACCCCGTAACGGTACGGCCAAAGCTGGTTACTGGTCCCACCTTTGGAATCCGTCCCTCTTAGGTCATGTGTGTAGAAAAGCCCGGACGTATCAAGAGTACATAGGGACTCAAGAGGAGATTCCCGTTAGGGAAAAACATATATGTCTTCAATGCATTTATTACGAAAGCTGTGGGAGACATGGCGGGCGAGCATTGCGACAAGTCTTTATGGTGCTAAGACGGCATGGGGGGTGTGATAAAGAGGTAAAAATATTGCCACCAGAAAATCATAGTCGTCCTACTGGAAGCTGATGTCAGAATCGTAGTGAGATGCTGATGAAGATGATGAAATAGACTACCCCAACAGCAATGGCGGCTGCTTCGCAATCAGCTTCTCTTGGCACCATAATTTATTATACAAATATAATAGCAGATTTTAGAAGGAAATGTCTTTAACTGCCCGGGTCCCCTGAGTACTTCACGCTGTGTTGAACAGCAGTATCACTACGTAGAAATGTCTATCTTAAAGACAATCTACATGGCCATTAATATAAATCCGAGCCAATCAATCTTTCTACACCGCCTACTGCTAGCCTAGAATGCTCTGCCCAATTCAGATCATATCATCGTTAGATAATATATCTTTCTCCAGCCCGTTGACGGCTTGGTCTATAAGAGCTGCTGCAATGACGGACAGCTCAATCTTTGGCAAACCAGGAACAACTTGCGAGTCCCGACCTGGACCGGCAATCCTTCCGGGCTTGGCGATGCATGAGACCACCGCTCCATTGGACTCATCCGCCATGGTGAGAAGTCGAGTCTCAAGTTCACCCTAGATATGAAATATATGTCGTTAACATTCGAATTATAGTGGCTAGTACGGAGTACTTAAAATCGTCTCTTACCCGCAATAAGGCCAAGTCTGTTAGACCGTAATCGTTCAGGGGCTTCATAACGTCGGATCGGTTATGTGGGGCAAAATGGTCGCTAATATAAACGAAGCGGACCGGGCCCGGGCCATTTTCACGGCGGTACCGGGGAAAGCCAGCTAAAGTTTTAATGGCTGTAAGAGCATAGTCGCGGCAAATCTTAACTGTCTCGTCCCATGGTATCGACTTTAGTTTCGTTGGCGTCACAGCTATTGTCCTATTATTTAATTTGATCAGCATTTTGAACTGCCTTAGAGACTATATGGCCTAAGGTTGTGTATACCAAATACAAGCATCCGCGGTTTCCAACTCTTTCATGACACTGTCGGGATAGTTTTCAAAGTCGTTGCAGATAATTGACCTCAGTTTCCCCTTCTTGTCGGCCGACTCAGGTGGTACTGGTGTTGCGTGTCTACTAATGCCCACAACGGTCCTGATGCCCGGATGGGACAGGGCTTGGCGGATGAGTTCCGTGCCTACAAACCCAGTGGAACCCCAAATTACGAGCTTCATGGTTAATATCTTCTAAGTTGACAATATTATGTTGAGTGCGAGAGATAAAAAAATATGGATTATGAGTGCGGTGGGTGTTGAGCTCTAGAGATATGTCTAGGGAGGACCTCTGAAGAAATATATAGGAGGTATATTTACCTTATATACGAGTAGGCACTTGGCCGTTTATATATCCCTTGCGTCTGACTAGAGTAATTCTATAGCAGCGGCTAGTGCCAAATACCAAGTCACGTTTCAATATAGAGCCCTAAGCTAAGTTACACATGGCAGACTATCCGTACGTGTTGCCTGTGACAAATATACAAGCGCATTAGCCTGGGTACCTAATGCAGCTATCGTCTCAAAGCTTAGGTTAGGCCTGCATAATATCTAACTGTCTTTGGTCAGTGCCTAGGTAGGTAGTCATCATATTCTTTCAGTGCTGCTGACATTGTGTTAAACTGCCATTTAGTCCGTTAGGTTATGTGATAAGGGATTTTAAGCTTGGAACGATAGTTTAAATTTAATTAATAATTCTCTTAAGTCTTAAGGTCTTTAATTTCTCTTTTTTTTTTAAAAAGTCGTTTTAAGATTTATATATAGCTTTTTGTTTTTTTAATTTATTTTAAGAACTTTTTATTATTTTTTATATTAATATAGTTTATATATTAAGCGTTAACGGCTTTATTTTATAAATATTAATTATTTATAATTAATATAACTTTTATTAGTTTTTTTAACTTTTTTATATTATTAATATGTTTTAAAAATAGGTCTTATATGATATTATTTTTTTAAAGCTTGTTTTTAAGCGTCTTTAAAATATTTAAATATTTTTAAGCTTATTAAAGTATAATTAATGGAAGATTTTAATAATTTTATAAAATCTTTTATTAAATATATATTTATATAATTTTTAAGTTTAATATTATTTAACTAGTTAACTTTTTTATTTAATTAAATATTTTATTTTTCCTTAAATTTTCATAAAGTTTTTAATCTTTTTTACTTGATAATTTTTAAACTTTATTAAGTTTACTTTTTATAAAACTTAATTAAGGTTAAAGGTTTTTTAATTGTTAGCGCGGTAAGATTTAATAAATAAAACGTGAAAAAAATTATAAATTTTTTAACCTTTAAAAAAAATAAGTTTAATAACAATAAAAAAGATTATTTTTTAAATTTTAAAAAAATTTAACATCTTTTTATTTAACTTCTTAACAGGTCGTTTAATTTTAATATTCTTTACGTTTAATATTATTAATTATCCTTCCAAATAAGTTAAAAGAATAATCTTTTATTAGTTAACTTATTTTTTTATTTTTTATTAGTTTTTTTTTAAGTGCTTTTATATGTTAATATAGATTTACGTCATTTAATAAATATATAAATGGCTGTTTAAATTTTAAGGAGTTTTAAATGAAAGATTATTAATTATTAAATAATATTTATAATTAATATAAAAAAAAGTTAAATAAGTAATGGAAAAAATGGTATTATTATATGCAAATTTAATTGTAAGTAATAAGTCTTTTTAATTTATTATTTTATAATTAATAAAAGTTTTTAAGTAAATTTTAAAGATTTAATTAAGCTATTTTATTTATTTATCCATTTATGGATGAAAGGCGGTATTTATTTAAGGTTTAATATTTATTAGTTTAAAAAAATCTTTTTAAAAATGGGACGTAAATTTAAAGTTTTTATCGGAGATAATGTTAAAAGGTACTTTATATAATTATTAATATGATTTTATGAAGATATAAATAAAATCTTTAATGGTTTTTTTGTTTATTTTTAAGGGAATGAAGTGTATTATTTTTATGAATGGGTTAATTATGATTTATATTAAGTTATATTTATTTAATAAAAGTAGGTTAATGATAAAGTTTATAGTTATAATTTATCATGGAATATAATAAAGTTTTAATGGTTAAAAAGGTTATAAAAAGTATGTTTAAATATTTTATTTTATTAATATTTAAGATATCTTTAAATATATTTCCTTATTATTATCTTTATGTTAAGTTATTAGAAATTTTATATAATTAGTTTTAAAGTTTTATTTATTTTTATATATCTTACGATTAAAGTGTTATATTTTGATTTTATGACTTTTTTTTTAAGGCATTAAAGATTTAAAGCTAATCTTTTTAATATAATAAACCTTCTTTAATTTTTATATCTTTCCTTAATTTTTTTAACTCTTTTAAATAAGATAGATTATTTTAAGCAGTTTATTTTATTTTTTCCCTAAACTTTAACGTTTATTTTAATATTAATAAATTATTTAACTATTTTAAAGTAAAGAAAACGGTTGTAAATATAATAAAAAATGGATTTTAAGAATATAAAAAATATTTCTTTTAAAAAACCATTATAATCGGCTAGTTTTTAACTCCCCTTTTCTTAAATCGATATTATTATAATTTAAAAAAAATATCAACTTTATCATTTTATTTTCTTAATTAATAATTAATAATAAACCAATAAGTTAAAAGTTATTACGCTTAACAAACTTATCGTTTATTAAAAACTTTAACTATTATAAAATAAGTAAGATTTTAATAGTTTAAATAAACTTTAATATAATATCATATTTTTTTAAAATATTAATACCATTTTTTAAAAGAGTTTATAATAATTAAAAGTTTTTTATTATAAATCTTATAATTTATTTTTATAGGAATTAATTTTTAAGAATAAAAGGTTATTAATTATAACTTTCTTTATTCATCTTTTTATAATAAAACAGCTTTTATAATAAAATTTAACGTGTTGGTTTTAATATAAATAAGTTTTAAAAGGTTAAAATAAATTAAAATAAATATTATTATAAAACAATATTTAAATTCTTTAAAAGCTTTATTTATCTTTTTAATTTACTTTTAATCTTTTTTATTTCCTTTATTAACTCTTATAATAAAATAAGTAATTTTTTAAAAACTTTATAATAAACTTTTAATAAAAATTTACAACCCTTATAAATTATTATAATTCCTTAAAGGTTTATAAAGTTTCTTAATTTAAAATATATTTAATTTTATCTTATAACATTAAAATTTTATTAACTCTTATAATATATCTAAAAAATTCCACTTTTTAAACTCCTCATTTATATTTATAAAGAGCTATTATAAAATAATACTTTATTAACCTTTTTAAGACCTTTTTAATTATTTAATTATACTTTTTTTTAATGTCCGTATATATAAATAAATTATTTAAATATACTAATATTTTTACATTAATTAAATCTTTAAAAATATTATTCATTATAAATTAAAAAGTAATAAAGGCGTTAATAAATCTTATAAATATAATCGTATACTTAAAGAATTTATATTTACATTAAAAAGCTATTTTCCACTCATCACTTTCTTTAATTTTTATAAAATAAAATCTTAACTTAAAATTAATCTTAATAAACCATTTAATTATATAAAATTAAGTTTATAACTTTAAGATTAAAAATATAAAATATCTTATTAAAATAATAATATTATTTAATTTATAATAATTTACAACTAAATGGAAAAAATCCTTAAAGTCGGGTTTTTTAATAAACATTATAAGTATATTATAAAATAAAGTAAATTTTTAAATTTAATTATTATTTAATATTTTTTTTAATTATAACTTAAAAGCATTAAACTTTTTTTCACTTATAACATATAAAAGGTTTTATAAAGATATTTTCTCTTTTATAAAGTTAATTACATAATCTTATAATTAATAGTTTAAGAATTATTAAATAACTTTTTTATTATAATTAAAAAGAACTTTTAAAACTTTAAGGATATATTATTTAACGCGGTTTAAAAATTTATTATAAAGCTGGCTTTTTCTTTCTTTAAGTTTAATATAACTTAATTAATATAGTTCTTCCGATAATAATTAATAGAAAATTATATTTTATCATTTTTTAAAAAAAAATTAATAAGTTAATAAATCTTCATCCATTATTATAAAAAGATAATATCACATTTATCTTTTAATAAACTTAACTTAAAATTAAACCGCATAAAATAATCTTCTTAATAATAAAATATTAAAAAGTTAATATAATATTAACTTTTTTTAATAATTAAAATTAAGTTAAAAGTTATTATCATTTAAGCTTATTACCTTTTAAATATAAGCAACCTTTAAGCTTAAACCTTAACTAATAATATAACTAAAATAATACTTTTTATATTTAATAACACTTACATTAAATATTTTTAATTATTATAAAAAAATGTCATGAGAATAATAAGTTAACTTTTTATTTTAAATTTTTCCTTTAACTTTTTTTAAAGTTTAAATTTTATAAAAATAACTTACTTCATACCCTTAACTTAAAATATATCACTTTATATCAGCCTTAAAATCTTATAAAATATAACATAAAAGGTTATTAAAAATTTAAATTAAAATCGTTTAACTTTATAACTTAAAACTTTAATAATTTCCTTATAATACCATTAATCTTCACCTTCTTAACGTTAAAAAAAACAATAAGCTTTTCTTCTCCTTTTTTCTTTTTAACAAAAAAAACTTTCTTTAATAAAAAAAATATATTTTTCCCATTAATATTTTATTAAGTAAAACATATAAACGTTTAATAATTATCTCTTTTATAATGTTAATATACTTTTTTTTCCATTTATTAATATTAAATTAAATAATTCTTTTAAAGGCTTTTTTATTATTAAGCCATTTTTTATTCTTAAAATTATTCTTAAATTTACCTTTATCTTTTAATCCTTTTAAGTTTTTTAAAAATCGATTTTAATTAAAAGTAAAGCGGCTCTCTTTACCTTAATTTACTTAACTTAACTTTAAATACTTTAATATTAAAATAAACCCTCTTTTTATTAATATTTTAAGGTTAGTTAATATATTCTTATAAATTTACCCGGCTTCTTAAATAATAACGATAAAATCTTCATTTATCTTTAAAAATCCACCTTAATAAAAATAAATTAAACAAGTAATATCGTTAAAAAAAGTTTTAACGATATAATTTTAAAATATTATTTTAAACCATTAAATTATTTCGTTAAAATTTAAAAGCTTAATAAAATATTATAAAACATTTCCTTAATATTTAAACTCTTATATTTTCTTAACGTTACGATACTTTTTTAAAAGGTCTTTAAAACGTTCTTTTAAAATAATAACATACCTTACTTAAATATCTAAGATTTTTAATTATTTAATTTAACTAACCCTTTATTAATACTATAATTAAGCTTTTTTTATAAGAAAAAAGCTAACTTAATTAATATAATAATAATCTTTAAAAAAGCTTTTTATATACATCTTTAAATAAAATTTAATTTTTAACTATTATATTTAAAACTTAAATAAGTTTTTACCATCGTAAATAAGCGATTTATTTAAATAAATTAAGTTAATTATAATAAAAGCAAGATAAATTATTCTTTTTAAAGCTTAAATAAGTTAATCCTTTAAAATTTTAAAAGATTTATCGTCATTATCCCTCGTGTCTTATTAACGAGAAAACAAAAGTCCTTTAAACGGTCTTTATAATAAAACTTAAAAATTATCGTTGTCGAAGTTATTAAGATCTTTTTTAAGCGTTTTTATTACTTCTTTAAATCGTTATATAAAGTATATATTACTTAATAATGTTACTCCGTTACTTTTTATAACTTAATTAGCGTTTATTATTTAACCTAAGCGTTTTAAGTAAAATTAATAATTATTCCTTACACTTATTTTATAAAGTAAGAAAAAACTTTTTTTATTTATCGTTAAAAAAAGGTAACTTATTTTTAAGTAAACTCGACGCTTTATTAAAAAATTTACACCATTATATTATAAATATTTTTCAAGGTGGCGTAATACTTTTTAATTTAGTTTTAATTTTAAATCCGGGATTATTTAACCGAAAATAAAAAAACGCATATCGTGTAAAAAACATTATGCATTTATTAATAAAGCTTAAAAAACTATAAAAAAGCTACATTTATTATAAATTAAATAATAATAATTTTTAAAGCTTTAATTATAACTATATTATAATCTTAAAAGTTATATATAATAATGGTGTTACTATCGTTAAGTTAAAAATTAACCGAAAGATTTTAAAACATTAATTAGTTAAAATTAATATTAAAACGAATAAAGAATCTACCTTAAAATTTAAATTAAAAAATTCGTTAAAAATGGTTTATAAGTTAAAGCACTTTTTTAATAAAAAATATTTACTCTATTTAAAAAACAAGATTAAATTTAAAAAAAACAATACTTTAAAGCATCGATATAATTTTTTTTTATTTATCTTTTAAACTTAAATCATTTTTAAGCTTATTAATTAATTATATAATAAAAATATCTTTAATAAATACGTTAAATAAAGTAACGAATAAATAACTTAATTAAATTCTTTTTATAAGTTAAGTAATATTAAAAAAAAAGTTAATTAAATAAAACTTATATTAAAATAAAGTTAAATTTAATAAAGATTAATAAATAATTTAATAAAGCACGTAAAACTTAAAATAATAATAATCTTTTTAAAAAAAAATTATTTATAATAAAAGATTTTAAGCTTAAAACGATAATTTAAATTTAATTAATAATTTTCTTAAATCTTAAAATCTTTGATTTTTTTTTTAAAAAGTCGTTTTAAAACTTATATATAACTTTTTATTTTTTTAATTTATTTTAAAGAGCATTGCTATGTGCACTACCATTTTTTGCTAGCGCGTCTTATTCGCACTACCAGTACATCGCTTTCAGCCCCTCTTGCGGGGTCGCCACCACATCAAAACGCACCTCCAGCTTCAATCAATTATCTCTCATCCAATACCCTATCAATTAGATTGCAATTAAATTAGGGGATAGAACGTTTAATTGCGATTCCAACGGTCCAGGATGCACCCTCGTACGATTACTATAGCCCGAGATATTCAAAGCTGAATAGATTAGGAGCTTTACTACATCGCCACAGTGGCTGGAGGGGGCCAAAAAGAGCCTCTTACATTCAACCTCGAATATCTCGGGATATAAGAGTCGTACGATGATGCAACCAGGACCGTTGGAATCGTAATTGACTAAGCTATCGCCTACCTTAATTGCAATTAAATTGACGAGGTTTTGAATGAGGAATAATTGATTAAAGCTGGAGGTGCGTTTTGATGTGGTGGCGACCCCGCGCCCGCGATGTATTGGTAGTGCAAATAGGCCGCGCTAGCAAAAAATGGTAGTGCACATAGCACTGCTCATTTTAAAAACCTTTTATTACTTTTCATATTAATATAACTTATATATTAAACGCCAACGACCTTATCCTGTGAATATTAATTATTCGTAACTAATATAGCTCTTATCAATCCTCTTAACCTTTTTATATTACCAATACGTCTTAAGAATAGGTCCCATGTGACAGGTTAAGATCTTTTGGAATATATTCACTCCTAACACTGTTTGTCTAAAATGCAAGCTCTATCGCGCCAGCATCTCAGCTCTCCAGTCACCTTTTGCAGTTGTTGCTGTAGGCAAGCTCTTTTTACACATGACCTCATCGCTGCACGATATTTTCTCTTTGTCGAATTCTCCTTTTACAGACGGTAGACCATATGATCTAGTTATGGTGTTCGGTTTCAGAAGCTTTACGTAGCTGCTTATGAGGTACGGTTCTTTGTTGCGACGGCATTCAAATCTGCACTGGGACATATTTTGTGCATAAAGAGATGATGCATGAACATTTTGAAGATGCGAAGTCGACGGCTTAGGTAGGTACCTGGGTACCTTAAAAAGGAGCCTTACGTTGGACCTGCCCTATCCATTGCTTACAAACAACAATGGATGCTGACGGCTGCCTGCTCGAGTGAGGAAGGGGGGTTCTAATTGACTGGTAACCGCTTACCGGGACTCTGGGTACCGAATGTTATTTGGTTTAAGTATGAGGTCACTGCAAGGTGCTACCCAAGGCACGCTAATAAAATACATAAGCGCGGGGCAGGCAGGTAACCAGTGGTACATAGCCCCACTAAGATCTGGTTAGCGGCCGCTGACAGGTGCCAGTCAAACAAGATGGACCAATCTCAATTCGGAGAAGAAAAAAAAAAGGTGGTAGCAGTCCAGCGTAATAATAAAAAAAAATTCTCGGACTTTTCGTCCCCCGCCAAAGCTCTACTGGAGCTGCCCCCAAACTTCCTCCACCACCATCCGTCGTCCATCTTTAGATTACCTGCCGACCCAATTCTAAGGTAGGAATCACCACCGTTAATCCCTCTTCAACGAAAGAACTGACGGTGCGACCTTTCGACCTTTGAATCTTTGTACAACGGCTTCCTCGTTAATTTCTGCAATTACCCTTCTCCTTAACACATCACTTCTAATTCATCCAATCTCGATCTCGCGTACCGATTTCGCCAGCATCTGGAATCCGTCCTCTACCTTTCTCGATTCTGGTATGGTCTAACCTACCCTCATGACATCTTGGAGCTTCGGCTGAGTCGCCGTTTTCTGGATCTGGTCCATGGTCACAGCCGAATGCCTGACGCTCTGCTCATCTTATCCGCGCACATCCCGGATCTTCTGCGCTCTCCAACTCCGTCTACCTTGTACCTTCCATCCTCCCGTTTGCATCTGTCCCCGAGTCCCCCTTGCGATTAGTGATAACTGTACGTGAATAAGATCAACTATAATCCACTGTATCGCCTTGCCATGGCACCTCACAAGGGTCAGCTTAAACCTGGAAAGGCCGCATCTGGCCATGCGAAGAAACAGTCTGCTGCCGCCGCATCGTCCCGGCCCATTGTGTTACCAGCAATTCCTCTTCCCTTGATCCCCAAATCTAAGGAATCGAACAAGCGTCCTCCGACCACGTCTTCGGCGAACGGTTTCCCAGCTTCTTCGCTCGAGGCTGCTCTTGCCGGCCACGGTGATAATGTCGCTGTCCCAGATGGTACAAAGTCGTTGCAACGCCCCAAGGTCTCTCGTCATGAAGTTAACGGCTCAAGTGTGGAGAAGGCCGAATACGCCACCAACTCGCCCGACACTTCCAACGGTGCACCAAATGGCGACCACGACAAGAATTCTAATAGCCCTGCGCCCGCGAACGGGGCCAATGGAACACCCAATGGTCTACATCGAACATCTATCCCCTCGGTAGCGCACGCCGCGCCTCTTGAATCAGGAGCCGGATCCGGATCTCCCTCCGCTTCGGCAAATGAGGATAGTCAAGGTAACGCGCAATTTCAGTCATTTCAGTCAACATATTCTCAAGCAGAGGATAGAATCTTATATCTAATAGGCGCCCGCGAATCAGTTCCGCATGCCTTGCAGTCTCGATCCAACAGCTCGTCCACTCTTCCGTCTAACCAGCATCCGCCTTTTCAGCATTCTCATGCGCCGACCCACCCTCTCCAACACCAGTTGTCAACCGACCAAATACCCGACCAGTTATCAGACCATGCAAACCTTCGCGGACCGCCGCCCCACATGCATCACTACCAACATCACCCCCATATGAGCAATGGTGGGGCCGTAGTCTTTGGCGCTTTTGGTGGCTCGCATACTCCTTCGCCGGTGCCTCCTCCGGGTGGTTTCATGCCGCCTCCACCACCGCCTATGCCCGTCAATGGTGAGAATGGAATCCATTCACGACCAAATGGTCGCCATTCCCATTCTGGTAGCAACAGCTTCCCCGGACCGATCAACACCCAGTTCCGGCCCGACATGTTGCCCATGTCCAGTATTGATACTTACGGACAAGTTCCCGCTTCTGGACCGCAGCCACCCTTTGACCCGTTTTCCCCTGGTGTCGGTCGCTACGGTCTGGAAACCCCTCACAGTTTTCATGGATCGCATGCCTCGGGTGAACTCAATGGAGTTGAGAACGGAGCTTTGCCTCCGTATCCGCCGAACGGTTTCCCCTATGGTGGCCACACTCATCATGACCGTCCTCCCGGCCGTCCGCATCTAGGTGCTTTCCCACCTTTCCTGCATCTGGAGCCTTTTGCTCGCTACCCCGACCTTGGCGATGAGGGTCTTAGGGATAGTATTATATATTTTCAAGATCAGTTTGACCGTAGAGAACTCGCCGACTGCACGCTCGAACTGGTCTCCACCAAACGCCTGCATCATCCCCTGAAGATCAACGGTCATAAGCTCATCTTTGCTCGTAGCTCGGCACTAAAGCAGCACATCATGGCCGCTCGTGCCAACGATCTAGGCTCTCACACCATTACGATCGAGTCTGATGATTCGTATCTGCGTTCTGACGCTTGGTGGAGTGCGGTACGACGATTGTATCTATTCCCATTGCCCACTCCCGCCATGATGGACAACGGAGCTTACGGTTTACACTTCGCTGACGATAAGACCGATCGGTTTGAGTTTTCCCTGGGTTACGCTGCGGCTGGACATTTATTAAACATGCACGATGTTTTCATGCGTGGCTTACAAATGGCTGCCGACTTCCTCACTTGGAACACCGTCGAGGAGGCTCTAGCGTTCGTGTTTGAGGGTACCGTCCAGCGACACATTGACTATGATAATGACCAGAACGTTGAGTTGGAGTATGCATATGGTGCCGAGGTCAGACTCCTCCAGGAAGCAATTAGGACCTTCATCATCAATGCGTTTCCTGGCGGCTTTGAATTCGACCCCTCGGTTGCTGATCCTTCCAAGTTCGCACGTATTCCGGCAGATGCAGCAATTCTCACGTCTCCGCCAACACAAAATGCGTCGCCTACTATTGCGCGAGGTACGAACATGCGCAATCCTGGACAATCCAATCGTTTGAGTAGCATTAAGTTTGGGGATCTCCCCCCGGCTTACCCGGAGGATGGTGCTGCTCCCCCGCGCGGTCCTGACGATAGTTCTCCTATCCTTTCACGTATATTGCTAAATTTGCCTTTCAACGAGCTCCGCAAGGTCCTTACCTCCCAGAACGATGGTGCCCCAGGCATGCATACTGCTCAAGTCAGATATCATGCAATCGCCGAGGTTATTGCTGAGAGAGAAGCCCGACGTTTGCGTGCAGTTGAAGCGGTCCGTGCAGGAGCAATTCCCAATTCCCAAGAGATCCAGCAACGGTTGTCAGCACAACGTCGCTATGCCATTGTGGAACCATGGGATGTGTTGAATTGGCAGGAGGTCGTCATCCAGCCAAGGGGTGCGGAGGTCCCTCGAATAGTGCGTACATGGGTTCCTCAGTTTGCCGTTACCCCGGAGGCGCCACAGCAGCAGATGCAGCCGCAGTCGTTTAACACTCGCGATTCCATGGTCTAGCTGACCGGTTGTGATATTGCACGATGGCTCCGTCATTGAACAGCTACTTCGATTGGTACGGAGGGACGAGATCTCATACGTCGCATGGCATAATGACTTGTGGCACTGACCTTTTCTCTCTCTGATCTTTTGTCGGCATTGCGTTCGGCGTTTGTTGGTGTATCGTTTCCCCCTTTTTTCTCTTCATGGACATAGTTGATCAAGAACGGACCGAGGACCATGGCATGGTGTTCATATGCATACCTCATGGCTCCTCTTCGCTCTTGGTCCAGATGGCATATTATAATTTCTTTCCAAAAGCACCCTCGCCCGAATGAGTTAGTCACGAACGCCCTGTGGATACAGGCAGCAATGAGACAAAAGGAGAAAAAAAAACATGATAGACAGTACAGAGGGTTACGGATGGCAGACATAGGGTTGACGAACACCATTTTGCATTCTCGCATAATACCCCATTACACCACACTGCAGACAAATGTTGCTGCAGTTCAGTTTTATTTCTCTGAAGCATGAAGTTGCGAGGCCCGGAGTTTAGGAGGATTGCGTGTAGGTTTGATTCATAGAACTTGCACTTAGGGTAAAGGATCACGACTGAGATGTCCAGGAGTTGCTTCAGCACGGCTAAGGAGGATTAAGGATAAACTGGAGAGAGTTGATGGTGCCGCTAACGGCCCATCCTCAGATAACCTCAAGTTCACCAAAAGTGTTTTTCTACCGAGCCTGCCTGCGTTACCTATGACCAAGCAAGTGAATACCCCCGTGATGTAGTGAAACATGAATAATAATGCGCTTTGATGTCTCCTTAGTCTTATTGGGCTACACCTAAATGACTTAAATACGAGCAAGTTACAGCTAAGTGATACGCTTACAGCTTATCAGCTTTTGATAAATAATTATTTAATGGTAAGCTAATCCTATATTTAGTGGTTTACTGTACATAGTAGATTCTCCTAAGGGTGTCTAGTCTATAGCAGGCAAGTCCAGGCGACGCTTTGACGTTTAGTCTTGTCTTAGCTAGTTTCGGAGCCTATCTGGGCTATGGGGAATCAGATTGTCAGTCTGATGAAACACCGGACTTATCATCTCAACATGAAGATAAGAGATATACAGTATGTAACCGTTCGAGTGGTGTACCATAGCTCTGATAATGTCGCATATTATATCTGAATTAAATGTTGGAGGGTATTCTTACACGTCCTGCATGGAGTCCGGCTATTATTAGAGTATTTATTTCTTCATCGCCTTGCAAGTCTACATGCAGTCTTCCTCTTACCGCTAGTGCGAGCCCTGGGCGCGGGGAAAGCTGAGAAAGACCCCTAGGGGTTTAGTGAAGTTCTAGATCAATGACGTCGCACCCCATCCTAACCAATCCTAACCGACCCTAACCAACCAATGCGGGCATCGGGCAAGCACTCGTAACTGAAAATAACTGGGGACTGCAAAAGCCAAGCTTTTTCCCCTTCGCCGAAACGGAGGCTCCGAAATTTCAAGCTTTTCCCCGCGTCGACGCGAATCTAACGAATACTATGTATAATAGCGGATACGGGGGACCCACCGGTTCGGTGAAGGAACGGACAAAGAGAATAATGTAATGGAATAATTCGTTAAAGATAAGAAATAGCCCAGTTCTGCCAGTCTAGCCAGGGGGTTGAGAGACTCGTAATCTTAAGTCATTGATAGTCTTGATCAGCCACTGTTCGTTTCCCTTTCCCCCTTCACCTCTTTGTCAGCTTAAATAACACACCCTGCCCTGTTCCTGCTTATAGCTTGGTTCGTAACTTGGGTCTCCCATTCGCCTCCATCGTGCCGGTCGCAACTCAAAACCTCCGGCCACATCTATACCGGTCTCCCACGTCTAGTCAATTGCGAAGAGAATCACAAGGAGCAGATGATATTATAGAATAGATCGAGATCATGGGCGAGATCGAAGAAGTACCTGGGCGACGCGGCAGCGCGTCTCACAGCATCATTGCTGAGGATGCCGCCGCGCTGGAACATCTGGGCCACAAGCAAGAGCTCAAGCGTAACTTCTCTATGATCTCCATGCTGGGGCTCGCCTTCGCCATCCTTAATACCTGGACCGCCCTCGCCGCCTCTATCACGCTTGCACTGCCGTCTGGCGGTCCTAGCTCCGTCGTGTGGGGGCTCATTGTCGCCGGTATCTGCAACTTGTGCCTCGCCGCATCGCTCGCCGAGTTCTTATCCGCCTACCCGACCGCTGGAGGACAGTATCATTGGGCCGCCATTATCGCGTGGAAGAAATGGAGCAGGAGCATAAGTTACATAACGGGATGGATCAACGTGAGCGGATGGGTTGCGCTAACGGCGACCGGAGGGCTGTTGGGCAGCACATTCATTATTAACATTATCTCGCTTCTACATCCCGAATACGTGACCGAGCCTTGGCACCAGTTCCTAATCTACATCGGATTCACGCTCATCGCGCTCTTCATCAACGCCTTCTCGACGAGGCTACTCCCGCTGTTCACCAAGGCCGCTTTCTTCTGGAGTTTAACTGGATTCGTCATCATCAGTATTACGATCCTAGCGTGCGCGTCGCCTAACTACCAGAGCGGGGAATTCGTGTACGGAGACTTTATCAATGAAGTCGGGTGGCCGGACGGTCTTGCGTGGCTGCTGGGATTACTGCAGGGCGCGTTTGCGCTCACGGGCTTCGATGCCGTGGCGCATATGATTGAAGAGATCCCGCAGCCGCAGATCAGGGGCCCGCGCATTATGCTGTACTGCATTGGCATAGGCATGATTACAGGTTTCGTGTTTTTGTCCTGTCTACTTTTCTGCGTCAACAACATCGACGACGTGATCGAGTCTAGCGCCGGCCCGCTATTGCAGATCTTCATGGATGCTACTAAGAACCCCGCGGGTAGTGTGTGCTTGCTCATGTTCCCACTCGTATGCATGCTGTTCACGTCGACAACGCTCATGACGACGAGTAGCCGGATGTCCTACGCATTTGCGCGCGACCGCGGATTACCGTTCAGCTATATCTTTGCGCGGGTCCATCCGGGGCTTGATGTGCCGCTCAATGCGCTGCTATGGACGGCGGCCTGGGTCGTCGTGTTTGGCTGCATTTTCCTTGGGTCCTCGAGCACGTTCAACGCCATCACATCGGCATCAGTCGTCGCTTTGGGAGTTACGTACGCGATTCCGCCGACCATCAACGTGTTACGCGGCCGTAAGATGCTGCCCCCGAACCGCCCGTTCAAGTTGCCTGGTGCGGTAGGCTGGATTATGAATCTGGTCGGCATATGCTGGACGATCCTGACGACGGTACTATTCGTCTTCCCGCCGGAAGTGCCCGTTACGAGCGAGAACATGAACTACTGCGTTGTAGCGTTCGGCGTCATCTTGTTGATCGCCGCGGTCACTTGGATCTTTGACGGCCGCAAGAACTACAAGGGCCCACTTGTTGTGTTCGAAGGATTGGAGACGAGGACGGTTGAGGGCGTGGAGACCGTTTTAGAGCCTGCTACCGAGTCTGATTCGACGACCAAGGGGATGGCTTAGAAGAGCTCAGACGGGGGCTTTTGGATTAACGGATGTATGCGGCTTCATTGGCCAAGGCGTACATGTATGTGGCACGCAGAAATCTATACATATGTACCTTTTGATCTGTAGATATGGGTCATACCCAGAATTATATGAAATATTTGAGTACCAGAGTGAGCCAATAATTAGTTGTGGCGTATTTTCCATGGATCCTATGTCTCGCTATCCCTTGATAATCCAATAGCATCGAGTATGTTCCTGGCTCTGTTTAAGGTCAACTGGGTACTTAATACAGCAAGTGAGTCGAGGAGTCCCGCTTACAACTAAAAACCTTCCCCATAATCTCGGGTTCCTCTAACCTGTATGCTACATGTAGTAAAATAGATACGGAGTACCCCATTCTTAATTCTTAATCCGTTCGGGCTGTTCTAGAGCGTGGTGTACAGTAGCAACGAACAAAGAGAATGACGAAGACGATAGCATTGATAGGAGAAATGAAAAACCCCTGACCAATAATCGGCGGAATTACTAGGTAGTGGGCAGATGTCCTTAAACGGTTAGCCGTTTACCCCCACAATAGCTCACATGCTAGCTGAGCCGAGGCACTGTAACTCGGTACCTAATCTTACGTAGTGGGACAGATTAGCAGATTTAGGGGACGGAATAGGGTTTCCTGCACATGTAAAGCGGAATTAATCTTACATTAGGTACATAGTACAGCTCTTCATGCCAGACCCAGAGACGCGACAATCCCTCCATCCTTCTTTACATCTTCTGCACGCCAACATCGCCTCATACCACTTGTCTTACTCCAATAAATCCTAACGCGTAACTTATCCCTAAATGTTTGTTCGTACCGTGGCATCTTCCTCTACCACCGCGAGGTTACTATCGATCGATACCCTACTAAGAGCACCAGTCCGTCGGGTGCGACGTCGTATCGCTGCGGCTGAATTGACATGATTCAGCAATTCCCACTCTGACTTGAGGCAAAATCATTTGCGCGTTTATACAGATAGGCACGAATAACAAGTGATTAATTTTTACAACTTCTCGTATCCGATCCGCTCTTATCGCAAGATCCCGTTAGGCGCCAACATCCGACAACTGTGGAAGGTGTCGATTCATCGAAGCACGCCATGGCATCCGAAGCTGGGCCCTCGAGGCTACCCACCCTCACTCCGCTCGAGATTCCAAGTCAGCCTGATATTGTATCGCGACCCAGAGCCAACTCGAAATCGAAGCCAAAGTCCGCCGTTGATCCTGTTCTTCGGAATGCATTGAGATATACCGTCTCGGCTCGAGAATACGAAACCCTCCACAAATATGTCCTGTCGCGATCACGTCTGCTGAGGAAGAGGATGCCAAGCGTGAATACCGTCGAGAGGTATATGGACGGCGGCAATACCAGAAGGGGATCCGTATCAGACAGAGATTCGGGAAAAGGCAAGGGGAAGGAGAAGGCTAGCAACGGAAACGGCAGTAGGGGAGACACCTATAATGCGCGTGCCATTAGGGACGCCTTGCGCGTATTCATGGCGACTGGTCTAGGGATGAGGGCGTACGAGACGGTGATGGCTAGCTTGAAAGCACGAAAAGAGTAAGGAAATGTCAAAACAAACTTCAAAAGGAATTGTTCTGGATGCTAACAAGTCCCAGGCCCAATGTGCCGCAGAAAAAGCAGCCATTCTATAAATCCTCGGGTCTCCGACTGTCGCTTTCGTTGTCCACGATTCTAATGCTCTATCGCCTTCTATTCCGCTTTCTGAGTAGATTACGAGCCCATCTACTGGATCAGTCGGCGGCACCCTTCCGTAAACGCAACCCTAAGACCTCCCAAGCCCTCACGTCCCCGTATGCTCCAGCGGTGGGAGCAAGTTTAGCAGGCCTAGCTCTCAGCATATACCCTTCTCAACAGCTTCGCGTAACGGTGGCTATTGCGGCCATCTTCCGTGCGCTCGAGTTCGGCTGGAACCTCTGCGAGGATGAGGGTTTGATCTGGGGCTGGAAAGCCCGACCAGGTGGGAAGGGAATGGTCAAACGAGAGCGGCCTTGGTGGTGGGGTAGCTGGATGCTTCAGCCCTTTGCTTTTGGGCAGCTCTTACACGCCGTCGTGTTTGATCGAGAGTGTTCGCCGATTACTTTCGTTGACTTCATCTGGAAGAGCTCCAGTACTTACCTGCATGGCGTGCCGAAAGATCTCCCCGCTGGCATGAAATGGCCTAATGCGTGGGAGATTGCTGATAACTTGGCCCAGATGGCCAAGCTTAATTGGCCGTATGTGCTAACCTTTTCCTTGCAGTTTGATGAAGGATGCTGATAATCCTATAGGCCATTTGTCTCACCCACTCTGTTCCCTGACCAGGAAACTCTGCCTTCATCTCTTGCCGCGATTGCGCCCCTCACCGAGCGAGCTCACCCTCTCATCACGTCCTTAAGCTGCGCGACACTGCATCCCTCCGATCCTTCGTGCCTACGTACCTATCTCACCTTTTGGGTGCGTTCGTTCCCGCGAATGGGCCGCTTCTTCCTTCTCTTCTACTCGGTCCTCATGCTACCACGCTACAAACTCCTATACCACTCCCCGCTGTACCTCATAAATCGCCTGATCTCAAGAGTGCTCCGGATGTCGACGTTCGCGACGGGCGCTATCTCGACAGCTTGGGCTAGCATCTGCTTCTTCCAGACGTGGTTCCCCCGCACGTTCCTTCCTACCCAGCGCTTCTTCCTGGGCGGGTTCCTAGCAGGTCTATGGGCGTGGGTCGATCGTAGGGAAGGACGTAGCGTGTTTCTGTACAGCGCGCGGACAAGCGTGGACTCGCTCTGGAAGGTGGGCGTTAAGCGCCGCTGGTGGCGTGCTATGAAGGGTGGTGATGTGTGGGTGTTCGTATTGGCGCTGGCTATCACCGGAGCAGTGTATGAGAGGGATGCAAGGGCCATCAGGGAAAGCCATGTCCGGAAGGGTGTTAGTTGGGTAAGGGGCGCGGGGTTCAGGGACTGGGGATTGGAGGAAGAAGAGGAAGACGACAGTGCTAAGGAGGAATAAGTAAGTGTTGGGAGTTTGGAAGAAGGGATAAAATTTAGTCAAGCTTTCCGGTGGATGGAATGGCATTTATGAGTGATGAAGCATATGACGATATATGAAGACCTAATACTTTAAGTTGGTTACCTAAGTAGGTATACATATTATTAATAAGTACCGTAGCGGGAAAATATGGTTTTAAAGAACCATTTAATTTAAAGTTTCATCCGGTATAAACTTAATTTAATTATTACTTAAGTAAACAAGCATTATTTATATTAATCGTTACTTATTAAACTTACGTAAACTTTATTTATTTAATTAAAAGCTTTACTTAAATAATAAAAGCATTATTATATATAATAATTATTACTTATTTAATAAACATTATTTATATAAATTACGTTTAATAAATATTATTAAATACCTTATAAATTATGTTTAATAAACATTATTTATATAAATTACATTTAACTTTTTTTTTACTTTTTATTATACTTATATATATAAATATTTAAGTATTTATAAGTATCCGTTTTAATAAAATGAAACTTTATAACATTTATAATAATAAATAATATAAGTTAACTTTATTTATTTAAATATTATTAATTAAATCTTTAACTAAGATAATATAAAATATTAATAAACATTAATTAAATAAAAAAAAGTATATATAAATTTATATATTATGATATATTATTAAATAAGATATTAATATAATAGTTAATAAGTTAAATTATTTATAAAGATAAGTTTAAAATGCTTATTAATATAATATGCTTATACATTATATTTATCCTTTTAAAGATTCTTTTAATAAAATAAAGGCATTTTTTATTAATAATATTAAAAACTAAAATATATTATAAATTAAAATATAGTAAACTACTTTAAATATAGATATATTTTATAGTAAAAAGGTTATTAATTAAATTATATATAACCTTAAATATATGTTTAACATTTAATAACATAATATAAAATTAACGCCATTAAAACTTAAGAAATATATTTAATTTATTTAAAATTACTTAACTTAATAACTTAAGAAAAAAGATTAAGCTATTAATAATATAAGATATATCTTATTTAATAATATAGCTTTAATTAACAATCTTAAAAAGTAAAAATGTTAAACAATTATCGATTAATATAAGACCCTTTTAAAATGGGAGCATATTTAAAAATATAATAACAGTTAATTATTAATTTAAAGTTACTTTTTTATAAATAGCTAAGGTAATCTTTATATTAAAGAAATTAATAAGATTATAAATTTTAAAGAATATATTAATAATATTATTCCTTTTTTTAATAAAAAGACTTTATTATATGTAAATAAAGATATATAATTTTTTAATATTATGGTTAAAAATGTAAAGTTAAGTACATAACATTTAAATAAATGTCGATTATTTATAATATTTTAATTCCCTTTAAATAATCTTAATTTAAATTTTATATAAGAAATATAAAATTAAATAAGAAGATATTTTTATAAGAAATATAATTTAAAGGTTATAAGTTTAAAAGTTTTTAAGGTTTAAGTAAAAAAAGCTTAAGAAAATATTCTTAATATAATCTTTAGTTATACTTTATAAGGAATGCTTGATAAGTTATGGTATATTATTAGAAATAATAATAAAGTGTAAAACGATTATCATGATTTTTTTTATATGTTATAAAGATGAATTTAAAGTTAACGCGTTTAGTTAGCAATAAGGAATTAATTTAACGCATTTAATTAATAATAAGGAATTAATTTAACGCATTTAATTATTAATAAGTAATTATATTAATTAACTTATAATTAAAATTCTATGATTTTAAATATTAACGTTAAAGTATATACGTAAAAAGCTAAAACTTTCATTAATAATAACGTCGTTATCATTATTAAAAGTAAAGTAAACTTTTATAAATATATTTTTGTTATTTATATCGTTATTATTTAAATATTAATAGATTTTATAGCTTATATTTTCATAACTATTTATACGTTTATAATTACTACTAAGCTTTTTATTATTAAGCTTTTTACCATTAAACTTTTTATTATTAAGCTTATTATTACTTTTTTTACTTTCTTTATCTTTTTTATTTTTTATATTTTCTTTACAGCTTTAACCACTTTAAATTTCCTTAAAAGTTTTACTTTTAAGACTTTATAAATTAACATTAAAAGAGAATCTTATAAAGTGTTTAATAAAATATAAAAAAACTTAAATCAACGTAAGCTTACCTCTTTTTTTAATAGAAATAATCAACGTATATATCTTTAAAAATAAGCTTTAACTTTTATCTTAACCTTTATCTTCATTTTAATCTTTATTTTAATCTTAGTCCTCGTCCTCGTTTTAGCCTTTATCTTGGTCCCCGTTTTAATCCTTATCCTTTTCTTATTCTTAATCTTAATTAAGGTTTTATTTAATTAAAACTTTTTATTTTTAACGTTAAATAAGCTTAAAAGGAATAGTTTTAAACTTTATATAAAACCTTCTTAAAGTTAAAAATTTAGTATTAATTATTAAATTACTAGATATATGATATATCTCATTAAAGATTTAAATAACTTTATTATAACATAAATTAAAATCTATCCGCGGCCAGGCTTTTAACATCTTTATAAACGGTAAACTATTAAATATTAAATCTTTAATAAAGTTTATAATATAACGCTTTAAAAGTATAAGCATAATGGCTTTAATTAACTTAGTTAATAATAAGTTTTAATTAAAACGGTTAAACTTAATTATTTTAAAATTCTCTTAAAGATATATTTTATCTTATAACTTACCGATATTATTTTACTTATTAACATCTTACACTTATTTTTATAATGCCTTTTTACCTTATTTTTTATTATTATTAAGCTTAGCCTTTTTTTTAATAAAAGGGATCATCTTAACTACCATATTAATAAATATTTGTTAAAAATATCAACATATTATAAAATCTCTTTTATTAAATATTACATTTATATCTAACATTTTAATATAATTTCTTAAAAGATATTTCCTTAAGTTTACATTATGATAAACAAATAAAAATTTAATTAAATCCTTTAAAAACATACTTAATACATTTAAAAACTTTTAAATAATGCCATTAATTCATAATTAAAAGGGAATTAATAACTATTATCTTTTAAAGAATAAGTATTAATTTATATAAAGTTTCTCGTAAAGAAAATTATGCTTTAAATTTTAAATTATGTTAAAGCTATACTTTCATAATTCTTTAAAAATAATAATAAAACAGTTTAACTTTAAAAACCTTTATTTAATAATAAATCCAACGCCTTAATTAATACCAAATATAATAAACTATTTATAAAGTTTAAAGATAAGCATTTCTTTTATATGTTTAAACTCTTTATCGTTTATATTAACATCTTTATACACATATAAAACATATTTAAACCTATATTTTAAATTAATAACTATAAGTTTAACATTTTTACAAGTAAGCTCTAAAAATATTCCTAAATATCCTTTCTTAATTAACATTAAACTCATTATCATCTTCTTAAACCTCTTTAAAATAACTAAAGACAAAATATTTATACTAAATAAAATACTTAAATTATCTTTATTAATCTTTAAATCATCTAATAAAATGCTTATATAATAAAACATTCTAAGCTTAAAAGTTATTTACAAGAAAATAAAATTAAAATATTATATATAAACTTAAAGATTAAGTTAAATTAATATATAACTTACTTGTAATTTAAGTAATTATTAACTCGTAATAAGAGTAAACCATTATAATTAAGAGTTATTATAACCTTTAATCTTAACTTATAATGAATGGTATGATATATTTCTACCTCTTATTCTTTAAATTATTTAAACCTTTATAATTAACCATAAAGATAATAAAACGAAGAAAGTTTAAATACTATTAATTAAAAATGTTAATTTTAATGGTAATATAAATTAAAATCTTTTTAAGCTAAAATTACAAAAGTAAATTTTAAAAGTTTATTAAATTAATCTTTATTAAATCTCATACCTACCTTAAATACTTAAAATCTTAAATATTTAAACGTTTAAGTGGTAAAATTAATTTAAAAAGTGTAACTAAATTATAAAATTTAACCCACTTTTTAAAACCCTTCTTCCGCCTTTTTAATTCCTTTTTTTATCTCCTAATTTTTTTCTTTATTTTTTAATTCATCTTTTTATTTCTTAACTTACCTCTTTATTTTTCTTTATCTTTTAATTTACCTCTTCATCTTATAATATTCTTTACTAATATCCCCCATTTACATCTTATTACTTTGTAATTAAAAATATATATATTTATAAACCTTAATATAATTAATAGATTAATAAAATACCGTTTAAGTTCGATAAATTTAATCTAAAACCCATTTAACATATATACGTATAAAACCTTTTTATATATGCCAATATTATTATATTTAATATTAGGTAATTTAAAAAAGATAATTAATTACATAAGTTTATTAAAGATTCTAATAATGGAATAAGTAATAACAACATTTTTATGAAAAGTGGTGGTAAATGTAATAATATTATTTTCTTAAATATATTAAAAAGATATATACTTAAAAATGATAATCTTAATTTATTAATTAATAATAATGATAGTAAGTTATTTTCTCTTTATATTAATTGTATAAAGTTTTCATAAATATTTATATCTTTTAATATTAAATAATAATAATTATTAATTTAAAGGATATCCGCGATAATAATATATTAAAGTTTAAAGATTATATTATATAAGTTAACTTATTTAATGTGTTTAATACTGTTAAATATAATGAAGCTTTCCTTGATATATAAGAAGGTAAATTTATACCTTTCGATTAGCCCGATAAATCTAATATAATTACTTTTATAATATTAAATAACGCGTTGTTATAAACAGCTTTAAATACACATGATACCATTACTAATATATTAAAATTAGTCATAATCCACTAAAATAAGTTTATAATGACTTTAAAGTTTAAAAAAGCTTTTATGGCATTTACAAACTTATACGGCATAAGTTAAGATTAATAAGCGTTGTTTTATAAGATATTACATCTTATATAAGATAAATCTAGTAATATTTATAAGGATATAATTAAACTCTTTAAGTAATTTTCTACGCTTATTGATAAGTTTTATATAAGATTACTTATTATAAATATACATTAAGTAAAAATCTCTCTTAAAGTTAAGAAATTATTAACAGAGTTTTATAGTTAATACGTTAAATTTATTAAATAAATTAATAAGTTAAAGACATAAGTAAAAGAGTTAATTAAAAATAAAAGTAAAGATAAAGGAAGAGGAAAAAGGAGAGGTAAAGGAAGGGGTAGAGGTAAGGGTAAAAATAAAAGTAAAGTTTAATAAACATTTTTTCTTAAGTCAACTAACATAAAAAATAAACCAAACGTTATTAAAGAAACCGATGCTAAAAAGCTTAATAAGAAAGAACTTATCGCCTTAATTATATTATTATTCTTTAACCTTTTAATCATTTTTAAGAATTTTACTTCATTTAATATTTATAATAAAAATATGCATTATAGTTTAAGATTCTTTATCGATAAGTTAATTAAACTATTTTATTCTTAAATATAAATAAGCTTAGTTTAAACCTTATTAAAGGTTTATCCATATTTTTATACGTTTAATACGGTAATTTATTTAAGCGATTTTATTTATTATTAATATTATAATAATATATATTTTTATTATAAGATTAATGATAAAAACGATAATACTATATGACTTCATATTAAGTATGTTACAGCATACGGATACAACATGTAAGTAAAATCTTACATAAATTAAAACAAAGATATATTAACCTTCTAAGTTTAATAAACTATTAACATTCATATTAAAAAGTAGTTTTAACGTTTAGTTTTAAATAATTATTATATATTAAAAAAGAATAAATTAATTATAAATATTAACACTATTTATATTTTAAAAGGAAATACATTTATTAGTATAAATGTCTTTAAAAATTATAAATAGGGTAAATACTAATAAAATCCCTTTTTAAAGTTATAATAAAAAGGTAAAATAAATTATGTAAAATATAAAAATCCCGATTATTTATAAAAGTTTTATTTTTAATATTATTTTATCCGCCGTGTCATTAAGTATAATCTTAATTAAAATAATGATGGTTTAATTATATGTACCGGTAAATTTAAAGCTTTATATTATATATATCTTATACATGATGAATTAAAGATTAATTATTATAGCTATAAATTCTTTAATAATATATAAGATTAAAAAAAGGCCTTTATACTTATAATATTTCTTTTAGTTAAGATTTTTATTAATGGATTTAGCGTTTTTAAAAACTCATATCGATTATTAATAAGTTATTATATTATTTTATATAGGTTAAATATATATAATCATCTTTAACTTAATAACATTATTCCATTAATACTTAATCCTTATAAATTTAACTTTAAGGATATTATTAAAGGCCTTAATATATTAATTAAGTTTAACCATGATATAATAATAAATATAAATAAAGTAGAGATATTTATATATAACTAGATAATATTTTTTATTAACGATATACCTTAATAAGCGGAAAATAATAAATTTAAAAATCTTAAGGCTTATAAATTTTATCGGTGCTGTTACATTAATAAAAGTTATAAATTATTTTATAACAAGTTTTTAAAAGTTTAATTTAATTTAGTTAAACATGGCAGATATTATTACTAAATTAAATAAATGTAGTAAATCATAATTAACCTTTAAGGAATAAAAAGGAATAATTATAACTTTTAATAAGGTATGATTAACTTATATTTAATCTTAGAAATTATTATACCAGCTTTTAATATTATATTTACTTGTTTATTTAATTTATATCATTTAAAATATAATAGCTTATTTAACTTAACGTATTTCCTTTTCCATAATATAATATTTATGTTAAAGGTTATTAATAAATACGCCTTAACGTTAAGACAATTTAAGCTCTCACTTAAAATATAACATCTTTAATCATTTAAACATTATCTTTTAAGTTATAATATATTATTATATGTTATATAAAATATTAATATCTTTATATTCCTTTAATAATGGTTGTAAGTTAAATATATGAAACTTAAATTTATTAAGGCTATTAATACATTTAATAATCTTATTAATATAATTGTAAATTATTTTACATAAATAACTAAAAGTATTATTATGTTAATGGGAATAAGTATTATTAAAAAAGATTATAAAAATCTGCTACTTATTATTTGTTAAGGTTAAGAGGTATTTAATTTTTTATATTATTGCGTAATTATGTTAATAAATAAATTGTAAGTTAAATTAAAGGCTAGATTAAAAGTTAAATTAAAAACTGGTAGCGTTGTTAATAACGTTATTAGTGATGTAGTTGATTTAGATGGGATGATAGTTATAAATAATAAAATTAAATAAGATAAATTTAAACATATAAAAGATTTATAACGACTAAATATATATATTATAATATATTTTTATGATTTTATTATAAAATATATTATAATAGTTAATTATAACATTTTAATTAATAAAGATTTACATTAATAAATAAAAGGTTTTAATTATTAATATTATATTAATTAAAGACTACATTATTATCTAAATAATTTAAACGTTAAGTATATAAAACCAATTATTCCAACGTAGAAAAGGTGCTTTTAATGAAGCTTAACACTTAATTAACGATCCGACTTATTCTTCGAAACATATTTAAGTATAATAACCTTAAACTTACTATAAATATATAAGATTTATACTAAGAATATCCTCATTTATTCTGTTAAATATTAATGCGTGTTAATTATAATAAATTAAATATTTTCCAAGAATAAGATAAGTTTATATTAAATATATTACCTTTTATTAATAACTTTTACTTTAACCTATATATAATTAATAAAATTCTAAATAAAAATATTGTTAAATTTTTTACTTTAATATAAAAAGATAAACCGCTCTTTATTTATAATTAATAAATTTTTACCTTTTTTAATTAAAAGTTAAAAATAACTTACCATTTAAATTATAACTATAAAGCTTACCACTTAAGTGGAATTAACCTCATCACGTTTATTAAATAAATTTAAAAATTATTATTCGATATTACTAGGTATATATATTATAACCGAAATAATTTACTATTAACCTTAACACATTATTAAAAAAGAAAGAAAACACTTTATTTTTAATTAATATAACTTTATATAATTTTAAGGTGATAATTATAATTATATAAATTATATTTTCTTTTTTAATATTTAAGATATTAAGCATATATTTATTATAATGATATTAATGACGTGTATTAATAAAATTAATAATGTTTTTTATTTATTTATATTATAAGAATAAAATAAACTTATAATCATTAAAATTATTATAATTAAGCTATATAAGCTTTATATTATTTATATATAAGATAAATACCTCTTTATATATTAAAATATTAAGTAAATATAAAAAAGTAAATATTTAATATTAAATAATAATAAATAAAGCTAATAATATAAGTTTATAAATGTAATAAAAGGAATTATATATTAAAATATAAAGTAAGCTTATAAATTATTTAATTTATTACCTTTATATTAAGAAGTTAATAATTTATGATTTAAAAAAAAGCAAAAACTAAATTAAAATATAAAGGTAAACATTTATAATAATTATTTAATATTACTTAAAAGTTAACATTTCATTAAAATATATTAATAAATTAAATATAACATTAATAAATATAATAACTTGTTATAACTAATAACTTTTATTAATAATAAACTTATAAGTTATATATTATAAAAAAAGTAATATAAAAAGTAATTAAAAGGTATATAAATAATAATATTTTATATAAAATATAATTAATAAAGCTTAAATAGCTTGATTTTTTATAAAACTTTTTTAAATTTTAATAAATTTATTAAATGTTTATTAAAGTATTATATCTTTATTAACATTTATATAATAATATATTTAAGTTTTTATAACTTTAATATTTTAATTAAAGTTAAAAGGTTTTTTAAATGGCCGCGTTACCGATAACGTGAGCGTTATTAATAACGTAAAGCGTTATTAATAACATAACGTAACCGGTAACGTGGCGTAACCGGTAATATAAAGCGTTATTAATAATATAACGTAACCGGTAATGTAAAGTGTTATTAATAACGTGGATATAACCGGTAACGTAAGGTGTGACCGGTAACGTAAATGTTACCGGTAACGTGTAATATAAAAAGTAATAATTAATAAAATTAATAAAATAATGTTTATTTATAAAATAATGTTTATTTATAAAATAATGTTTATTTATAAAAAGCAACGTTTATTTATAAAAAGCAACGCTTATTTATAAAAAGCAACGTTTAATAATAAATAACGTTTATTTATAAAGGTAACGCTTATTTATAAAGGTAACGCTTATTTATATAAAGAATTATTATTCTTTTATACACGCGTTAAAACACTTAAGAACCATTATGCGTTATAAATAATGGTTCTCTGCCGCGAGCCACCCCCGCTGCGGTATATACATAATTTTTGTCTTTTAAATTTCTGATTATCTAATCCTTGTAGGCGTTCATTAGCAGGATTAGATGTAGTTAACGGCATGGCAGATGGCAAAAGGTATCAACGTTGGACGCTTATACACAATCACCTTTCAAGGACTCAAGGGGGAGAGAGGCAGAGTTCCATAGATTGAAGAATGCTATGTGAGAAGTTCAAATCCAATTTGCAAAACCACAATGGAATAAGTAGCACTTATGTTAGCTACACAGGTTGTTAAGCCACGGACAAGGAAAAGAGGATGCGATGACGAATTAATTATACATACATATAGCCCTTTACCTTGGGTCTGTATACTGCTTCATACTAAAACCCCAGTGATCAACACAATGTAAACCTCTTAAGTAGTCTGCTAGCTTACGATTCATTTCTCCTTTCAATCATCATAAGCTACCTAGGTACATAGTAGATCCCCAGTTGTTAGAAAGTAAGCGAAATACAAATACCTACAATATGAAGCAATCACTCCGCTCAGCGCGCCTTACCAGCGCCCGCAGGATGCCGTGTAAGTGACATGCCTTCTTACCTGCTAACCTTTCGCGATACAACTATCCACATTCATTATTAAATTTAGTAAAATTGGGCAGTCCTTCAGCTAAGTCAAACTCCACTCCTCTGCGCATACGCAACCTCCCCCAAGGCCCAATCCACCCAAGGTCAAGCATCGCCCGGCACAGCCTCCAACGTCGCGCCCACAGACCCCGTAAGCGCATCAGCCGACGAGCAGCGCGTGCGGAAGCAGAAGGCCACCGGAGGCGCTGCGTCGCAGGACTCGGCGAGCGTTGCGCAGCCTGTCAGCGATCCGAGCGGCTCCGGAATGGGCCGCCAGGAGGAGGATCATCCCGGCGCGACGCAGACTTTGAAGAAGGATCCTTGGAAGGAGAGCGGGGAGAATAGGAGGGCTATGGAGGAGCAGGGGAAGAAGCCGCTGGATGCTGCGGATAGGTAGAGTGGAGGAGTGTAGGGAGCAGGGGGGTTGGGCGGTGGTGAATGGGATGGGGAAGCTTAGTGCTGTCAGTAAAATATACGTAGTCATTGGCAATATTTGGATTTTACCGTTTTCTTCACGGTTTCGTTGCAAATATCATTAGGGGGCTTATGTGGGAGTCGTAC
Source organism: Hypoxylon sp. FL0890 (assembly GCA_022497025.1). Lineage (NCBI taxonomy): Eukaryota > Fungi > Ascomycota > Sordariomycetes > Xylariales > Hypoxylaceae > Hypoxylon > Hypoxylon sp. FL0890. The sequence continues at coordinate 280,334 of MU386560.1, read as the reverse complement.
TAAGTTTCGTTCGTTCATATCAGATAGGGGGTGTCGGTTCCGCTCAACGTCAGGGGGGTCAAGATTCTTTGGTTTATGAACATTGACAACACACGATACATCACGTACGACCATAGGATCTGGAAAACTCGGGATCCCGTCCGCTCTCCCATAGATAAGCCAGATACCGCCAGATCAGTAGTTGGGTCGGTGACGACCAGCGAATCCCTGGTGTTGTACGTTTTGTCTTTTTTTACTTCCCCCTATTCTTCACTGGAGAGCCTATCATCTTTTTGGTCATTGCAGGTTTAAAAATTTCTACTTTTATAGGTACCTAAGGTAAGTTATAAATATGTTGTGATACACCGCGACCTTTTGTAGCCTGGCAGAGTGTGGCTATACCTAGGAACAACTACATAATAGGGGATAGCGCAGTACTCTTCAAAAGTTAGAGCTACCTCTATCACTGTTTCTACCCGCTTGGAATGTCCATGAAATCGCTGTGATCTTTTCAAGACCGGCTACAGCTGACCACCAGGCTCTGAACTTTTAACCTTCTATAATTCTGATACAGTGGCCAGAGCTTTCTCGCCAGACTTGAATGACGGACAGAATTGCTCAGGCGACGACTAATTTCTGGCGGGTATAAAGAATGCCCACTTTGGTTTAGCGAAACATCGTGTTCCAATCTTAGCATCCAACTCACACGAACAATAGCCTCATCCTCTATGATTTCTATGAGGTTGTTGAGACAGCACTCATCAACCTGCAACGGATAATCAAGAGCCCGCAACAGGTCTCTAGATGTCCGTAGCGAACATTTTCGCGGGTTTCCGGAATCTCTTCACGGGGCGAGGCGACGCCGTCAACGTGACAAGGTCATGTTCTGCATGCCCCTATAGGAGTTCTCCCCTATAGTTTCGAAGCCATCCCCTGAACTGTAGTAGGTTGGGATGACTGCTAGTTTCACGTTTGTCCACCACGCTTCGCACGTCCCGCGCCAGTCGGGGCCTTCTGATTATGATGCATGATAAAGCAAATAGCTAATTGGCTTCTACACGAAGATGTGTTAGTTTAAATGCCAACTAGAACATTTGACATCAATAAGCTTCTCCGAAACATGACGGCTCCTACTTGTGCAGACTCATGTAATAAAAAAAGAATTTAATATAATTAAATATAAGAATCCGAACCAAACCTTGCTGGGCATCTTACGCGAATTAGGTGATAAGGGTCTCCTGACGAATAAAGCAAAGGAGCTTGAAGAAAAGCTGTTAATAAGTCTTTTAGGAGTAAACTACCATGTACCACACATACCTTGAAAAACTCAAAAAGGTCGATCACGTAAAATACATCAGGCGAATTGCTCTACCCCCAAAACCTTTAACGCTTTCTGCAGACTGTTTAGTGCGGCGACAATACGGAAGGGATCTAGCTCGTCAGACGATCGGTAAGTTGGAGCCAAATCCCTCTTAGCTCGGATATTAGCTCGAATAGAGGTAGGTACCGGAGTGCTTCGTCGCGACAAGGACTGCTCCAGCTGTATCTACCGGCTACCTAAGCACTAGAGATGTGATAACTTTCAACGGCTGACAAGGCCATATTAGAACTTTCGATATCCATTGCCTGACTGGTATTGCAGAATCGAGCAGGTTATCTACTACTCGCACTAAATACTCTACCCGGCTCGGGGTGCCATCACCGTCCCCAATCAAACGAAGTATTAAGGGTTATGATTACGACAAAGTCCTTCATTGGCTTCGTGGAGGCCTCGAACTCTTTACCCAAAATCTCGCGACAAAGGAAATAAACTTGATGGATTCCTTTCACTACGTCATGGGTTGAAGTGTTATGAGGGTTTAGGATATAAAGAGAAAGGGGTCGATTAATTAGGGAGACAACAGGATTGTTATTGACCGCGATATACTTGGGCTTATATATTCACGACAGATTAAATGCAACGAAATATTCTCCTACCAGCATTCTCAACCGTTCACTGGCATAATAAATCACCCTTGCTGCCCCAAACTTAACGAATTCCAAGAATTCCAAGTTGTCGCATCATTATTATTATATGAAGTTGCTACGAAGCAAGACTGGATTATGGAGCACCAGGAGCGATCGCTTGAGGAACAATACGCGGATGCCCCGCCGTATATTCAAGCTATTGTCAGAAGGTACACGGAGTTGAGACGAAGACTCGAGAATTACGAGGCTTTCTTAATAAAGGACGAGTATGAAATTTGTGATGAAAGGGAAATACAGCAATTAGAGGGTTATGAGGAGGAGTGCCTCGATTTGCGGCGACCGCTCAGGCACAATAACGAATATCCAGAGTTGTTAGATCGCATAAACAACCTGATGGAGCTCTTTACCGAATGTGCTAGCTTATACAAAGGAACTATCATGGATCGGGAAGAAGCAACACTGCTAAGACTACCAGAATCACTTCCTGCAGACCTCAAGGTACCTCCCCCCTACAGGCCTGCAGGGCGGGCCGGGCGGGCCCTACCTGCTGTACCAGTTGCAACACAAGTACCAGCTCCTATCGACCTTGCTGGCCCTACCGGGCCTCCTGCTCCCGCTGCCCCGGTTTTCTTTCGTCCTGGCCCCCCTCCTGGCCCCCCTCCTGCTCCCGCTGTCCCGGTTTTCTTTCGTCCTGGCCCCCCTCGTCCTGGCCCTCCTGCCCCCCCTACGCCCCCGGTTACTCCCTCCGGTCCCACACGTCCCGCACGTTCCGCACCGGGAGATCGATATAGATTAATTCGGATCGGCCAGGGCTACGCTAGGAGGTTACCTAGGAGACGCAAATCTCCCTATTAGGTGGGCTAAAGCAGCAAGAAAAAAAAAAGTCAACATTTTCTTACTACTGGCGTTGTCGCGTAGGTACCTCCTAGGCTTATACAAGATGCTTACCATCACCAGCATGTTTCATTGAAATTCTATTTGATAGCCTTCGGTACTACTCTGAAACTTGTTTGATATATGTTTACTATGGAAAACCATCCAGACTTTCCTTTATTTGAATAAAAAAAGAAGGAAAAGAAATAGAAAAGAGCCAGGGAGTTGAAGAAGATATTACTACCCACCTACATGTAATACAAATATACTGTCTTAAAACTTATGCTTGATGTGTTACTACACTTCTTGTGGCTACTTCCTCTAGTTAGGTACCTGTACTTAAGTAGAGGCAGATGTATATTTTTCCTTTGTATATTTGAGAATAACATCCAGGTTCCTCACGAGCATATTTTTAGTCCTTCTCCTATTGCCTCGAATAGTCGTCGCCAGTTAAGCCAAAGTTAAGACGCTCACCTGCAGGTATGGTAACGGTGGCAGCCTAATCAGCAGGCTGCATAAATTAGGCAACTCTGCTAGTTTTTCTTTCCCGTAAATCTGATAATAACAGGTAGATATCTATCTACTCCAGAAAGAAGGACAGTTGACTAGCATCAAGGTACCAAACCAACTTCGTATCCTGGAAATACCCGTGTGTTAAGAACGAGGCGTATAGCCAGTTTCATTGGTTACGCAAATTCAAAGCCTGAGTTGCGAATCTGTCTCGTCATTGAACTTTATGTTGCCCATCCTCCACTAGTAATGTGCCAAGAACTGAGGTGCTACCACGAGGAGCCATCTGCTCAACTTCGCTTCCAGACGATCATGAAACATATTCCAACTCTGTTTAAAATGATATACGACAGGCTCTTGGTGAATTATCTAGTGCCATCAGCCAAAATCTCATCAACGGGGGCCCAAAGCCACCAATTATTAGCGCCGCTTCTACTCGACATTCGTCTACACATCGCGCCGCTGCAGATCTAGAGAAGTATATTGAAACTAGCTATTACAATGCCACATATTCCCATTACAATACTCCGACATTTCATCAGGCTATGGGTCATTTCAAGTCGCAGCTTCAGCAGAATCGGACCAATCGCATCATCGTCTATCATGGCTGCTTCAACCCTCCACACCATGGCCATCAGGCAGTCCTAAACCGTGCATTTTATTGTACCCGGGATCTCAATGTCATCGCCGCGATCTTCACTCCCGTAGGATCTGGAGGCGATTACTCAACGTAGAGTTATGCAGAACATGTATCGCTCACGAAGGCCCTGAGGGCCCGGCTATGGACAGGAGGTAATGAACCACACGATTGGCCCTGGGCCTTTGATCAAAGTAGTAGGGGATGAGTCGGATGAATTTCGTCTCAATCTTACCAACGCAATTACAAGAGACGGGTTTGATTTGCAATTCATCCGGTTAGCAGGGCCCAGACCATGTGGGAGGATACTACTCCCGAGATGATGCATGGGGCCGTAAATTTATAATTGTTATCGACACTGAAAGATAAGCGGACTTTATTAACGCAGATGGTTCATTGACCCCGATCATGGGTTGCGGTCCTTGGGAGCCTGTGTCTCTGGGCAAAGAAGAAATGGTTCGGGACGCCACCTACACGGCGGAATGGCTTCTTAGCTCGATATCATCAACAATTATGGGACAAAGTGAGTTAAGCCCTGGCTAAAATTGATACCTAGGGGCCTGTGACGGACTGATTGAAATCAATTTGGAGTATGCTAGTAGAATGAAAGGGGCAATGGTCTGCACACGTGAATACGGTAAGGATCGGCGGATTCGATTTGTCCCTGCCGGTAATGGTCCGATGGACATCAGCTCAACGGATATCCGACGTGTTATAGCAACAAGCCGACCCGGTGAGTTATTCGAGAAGCTCAAGGGGAAAGCTCTTCATCCAGAGATACTTATTCAGCTACTACGAGATAAAAAGCTTACCACCTAGGCTTTCCCATCTGGCGGCCTTGACTCTACTTCCATTCGTTTCACTATGAGGCTACGAGAGGCACACGCTATATCTTTAACTGTCGATGTCACTCTTCTTAGTCTGATCTAGGCACGAAAAACAGTAGGGATGGAAGTTGGAGCATTACCTACCTACGTATGAGTGGAATCGAGGCAGTTATACGCAGGAGGAGTTTCTAAATAATTAAGTGTATCCAGCAGGCCGGCTCAATTTCATATGACGAGAATTCCGGTTTACAAGACGCGTGTGCCGTACAAGCCGTTTCGTAATCATAGGACTTTAATGAATTGTATGATGCTGGCTACTTGAAATTGCTATTATTTACCTGCTTACCATTAGTTTGAATAGGTATCATGGAGTACTTCCAGCACCGTTCATTAATATGGGGTAAGAATCTCGGAGATAGGTGACGGGTAGAGCTAAGACAGAAAGCTTGTGATACTTTGTCTCAAGCGAAATGACTTCTCTGAGTGTTGAGCGAAATAAGCATTTTTTCAGTATACGAACCAGCGAACCAGCATCCTGGGTATAATCCCCTGTGGCCGCGGAAGCAAAGCTATTCCTGTAATATCCAGTACGATGGGCCAACGTGGTCTGGAGTTGCGGAACCCGGCAAGTAAGCAGCCATGACATTACCTATTATGTCCCATTGGCAGTCGGCCCGGACAGCGTACTACGTAGTCGTAGAGTGGTATCGTGTGAGCGTTATGCTCACTAGAAGACGGGGTAATTCGCATTATTTCACTCAAAATTGCTAGATTCTCCCGGAAGTGACGTATCTATTATCCTCGACCTTCTGGAAGGGATAATGGCAAAGATGCAGATAGTTCTAGATGTTGACTGTTGAGTAAATTGACAGCAATCCTAAAATTGAGACATTACTGGTCCTCTGAAAGCTGACTCAGCTTACCGGGGTCCCTAGTCGAAGCCGGCTCGGAACGCGACCCCTTTATGAAGTACCATACTTCAAGTTCAGGTCTATTTTTAGATCTGCAACACTGGTAGTTCTCACTCTCAGCCGCATGGCCTTCTCTTATTATACTATGTATGCCTTATGCGAGACAAAGTAATAGCAGGGAAACATTTCACCCGCGCCAACTGCCCTTACTAGCTCTGGCCTGTGTGATATCTTACATAGCAGTCTCTGTATCCACCAATTTCCCCGGCCCAAAGCTGCGTTTCATCAACACTCCCCTGGACTGTTCGATAACCGAGTCGTTCTCTGTAGATTTCTCGGATTTCGATGTCCACCTACCCGATCCGGTCAAGAGCTCCCCGCATTATAATTGGACTAGGCTTCAGCCCCTGCCACGTTTAATGCGCAGTTGTCAAATGATATCGTAGAGGAGAAGCTTTCTGTTTTACAAGGAAGCAACCTAGGTATTGAGCATGCAAGGTTACATCTCAAGGATGCCGTCTCACTGTTTCGGTTCAGACGAACCGCTAGGGAAATGGTAAATGATCTACTTAAAGCTGTCATCCCTATGTTTTTGGAAACTCTGTCAATCCACCGTCAGCAAAGTCTACTTGGCGTATACGTAACTAGGTAATATGTTGTTCTCAGTCCTTACTCTCTTCTCTGGACAGGCGTTGGCTGCTCCTTCGCAGTTATCCGCTAGAGCATCCGCTCAGGCGTATACTTCCACTTCTGACCTCACATATAAACTGAGCGCCGTTGATGCACCTGTGTCCGGAGCCGGCAACCCCGGCAGCACGTCGACATGGAGCTTAAGCATTGATGATACCGAAACCGGGTACAAACAGAATATTAATGGGTTTGGTGGCTCGGTAACGGATGCGACAGTTACCGTGATCAACGCGCTTCCCTCCGACCAGCGGTCTCAGCTCCTGAGAGAATTATTAACTACGGACGGAGCCAATCTCAGCCTGTTGCGTCACACTATCGCGGCGTCGGACTTGTCCGGACCACCCGCGTACACTTACGATGACAATAACAACAATGCGGACCCCAGCCTTAGCGGCTTCAACCTGGAAGACCGGGGGACGGCCATGGCAAACTTACTGAATGAGATGAAGGGCATCCGCTCCGATATCACCATTTTCGGAAGTCCGTGGAGTGCTCCAGGTTGGATGAAGCTCAATAGGGTAAGCTATTTTCCTGCCTTATTGTAAGCTCATTAGCGCTCATGCTCGATAATTAGGTTCTCACTGGCAACGCCAACAATAACTCGCTCGACCCGCAATACTACAGCCAGTATGCTCAGTACTTTGTGAAGTACCTTCAAGCCTATGAAGGACTGGGCGTTACTGTCGACGCGATCACTATTCAAAACGAGCCTCTTAACAGTCAAGGCAACGGCGATATTACTATGTATCAGAGCGCCGACGAGGCCGCGACAGTGACGCACGACTATATCGGCCCCGCCCTACAAGCCGCTAATCTGAACACGCAGATCTGGGCCTATGACCACAATACGGATCAGCCCAGCTACCCTCAGACGGTCATCAATGCGGCTAGCGAATATGTCCAAGCGACCGCGTGGCATTGTTACGCGAGCAATCTCGACTGGACCGTCCTCACCGACTTCCACAACTCGAACCCTACCAAATCTCAGTACATGACTGAATGCTGGACGTCGCCACAAACCTCGTGGTACCAATCATCCAAGAACACCGTCGGCCCGCTGCAGAACTGGGCCGAGGGCTCGCTGATGTGGACGCTGGGGACGTGGACCGAGGCCTCGGACGGCACCTTCGGCCCTTACATCCAAGGCGGATGCTCCACGTGCCGCGGCTTGTTCGTCGTTGACCAGAACGCGGGTACGTATGAATACACGGTCGATTACTATATGCTGGCCCAATTTTCCAAGTACATCCCGAAGGGAGCGACCATCCTCAGCGGATCGGGCAGCTACAGCTATGACGGGTACTCAGGCATCCAGTCCGTCGCGTCGAAGAACCCCGATGGCACGCGTACGGTCGTTATTGAAAACACTTTCGGTAACGATATCTATCTTACGCTCAACACTACCAGTGGTCAGCAGTGGAGCGGTAATCTTCTTGCTGATAGCGTTACGACGTGGATCCTGCCGTAGGTTGCAATGTCCGAGATAAAAATGAGGATATTCTCTTCTTGTATATACTTACATACCTCTTATTCGATTTGAATCATGTTAGCAATAACAAGAACGAGTTCATAAGATAATGATTAGTTGCACTTGTTACATACAATACTGTTGCGGCAAGTATTCGGTGCTCGTACAAGTTGATGAATGAGGCCAGAGCTGACCTAATCAATACGAGGTATGGGTTGCACGGATGACTAATACCAAACAGCAGTCTCTCTTATCCGTGTCTTAGGTAATCCGTTGTCTGGTGCGGGCAGTTGCGGGATAGTGCGGGGTAAGATAAGGTATCCTTTCGATTCATTAAACGGCATAAAATGCACAAGTCTAAATACTTGGGCATTTGTCGATTGATCCGCAGCGTAGATCCAAGCTGCTTCATTACATACTTAGGAGGTACATACCTTACTGCGCAGCCTTTGCAACTCAGCATTAATATTGTCGTCTAAATAAGCTTTTATGACTTCATCGCCAAGCTGTTTGATATCTCCTGCCAAATTGGACCACGCAGTATTACGCCATTCGTATCGTTCGGGATACCCCAGACCTCCATCCCAGACCTCCATGGATGGGACTCACCACTGCCAGTTACCTAATCAGGGCACCAAGAAGCTAACAGTGGTGTGCGAGGTCAAGTAACCAGGTAACCTGGTACTACATCGTATTAGCCGGGCCGACTTGTATGTACCTCTTTCCCCCTTTTCGCGACGAGCGCCGCATCTTCAAAGGCGTTCATGCATAAGTGGTGAAAGACGAGGACTCGCGATGATCCTGGCTCCCCTGCCTCAATTAGCACGAGGATCTTGCAGGCATCAGATGAGTGTCGTGGTGCCGTGATCTGAAATAACACATGCAAGCATTGGAATCTCAAGTCCTCAAGTCCATATTATAGATGCAGAAAGCTACCAAGGCTATTATAAGCAAAAATAGCTCATCATCACCCAAAGCTGAGGTGGCAGGGGATACTTGCACTCAATATGCTTAGCCTACAGCTTTGCTCCTCCTTCGCCTAACATTCCATCTTAGTGTACCTGTGTTCCTCCTCAAGCCTGATGGCAGCACGGGAACTGCGGCGGAAGGGTGCAGTGATGGGCCACGTCACTATCTTCAGCAGCAGCAGAATAAGGCCGAGTAGGTACAAGAAGATGCTGAAAATACCCAGGAAGGTGATAGGAACAACAGCTAGCAGGAAGTTACCTGGAGACAGCTATTAGTAGATGTCCAAGTAAAAAGAACTAAGGAGGGGATCGGAGAAACCTACCGAACATGCCATGTCGTCGTGAAATCGTCTGCCACAGCTCGCCGCCGAGCACATGCGCGGCCCCGTCCCAGGAGTACGGACCCTTGAGGCGGAATTTGGCATTGAGCTGCGCGCCTGCAGCCCAGATGATCGGGATGCGGTACCACAGACTAGCATGGTATTTCGACGCGGACCATCCAGCTCTGACAGCGTCCCAGAAGCCTGGAGCAGCACCCATGTCGAGAGCTAGCTGGTATGCGTACGTCTCGTGGTCAACACCATAGTTGATACGCGCGCCTTGGCCAGAACGTAGACGGAAGTGGTGTTCATCCTTGTCGCTTAGGTTGGCAGTGCGCTCAGGCGTCATTAGATTCAGCAGCCAGAGCTGTGCCTGTAGCTCGGCCAGTGGTGGGATAGCGCCGTAGCCAGGGCGCACGAAGCCGATGAAACCGACGCTGGGATCGTTGCGGCTCCAGACGGACCTGACGTCTGCATTGCCGGGCACGGGGTACCGGTCCTGGGTCTGGAAGAAGGGGAATTCCTGACGGTAGCCTGTAGCGAAGACAAGCACGTCAGGCTTAGTGGGGCCAAGGGATTGCATGCGGGTGTATTCAGGTCGCCCGTTGTTCTTGAAGTGGATCGTTCCCGCGGCGTCGACGTGCGTTGGCCATGGAGCCAGCTCGATGGTGCGGCCAGCGGGAACCTCCTCGACGGGTGCCTGGAGAATTGAGCGACGGATTCGCTCTATGACGCCAGGACTGCTTGGGCGGTACGGGGCGCTGATGTAAGGCAAGGCCTTGGGAGCACCCTTGTTGAAGAAGAGCTTTGAAACGTGATAGCGCTCCTTGGAAATGCCTCCGACCCATTGGTCAATACCAGCCGTGGTACCGGACACGAGCCAGTTCGTCGCCTTGACACCCCAGTCATATACGTTCCACGTGAAGAGCGTGTCGCGGATCAGGGGATGCAGGTACATCGAATCGAACAACGGCGCCTGCCAGCTAACGTCGACGGGGAGCTCACTGTGGTTAGGGTCGGCCTTGCGTCCGAAGATGGGGAACCATACGGGGTTGGGAATGACCTTCGGGGCCCCGAGGAAGCCATCACGATGGGTAAGGACCACACGCTGGGTTGGCGAAGTCACGGCGAGGTGGGCGATGTCGATACCAGTCTCGCCTGAGCCGAGAATGACGATGGTCTTGTCGTGACCGAATTCCTCACGCTTCTTGAATTCCGACGAGTGCTTGACGACCGGCACGTTCCCGATGCCAGGCAGGTTGGGGATATTGGGGGTTACGTGCAAGCCAGTGCAGACGGCGATAGCATCACATTCGTAAGTCATGACCTCCGCGTTGGCATCCTGGGCCTTGCGATAATGAATAACGTGGCCACTGCCAGGACGCCGCTTGATTGCCACAACCTTTGTCTTGAGGTTGATCTCCGGCCAAATATTGAAGTGGTTGCAGTAGTCGTTCAGGTACTGTACGTACCTCTCAGCGGAGAGGAAGTCGGGGTCGTTTTCGTGGGCCCTGAAGTCAGAGAAAGCTGTGAGGAACTTGGAAGAGACCAGCTGGAGTTTTCTTCGTTAGCTACTAGTCTATTCTGGAGGATTTTTGTTGATACGGACCTCAGCGTCCTCATACGCGCGCTGCGCGAAGGTGCCTCCCACTTCAGACTCGGATTCGAAGAGCACAGCTTCAACGGGCTTGCCAGGGAAGAAGTGGTGGGCTGTCTTGAGATACTTCAACGTCACCAGACCCGAAGGGCCAGCACCAATGACTGCTACACGCATATTGTTGGGAATGGAGGATGCAGGAAGGTAGAGTACAGATAAGTTTATCCCGAGACTGGAGGATCTCAGGGAGGGGTCAAGAAGCTCAACTCAGACGTTGCCCCAAGGCCGTGCCGGATCGACTTGATATAATCCATACCGGAGTGCTCCAGCTCTAACTCTCCAGTTCCCCAGGGCTTAGGAGTTGGATGCCCGCGGCGCAGTAGCCTCATCCGGGGTCTCTAGGGAACGGAGTTTCTCACCTTGGTTGACTCCTCTAGATGCAGTCTGACGAAGCGTTGATAATGAACCAGCCAATAGGTGAGGCGGGTTGTCTACCTGTCAGCCCCCGAATTATACGCCCTGCACGTACTCAATTCTAGACCGGCTCCTCCTTGCTGACATGACGCGCTAGCAACTGCAAATCTACGTTTATTCCTGCACTGATACCCTCCTGACCAATCCATGCCAGATATTTACGATCTATCCTCTGCGTTCGATCCTTTCAATATGCGGGAATCGTCTACGCATTCCCTTGAAGGTGATCTAACTTCCTCTTTTGGGTGCGGCTTACAAACACTTTGTAATCGGCCTCAAATCATTCTCAATCGCCATCTCACCAAGGCGTTGCATTGGTCCTGAAGCAGGTCGCTAGGTGAACCATGTTTCGTTTATTGATAAGCGCCGGGGTTCACCATTCCGTTCCAGATATGTTAGGCAGACCAACCTTGAGTGCAGGTCCGCGTGATTCAAGCTTAATATCTGCAGCCAGCGCGAATCCGCAATATTGACTAGGAAGGCAAGAACTAGCATAGGGGCATGCATGACTTTCTTTTCGCAGGTGCTAATCACGAGAGTCGTGTTTGGTTTATTCATCGCTGACAGGTATCTACCTAAGGTATCGAAGATCACGAATTGTAGCCAGCTGCCTTTGGAACGAAATAATACGGGGGCTACATTGACGCTCAAGATGTTATATCCATAAAATACATGTGATAGAACGCTTTTCACGATTCAGGTAGCGTGAAATTAACCATTATCTGCATGTTTCGTCTGGAAGGCTTGTCGTAGCAAGAAGCTAAGAAGCTCTTGTGGATTCGAGCTGACCCGCGACGAGGGTCGGAAACAACCATTTGGCTAACACTTCAAGCTAGGCAGTGCGCAATGCCCTACGTAGGACTTTTATCTGGTGAACCCCTGTCACCAAAGAGCCGAACTCTGCAGCATCAGCTCCAAGCCAGAGCGGATTGAGTAAGTGCTTACCAACACCACGTCGATCCTTCGGGGCGAGGACCGCTCCCCCAGAGAGTCTGGATCAGATTAGATTCTCCGCCTTACCAGATTCACCAAAATAGGCTACTGAAACTAATATGTGAGGCCAAGTCTCCGTTGCCGACACATTGTAAGTCTATCACCCTGACCGCGCCTTGTTCCCTTGGTGGTTGGCAGCCTGTAGTAGTCCGGCTCAGAACTATCATGGCTGAGGTTTTCCCGCACTCGATACTAGAAACATTCCGGGGGTCACCAGACGTGCCGGCTTTCGAGCATGGCTCGCGTATAGTCAGGCGAGGCAAGGCTGTTGACCTCGTTGCCCGCTATGTCGGGGGCCTACGTACTGCTGATGCCACTTTGGAGCCTGGTGACAGCATCGCGATATACACTGGCGTTACGCCTGAAGCCTTCGCCGTACAAATAGCCGCACATGTCCTGGGACTCCGGGTCATCGGCTTGAAGCCGGGAATGGCTACGATATACCTGCCGACTCTTGTCGCTGACGCAAAATTGTTTATCGTCGACGGAACCACCCGTACAGAGATCGAGTCCGCCCCACCAGTAACACCGACAACAATACAGCTAGACAGTCTACCTACTGATTACAGTGGAATAGAACCTCAGGGACGTCCGGAAGATATCGCTCTAGTTCTTTATACAAGTGGCACAACGGGAGGCTCCAAGGGCGTCGAGTGCACGTACGCAGCCATGACTGCGTCCTGGGCATGGCAACGCTCCAATTGGACCGCCGATACGGAACGGATGGCCGTGGAGTACAGCCGCTTCATGCTTTTTGGCACGCTCGCTAGCACCGTGATGTTCGAACACCTAGGCTTATGCCTCACAGGCGGCGGCACGGCCGTTATCCCAACTACGCCCTTGCCACTTCTCAAGTTTCCGAACGTCCTCGCGGACTTGAGAATTTCTGCAGTACTCTTTACCGTACCGCGACTATACCACGTCCTTGACGTACTCGAGACAGAAGGATCTAATATCGACTTAAGTCGTCTCCGCTCAATTGTCGTCTCGGGGTCACCGCTGCCACCACAGAAACTGCGCGCTGCAATAAGTCGATTTGGCAATGCCATACATAATGGCTACGGTATGTCAGAAACGGGTTTGGTGTGCCTGCTCTCCGCTGCGGATGTCCTGGCCCATCCCGAAGCTGCAAATGCTGTTGGGCCACCCTGGACCGGTGTCGAGGTGCAAGTGCGCAACGACGCTAGCGTCGAAGTATCTCTGGGTAAAGTCGGGCACATATGGGTGCGTACTCCGGGCGCTTTCAGTCGTTACACTAATGAGGATGCGTCTACTGTTCTCGATGCAAAAGGTTGGGTATGGACACGAGACCTGGGCTCCATTGATGAAAATGGCTTCTTATACTTGACCGGGCGGGCAAGGGATATAGTGATCATTAATGCGAACGTATATTATGCCGGGGCGATCGAGAACGCCCTTGCGTCGCACCCTCAAGTGGATGCGGCGTATGTCGTGAGCGTGCCAGACGAGAAGACAGGCGAGGCCGCGGTTGCATTTATCACCACGTCCAAGGAGAGTGGGGACCTTGATTTCGAAGTATTACAGACATTAGTAAAGGAGAAGGTAGGGCCGGCCGCAGTGCCAGCTAGCATTACAATTATAGACTCGGTGCCCATAGCACCTAGTGGGAAACCTGACAAGCAAGCATTATTGAAACTCCAGGTAGAGAAGTCAATATCAGAGTTAGTGTAAACTCATGAGAATACAACCGTAAATGATTTCAAAACTTAACACAATGACATATATTTCACCCCAAGAGAAAATCACAGGTACGTGCCACAGCATTAACAAAAGATCACGGTAAGGGGTAAAGGCGGCCGCACACAACACCTACTACAAAAGCTCCTAACATTCACTCTGTTTATCTGTGTTCTGCTTGTAGAATCTTGATTATGATTATGTGTGCTGTATGGATCACTCTATAATACTAACTAAATGGGAAAGGAATGGATCTCTACACTGGGCCAGTCAAAGTTATGATAGAAGGAATTAAACTTGAAGTGATCTACTACTCTAAGATAGGAAGCAAACGAGGTTGGGTGTGAACTTGGCAAGCATAGATCTAGAAGACAAAGGCCAGTGAGAAAAAGAAGAGGCGGATATGTTAGGTACGTAGCTGACAATAGTTCCTTTGCTCATATGGATGTGACTATGTCGGCCCGGACGGTTCTGGGCAGTTCCTCTGATAGGTTAGTTGGTCCGATAGCAGAGGCTTGCTTGACATGAACTTACACCCTCCGCATCCAAAATATTACTTGGGTACTACCCCGGCCGACCTCTTATCACGCAGCCTATTGCAGAAACACTCGGCCGTGTTGACCTCCGGCGCACCGGGGCCAACGGCCCCGCTTAAGCCGCAATATTCGGCCGAGCCCAGTCATTTGTCAAATGGTCAAATTCGCAGCTCCTTCCCTCTTCCCTCTTCCCTCTTCCCTCTTCCCACTTCTCTCTTCCCTTCCCCATCCACCATCTCCCATCTCCCATCTTCATCTTCTGCCCTTTTTCTTCCCTCCATCAGAGACATACTTTCATCTCGTTGTCCAGGGAATCAAGGATCAGGGCGGCTACTACTACTACTACTACTACTACTACTACTACTACTACTACTACTACTACTACTACTACTACTACTACTACTACTTCCATCAACTAAAGCACGCATTCCACCTTTTTTCAACTTAAACCGAGGATAGTAGGACACTGCAAGAGGCACCCAATACGGAGAGCTTAACTGAGTACTAGTTTGACGACCCTCCGAGGTACGTAAATTGTTTTCCTTCTTTTGTCCCTTTTCTGTTTACCATAGGAACTCAAATTCTCTGGTCGAGATGACTGAGGAGTTATTACTTCCGAAATACATATACACCCTATATCCCTTAACTAGAGAAGAGCTTACTGACCTTCATTATCGCAGGTTCATCAAAGCCATGAGCAGCTTCGGGTCGCAGTCCGATGCCGTCGAGCATGACGATGGACCTTCCCAAACCACAGACTACTTCTCCAAGCTCTTTCCAGAACTGCGACAAAAGGTTTATGATTACGTATTTCTCTCGACTAGATTAACATGGGGAATAAGGGGCGTTGGAACTGAACCGTCAGATGATGTCGAGATTATATCGAAGCCCAACGCATTAGCCCTACTCCGAGTTAATCGACAGATTAATTCGGAAATTGGTGACAAGTGGCTTCATAAGGTTCTATTCAATTTCGAAGAACCTGAAGCTATGTTGGATGTTCTCACCGCCATTCCTCGAGACACGCTATCGAAGATTCGCCACGTTCGTGTCCGTGGAGAACAGGTGCCTCTCACATACTATGAAGGCGTAGGAGACGAGACATTCTACCCCCTTACTTCCGCTCTAAAGCTACTCCCCGGTCTTCGTCTTGACCAACTTACTGTTCTTGGAGGTCTTGACGCCAACCAAGAATACCGCGCCCTCAGCCAACTGATCGAGGAAGGTGAAGGATGGAAAGAGCTGCGCTTCATCAGCAACGATTCTGGAATTCTCGGTTTCCGTCTCCACAACCCCAATGGGACTCCTGATCGTGAGTTTCACCGAGATCTTGAACCGGCGCATTGGCGCCGCTGCATGAAGTCCAGAGATGGAGAAGATTCAGACTGTTCCGTCACCGTATACCGCGCTACCGTGCCTGCCGTCCTTTGCGCAGTAATCAATCCAAACATCCGAGAGGTGTTCGAACAACTAGTTCCTTCTCAGCACATACCGATGAACCCTTCCTGCCAAGAACCTGATCAGAACATGATGGACCCGTATGAAATATTGAAGGAAGTTCTCGTAGTTGTCAAGAGAGGCGAAGGTGTTGACTACGAGGTGAAGGAAGACTCCCCGTATGCCGCGCTCGACATGCGCAGAGCTCTCAGGGGACGGGAGTGGCGTGATATCCGAATGGAATCATTCTATGACATTCCGCAGGAGGATTACCCTTACAGTTATGAGGGAAGTTATGATCAGTTGATCCTCGACGAGTTCGACGTGTACACGGACGCGGAAGACTACGTGTGGACTCGATTCAGATAGGAACGAATCGCGTGGTAGCGGCTTCCCGACGCCTGGTGAATGAGAAAAATGAAGCACCAAACATCAAGCATCTAGGAGTGACAGCAACTCTGGCTCATAGTCATGCTAGCTAGGGTTTTCTCTTTCCACGCACTAATGATTTCTCAAGGGCTTTGCACAGGGGTTTTCAAAGGGGTTTTCAAAGGGTTTTCAAAAGTTTTCGAGGATCTTCGAGGGTCTTCAAGGGTCTTCAAGTATTTTCGAGGAGAGGTTGATGCAACTGCTGCCACCAAGGCAAGGCCGAGTGCTCGGCCACCATTACGTACAATCCTTCTTCTTCTTTATTGCAGACTTTACAATGATACAGATTTTCAATCATACATTAGGTACTCATGGGGTTTGTCTGTTGAAGCAGCCCAATGGTTTCGTGCTAATCCAATCAGTAAATGCCAAGAATAATAGAGCCAGAACGTCCCACTGCCGATTATCCGTACTACTGCATGCTACAGCTCTGTGTGCCGACTCCCGGTATCCAGAATCCAGTCGAGCTAATATCCACCGCAAATCAAATCAAACAATGCCGTGGAACTGGAGTCAGGTTCCATATGTGGACACTGAAGGTTGGTTTCAATTCAGGGGCTGTGTACGCACACGTCAGACGATGCGCCACACCTGACACCCGCCGGAAGCGATAATCTACTATTGAGACGTCAATAAGGTAGATACCTATATATGTATCCTTAATCCCTCGATTTCTAGTGTAGACCTCTGTATACGAGCAACTTCGGAAGAAACCAGGTTAGTACTCCCAAGGCCCAATAAGACGGACTAAAAAGGCAAGAATAAACAAGTATGGATCCGCGCTACGGTAATCAGGACTACCAGGACAGAAGACAGCATGGCGAAGCGGCTTCTTACTATGGCGAGCAGTCCAACGCTCAGTACCCCTATGCGAATAACTTAGACAGACCTCAGGGATACGGCCAGCCTAACAACCCTCAAGACGGGAATGCATACGAGTCTGGTCCTGGAGATCGATACAATGAACCTCACCAGCGCCATTCACCTTACCAGAATGAAGGTCCCTACTCCCAACCGGCGTCCCACAATGCAGGCCCCGGAGAGGAAGGGGAGCGCGGACTAATGGGAGGACTTGCCGGTGCCGCGGTGGGCGCATATGGTGGACATAAGATGGGGCACGGTATTATTGGCGCTATCGGCGGTGCGCTTGCTGGCCACAAACTAGAAGACTACGTCCATGACCGAAAGGAGAAGAAGGAGGAAGAGAAGCTGCAGCATCAGATGCATTCGGGGCCGCCTCCACCAAGCTATTCGCCGGGACCACAGCACCCATCCGAGCATCATCACGGAGGGCATCATTCCTCAGACCGAGGCTTGTCTGGCAGAGACTACGCCGGTAACTTTTCGTCTTCATCGCACGATATTCACCTCGAAGGAGACTACGATCTTCGCGCGACTTGCCAACGTCGTGACGGTGGCAGCCAAGTGAGCACCTTGAACCTCAACCAAGTCCTCAGCAACGAGGATGGCCACCTGCGCTGGGCAAGAGGGGGTTCTGGTTCCAACAGCATGGTCGTGCAGCAAGGAGACACGCTGAGGGACATTGCGCGACGATTCAACTGCAGCTTCGAGGAAATTGCTCGGATCAACAACATTGCCAACCCGGATATGATCTACCCGGGACAGAACCTGCAGATCCCGGGCCAGTCGAGTGGGAACTTCAGCTCTACGGCTAGAGACATCCGTCTCGTGGATGGTGGACGAGTTCTTGAAGCAGAATTGAGGGACACTCGAGGAGAGTGGCATCGACGTCGGATTGAGTTGGACGAACGCATAGGAAACGAGGATGGCAACCTACGGTTCGTTTGAACTGCTAAACAGGATCAGGAGTTAGTCCTCACAAATCAAGATGTTTCTAATGGCACCATCGCCGTTATTACCTGTCCTTTATGAGAAAGCAATCCACCTTACATGTTATGATAGTTTCAACAGATTCCCTGCGTCTTTTGATAGACACTCGTGCTGTTAGATAATACTGCTTCAAGTATGTATCTGGTATCTACAGGCGGCGCACCCAAAGGACACGGCGCCAATTCATTCAATAAGGCCTCGAACGCCGAACTCGGCCGTATCTTTACCTCTTTATGATAGATTGGCCTCGGCCGCTATCTAGTGCGACCAGCCGTTGATTCTATGATGAATTCGCGAGGGATCTTGCAATTATGTTCTGCGCTTCCGGCGCGACTTCAAACATTCGAGAACCTCGACGGGGAATTCGCGTACGCGAGTTTTGCGCGGGTTTTGTGCGAATAGTACCTAATGGAACACTCTTAGTATATGCTGCTGCCCAACCTCGGAAGGGAAAAGGGCGGGTTTTCGCATATAAGGCACGTACAGTAATAACTGCGAGGTGTTACACTTGGGTTGACTGTTGGGCAGACTTGTAGGGCTAAAGCAGAGTCTTGCTGGTGCAGATTTCTAATAAATTCGAGGAATGTCGCGATTCGTGGATATAGGACGCGTTCTCCCGGCCCTCATGACATCTTCCGTTCCCCAAAAATGACTCTCGTTTGCTTGCAGATTTTGCTGTGTTGGCTGGTAGAACTAGCAAACAGCTCCGTTACCCGCACCACAGTCCACATACAATCTCAGACGGATTTTTAGCTGTTTGCTTAGAGGTACCTAAGCCGCTAGGAGAATAGAAATTGGGATTAGAAGGTGATTCAAGTATAACAACTCGAATCACCTTGAATCACAGCACGATATCAAAATAACGGAGGCGCAGGATATGAGGCGTTTTCTATGAGAAGACGAGAGGAAGTTAGAATATAGGATCGAGCGATGGGATGAGCAGGACTTGACATTGTATGCATGAATGTCTCTTAGTCTATTAGCATCTGGTGGGGAGGCAAGGACAAAAAACCCACGAAAACACCCCTGGCAATGAAGCTAATCGATATGCACTACTAATCACAATTACAGTAGAGAGGTATAAGGTTAACGGCGGAAAGAGGACCTAGGCATGTCGGTGATTCTGCGCTTCATACTGCCCGAATCGACGATAGCATGGATTACGTGGCAGGAGGCGGTTGTGGCAGATAACGATAATTAACAGGGCCCAGGCTCCGACGAGGCTCTATCGAGTTTCTCAACGAGAAATGCACAGTTACTCCTTCGTGGAGCCCCTATCTTCTAGAGTAGTGTGCTTGATACCTTTGATATCGAGTCCCGAGTATAGGTCAATGTCTCGAACTGAAGCTTGATACCTTAATATTGAACCTTACAAGGATTGCAAGTTTGGTTCCGAGACCATCAGACCCTACCTCGCACGCTGGGATTTGTATGTAGGTCGGCGTCCGGCAGGCCCGGAATCTCATATTCATCTGCGCCGTGCCTCACGGGATACGGAGTGAACCAGTAGTCCGTGAAGCTACTACGGGAGCTCCTAGGAACGCGCTAAAACAAGCTAAGTACCTTTATATACTCAAATATGATTACGCGGAGAATTATATACAGGTAACTAGGTAGGCTTGTGATCACCATCTGAGGGGATACCTCGCCGTAATATTATCTCCTTGTAACATCGATCAATTATAGGGGCTGGAAACAAGGGGCAGAAGTATTGAGGGAGCTGCGTAATCCTGAGAGGCCCTGGCCAGCGAAACAAGGAGATTTGATATATCACGGTAGTATGCAGCAACTCTACATCGTAATGCTGATTATAACCATTCCTGATAGGTATTTCCCCCTTTTCCCCTTCAGTTAGACAAGCCTCCAGTATCACAAACATGGGCACGTGGTAGTCCCATAATCATTCGAAACATCTTTTTAACTAAAATACAAATGTATGGTAGTGACCAAATGTTGCCCAGAGACTGGCCCTTGGGATTTTAGGAATCAGGTAGTACATAGTGTCGTTTCTCTCGGAATTGGTATAGATCAAAGCAATCACATGCTTGCCATGATAAATATTGTGACCCCCACCGGCTCCCAATTTTCACTGGAGGCTGAGACCCCTAGTTGAGTCTTTACATACCTGACTTGACACGACTGGCGGATTTTTGGCACTGAAGGATTCTCACTGCATATTCGAATTGGGAAACCTGTGCCATTAAGATCGCCTGGATAGGGAGATAGGGAGTCTTGCCTTCATACTTCATCACGGATGGTCTGCCACATTTATTTCGGGAAGTCGGAGCATCTCGGATTGAGTACATATGATGCCATTTATTACTTGCGGCTGAAACCGCCCAATACTATGTAGCATTCGCAAATCCAAGGATGGACTGGCGGCTAATGCACCAGTATGTACAGGAGTTCCGAGTACGAGGCGCCGGATCCGATTTGTCGGTGGCTCGTATACTGAGGCCGATGATTCGTCCCATAGCTGAGGTCACTGCTATATTTCCTATAGAAGGTTCTGGTAGTACAAGGATTCGCATTAGGACATACCTATGTGTAGGTACTGCGGTTTTCAAAAAAATTGAGATGGCATCGGATCCATGTCTTTCCGGCGGATCGTGGAGCGTTGTATAATAAACTGGGTCTTGCATAACGAGCTGCAGGTTCTGCAGGTCTGGATACGCGTATCCGATTAAGTATCTTGGTGAGATCTGCCAAGGCCCTTAAAGCCCTTAACATGTAAATGATACACGTACTTTCGGCATGCCGCGATAAGAAATTAGTTATCACCGTGTATGGTGTCCGGTTCGGGGTGTGGATAGGTATGATACCCGAAACGTGGGTGGAATCCGTAGAAGGCTTTTCGGAGATAATGTCTCACCTAAAAACGGTCGACGGGACGATTTCGGAGACTTTTCATATACGCACCAGCAGCCAAAATACCATTTGGATTATTCACGCCCAATGATAAAACAAGTGCTAGAAGTATTTGAATAACATTATAAGCTTACCTAGGTACCTAGGTAGGCAAATACATATTACTTCATAGACGTTGAATAACATGTCGTGTAACTTTTGCAGTGCTCTTTTTTAAGAGTTCCGGGCTGTCGGACAGATACAAGACCCCGAGAATTTTTTGTGCTGCGGGCGATGGAGGTGTTAGACTACAGCTCCTTAATAAATTTTCGCACACTTCTCGGCCTGCACGGACTTGTTACCATTCTAAGCAAGGGGTCTACCACAGTATTAAAGATGAATCTAGGCTTTCCTATTGGACACATGTAGATGGTCTTAGCAGCCCACGGCTTAGAACCATCAATCAGGTACCCGAGTACTTTTAGTGTCATTGGTGTCATTGGTGTCATTTGGTTGGCGCGGTGCAAAGGGCAAAGCCTTACACAGCTCTTGCTGCAGCTGATTTGTTTCAATCTCCAGATGTGGCTCTGTTTCTTAGTGTTTGGCGTCACACGACAGTAGCGTTACTTTATTGCAGCGTCAGTGAAACAATCAAACCTTTGTTGCTATAACTTACTAATTCTCCCCCCAATCAATATATGTTGCATATAGTATCATCTATTCTCTCTAATGGGTCTGGACATAAGCAGTCAATCATATTTAGACCAGCGCTGAGATCATACCGTGATGATGATAAATGATTCATTTTGACCCAACCGCATTCGCGAATCAAGGTCAGTCATTATCGTATGTAAGAAACCCCGAGACTCTGAACATTGAAGAATCTGCAAAAATAGGTACCTGTTATTGTACCAATCAGGGGCGATCAGACTTTGCTCTGAAACGTTTCTCTTCGTGTACATGTCATTGTCATAAATAGCTTGTATTGGGTTATCGACTCACCGGCGATGTTAAGCTTCAATGTTCTTACCAACAGGGTCGTCAATCAATTTCCCGAAAGTTCGTTACGTCCACGGGCGTAGGCGGTCTTAAGAATTAGTACCCGGCGGCCGGGTTTTTGTAGACGGCTTGCGGGTTCGAGATAGAGTCCGTCTGGGGGCGCGGCGGGGCAGTAAGCGGCGGGAGACAGGTACTTGTAGGATACCTATCGTTGGCATCCATCCTTGCATATTTCTGATTAGTCTACGGCAAACCATGAGAACCATGACCTTTATCAGGACTAGTGCAAGTTTAGTTGCATGTAGTCTCAAAGTACATCATAGCCTAGCTCGCAAAGTATGAATCATAAAAACACCCCTAATCTCACTATCGGAAATTGAGTCTATGGCCAGAGCCTGCATAACTTGTGTACAACCACATGCACATCTACATACATGATACCTTGCCTGACGTTATCCACCACACGGGAGTCCCAAGCACGCGGTTTTCCGCCCATCTCGCCCCTGGGTCTTGTTCTTTGAGGTTGCATACTAGACATGTATGTATAATGTAAAACTCGGCAAGGTTGTACCTACATACCCATGGAGCCACATGGAAACTTACTGCGTAGTACGCAGCCCGGCAACATTTACTAGAACGAGCCCGAGTTGAGGACCCCTAGAATACGAAAACGAGGCGAATTATATTAAAACAACCATCCATCCTAGTTTTCGCTTTTTTTTCGTTCCTGTTTCAGCTCAGTTGAGTTGTTCGCTATTCGAGGCGCTCTCATCGGTCTCTTGTCTCTCTCTCCCAGCTGTTTTAATGTTCCTTGGGAGTTCTTTCATTCATTGCTGCTTACTACCTTATAAACTTATTCCTTAATATCCTGAAAACCTTTGTAATTGTATGCGATATCCCGCTGTGACACTAGCGCCAATCCTATAGATTAAGTCTGTTTGCAGTTCGACCGAAAAAGGCAACTTATAAACGAATCGGGCAGGAATAAGGAATACTTGGGAATAGGGACGAGCCGAGGAGCAAATTGCGATAGTAGGGTGGGAAGTTGCGCCACTCCTCAACAATGTCCTTCATGGGCAGCGCCTTCAACAATTACGACCGCACGGCGCAAGTTTCCGGGGTGCCGCCAATGACGTCTCACAGCCCGGAGACTGCGGAGGAAAAGGGGACCACGACCGCGCACAATGAGGTAGAAGGAGAGACGACGGCGGGCTCGAGCAATGCGACTCTGGAGGATGATTCCGAATTGGAGCGCCGCGAATCCATAGTACACGAACTTGCCCGCAGGTACACCACCCAGTCGAATGCGACTGGAGTGGCTGGGCGCAATCCTTACTTGGATGAGGCGGAAGACTCGCCCTTGAATCCCCGTTCGCCCAACTTCAATGCGCGCGCCTGGGCCAAGGCTATTGTTAACCTTGCTGATCGCGAGGGCCAGGGGTTCCGAACTGCTGGCGTTTGCTTCCAAAACCTCAGTGTGCACGGTTTCGGCGCCGCAACGGATTACCAAAAGGATGTAGCCAACGTGTGGTTAGGAGCCGCCGGGCTTGTTCGCAAGGCTATGGGCAAGGGTCAGAGGAAAATCGACATTTTGCGCAATTTCGACGGTGTCGTCCACAAGGGCGAGATGTTGGTGGTACTAGGTCCACCGGGATCTGGTTGCTCGACCTTCTTGAAGACGATTGCTGGCGAGACCAATGGTCTTTACGTCGAAAACGATTCTTATTTCAACTATCAAGGTAAGCGCATTCTCCTCGGCTAGGCTTTTGAACTTGTACTAATGTCAACAGGTTTGACCGCCAAGGAGATGCATACCCATCACCGTGGAGAAGCCATCTACACGGCCGAAGTTGACGTTCACTTCCCCATGTTGACCGTCGGCGACACATTGACTTTTGCGGCGCAAGCCCGTGCGCCGCGACACCTGCCTCCCGGTGTCGACAAGATGACTTACGCCAATCACTTGAGAGACGTCACGATGGCCATGTTTGGCATATCGCATACCGTCAACACGCGCGTTGGTAACGAGTACGTGCGTGGTGTGTCTGGTGGTGAGAGAAAGCGTGTGACTATTTCCGAGGCGGCTCTAAGCCGCGCCCCGTTGCAATGTTGGGACAACAGTACCAGAGGTTTGGATAGTGCCAACGCTGTGGAGTTCTGCAAGACGCTCCGCACCCAGACCGAGCTGTTCGGAACCACCGCCTGCGTTTCGATTTACCAAGCTCCTCAGACGGCTTATGACTACTTCGACAAGGCCCTCGTACTATACGAGGGTCGCCAGATCTTCTTTGGCCGCGCGGATGCTGCTAAGCAATATTTCATCAACCTTGGCTTCGAGTGCCCAGCTCGACAGACTACTCCTGACTTCTTGACTTCTATGACGAGTCCGATCGAGCGCATTGTCCGGAAGGGATTTGAGGGCAGGGCTCCCCGAACTCCTGATGAGTTTGCAGCAGCCTGGAGGAACAGCGCCGAGTACGAGGCTCTGCAATCTGAGATCGAGGAGTACAAGAGGGAACATCCACTCAACGGTCCCGATGCTGAGGCGTTCCGTACTTCGAGGAGACAACAACAGGCGAGATCACAACGGCCCTCGTCCCCTTACACCTTGTCCTATTGGCAACAGATTAAACTGTGTCTCTGGCGTGGCTGGCGACGACTCATTGGCGACCCGAGCTTAACCATTGGCCAGCTAGTTGGAAACTTCATCATGGCTCTCATTATCGGTAGTGTGTTCTACAATCTGCAGGACTACACCTCGAGTTTCTTCCAACGTGGTGCCCTGCTCTTCTTCGCTTGTCTCATGAATGCTTTTGCTAGTGCTTTGGAAGTGAGTCTCCAACATGTCATTGTTTCGCGAAGTCTCCTTGATGCTGACCCTCACTAGATCCTCACTCTGTATGCGCAACGTCCAATTGTCGAAAAGCACAGTCGGTATGCTCTATACCATCCTTCGGCGGAAGCAGTCGCGTCTATGCTTTGTGATTTGCCGTATAAGATCTCAAACGCCATCGTCCTCAACATTACTTTGTACTTCATAACTAACTTGCGACGCGAACCTGGCGCCTTTTTCTTCTTCCTACTCATCACAATTTTTACCGTCTTGACTATGAGTATGATCTTCCGCACGATCGCATCCGCCTCTCGAACCCTGTCGCAAGCCATGGTGCCCGCTGCCCTGCTGATTCTCGACCTGGTCATCTTTACCGGCTTCGTCATCCCTATCGATTACATGCTCGGATGGTGCCGCTGGCTGAACTACCTCGATCCTCTTGCGTACGCATTTGAGTCTCTGATGGTAAATGAGTTCCATAACCGTGACTTCATCTGCGATGCGTTCACACCGAGCCCTGCGGTTCCTGGCTATGATAACGTCGCCGCGAATAACCATGCTTGCAGCTCCCCTGGCAGCGTGGCTGGAAGTCCTGTTGTGAACGGTGATGCCTACATCGGCAGCTCTTTCCGATATTACAACTCGCACCGCTGGCGAAACTTCGGTATCTTGATCGGCTTCATGATTTTCTTCTTGATCACATATATGATCGCCGCTGAGCTCGTGTCTGAGAAGAAGTCGAAGGGCGAAGTCTTGGTTTTCCGACGTGGTCACAGACCCGCCCAGTTCAAGGAGAAGAAAGGTGATGTGGAAGAAGGTGAAGGTCCTCGCGTTGGCCCAAGCGTGACTAATGCTAGTCGCGCCAACGGCGGTGGTAAGGAAGCTGCCGCCCTCCAGGAGCAAAGCAGCGTTTTCCACTGGAAGGATGTGTGCTATGATATCAAGATTAAGGGCGAGCCAAGACGGATTCTGGATCATGTTGATGGTTGGGTCAAACCTGGTACTCTGACTGCTCTTATGGGTGTCTCCGGCGCTGGTAAGACGACTTTGCTCGATGCTTTGGCTGACCGTATCACTATGGGTGTTATTACCGGAGAGATGCTTGTCGACGGTCATCCTCGTGACAGTTCCTTCCAGAGGAAGACGGGCTACGTCCAGCAACAGGATCTCCATCTGTCTACTACCACCGTTCGCGAAGCACTCAACTTTTCTGCTCTTCTCCGTCAGCCTGCCGATGTCCCTCGCGCCGAGAAGCTCGCCTATGTTGATGAAGTAATCAAACTATTGGAAATGGAAGAGTATGCCGATGCAGTCGTCGGTGTCCTTGGTGAAGGTCTCAACGTTGAACAGCGCAAGCGTCTCACCATCGGTGTTGAGCTTGCCGCCAAGCCTCCCCTACTCCTTTTCGTCGACGAGCCTACCTCTGGTCTCGACTCTCAGACCTCCTGGGCCATTTTGGATCTCCTGGAGAAGCTCACCAAGAGCGGACAAGCCATTCTCTGCACTATTCACCAACCGTCAGCCATGCTGTTCCAGCGCTTCGATCGTCTACTCTTCCTAGCTAAGGGCGGAAAGACTGTCTACTTCGGTGACATTGGCGAGAACTCCAAGACCCTGACAAGCTACTTCGAGCGCAACGGTGCCCCAGCCTGTCCTCACGACGCTAACCCTGCTGAATGGATGTTGGATGCTATTGGCGCCGCTCCGGGCAGCACGACTGATATCGATTGGTTCCAGACTTGGCGTGACAGCCCAGAATGCAAGGAAGTACACGCTGAGCTACAACGACTCAAGGATAATGCGTCTGAACGCCTTCCTCCTAACCAGGATCCGCAATCCTACCGTGAGCATGCTGCCAGCTTCCCTACTCAGCTGTATGCTGTCACGCACCGTGTTTTTCAGCAGTACTGGCGAACGCCGTCGTACATCTACTCCAAGGCCGCTCTCTGCACGCTTATCGCTCTCTTCATCGGTTTCGTATTCTTCAGGGCCCCTAATACGATCCAAGGTCTCCAGAACCAAATGTTCGCTATCTTCAATTTGTTAACGGTATTCGGTCAGCTCGTGCAACAGACAATGCCGCATTTCGTCATCCAAAGATCGCTGTACGAAGTTCGCGAGCGCCCGTCTAAGGTCTATGGTTGGAAGGTCTTCATGCTGTCGCAGATCATCGTCGAACTTCCCTGGAACACCCTCATGGCTGCGCTCATGTACTTCTGCTGGTATTACCCTGTCGGCCTGTATAAGAACGCAGCGGAAGCGGGCCAGACCACTGAGCGTGGCGCCTTGATGTTCTTGCTCCTCTGGGCCTTCTTGCTGTTCACCTCGACGTTCACGGATATGATCATCGCCGCGTTCGATACGGCTGAGGCCGGTGGTAACGTTGCCAACTTGCTCTTCATGCTCTGCCTTATCTTCTGCGGTGTTCTCGCCAGCCCCAGCACCTTCCCTCGATTCTGGATCTTCATGTACCGCGTCAGTCCGTTCTCGTATCTAGTATCGGCCATGTTATCGGTATCCGTGGCCAATACTCATGTCCACTGCGCTGCCAATGAATACGTGCACTTTGATCCTCCTACGGGCATGAACTGCAGCCAGTATCTAGACCCCTACAGAGCAGCCGTAGGTGGCTACATCGAGTCGGGCACCGAAGGACGCACAAGTGACTGCAGCTTCTGTACTGTCTACGAGACGAACACGTATCTGGCACAAGCCGGATCTTATTATAGTAAGTTTCTTTCTCCCTCATTTTCTCCCTCATTTCCTTCACAGCCACCACCAACCACACGTCACGTGCGCGACACGCGTACCCGTCCGGAGATACAAGAATTAGCTGCTAACAGCATTTGCTTCTCAGGCGATCGATGGCGCAACTTCGGAATCCTCTGGGCGTACATCATCTTCAACATCTTCGGTGCGCTGTTCCTGTACTGGCTCACCCGTGTCCCCAAGGGCAAGAAGAAGGAGACGAAACCCAAGAAGGAGTAAATAACTACTCCGAGAAACGAGTAAAATAAGAAAAAGATAAAACATATAACCAAGACTTATTACGACTCTACTGCATATTCGCATATTCTACCATTTCATAATTCATGTACCTTACCTACCTATCTACCTAGGGGTACTCATTTATACTTCTCCACACGGCACCGCATGTCGCGGCACACGGATTTTCTTTCATATGTTGTAAAAAGCTGCATCGTCTGGGCGTTTTTGGATAGCTAGACTAGACAAGAACTGCTCAGAGTGGTCTGTCCATGGTTTTGGTCGGTCGATGTCGACGACACGGGTAGTTGGATAATATATAGATAGAGACTACAGTCAATAGAGGAAGACGACATTGCATCCCGATGACTTGATCTGCCGATTACGGTGAAAGCTTTCATTATGCTATGACCAAACATGACATTTGGTTGAATGTCGCAATACTCTGTCAAACTTAATGTGAAGCTGTCAGATGAAGCTAGAGCACTTATACAATGCGACACTAATGAGTAGTACTGTAGTATTTGCGTCAAGCAATAACCTGGTAAACGTGTTCCCGCTCGTCGTAGTCTCACCCCTGGCTAGATCTCTTTCGGTCGAGGCTAGATAACCGACGGTACGGATCAGCTCGTGTGAATGGTTCTTGTTAAATTGCGCTACTACTCAGCTTCGCGACGCCACAATCAGCCTCAGCTGTAGATGCGTGCGTTATGAACGCCCTTCGCGCTAACTAGCCCTCGCTCGTTACTTATGTCATGGAATCAAAACCTTGATCCCGAGACATATACCAGGACTTTAGGACTCGAGACATTCGCACTGAATGCGCCATGGTCCTCCTAGCTAAATATACTGCGAGCTCTAGTGTAGGTGGTCTTTGGTCAATGTGTACAAACCCTTGTGTATAGCGACGTCAAAAATTCGCATTCCGATAATGTGAGTGAGGTTGATCGCGGCTTCGCTATGTATTTACCGTATTGCTACGCTTGTCCGAATTTCGAGCCGCAGCAAGTAGGCCCCGTTATCATTTCACCTCTCGTCGATAGGAGCCTCATGATGATTGAAGGCTAGGTGAAAACAAGACGCTGCGTGAGAAGCGAGAGAGAATGTATTTCTATCTCGTAGTGGTATCATCATGGCCCATGCCGGCTGACGTAGGTATATATGTAGTATATGCGCGCAAATGCCACCCTTATTTTCTTGTTGGTATCTTTCGAAAACCCCGTGCCGACCCAAATGTTTATTACAAAAAAACGACCGTATTTTGCTTCGCTCCGCTTCGTTTTCGCTTCGCTTTGCTCTAATTTAAAAAAAAAGAATAAATGACACGCTATGGCTCGCCCGCCCGCTCTATAATTGTAAGCGACCATCGAAATTGTCCTTTTCGTATATATCCTGCATGGTCAATTGTACACCGATGACCTTGGCCTCGAAGAACTGAAAGAGCTGGAAGAAGGCAGTAAGGAATTCGAAAGAACTGTTCGCCTGTTAGCAAACAGCCTCCATTGCAACCCAGTCCAAGAATAATAGGGGGACGACACTTACACAAGCGAAGCAATGAGGCCTATGGTCGGCGGCCACAGACCGACGTACCTAGACCCCCACCAAGGGTACATGATGTGTGCAGAGTAGATCAAGAACCCCAGTGTCGGAATGGCAAGCAGCATGTCAATGATGGTAAACTGGATGCGCTTCGTGCGCCTTCTCCTCGCGCCGTCTTCTTCTTCGGGCCCGCCGAACGAAAAGATTGGCCTTCCATTGACTGCGAGCGTGATTGGTGGTAGTCCGACGGTCCGCCGCGGTGATGGCCAATACGCGTATCCGAGTATACTGCAAGCCGCATGCGCCAGGTTCCAGAACATTGTTAACCAACACAGAGAGAACAACACCTTGTGTTCCCAGGGCCACCATCCGGCGTCAATGGTTGTGTGTACGCGGATCACGGTCGCGAAGCCTAATACGGCGTTGAAGAGCCTGGGGATGGCTATTAAAGGAACGTCGAATCGTTTCACGCCATTGTCATTGCTACTAGAGCTGTCGCATTTTTCGCAGGGGCAGCTGTGTATCGTTACTGCAGTGTGGTCTGAAGAGGATGATATTCGTGCGCTCGGCGTTTGTGGGCTCCGACTTCGAGATGTGGTTGTCGAAGCCGACATTATTGTTGTTTTGATTCGCAACGCGATTTGGTTCTGATTCTTCCTCCTTTTTATTAATTCCTTCTTTTCCCTCCTCTTTCTTATATATTGTCTCTTCCCAATTAATTATCCAAATGCTTCCAAGAAATAATACTTCCGCTTATTCGCTTTCGTCTCCAGCTCGTCCGTCTGTTCGTTCTAATATACTATGTCTTCGCTGGAATTTCGACAGGACCGCGTTGGAGGTAGGGGAGCGCGTGTACGGGTGTATGTATACGTGTGTTGCTTGAGATCTAGAACAATTCGTCCCCAAAAGAAAATTGCGGAGAGAAATAGTAGGGGTCTTTAGGGGTCGCGCAGGTGCAAGGCAGAACCCTTTTCTACTTGTATGTACATACAAACAAGGTAAAAGGGGCAACTCAGTTGTTCTGTTAGTGGAACTCTTTTTAGTAGGAAACTTTTGGCGTGTGCCTCTGCTGCGCCCCCCCTTCTGATTGTCCCCAGCTAACAACGCCCCAGCTCTTTTTATGTACGAAATATGCACGTACAGGGCTTTATTTTAGTGTTCGTAGTGGAAGTATTAGTCGGAGTCTAATCCGAAACTGAGTTAGCTAGGTAGTGACTGCTATACAACGCTAGTATTAGTAGCCTAGAGGTGCGTTCCTAAGAACAGCCGCAGGGCTGCAGCGCAACGTTTATTAAAAAAGAAAAAAAAAAAAAATAGAAGCATATGACGTCCCGCTTTGTTTGCTGACGGAGATGGCTCGTTATGCAGCGACCTTCGTCCTTGCCCTTTCGTAGGATTCGCAACCTGCAAAGGAGGTTCCGGGACTAGCTACCTAGGTACCTAGGTGGGTAGGTATGTTTTCTTTCTACCCCCTCCGTCCCTCAAAGATTCAGCTTCCATCCCATCCTATTCCATATGCAGCATCTTGGGTTTCGTCACGCCAAGCCCCGCGTCACCTCCTACATACATTGCATCTTCATGACTTTCTATGATTCTGTCTTCGGCAGATAACAACTTCAGACTTTACACGTTCTCGGTCTAATCCTCGGTTACATCCTAGAAGCAAGACTGCGGCACAGAAGGACTCATCCAGACGCTCTTGCAATGGACAGATAGTGATAAAGATGCAGAGTATGCCTCGAACGGAGTTATAGGATTTTCAGCTAAACTCCTTGCAGGGCTTGGTAGGGCTTGGTGCCCCCAAGTTGGACAGGGTAGCATCTTTCCCCATTGTGGAGTTATGAAGATCTTGAGGCTTGGGAAACCAACCGTGCTGCCATGATTCGGCTTCTCTTCCTATTATCGGGTTGCCATCATCCCGGGTATCTATACTAACATACTCCCTGAATGACTGCTTTTCCTCTGCGTCACCGCTTCTCCGCCCAGGCAATGATTGTCAGAATCGCAAACCTACGTCACTGACCTCAGGAACCTCAGGCCAAGTTGGCTTCAAGAAGGTTGTGGACTAGACTATCAGTCCCGCTGATCAGGGTTAATCACCACACATGGTAGTGCATGGACAGTAATGGAATGTACAAAGATCATCTTACTCCGCCCCCGAGTCGGCCAGATTATATAGCTGCAAGAGGAGAGAAAAGTCACTTGCATATAGGAGCCTGATATGGCAAGACAATCCGAGGCCATCCCAGGAATCGTTTCAAGCCGTAAGATAAAGATACTAGGTATGTATGTACCTAGCCAATCCGAAAGTTCCGAACCAGTCGCCTCCAATTGCGGACACCGAGCCATCAGTCAAATTCAAAGATGCCCCTCTCCCGATGTAGTAGCCTAGAGTCCTTGAAGGATTCACACGTACAGTGCATACAAAACACTTTCATCTCAACCAACAAGGTGTTTCATGCAGCTGTCCCCTGGACAGCGCGATGGACGTTTTCATTGCGGCTTGCATCCTTCTGCTCGACGACCTCTAGTAATATGGTAGTCTCGACTGGCCGATTGATTCTTAAAACCATTTTCGGACCTGTAGGTAGGCAGCACAGTATTGGCTACCACCTACTAATTTAACCCCATCTCAGCTGAATATGTACTAGATAAAACCAGTATGGATCCATTGACTCACTTTCTGAGACATAAATTGGGCATCCCAGACTGTTCATATTCAGGAACGATAAACTCGAATCTCTAGCTGTGGGAGAGACGAAACGTTCAATAAGAGATCAAGTAACAAGAACTCGGCAAGAATGCATATCGCGCAAGTTCAGTCTTGGCCCGAAGGACCTCGTTATGTTACAGTCGACGATCCGCCCGCGCCGTCAAACAATCAGATCCAACTCCGTGTCTTGGCTGCAGGCGCCCACCAAGTCGTCCGGTCTCGCGCTTCTGGGGCTCACTACTCAGCTAGGCAGCTGCCGCACACCGTTGGAGTAGACTGTGTTGGCAGAGACGAGGCTACCGGGAAGCTCTACTACGTCTTTACTCTCCAAGGGGGCACATTCGCCGAGCGCATTAATATCGACAAGTCCGTTGCCTACCAGCTCCCGGACGATGTCGACCCTGCTTCTTTCGCCGCAAGCGTCAATCCTGCCATGAGTAGCTGGATGGCCATCACCCAACGCACCACCAATCTACCCAAGGATTTCACGGCTGTCATCATTGGCGCGACTAGCGCTAGCGGCCGTTTGGCTGTGCACTCCGCCAAGGCCTTAGGGGCAGGCAAGGTCATCGGCGTCGCCCGCAATGCCGCGACTCTGGAAAAGGTCGACGGTCTCGACGATTACATTGTACTCAACGACGTAGTCGCCGAGTCTGACTTCTCCAAGTTGCAGGACTGCGACGTCATATTGGACTACGTCTACGGAGATGTGACCGTGCATCTACTATCGTCGCTGAGCCGGGCGAGGAAGCCAGTCCAGTATATCGAAATCGGCAGTCTCGCGCAGAGTACCGCCGAGATCCCAGGTCATCTCCTTCGGTCCTTCGACCTGACTATTCGGGGAGCTGGCGCCGGGTCTTGGAGTATATCGGCGCTGCAGAAGGAGCTGTACACGCTCGTTCCGACAATGGCTCGCTGGAAACTGCTCTCTGCTAACGCGGTGCCACTGAAGGACATTGAAACGGCTTGGAACGACAGGTCGTTGGCGAGTGAGGGAAGACTGGTCTTTGTGCCTTAGGTACTCACGCCAATGGAGGTCTATCGAGTATTTCAAGCTAGTGTTCGATGCGACATCCTAATAGCACAATAGATGTTCTAATTTCGTCCCAGCCACCGGCCTTTTTAGTGCTCACCCAGGTACCCCAGGTTGCAGGATCTCGCTCTGTCCAACACCAAGTCTAACCAACTCAGCTATTCAAAAGATCAAACCTGCAACCAACCCCAATCCTATCATGCCGATCTACTCAGAGATCTCTAACATCTCACCGTTCAGCCTCTAAGATTCTATTAATACATTCCTACCAACAGGTCGACTATTATAAAGTTATCCGCGCCTCAGAGGAGCGTAAGCCCGCGGTAGATGAGGCATCAGTTGCCAGCCCCTAGATTAGGCTGTGCGGAGCAGCGCTCACTTGCGCCTCACCGGATCTAATGTACAACCCACGCCTTAAGAAAAGTGGCATTAGACAAGCCCCGCAAACTCACGATAACGCAACTTCTTCATAATGCCACCAAAAGGGCTAATGAGGTAGGGAATCAAAGCTCATGCCTCGCCACAACTGAACGACAAGGCTTTCTACATATTCTCCTTAATTTACTAGTTCAAATGCAGGCAGGGCTGTCAGGTTTTCAGATCAAGCAGCACTTCAATTCGCAAATCCCATATTATTTGAAGACTTTTTGAAATGGAGTGCAAATAACGTAGGGAGATACAGCCGACTTACACCATCGATAACAATTTAGTAAGAAACAAGGCACAACCTTATCCCCCCTTAAGACTTTCCAGACTCAAACTTCAACGAATACAATGATCTCTTTCCTTGAAAAGCCGCTTACCTGGAAATTATCATGCGCCAGTAATAACGAAAAGTTCACCCGACTGGTCGCTAGTCATGAACAGGCGGCCTTTCTTATCGAAAGCGAGGCCGACTGGACGGAAACAGGCCCCAGGACATCGAGCTGTATCTTGATTCTCCACAACATATTCCACAGCCATGGTGTCGGAAACATTAGCCACAGGCTGACCGTCAGCGAACTTGATCTTGCCCAAGCGGAATCCGTCGGGCGGGACTCTGTCCCTAGAAGCGGCTTGATCAGTGATATTCAAATATGCGTATTACTAAAGTCAGGATAAAATGCTTACCAACTTCCGTGGAAGGACACGTAAGCAGCACTTCCGTCCTTCTTAAACTTAATGTCCAGAGGGGCCGTATGGGCGGGGAAGACAAGGCGCGGACCCTCGCGCTCGGTGCGACAGAATTCGTCCACTTCTTCTAGAGAGCCGCGGGCTGTTACCTGCTCAAAAGGTGTTCCTGCCACACCTCCAAACTGGGAACCAACGGTGATCCCAACGTTCGAAGGGATGTCCGTGGTCTGCCACGCGGCGAAGCAAGCCGGGTATCCATAATTCTTGCCTTTCGAGGGGTTGTCTGCGTCTTTGATGACGCCGTGGTAGTTCATTTCCTCTGCTGGGTTGTTGTTATGTAGATCGACGTTGCTGCGTTTGATATCATCCGCTGAGTTTTCGACGGAATACTGACGATCTGTTAGCCGCGGATGCTAGGATCAGACATGGGGGAGATTCGTGATTTACAATGCCGCCGGTCAAAGGCTCCTCGCCTAGCCCAACCGAGTTCCTTAGACCCCATCCCAAGACTTCGCCACCGGTCGCAAAGTCCGTTACGTTATCCGACGCCAGTAAATCTGGGATGTTGAACGTTTTGATGATGCTCCTACCGGCTGCTACGTCAGTAGTAGCATTGTCAATGTTTCCATTAGAACCACGCGAAACTAGAAGAGTGTCCGGAGCGCTGGCGGGAACGAGGAGCGTCCTCGTAGAATGACCTCCGCTTCTCATCCCCTGGATTATAACCTTCTTTGCACCGACAGACCCGGCTTCAGCATTATATGGGTAGGCGTGCACATCTGCCATATTCGAGACGAAGAGGGTCTTGCCATCTTGACTAAAAGCGATCCCGTGGTTCAGTGAGGTATCGGGAATCAGCTGGCTGCTCGAAGCTACACAGACGTTCCCATCGTCCTCGGTCAGGATGATCCTCCTAATGCCAGATCCGCCTTGCTCAGACACGAGCAGATTTCCTGCTGTGTCGAAGACAAGATCCCGGGGCCTTCTCAATCCATTGAGAATAACTTGAGCAGTATAACCGTCGGCTATCTTCGGCTGCGCGGACGGTTGGAGGGCGGTGCAGTTCTGCCCAAGTGCTGTGGAAATGATTAATCCAACGGTACTAAAGATTGCGAATGCAGACATCGCTAATTGTTACGTATAAATGAGAGTTGCACTTCACAAGCAACAGAGGTCATAGGTATTAAGCTCGGAAGACTCGAGAGAATGAGGATCATATCGACAGGCCACAGAAGTCCAGTGACAGGGGCTCGTATATATCCAATCCTGCTTATCAGCAATAGCAAGACACCTGACTGCGTGATTGTGACGGTGCTTCACAGCATATATCCCGCGGAAGCACGGCATCGTCAATATTTTCACCAAGTTGGGGGAATGCGATGAGACCTCATCCTTATCTTTGGGGAGAAAGGAGCCGGATATTGATGTTTAACCGCCACACACATAGTGCCCAGAACTGATCGCCCATCCCACAACATACCTCGATGCCGGCACTCATCGTCGATCTTTCAATTCAGGCAACCCCAGAAACACCGCGTAAGTCTTAATAAGTGACTATAATCTGCGCGACGCAATTCGCGAACCAGCATTTGGCGGGCAGGGGAAGGGGAATAATGACGATCACCTTAACGTAGACCTTAAAAAGGGTGTGTCGACTGGGCTTCCTCATGTAGTTGATATAGCCTTTTGGGGCGCGGCGTTATATCTTCCATTTCAAAGAATTTGAGTGCTCATGCGAATGGTGGTGTTGTGATGCCAACTCAGGAGTAAGTAGCAGTTGACGCTATATCGACTTTGAAATATTGCAAAGCACGAAACATACGTAGTGCTTATCAATTCCCTTCAAATTAACTTGAGGCTGCTTATCGTATGGGTACCTCCTATATATGTCTTGCCTCATTGTACTGCGTTTTACTTCCTAAGTGCCTACCTCCAATGTCATTTCAGGATCGAGCAAACTTCAAACTACGAAGCTACATTAGGTACCAGTGAATAAGATATAGATGTTTAATAACTGACATATTCCTGTTCGATCGTGTTAGACACATACCTTAGGTTGGTAGCTACGTATTGCTAGATTCGACCTCTCGTAGTGTACCAGACTGAAGGCGAGTCTTAACTTATTATATTCCAACCGATGTCAATACCCAAGCGCGTCTCCAGATATTCTCAGAGTCGTAGAAGCGTATTTCCTGCGAATATATGCCTGTACGACATGAAATAGGATTTGTTTCTCAATTTGTAATGCAGATTTATTATTGATTTGCGATGACATTTGTTTGATAATGACGATACCAACGGACTTGTTATCCCCTTCAACCATCACACTATTTTGCCTTCAAATTTGTCTAGGAGTTATGTAGAACTCAACCTAGCCGAACGCTTTTATCAAGCGTTAGATTGTCCACCGAACCCTATGTGCTTGATAATTATAATCCACTACCATTTGAAACTATCAAAAGCATATGAAGGACGACTTTAGAGCTAACTGAGTCCCACTGTGCTTTTTTCTCTCAACTCAAAGTGTCAAAGACCATTTCTTGTCACAATCAACTATTAATACATCATTTCTTTACTAATATAAATCTGGTTTCGCGGTTACTTTGCCATGTTGTGATGGCAGATGTACCATTAAACATAATACCTATACTGCTTATATATCGTCGACGTATATGCACGGGCTATCTTGCCTCTCCTTACCCTGCTCACGCCGTCTTCTCCGTATCTGTTCCTTCCAAATTCTTCGCTGACTTAGAAGCAATTAATGGGGTACCTTGACGATTAGAACCGTTTCTAGCACAAAATATTCTCCTGCATCCATCCTCTCCCCCGATGCAATCCCTCCTAACCAGGAACAAATCTCTCCTGTAGAGTCGACTCCTTTCATTCCACCGAGGCTTCTTCATCATCCACAAACCCTCATTTACCAACTGCGGAATCCATCATTGGTAGGTAACCATTGAATATCACCCTATATACCAGGCGGGCCTAACCCCATGTTCAAAGCAGTCACTATGGCTCAGAGAATGCCTAAGATCGAATCCGGGCGTGTCGAGGAGACTTCCGACGAACAGGAACGCCAGAAACGCGTCTCTCGCGAGCACTCTGGCGCTGTGATAATGCTATTTGTGCATCCTATCTTTAAGAAGTCAAGCGACACCCTAAAGAAGCAAATGGTAGAGTACGCTAAGAGGATAGTTGAACGTTCCTAGTAAGTAAAGCAAAAACAATCTCCTCTCTTGCATATCCTTGTACTGACTAGGGACACCTATTCAAGCACCATCAAGACTCCTCCAAAATTCACCAATGTATCGGCACAAGTTTTCAGGCAAACAATCAAGAAATATTTTGGTGCAAGCGCCCTCCCCAATAGAGGCAGCTCTCGACCTGTTACGGACGACGATCGCATATTATGCATGGAGAACATGGAGCTCCTTTCTGAGGCTGACGACAACCTTGCATTCGAGGACTTAGCTCAGTTAATATTCATGATGGAAGATTCAATTAAGGTGGCCAAACGTCTTGGCAGCTCGGCCTCTAACCTGCCTAATAAGGACTCCGAGAGCGAGAAGAGTGTCCTAAGCAAGGTAGAAAAGCACCTGTTACAGGCAAGGGAGATGCTGAAGAAGTTGGAGTAGGTTGATTAGGGATAATCGCCTTGGAGACCGATTCTGAATCGTCGGGTATTGCTACTGCAGGTTGTAGGTTCATCTGAATCTCAGGAATTGCGACGTTGTACATTAGACACGGCTGATTCGCCACAAATGCGATGGATTTTACGTAACTATAATATTTTGCCATGTTTTAACGCGAGTAACTCAACATGCTGCTGAGTTTCTTAGTAGCGTTGATAGTAGATAGTTAATGCTTCCTCAAGCTATGGTTAATTCGAAACCCATCTTGGCCTCATCCGTTCCGACGTCTTTTGCCCTTCAGCTATGAGTTTTACACAAGGGTACCAGATAGTTTGACTTAGACCATGACCCTCCTTGAACGCTGTATACCTGACTACCTAAATACCTAGGTAGCTACTGGAGGGAGAGCTACAGGAATTCAAGGAGCCAGAAGTGACGTCCACCTGATCGGAAGCTGTTGAGCTCAACTCTTTAAGAAGGTAGCCACTGCCTCAAATCGTCCCTTCACCTTCTCTTATGGACTATCGTATATATAGATCAATACCTAGGCAGGTGAGAGGTCACCGCCTTCTAGCTTGCTATTTCGAACACTCCTATCGCTTCCCTGGATATCTACCTCTAAGCTATCTATATCAGGAAACTACCCCAGGTATTCGGGGTTTCTATCAAGATACAATACTTTTGCATGTTTGAAAGTCTTTCAACTTCAACAGCTACCTATCCACCATTATATATTCTTCAATCAGTCCAGTATCCAGATCGTAATATTCCAGGGAACTAATTATACGAAACCTCCCTCTTCCTTACTTAATCTGAGAGTACTGCTATGCGCAACAGCAGCTAGATTTAGCTCGATTTGCCGCGAATAACCCTCTCATCCCCATTCGGATTTCAGCTCAGTCTCATGTCACCATCTTCGAGATACGCTGGAACGCCTCCATGAATTATTCTTGGTGGCTCAAGCTATCTGAAGAATTTTCTAACATAGGTACCTAATTGAACTTAAAGGTCGATATACAACCTCCTCATCTCGTCTACTTCGCAATTTACTTTACTGTCCCTATAAGAACCTTCAGACATGTCTTCTACACTGGCACTAGGACAGATGCGACCCGTACTGGGTCAGCAAGTCGACATTGGTCGGTTTTACGATGCCCACAGAGATACCTTCCTACCAATTAATCTCATCACGGCTCACATTCCTGCACATTTAGTCCACTTTACCCAAGCCCCCGAACGCAAGATTCGCATCGCCACTGATGATTCGACAGCGGAAAAGTTCAATCAACTAGGAATTAGCCGCGAATTAGGTGCTAGTTACTTGGCTGGTCTCATCCCGGTTAGGGGCGCAGCGCGCTACTTGGAGTCGTGTTGTAAAACCAACGGTGCAGTCCAGGGCGCATTATACCTGGATTCCATCGTGGAGAAGCTCGAGATAGATCTGAGAAAGGGCGACATCAATGATCATTTATCTACAGAGGCATCTCGCTGTAAGGAAGGCACGCATATCGTGACAGGTGTTACCTTCGGCGCAAGAGTCACATCCAGCATGGCAAGCTCGCATCTGAAAAGCGCCTTCGCGAAGCACTGATTCAGCTGAAGTCCTATCTCCATTCTCAACCGACCTGGGATTATAAGATGAATAGGCAAGTTAGAGGACAACCTATGCCAACAGCTCAGTCTCTCGAGACCTCACCCCATGATTTCTCATTTGCATTCTTCTCCGATATCACACGTATGGAGCGTCTCCCAAACCTGGGCATTCAGGAGGTTATTCAATTCCTCCAGATCCTACCGCTTAATCTTCACCGAACGAGGAAACCTATCCTCTGTAAGCTTGTCACGGTCGACAACGCCCGGATGGTCGTTGACATCAAACTATCTCCTAACCAACAGGTTTTCCAGGTTCCAAGCAACATCGTTCGGAGCTTTTATTGTCTCTTTGCCGAATGGGATCAAATGGAGAGAGAAATGAGAGATTACCTCAATGACGAGCATTCCTCTCCCGTCAACCTCCACGCGCAAGATAAAGTAGTAACTATCGAGACGAGGTACAATACAGCATCCCTTTCAAAGCTGACTGCAGAGATGTCCTTCCCGATGTGCGACACGGGTTATCCTCACCGGAACATTTTCGAAGCATGGTTCAGAAAATGCAAGCCTCAGACGACTCTCCACAGGTAGTCTCATCTATGATAGCACAGGCTTCAGAGAAACTCGAGTTTCGCAAGAGAATTTCTAACAAAGGTGGTAAATATCTGGACTACACCGGTGCACAGACAGTTATTTCCACTGGAAGCAACGCCTACGTATTCTATTTTACCGAAGCCATGGAGCAGGATAAAAAGGCCTGGGAGGCTAATCGAGATATTCTCTTCAACCTTCTCAAGCGCAACTCGGGGGACTACGTTGTCGTAGCGGCAGAATGCAACCCTGAGGAAATTGTTTTTACTAAGCCACGAGTCACATTCTACAGTCATTACGAAGTAGTTATCCAAGATATGTGGAAGGCCTTAGATTTTGCAGACCAGTGCTTTGCCCGACGCCAGCCAGCATCGCCTGTGGATAACAAATTCCCTCCACCAGCAGACCGACGACTGATCCGGATACCATGTCCGCGCTCATCATGCGGAAATGAAGCCCGTGATTGGAATTGCTACAAGTGCCGCATTCCCCTCGAATACCACGAAGGCTATATCTACTGCAATTGTGGGCAGGCTGATGCAAATTCCTATTCATGGCAATGCAATTCCGAGACACATGGTAAGCAATTCTTAGAGTACGCTCCTTTTATCCTAAATGCTCGTCTCAGAAAGCTCTATTCGTATAAGGATCTCAACATTCTCATTCTCGGTGAAACTGGAGTTGGGAAGTCGACCTGGGTCAATGCGTTCTACAATTACATGATGTTCACAACCCTAGACGAGGCAATGGCACATGACAAACTGGAGTATGTGATTCCAAGTTCATTCTCAATGCAGTACGTAGACAGGGCTGCACATCGGCCCAGGTTCGTCCAAACGGATATTAGGGTTGGTGAGTTTAATGACGCCGAAGCTGATGGGACACGGGGTGATTCTGGAACGTAGAAGGCAGGTGTATACCGAATTCCTATCCGCGATACTGTTGTTCGACTAATCGACACGCCCGGAGTTGGCGACGTCCGCGGCGTCGAAGCTGATCGGGAGAACTTGGCTAGCATTCTCCAAACACTTAATCGTGTTAGTTCGTTGCATGGAATCATCATCCTCCTCAAGCCCAACGCAGCACGCCTAAACTTGATGTTCAGATTCTGCGTGAAGGAGCTGCTTACTTATTTGCATCGCGATGCTGCTAAAAATGTCGTCTGGGGGTTCACCAACACCCGTCAATCGAACTACATACCTGGTGACTCCTTCCAGCCCCTCCAGAGGCTTCTCCAAGACCACCGGTCTCTTGGGCTCACGATTGCTCCTGATACGGTATTCTGCTTCGACTCGGAGAGTTTCCGTTGCCTTGCGGCTAAGAAACAAGCGGAGATCACGATGCCAAATCAGGACGATTTCCGCCAGAGCTGGGAATACTCGGCCACTGAGACGCATCGCCTTCTTGAGTACTTCTCGAAACGCGAGCCCCATCAGGTAAAAAAAACGCTGAGTCTCAACCGGGCAAGGGAGCTTATTTCGCAGCTGACGAGGCCAATTGCGGATATTGTTGATATCATTGAGAGAACCATTAGGCTTAACGAGGAGGAGCTAGGCGCTCTAAGCGACGCCAAAAGTCACCAAAAAGTACTGCAGAAGTCTCTGCATTACTCTCGAATCGACATTGAAGTAGAGCGGCTCCCTAAGCCACGCGCTGTCTGCAAGAATGCAGCATGCGTCTATATGAAGGACGTTGTGGGTGTGAGGTGACCTATCTACAAGTCGATATGCCATGACCCATGTTGGGTACGAGGAGTCCAAGAAGAGGTTGTTGGACATATGAAGTTGATCCGTTGTTCAACATTCAAGGGCCTGACTTTCTGTAGGAAGGACTACTGTGGCCATCATTGGCAGGAGCACATGCATATTTACTTCTCTCAGACTGAAAAGGTCACTGAAGATATTGACAAGGACGTGCAGGCCAAGATAAATAGCCAGTTGTCCATAGTTCAAATCAAGATGCAGGCTATACTTTCGCGACGAGCCAAGATCAGGACATTCAAAGAAGAGCTAAAGGAGATTCGGAACGCCGTGGCTCACTTCGGCTTGTTCCTCAAAAAGAACTGTATCGTCGCGTACAACGACGCCATGATCCGCTACCTTGACGAACTGATCAAAGAAGAGCAACAGACCATTGCTTTTCACAAGTCGAATGATGTGGCCACGGATAAAAATGAGATTCGTCTCGGGGACCTCGAGAAGGGCCGACGAGACTACCAGGAGCGCATCAAGGTGCTCGAGGAACAGACAAAGGAGTCCAAGAACGCCATAGCCCTTGACGAAAAGGGGGTTGAGGACCTTGTTAAGATGCTTTACAATCTTCCAAACTGGGGTCAGAGTCTTCGGGACATCCAGAGCGCGATTGAGTGGTCGAAGGCCGCAGACTTCCACGAGCAAATCCTCCAGCCGAAGATCAACAGGGACGTACTACAGAGCATGAAGTGGCTTAACGCCAGACCAGCAACTGCTGCTTCCTCTGCCAACCCACCCATCAGAATCAAATTTACTCGAACAACCATGTCTGGTGCAAAGCGACCGAACGAAAACTCGGATGTGGACGATGACCAGTCTCGCAAGAGGCGTAGGATCAATGATAACCACCGTGTTCATCGCTCGGGGAGGACCTCTTAACGTAGAAGAGAAGGATAGAGGCGCAAAGAAAGGGAAGTGAAAAGGAAAAAGAAAAGAAAGTTTCGTCTGATGGAAATGGGAGGAGTTATTAGCATTTGAACAAGACACAGATACTGCGATGTTTTCTGAATCTCGCGTCCAATTAGTTTAGGCAGGTAGTCTTGACTTTAATGTAGTGATTTCAGCGTTCTAACCTCTACCTGGGCAATCTTTTGATGATTGATGTCGAAATGGTGTGCTTTTGAGGCACAACCACCCGTAAAACGAGACCTGAAAGCAAATCATCTAACATGGTTACCTAGGTACCTACCTACTTTCTACATTTAAATGTCCGCCACTAGGAATCGAGACTTACTAGTGGAAAGACAGAGGCACCGTATACGTAGCTTCAAGTGCCAACGCGAGTTCTACACCCAGGGCTCACAACGCCACACCAAATCCAGACATTCAAATCTGGGGAAAACAGACGTATTCCCACAAAGGTAAACTCAACGCTACATCTTATATTTCCGCCCAGATTTACTAGAAGCCCAAAACGATATTCAGCCCTCGAGGCAGTTATTTACGGTCTAGGTACGTAGACTCCAACTTTTTTTGCCGTTTCGGCCTGACGCCTTTTGAAACCTTCCATACAGATGCCCCGGATATATGATGCCATGAAACTAGAGTTGCGTCTTGACCGCGCCTTGGCTCCTTTGTGTGCCAATTAGATAGTAGTTTCTATCTCCTGCTTCAACTCCGAGGCCAGCCCGATGTTCAAGCGACATTCGAGTCCGTATACCGAAAAAAGAAAATATGAGGTGTGTTGTACCGAGCGCGAATTTAAAAATTTACAGAATATACAATAACCATCCGACACTGATCTCGTGAGGCACTAGAAATAAATGCGAAATTGGTATCTCATTACATTTCGTGAATGCTGAAAGGGAAACCACTATGGTTCGGAATTAAACATGCGTATGGAAAAATGAATCAGGCGCATCGGTCTCGAGTCTGGACAATCAGATCATACCGCCCGGCAACCCCATGCCTGGACGCTTCGTCACAACCTGCCTCGATGCCGGGGGTCCGACGTTAACAGGTGGTGCGTTATTAGGAGCCCTCGACTGGAAGCCCGAACCATCAGATGCTACCGAACGAAGTCGTCTGCGCTCGGGTCTCAGCTCTTCATCTCTATCCGCACTGTCACCATTGCGACGACTCAGGTTATCGAAAACAGCTCGGGTGCTGGAGAAGTCTTGTCTTCGTCGTGGGTTGATAGGAGGTAAAGGAGGTGCCGATCGGCTGTTGCTGCGAGACCTGTTCTGTGGGGCATCAGCTAGGTCCACTGTCGGAACTCGCGAAGTCGACATGACAAATGTAGGGTCTGAAATGTCCTTCGTCTTGATCTTGCGTCTTGTGCCCTCATTCTTGTGCGAATTGTCGGGCCCACGGTGCGGGGAAGCTGACGGGCGAGGCGAAGAAGGGAGCGTAACAGGAGTTGAAGGATCCCGAGAGTAGGGCGAAGGCATAGGAGAGATAGGCGAGGGATGGCCAGACTCGTAGCCGCGAGATGTCTGGACATGAAGCTTGCCAT
This sequence comes from Hypoxylon sp. FL0890, assembly GCA_022497025.1. Taxonomy (NCBI): domain Eukaryota; kingdom Fungi; phylum Ascomycota; class Sordariomycetes; order Xylariales; family Hypoxylaceae; genus Hypoxylon; species Hypoxylon sp. FL0890. Next base: position 236,081 of record MU386560.1, on the reverse strand, counting down.
TGGGCGCGAAATTCGATGGATTGGCCGGCGCGGATCCTGGATATGGTTGTGGAGGCATAATCGGTGAACGCTTAATATCCGTCCCGGGTAGACCTGGAGACCGTAAGAGGGGGCGTGTCCCAGCCCCCTGCAAATTTGCGCGTGGAGATGAGCTGTTCATGAGACGTGTTTGTCGATTACTTGATCGTCCATCATTACTCGAGTCCGAACCACTCCTGTCACGGTCGGACCTCAATAGTTCTCGGTGTCCGAAATTCTGGCCTCCCTGCTTTAACTCATCACTGGCTTGTCGCTGGTAGAATGTCGGAGGCGGTTTTCGTTCTCGTTCGGGCGACCGCTGTTTTGATGGACGTTCTCGAGTTGGCGTTGAACGCACACTATCGGCCTCCGGTACAGCATCTGAGGGTTGTTGCTGGTGACGTGCTTGTGTTTCTAATTCCTTCATCTTTTGAAGTTCACGTCTTGCCTGTCTGAACGCACGAAGCCCAGCATGGGGTTCCTCAGCACCATTCGCCCTATCTTCCGATTCACTGAATTCGAATGACGCCTGTGCTTTTCCATTATCCTCCCTTTGCAGCTCCCGTGGTGGACTTGCCGCTGTTTGGGAGTTACTTGAAGTACCTATTCCAAGCATCTTCATGGCCTTGGATTGCGAACCCTCTCGGCCTCGGTCAACTAACGATCCTCGGCTACTCGTTGGCCGTAGGAGACCCAGCCCATTCTGCCGTGGAGGGGGAGGCGGGTCTCTGAATGACTCGCTAGCTTCGCTCGATCTTTGGGGAGATGTTGAGCGACTATCAGTTTCGACATACGTAGTCAATCGTTCACGGACTCGGCGAGCCCCATCAGCAAGCTGGCTGGCAAATTCATCTCTGTCGTTCTGGGTATGTGGTTCGATGCCAAAGCCAATGGTAATACTCTCGGTATCTGGAATATTTGAGGATCGGGATTGGAAGTCTGGCATAGGCTCATTAACATCCAAGTCCAGAGTCCAGTCGCGACCAGTATCTGATAGTTGCCAAGGGTTGGTGCTTGTTCCCAATTCGTGAAAAGACTCTGCGGCATCTGGGTCTGGCGGAAAGCGGGATTCTAAGCCTGAGGTCGGAGGTATTGCACCGTAAATTGAGGAAGCATTGCTGTCGCCTCGCAGGTGTTGGCGTACCATGCCACTTAGTCCGGCACCTGGAGCTGGTCCCAGGGTAGGAGAATCCGCAGGCGATGCCCCTCTCGGATTTGGGGAAGGCGATGGATTCTCTCCAATTGGAGACGGCTCATCGCCGGATTTCGACGCGAGCGACAAAGGTGTTGGTATACTGGAATCCCGAAGAGCTGGGTGTTGGCGGTCTGATGGGCGCCTAAGCAAGACTTGCGGAGACGGCTTGGGCGAGACTGCGGGAGAACAATCCGAGTCATTAGGGTCGGCTAGGAAGGAGGTCGGGGGCTCTTCACCTGATGTCGGCGCGGTTACAGCGGGAGCTGCCTCAATTTTCGGTATAGATACCTTCCTTTGACCTGACGACGACGAACTAGATCTGTTAGCCACGGGAGACGAAGTAGTTTCGTCCCGAGACTTCAGCGTCGGCGTTTCTCGGCCTTGCTGTCGTTGTAATTGTCGCTGAGCATATCTCGATTCATCATATGGCTGCGAAGGCTTCTGGAACACGCCGAGAGCTGTGGCCTTTCCTCGGTCATTAGGATGAATTGGGAGGATCGAGTTCTCTCCTATCTCACTGATCGGTGGACTCAAGGGTGGCGCTCCGCCAAAATTTGATCGAATATCCGTGGCACTAGAGACGCGAGCGCCTAGATCCGGAGTGCCAGCTGAGGAAGCGGTGGCAGGGGGGCTCATTGATCTAAGGTTCGGCGCGCTAGACTTTGCCAGGATCTTTCGCTCCCCAAACCGATCCCCAAATCCGATGGTGGTAGGTGAGGGCGAATTCTGGGCTAGATCGGGTGTTCGGGTACCGAAGGTGCGCTGCCGAGCTAGGGTGTCGATACGAGATAGTGCTGAAGATTGTTGCTCGTGGAGATCGTTGTTGAGCCCGGATTCGTACAGTCGTCTCGTACGGGTCACGCTTCTCTCCAAAACAGGCGCAGAGCTTGACGACGGTTGCCAGTCCTTCAAGGACGGAGCGCGATGGGAAGAGGTTATCGAAGTAGCAGCGGTCGAGTTCCTGGCTAGTGATGGGATGGAAGATGTCGTTGATGATGTCTCACGCTTTTGATTGTAGTTGCTGAGGATGGGGGAATCGGCGCGAAGAGCATCCGCCTCCAGCTCACCAGAATTCCGCTTCCCGTTCTCTTCTCTCTCGTCCTCCGACGACTTCCGATCCTTCTCGGCTTGCCTCCATTTCTGAAAAGCTGACAGTGCCACATCGTCATCGTAGAGCGCGCGACCACCCATTCCTCCAGCAGGTGTCTTCAACGAGTTGGTTCCAACCGGAATCTTGTAGATTTTCTGGCGCCCGCCAAACAAGTTATTACCCTCCGTCGGTTTAGAACGTCCCATCACACTGCTACCCGTCAACGAATCTGCATCGTCTGAATTATAAGAGCCCTTCCGAGCAAAAGGAGCGGCAGCCTTGATTGATTCCACTTCAGCAATATCCCCCAATCCACGGAATCCCCCAAAATCTAGTCTCGATTGTCTCTTGGGGAACAAGACGCTGTCGTCACTAGCTTTACCAATCTTTGTGTTAGGGTCATCCTGCTCCCGTAACATTGAAAATCGTGCGGAAAGGCCAGTCATCAATAAACTTGTACGAAATTCATCGGTAGATGGCAGCGCTGTCGAAAGATCAATCTCGACCTTTTCGGGCTCTTGTGTCTTCTTCCCCTTTCTGAACGGTCGGAACGCCATGGACGACTCGGAATCCTGCGAAGGCCGAGGAGCCGAAATGTCGTCTTTCGCCTTTTTCTTGGTCCTGAAACGATTCATCATGGGTAGTTGTCCGTGTAAGCGCCGGTTCTTGGATGTATGGTTGTCAACCTCTCGCAGTAATACCCAATTATTGCCTCGTAGTAAACGACTCCAGATATTGGCTGATGATTGATTACCTGGATATCACGCTTTGCATGCCATGAATGAAAAGAAGGGAAGTTGGCCAAAATGATAGACTCTAGTTAGATATGGACCACGATCTGAGAGCTGTTGACGGTTCTGAGCACCGCCGAAAGACAGAAATCAGTTAAGGAGCGTAGGATGAGTTCCGTCTGCAAACGAGGAATCGTATGGTTAGTCAAGTTAACCAGGATGTTGTGAGATGTTGTGTGGGGGGAGTGTTAAGGGGCTCGCACTGGCAGCGCGGCCCTAGACATGCTCCGGGGTATGAAATACACGTTATGCTAGGTGAACTGCAAGTTGATTGGCAGAATCTCCAATTCGTCCCGTGTTCTGGAATGACAGAAACAATTCCTGAAAAGGGAAATTTGTGAAGAGGTATTCAAGAAGATTATTGGAAGAGCCTACCTGAGGATGGAAGTGCTCGTGTCGGCAGTGTTTCACAGATCGATGGGGGGAAACCTGGAACCTGGGCAGGCCTTGCGGAAAGCAAGCATGAATTTTGCAGATGGGCCGGTTGACGATCACACAACCCAATTGAGACTATCCGTTCTCTTTCCCGGTAAGAGCCAATCGAGTCGCCTAGCCCTAAAATATCGAGAGAAACGAAGATGGATTCAAAGAGAGTTTCTGGCTGTGATATCGTGGCTCGCAACAGAATACGTCGGAGTGAGAGTTGTCAATGTCGCACAAGAAACCAATGGTTCGTGCAGGATAGGCCGGTAGCAGTCGAATGCCGCAATCCGATAACTGTGACTGGCAAATCTGCGAGATCCAAGCCCCAGGTTGTGGAATGGGAAATTATTGCAGGGTCTTGTGTAATGGATCCTTTGTTGCTTTGTCGAATGCCAGAGAATCACAACAATAACCTAAATCTCCCTCCTGCTGGACCAACTCGTCTTTGTATTTTCCGTCGGCAGTATCAACGAACGGGCCCCAGGTGTTACAATTGCTCGAATCGATCGGTCGTGCTGTGGGTTCGAAGTCGGCCTCGGTGCTGAGGGTCAAAAGAGTGACTGAGGTGAGAATTGACGCGGTAAGGAGAGGAACAGTTCGACGGAGAGAACGAATGCCGAGGAAAGAAAAGAAAGAGAGGAATTGACTACTAGACTGATAAACTGACGAGGGTGACCAGATTGATCAACTCGACACGGACCAAATCAGATCAGACAAGGCACAACGAATGACTGGCGAGTCAAGGCGAAAATGAGAAAACCGAATGGGTGGAAAATGGGGCAGTGAACAAGGATCGAATTGCGCCAAGGAAACATTGAAAATGGAGCTTATCCTGGAAGGTAGCCCCCTCCTCCCCTGCGCCCCTGCATAAACGTACAGGGCCCTGCATAGGGTATCAGGGCGTGAGTGCAGATGCTACCCAACTATACTACCTCTATAACGCAGTAGTTACAGTAGCTGAGTATTAGTAAACCGCTACGTACATACCATAGTAGAGTTTACTAGCCAGTGCTATCCGTCGGGAAATTGCACTGTCTCTCCTATGTCACTTCTGAGTCTCTAGATCTTTTCCAGATTAAGTTAGAGCCCTGCCAACCCATTGGGCAAATCCCATCTCCACCTAGCGGCTATCTAAGCCATCTGCAGTTTAGATGACCCGCCCTAATTAGATACTCGCATCCACATCGCATCCACATCACATCCACTCTCAGCTGGAGAAGAAACTCTTGTCCAGCGCATTAGATCGCGTATCCTCGTGATAAGGCTCACAAGCATATATCTGGATTAGAGATCGTTGTAAAGTACACTGCGACGCTACGTACGATATGAGGTTAATAACAGCAAGAAATTGTCCTCACATCAGCCAAAAGGTCCGAGAGACCGGTCAAAGCCGTGTTCCCCTGACGAGCAACGTACTACATACCTCGTAACTGGACGAGCGTGGAGAGCAATCCTAGCGCACGCACGGGAAGCACGACACTATTGATTAGAGCTTCGCCTTGGCAAAACCCGGTGACAGGAAAATAATCAAAAATGAGACACACATCATGAAGTACTATTTGAATATTATAGGGACGTGGGAGTTCTTACAATCTGCTTAGTTCTTCCCTCAGCATTGAGTTGGGCTTATTCAATGCATTACATGTACTAAGGTATGTACATAGATGCGTCGGCTCAGATACAATTGGTGCATGCCGTGGCGCAGATTTCAACGGGACACGTTCCGAATACATGTACCTAGAAATTATGTAATGATAGCTGGCTTCTTCTAGAACACGACGATCATAATGCTCTGCGATCCTTGTTGGTACTAGTGCATTTTCCCTTCAGCTCGAGATGAAGAGGCAGATCCAGGCATAAACATTTACATACCTGCATACCTACTGAGTCGCAGCCGGCCTGAAGGTGGTTATTCCAGGTACGCTACACCAGATACTGTATTGTCATTCGAGCGTAAAAACTTGTACTTATAGGGCTTGCTTCTGTCGAGACTGGATGGCGTCTTGAGGCTGTCACACAACATCTGGGGAGTAGCATTCAGCTGCCACACAACACTTCAGCCTCTCACAGCTTTGCATTGATTTCTTATGAGTTTCCGCTTATGGCCCGAGACGCCTCTCGCTACCAACAGCTATCTAGAGGATCTAGTTGTTTCACTCTCGCACTAATGCTTATGGCGTCCGCGCCGCCATTATAACTAGTTTTGAACTGCGAGTACCAAGCGCGGCAAAGAAAAAAAATAAAAATAAAAAGCAACTAACATGCCCTCAAATGCTGCCCCTCCAGCGATCCAGGTCATGCAGCCACGGCACATCACCCGTCTTGACAGTCCCCTTCCCCGCCGGCTGTTACGTCGTAATGGTACGTAGGAGGCGCAAGTATTAAAGCAAACATCATGCAGAAAACAGGTAGATCTGATCATCGAACTTGCATCTCGGCGACGCCCTAGCTTCGCTTTGTTTCGATGAGAGACATGGCTTCTGTCAAAAGAAATGGAAGAAAGGCCTAGATGAAGCCCCTTTTCTACCTCGTAGGAGTAAACATGCTCGCTTCGTGCGGGAATTGGCTCTATCGTCTTCTACATTGAGCACCTTGCCGTCAACCACGGGTAATTTTAGCGCTATCAACGCTTATCACACGGCTACTCGATGGACCAACAGCGCGGTAAGCCTTGACTGTCCGAAGTTGATTGACAGGAATCGACGTCTCAGCTGTTTGCCCATTCAAAACCTATCAGCTGTCCGCAACATAAGAGGTACATGACTGCACAGTATTTCTTCATATCCTTCTGATCTCGCACTATCTAGCGATACCCTGTCGTGACATTGGAGCAAGGTGATTGATGCCGCCAGTGTGCGCTAAGTCCTATTAATGCGGGCTGATTAAAAGCTTCCGCGGTCCAATCACGCCGCTGTTCCTGGCGCTTGGCCGCGTTGGGCTCTAGCCCCTGAGTCGCTTACCCCTGAAATAGTGGGTTCCATCCGCACCCTATCCTGGCGCCGGCACGTATTCTTTTTTGATTTTCCTTTTCTTTCCTCACATCGTGCTTCCTGAAGTATCGTCTATAATCATGAAGGATCAAGTGAAGCAGGGTTGTGGTCTCGGGATTAAGTAGGTAGTTTGCTTATGAGAGTCTGAGACAGACGAGAGTAACCTAAACAGGAGACAGAACTGTCTTTGCCTTGGGTACGGCACAGCTGAAACATGACGCGGGGTATCTCGAGATTTCTATGTACCTGTCGGAGCGACTGAGTTGAGATAGTCGATTCCAATCCATGTGACGGCAGGGGATCCAGCCGAAATCTATATTTTTTTTTTCTCGTCTTCATCCGCCGTCCACCTTATAACCACCGTAGGACTGAGCGAGCGTCGTGGTTGCGCACGCCAAGATAAAACTGAACCCAAGATCAAACAGGTTTGTGCATCGCTCATAGCCATCAAACGACCTGGCGTACCTGATTTCGGGTCTAATCATGACAATGCTAACCATGAACTCGGTCTCTGCCTCTGAATCGACTTGAGTATTTTGAAATACAAGGTCTTGATGGTAAACCCTTGGCTTCTCGAGTTCCAGCTGCTTGGAATGGCTCTATGACTTGCGGCGGCATCGTCCAATATGTCACCACTGGTCCACTTCATACGAAACTGGCTATTTAAGATATCCTTGATAATGTAATAATTCTGTAGGCCCAGCTGAAAGCACAGGGCATCGTCGTGGGGAATCGACAAACATCGTAGAAATTGATTCCAGCGATTTACTCTAACAAACATATCCCTCGTAGGCTCCTCAAATTCTTAATTCAACCTATCAGGTTCACATATATTCTAACCTAGTATTCAAAACAGGGATCTTGGGGGTGTGGGTAGTTAACCTACCAGTCAACTTCAAACACGGGATTGGAATGCAGTAATATTGGTTCAGGCCTCTATATCCGACGCAGAGAGATCCCTAGCATTCCATCAGCGTTCCCCATTTCGTGAATCCAGGAGCGTTTGGCTGACAGCGTGAGCGGCAAGTACATTACCGGCATACAAAGCGGCTCTATGCATGAACTGCGTACTACGCACATCATACACACATATGCTGAGCGAGGTTCAGCAACGTCTGCAACTGGCGGCCGGATGACTTAGATATCATTTATATTGTCGTACACTCCCAACAAACGTACGCAGTTTGCTTCATTCAACATTAGTACATACATGAACCACATCTTGCCGGCAGCAGATCCTCGTACCCGCTAAAGAATCTCCCTCCCTGTAAACTTACGGAGATAATGTCCCGGATAGAACATGATCTCACAATGCATATTACCAACGACGGTGTGTGCTACCAACAGCGCGTCTCACAGGAATGGAAGGATTTCCGAAAAAAAGCTATATTTACGCCCCATTCGATAGACAAGGCGGATTGACAGTCCTAGCCCAGTCTAGACGTAATATACCAATTGCTCATCGTACGTGCTTCATATAGTAACACAGTACCACAGAGCGAGGGTCCTCGGTTATTACACGCTCGTGAGACGCGAACGCCTTCTCGGATTTATTAACCTAGGCTCCTTGCGGATTAAAGACGTGGGATGTCTTCAAAAAAGACTGTTAGGCGAAACATCAATAAGATATCACATGAGATGAGTTTATGTAAAAAAAAAATATAAAAAAAAATATAAAAAAAATATAAAAAAAAAATATAAAAAAAAATAAAAATAAAAATAAAAAATAAAAATCTGCATCTTTCTTCATTTAACCGGTGTAGAGGTAAGCTTTTACCACGTGGAAGATGATGTCCGCATTCAACTCAACCTGGAAAGATTTTCCCAGGGTCTTGGTCTGGAGTTCCCTTGGGAAATACGTAGTAGCATAATGATTGATCTCTGGTTTACCCGTTGTGGATGCAATGCCCTGCAACTCTCCACTGGCACGTTTCTTGCCGACCCGCCGGCGACAAGAATGGTCAAAAAAAAAAAGGCAGCTCATTTTGAATTAAACTCATCATACTTGATGTGTTCGGACAAGCATGTAAGCAGACGTACACTTACTGCTCTGAGTTGTAGTACGAAAAGATTCATCTCAACCAATTCCGTTCCTCGGACGCGTCGCGTGGAGTGTAGAGCAATCATGAAATACCGATGGAAGCCCATCACGGATGCGACGCTGTGCTAGGGTATGGATACACTACTGGAATGCATGCCCGATGAGATCACCCACGATGTGCGCGAAACACAAAACGTCATCCCAATTTTGAATTCGTAAATCACCATCGCAAGTAATCTAATGATCGAGCGATCACAGGATCGAGGTACAAAGAGTTTGGGGGCAAATATCCTCATAAATGAGATGTCTGTCCATTGAAGCGGCAACGACATGAAGATGAAAAAACAGCCCGGGTGAAGACGTTGCGAAGTCGATGGCCTACACTGTCGACTTAACGAGTAGGGCATAACTCGACGATGAATACCGATGCACGATGATCAGATGAGGTCAGATTCCATATATATGATTTGCTCTGAGTGGCATGTCTGCCGTAATATCTCGATTCATACAAAGAGCAACTCGTCCAGTCTGCCAGTCCAGGCGCTATGCTATGTTCTCATTTGCCCCTCCCCAGAGATGACCAAAATGCCTTTGCAACTCCCGATTTTTCCCGCGATATCGCAGCCAATAAGCCGTAACGGCGAGACTCGGGGGTCGTCATCATCGTCGCCACCAGCATGCGCCTTTCTGGGCATTGGGGGTGGTTCACCCCTCGCTATTATGTGTTGCGATAGTCTAAGGAAATGCAACGCACCAGTAGGAGATTCTGGCGCCAGAGAAGTGAATAGAACGTGGGGTGCAACTTGGCTACGAAATCGCCGGTCGCGCTCCTAGCTGATCCTTCACGATCAACCACCAACCCTCAGCTTTTCCTCTTAGGTCCTACTGCATCCTAATCGCAAGCTATGATTCGTTTCCACGAATGGGAGTGCTATGCGGGGTAGCTCTCTGTGGTGCGACTCGCGCGCAGGTCGATTTCTGGACCCTGCGGCCAAATCTGACAGACTGCCTCCTAAGTAAATGAGGTGTTGCGATATTTTTCTTTTGCTGTGAAGGGAGAGTTTACCCTTGTGCTGCGTATATGAGGGCGATCCCCCGTGGCGAAAGCCTCGAGGACACTCACATCCTCTTCTCTATCGAAATCCTTCCACGCAACGTTTTTGACAGAACCTGAACACCAAGACAACAATTGCTGTGATACACCTCCCATCCACTTTGATCAACCATCAACACATCGAACAATATAAGCTAGCCATTCATCATGTATGCAGCCCACTGTTGCAAATGCGGCGGCATCTTCGTCATCAACACGGACTGCACCTGGTGCAAGCACAAGGAATGTTCCGAGTGCCGTTGAGCTCTAGCCAGATTTAAGCGGTGAAGACAGGTTCGGCCCGGCTGATTGCCATCTTCGAAGACGAACGTTGCTAAATAAAGTGCAGCTTCTCCTCTCTCTCTTCCACTTCACGGCGGGGCTCGATCTTCACGAGAATGCGTCAGGCAGACATCTCAGCAAGCACAAAGGCGGTCAGCTGCCTTGCTGTGGGACACCAGAATTGTTCTATTTCACGATTGCGATTTAGTTGGTTTGGCTTGGCGTCCTGGCGATGGTGCTAGTAATTGTAATAGTAATGGATGTGTGGGAAAAGGGAAATTAGCGGCGCTTGGGGCTTTCTCGAGCTATTGGGGTCGGTCTGGACATTTCTTCCCATCTCATATACCTTACATCTACGATACCTTCGATATGGCTTCCATCGTTGTAACAGGATGTACTATAGTCTACCAGTTTGTGGGCGAATCTATGGTTAATGCTAATTCGACCGATTTTAAGTCAAACGCATTTGATCCAAAACCTTTAGTTTGATCAGTTATCTTTATTGGCTCATTTAGAGGTCCGAGGCAGTGATACGAAGTAGAATAGCAATTAATAAGGGTTGCGATCTCACGAACATGCGAAGATTCGTCGACCCGCGCTTTCATGAAGTTCTTCCAAGGTTGGCGGCGTCTCCGCAAGCCTATTACCAAAAAACGTGAATAGCATTTCCAGGCCTCCTAGAAGAAATATCCAGTCAAGCGTCACGAATGACGAAAAATGCGTGTTTCATTGATGACCATGCTTTTCTTATGCCAGCTTCACGTAAGGGAGTTGTTATCGCGGGAGCCAACATTAATGTACATTAATCCCCTGGTAATCCAGCAGTTATCAACCTGAAATTGGCGAGGTGCAACATCGTATATGGAAGAAAGCCCATATCGTCATCCCCGCACATTGCAGCGCCCCAAGAGATCCCAATTGTGACCAACCAATGAGGAAAGCCTTCTGGGATCTGGGTTCCCCTAAAGTCAAGGTGGCACAGCATGCAGCAAATGGGGATCAATGAAAGCGACCAAGCATTCGGATAGTCCGACAGCTCAGTGCCTATACAGCCTGACAGCTTGCTTCCTCCAAAAATGAATAGCCAAAGTCACAGATTGCCTGGTTTTGTTAAGTGGCAAGCCGAGCCCGACCGATGCTTGGCTATGCTTAGAACCACCCACAATTCCACAATTCTCGGCTGAGCCTTTTCTCGCGAGTTGTTACGCTATCCTAGTCTAAAGAAAACAACGTCCAAGGAGCCGCTTCGGGGCTCACCGTAATACCTTAGGAGGTATTCTTACCGACAAAGAATTGCATACCATACATACCTACCTACCAGGCAGTAATTCACCCAACTTCGGGGACTTACCCGCCTTTGATGTAAACTTTTCATCATTAAACCAAAAATACTCATTAAGGTGGTACTATGCGAATCGCTTCAAAAATCCACTTGTTAACCCTGCCTTACTAGGTTTTATAGCGCGACAAGCCACCTTGAAACCCACTATGCATGAATTAACCGGCAAACAATGGACAAATAGGAAGACAGGACGCTTCCAGAACCGGTAGTTGGTCTGAACGACTACACCTGTAAGGAAGGTCAAGGAGCATTTCGTGGATCTGAGCTGCCTCAAAATATTTCACCATCGCACTGCCACCGCTCTCCACTAGAAGGATGCGGACAAACAAAGGGGTAGATAGGTAGCTAGCTATAAGACAATATACGATCTAGTCAATGGTTTTCTTGCTTCGTGCCTCGACCCAGACAATCCAGCTTTCCAGATTCATGCTGGCATGCGTGAGTAGGTGTGGTGTAGCGTACATGGCAAACAGAACTCCGTGGCAAGCTTCCCTTTGTTTAGTTAGCCGCCAACATCGCTCCTCAAGAATACATAAATCGAGCATACAAGCCGAAAATTTATCTTCGTTTATAAGTTGTCCATCTTAACGTACCTCATGCAATACTGTCAATATGGTAAGTATTGATATCAATGGGTCTTAGGTCTACTCTAACAAGATCTTCAGGTCAAGAAGGAAAACTTTCCGCTTCCAATGAGACAGGGCTCATCCGACGAGCTCACCTTAGCCCCATCAAATATGGGGATCAACGATGACGTAGCAGTGAGCATACATCCTATACCTACGCGCGACGGAGTCATCGTTAGCATACAACCGCCAGAGAAACCGGGGGACCCGAAGCTTCATCATATCTCATGCGACATCGCGCTGGTGATAGACGTTTCTGGAAGTATGCAACAGCCAGCGCCCGCAAAGATGAACGGGGATGATGGACAGCTGAGCTCGGAAAACTTCGGGTTGTCAATTCTTGATATGGTGAAGCATGCTGCACGCACTATCCTCAGTACACTGGATGAAGGAGACAGACTCGGAATTGTCACATTCAGTAGAGATGCCACGGTAAATTTCTAATTTCTGTACATGATACTGGACTTGTGCTAACCCAGATTTACTCACGAACAGGTGATCCAGAAGCTGTTATCAATGACACCCAATAACAAGAAGCTGACCGAGATGAACATCGAAGCAATGGCGCCGGATAGCATAACCAACCTTTGGCATGGCATCCAGAAAGGAATCAGCCTTTTCGACGGAGAAGAGGATACAGGGAGAGTGCCTGCAGTTATGATATTAACAGATGGATTGCCTAATTATATGTATTTATCTCACCCCTATTTTCAGTAGAGGAGTTACTAACATGGCTCATAGGTGCCCTGCTCAAGGGTATATCCCAAAGATTCGAGGCACCTGGGAAGCTCTTCCAGCTACGCTTCATACATTTGGATTTGGGTATGAGATCAGATCAGGGTTGTTGAAGTCCATAGCAGAGATCGGGGGCGGCAACTACGCATTTATCCCTGACGCCGGGATGATAGTACGTTGATAGAGCTCGCTCCACTGGCACCAGCTAACGAAACCCAGGGGACAGTATTCGTGCATGCGGTTGCGCATCTTCAAACGACGTATGCCACGAAGTGTTCGCTTCAGATTACCACTCCAAAGACTATTCATTTAAAAGCAACAGCTGGCAAAACCATTGAACAACAGGAGCAAGACGCAGCAGACTACAGGACACTCACCATCCGCCTTGGAAATCTGCAATATGGTCAGTCCCGAGACATATTCCTCACAAACTTCGAAAGTCGGGGCTCCAAGGCCACATTTAGCCCTGCTACAGGAGGTACTGTCGTCAGTGCAACCCTCAACTTCTCGCAGATGAGAACCGTGGAGTTTAGTAGCTTCGATATTAAGGATGTGCTGCAAGTATCCGATCTTCCGGAGCACGTAATTGCCTATCACCGGAGCAGATCAATGCTGTGCGACTTCCTGTCCTCCTTCTTCCCGCTCCAGAGCGACGGTGAGTATGAGACACGTCGGGCGATTAACCCACAGCGCCACCAGGAAGATTTCAAATACCTGCTAGATAAAATTCCAGCTAGGCTCTATAACGATAAGTACAACAAATCTTTGATGGAGGATATCGTAGGCAATCTACCTTCCGGGCAAGTTAGTCTGGCTCTATCCAGTGAGGGCTATTTCAACCGGTGGGGATGCCATTACTTCTTAAGCTTGTGGAATGCGCACGCGAAGCAGCTGTAAGTCTTCGTCATAGGTCTAGACCTCGCCAGCTAGACTATCCACAGCACTTTATCAGCTAATTTCCCAACCCTCCAGGTGCAATTCTTTCAAGGACCCTGGCCCCTTAATGTACAACCAGAACCCCTTTTTCGCCAAATGCCGAGACGCCCTCGATCAATCCTTCGACACTATCCCGCCGCCGAAGCCGTCATGTCCTACCGTTGCCACTACGAGTCATATTAACATGCGGTTCCTGAATGCACGGAGCGGGCCCTGCTTCGCGGGAACCAGCGAGGTCACTCTAGCCAGTGGAAAACGGGTGCCTATCCGCAAGCTGCGACGAGGCTCACGTGTACATACCCCAGTTGGAAGCAGGCGCGTCGCGGCCGTACTGAAGACAATCGTGCGTGGAGCCATTATGTGCAAGATCGGCGACCTTGTCGTTACGCCATGGCATCCGATCCGGATCGGCCATACCGGCAAGGAGCCTGAATGGAACTTCCCCGCGAACGTCGTCCTTACGTCGGAACAGCCACGGGTCGTTCTTTACTCGGGACCCATCTACTCCATACTTCTGCAGGCGGACCGCAACGTAGATGCCCACATCCTAGAAGTCGGCGGTGTTTGGGCAGTCGCGCTGGGTCATGGCGTGGTTCGCGGAAGTGATATCCGTGCCCACCGGTTCTTGGGAGATTATGGGAAGGTGGCAAGGGCTATTGCGAGATTACAGCCTGGCAAAGACGGCGTCGCACTGTCTCATGGAGTGAGGAGACGGGATAAGGACGGTTTAATTTGCGGGTTCAAGAAATATTTGCCATCACGGCACCCGGAAAGGACCAACAAAAGCGGTACGTGTTAGAGTCTAGATTCGCGGAGCATTGCGCTAGTGTCCGCCTCAAGTCTACACCTTGAGACAACCCCTGAGTCTCGGAAAGCTTTTCTCTGACTCGGCACTGTTCCGTACGAAAGGCACTTAATTCAGGGTACGCGGTAACGACCCTTTAGCTAGATGAATACACAAAGTTTTGAAACATATTTGAAGAGAACTGAAAGCTAGGTACCGGTACTTAGCCAAGACTGTACACATACGTTAACTTGAACTAATCATCTTGGCTCCTTGCACCGATCAGTTGGACTCACTACTGTAGTGGCGACGAACCCGTATCGTAAAGTATCGACGCATTGTCCATGAAGACTGCATCGCGATATTGGGATATTGAAACTGCATCTGGTACATCGCAAGTGCTCCCTCTTCTCTGGTCTGTTTGGTTTTATGATAATACCTATATCATCAGAGCCATCAGCCTGTGTGGCTGGCTTGTGGTAGAGCCGGAGCACCTTGCGGCCGTTTAAGGCCTAAACGAATAGTCTAGCATATGAATCTCCAGCTATCAATTATTCCATCCTTATGCGTGGCGAAATCAGGTAAAACTGTGGACGAGGGTAGACCGACTCGGATGCTGGGCGTGTCGACGACTCCGCAAGACGCGGCGTCATGGAATCGACCGAGGCGATACAGTGACCCACATGCTAAAGGCTTTGAACAGACTCTGGGACGACTTTATCTCATATCTGGCAGAGTTCCTATTGAGCTTCTCAAGGAGTCTATGAGCCCTGTCTTGAACATGGGCGGCGCGACGGTTTACGTTAGATAGGGCAATCCTGGAACCCGTAAGGAACTTTCAGGTCCCGAGTCCACGATGTCAGTACCCGGAAATCAGTATACCCGAAATTCCATGTACATGTACTTTTATTACATATGTACGTATTATGTAATTAAGCTTGGACCACATTTCAACCCCCTTTCTGGCATAACTAAATCTATCTTTTCGTTAGGAAAAAAAAAAAAAAAAAAAAAAAAAAAAAAAAAAAAAAAAAAAATAGACATTCTTGTTTGTACCTTATTTATATTTTTCTCAATCAAGCTGTTATGTCTGCAAAGAAGCTCGCTTTTAGTTGTTACCGACGCTTCGAACTCCGACAACGAAGGGCTCTCAAATACGTGGGAGACCGACATCTTGGCATTGACACTGCTGCACAATCTAGTTGCGAAGATCTACTAATCAACACTATATCGCGTCAACGGGACCCCGACACCAATCTCACCGTTTTCAATGTTGAAGATGGCCGCTGCCTTCTCTGTCGCCGTGTCCACGATCGGCCTTGTGGCCTCGGGGAGCGTGGTCTTGCCTGCCACTGTTTGGATCAGCATGCCATGCTGTCTCTTGCCCCTGTTTCGGAAACGGTGGCGGCTATCCGGCCAGTCGTAAATCCTTGAGCCGTCCTGCCCCCCCGCAGAGGCCCAAAGCCGGGGTCGCGTTTGGCAAAGGAGCCGTCAGGAATCGCGTCGTATCGACCTAGTCCTGGGATGACCCGACTATCAGAACGACTCGAACGTAGAGACATGCGGATCGCCTCTTTAAGCAAATCTAATAGACGGTCGAGGGGTATTGAAACAAACCCAAGATTTCCGATACGCGATGACGCGTCTTCGTGATGTCCTAGAAGGTCAGGAGCCACCGCAGCTTGGCCATTAGCAGTGCGGTGGCGTGCCAGAACATCTTAGATGCTTATAAAGAGACTACAACTTCATCAATTGCTCCAAGGTTTCTAGATACAGTTATGACCGCTTCTGTTAGACTTGGAAATGAACAGATCCAGGTTGAGTGTCAAGCTAGTCGCGCCGATGATGGCCGTATCCAATTCGCCGTTACGGAATCTATGACAGCCCTAGTATAGCGCTACCAGCTGATGTATTCGATCCCAGCTAATTTGGCTAATGGAATGCCAGCTTTCTGATGGCGTTAGTGTTATATGACTGCAGGTGCGACGAGGCAACAGGTTACCTTGGGATGCCTCCTACCGTTTTCTACTGTTTCGTATCCTGAGTCCAACAATAATTGAATCTGGGTGTTTATTGTTTGGAATTGATCAGTTTGAGAGTATGTTTGTTCGACTCATAATTTGAATACACTGGCTACGTCGGCAGACAGGGTGGAAAACGCGGCGTCGAATGATGCGAAGTCGCCTTCGAACAAGTATTTCCCTAAAGTGCGATTCTGCAGAGTGTCTATTAGCCGGCTATTCCCTAGATGAGGCTTAGAGAACTGGCTGGACCCCTTCCCCCCTTTCCAGGGTGATAGAAAGGTTTCGCGTCAAACCGACGCGCGGGAATAGGAGGCCAACCCCCCTTATGGGAAGCGCACAGCTCCCATAACTTCGACGCACTGCTAGTGCGCCCGCCCGCGAACCTATTACTAGCAATAGGCTCGGATAGAGAGGCATTCTAAGCCTTCCCTTTAGATACACGGTTACCATTAAGAAGCAGTTTCACCTTTAACCGATGCATCACAATTTTATTCATAATTTGAGACAACCGAGAACCTATCAACTTCCCCCCTGGAAAACCTTTCTAGCTACAATGACGCTCTCAACCTAGCCCCTATCGCATCACGCCGAGACAGGTAGGAATTATTTACTACATCCACGTTGGGTCAAAGTTGACTGTCTTGGCTAGCCTAAGTACTAAGTACACATAATCGGTGTGAGCTCAACTCAATCTTACTTGACCGAGTTATACCTATAAGCAAGACAGATATCTGGGTCTGTCTGCTGGCTTATCGGCTTATTCTAGAAGGACGCAAAGCATTGAGTCAGAGCTCAACTAAGCTTCTGCATAACAGTGATTCTGATGTCAGATAATGGGATTCTTACGTGTTTCCTGACTCGGATTCTTATCTCGACAACGAGACAAGTCAGATTGACCGATGTAGACCAACATACGCGAACATCGCATATTCCTCCTAGCTGCCGCTCTTGTCGATCCTTCCGCAGAACCGAAAGAATTCATGCATGGCCAACGAGGGAAGATCCGGCTGTTGGCTGCGGGATAGATGACAGAAGCCTTGTAACTACCTCCTTTCACACTCTATTGGCCACACCAGAGTTTATCGGAGTCGACCTAGCTTAGAGACACGTCGCCAGTGCTAGGATGTCGATAGGAAAATATGAGGTCGTACACAGAGCGAATAGTAACAACAATACTAGGTAGGGTTGTGATAATGTGCTGCAAGATGTTCCGAACTGAAGATGTCAACTCAGATATCCAAAAGCTCTATGGTGATATTATCGTCGCTTCTTTGGCTCGAACTGAATGCTGGGCATTATTTTCCTCTGGGCCATCTATAGACTCAGCATAGACATTATCCCATTACATTGGCTTGTGAAATTTCCCAAACTCTTTATCTTTCAATAGACTTTCCATCTAGTAATGTAAGACTTATGCCAAGTTCAACTCCGCTGATTGTACGCGGCATAACGAAGGCAACGCGGATAAAGCTATTATGTGCCTCCTGTTATACGGGACCCATTACCAAAACGTGTTGGCAATGCAAGGAGGTCATAAGGACTAATAGGAGCTATATTGGTTAAGGATGATTGGTATCCACAGGATAAGGCCGTTAACGCCCAATATACAAGCTGCACCAACACAAAAAATAATAAAAGGTTCCTAAAATAAATTAAAAAAACAAGAAGCTATATATAAATCCTAGGACGACTTTTCAAAGAAGGAAAAGAAACTAAAGATCTTAAGACTTAAAAAAATTATTAATTAAATTTAAATTATTATTTTAAGCTTAAAATCTTTTATCATAAATAATTTTCTTCCCTTTAAAAAGATTATTATTATTTTAAATTACACATACCTTATTTAACTATTTATTAATCTTTATTAAATCTAACCTTATTTTAATATAAGTTTTACTTAACTAACTTTTTTTTTTTTTAATATTACTTAACTTATAAGAAAAGTTTAATTAAGTTATTTATTTGTTATTTTGTTTAATATACTTATTAAGGATATTTTTATTATATAATTAATTAATAAACTTAAAAATGATTTAAGTTTAAAAGACAATTAAGAAAAAGTTATATTAATGTTTTAAGGTATTGCTTTTTTTAAATTTAATCTTACTCCTTAAATAAAACAAACACCCCTTATTAAAGAGGTGCTTTAATTTATAAACCACCTTTAATAAACCCTTTAATTTAAATCTTAAGGTAGATTCTTTATCCGTCTTAATATTAATTTTAGTTAATTAATATTTTAAAATTTTTTAACTACCCTTTAACTTAATAATAATAACACCATTGTTATATATAATCTTTAAGATTACAATATAATTATAATTAAAGCCTTAAAGATTACTACCACTTAGTTTATAATAAACGTAATTTCTCCGTAGTTTTTTAAACTTTACTAACAAATGTATGACACTTTTTACGTGGTACATACCTTTTTATCTTTAATTAAACGATCTTAAATTTAAAATTAAAACCGGATTAAAGAATATTACACTATTTTAAGAAATATTTACAATATAATAATGTAGATTTTCTAATAAAACGTTAAATTTACTTAAAAATAAGTTATCTTTTTCTAGCGATAAATAGAAGAAGCTTCTTCTTACTTTATAAAATAAGTATAAAAAATAATTACCAATTTTATTTAAAATGTTTAAGTTAAATAATAAGCGTTAACTAAGTTATAAAAGGTAATGAAGTAATATTATTAAGCGATATATACTTTATATAATGGTTTAAAAAAGTAGTAAAAGCTTTAAAAGTGGATAATTAATTAAATTAAGAAAAAAGATTTACAATTAAAAGATCTTTTAATAAAATAATATATAAACTTAACCTAATTAAACAAAAACGCTTATTAATAAATTATGAAAATTTAAGCTTTTACGGAAAAAGCTTTTATTAAGTTTAACGCTTAACTTATTATTAATAAGATAATAAACGTTAACTTAATTATTACGAATATAAAAAAGCAAATAATTTCCTTATTTGTTTTATAAAGAGGTTTTAGTTAATATAAGTTAAAAACGACGTTTAAATCTTTATTTAAGTATTTTAATTTTAAGGCTTAAATTTAAACTTATTTAATTAATTAATTTTTTTAATGAAAATAAGCTTAACGGATGATTAAGATAATATAAATCTAATTTAATATTATTTAAGCTAAGTTATTTATGTCGAGAGTTAATAAAAAGAACTTACTTTTTTAAAGATTTTTAAAAGGTATATTAAGAGTATTTAAAGGAGATTTTAATGATTTTAACGATAACGATCTTTAAGTTTTACCACGGGGATCTTTTAAAAAACCCTTGTTTCCTTATTAGTAAAATATTAAGGATAATAATGATAAATCTTTTAAGATTTTAAAAGAATAATTTATTTAAGCTTTAAAAAGGATAACTTGTTTTACTCCTATTATGATTAATTTAATTTATTTAAATAAATTATTTATTTACGATAATAAGGATTTATTTAAGTTTTAAACTTAATGGTTAAAGGTGGAATTTTATTTAAAGATATATGTAAAAAGCTTTTTTAAAGATTATTATTATATTAATTAAGTTAGTTCTCTTTTTACGGAGAAAGCTTAACTATGGTATTAATAAAGAGTTAGTTAAGTTAAGTAATTAAAAGTTTTAAATATTTAAATAAGGTATGCTATTATCTTAAAAGAATGTTTTAAAGATTTTTTTAAAGAGGTATTATAACGTTAAAAAGATGTAAGAATTTAAATATTAAGGAAATGTTTCATAATATCTTATTAAGCTTTTAAATCTTAACGAAGTGATTTAATAATTTGGAACGACCTTTTAAAACCACATTGTTAAGATTTTTCTTAATAATATTACTTGCTTAATTTATTCCCGTTAAGGCAAATTTTTAAAGATAAATAAAGACTTTATCGCTATTATTTAAAAAGCCGGGTAAATTTACAAGAATATATTTATTAACCTTAAGATATTAATAAAAGGAGGGTTTATTTTAATATTAAAATATTTAAAGTTAGGTTAAGTAAATTAAAGTAAGGAGAGTTATTTTGTTTTTAGCTAAGATTAATCTTTAAAAAACCTAGGGGGATTGAAAGATGGAGGTAAATTTAAAAATGATTTTAAAAATAAAAGATGGTTTAATAATAAGAAGGCCCTTAAAGGAATTGTTTAAGTTAATATTAATAAATGGAAAAAAGAAAAGAAAGTATATTAGCGTTATAGAAAAGATAATTATTAAACGCTTATATGTTTTACTTAATAAAATATTAATGGGAAAGATATATCTTTTTTGCTAGAGAAAGTTTTTTTTTATTAAAAGGAAAAAGGAAGAAGAAGAGTTTATTATCTTTTTTAACGTTAAAAAGGTAAAGATTAATGGTATTATAAGGAAATTATTAAAGCCTTAAGTTATAAAGTTAAACGATTTTAATTTAGATTTTTAACAGCCTTTTATACTATATCTTATGGGATTTTAAGGTTAATATAAAATGATATATTTTAAATTAAAGATATAAAGTGAGTTACCTTTATAAAATTTAAACCTTAAAAGAAACTAAAGGAAGAATTTAAAACAAAAAGCTAACTTATTATTTTTATAACATTTCTTTATAATAATTAAAAACATTTAATATAAATATTATTAAATATAAAAAGTACCATCTTAATTATATTATTAGTTAAAGCTTAAGCTTAAAGGTTATTTATATTTAAAAAGTAATAAGCTTAAATGATAATAACTTTTAACTTAACCTTAATTACTAAAAAAAAGGCTGATATTATATTAACTTTTTAATACTTCGCCATTAAAAAGATTACTTTACACAACTTAATTTTAAATTAAGTTTATTAAAAGATAAATGCGATATCATCTTCCCGCAATAATAAATGAAGATTTATTAACTTATTAATTTCTTTTTAAAGAATAATAAGATATAATTTTCTACCGATTATTATCGGAAAAATTATATTAATTAAGTTATATTAAACTTAAAGAAAGAAAAAGCCAGCTTTATAACGGATTTTTAAGCTATATTAAATAATATACCTTTAAAATTTTAAAAGTTCTTTTTAATTATAATAAAGAAAATCATTTAGCGATTCTTAAACTACTAATTATAAGACCATATAATTAACTTTATAAAAGGGAAAATACCTTTATAAAGCTTTTTATACGTTATAAGCAAAAAAAAGTTTAACGCCTTTAAGTTATAATTAAAAAAATACTAAATAATAATTAAATCTAAAAATTTACTTTATCTTATAATATATTTATAATATTTATTAAGAAATCTAACCTTAAAAATCTTTTTTATCTGGTTATAAATTATTATAAATTAAATAATATCATTATTCTAATAAAATATTTCATATTTTTAATCTTAAAGTTATAAACTTAATTTTATATAATTAAATGGTTTATTAAGATTAACCTTAAGTTAAGATTTTATCTTATAAAAATCAAAAAAGGTAATAAATAAAAAATAACCTTTCGATATAAATATAAATTTTTTAAGTATACAATCATACCTATAAAACTCATTAACACTTTTATTATCTTTTAATTTATGATAAATAATATTTTTAAGGATTTAATTAATATAAAAGTATTAGTATATTTAAATAATTTACTTATATACGCGGACATTAAAGAAAAGCATAACTAAATAACCAAAAAAATCTTAAAAAGGTTAATAAAGTACCATCTTATAATAACTCCTTATAAATGTAAGTGAAAAATTCAAGAAATGGAATTCCTTAAATATATCATAAAAGTTAATAAAGTCTTAATATCATAAGATAAAATTAAATATATCTTAAATTAAGAAACCTTATAAACCTTTAAAAAATTATAATAATTTATAAAGTTTATAAACTTTTATTAAAAGTTTATTATAAAATTCTTAAAAATTACTCATCCCATTACAAAAACTAATAAAAAAGATAAAAAAGATTAAAAGTGGATTAAAAAGATAAATAAGGTTTTTAAAAAACTTAAATATCGCTTTATAATAACCTTTATCTTAATCCATTTTAACCTTTTAAAACTTATTTATATTAAAATTAACGCGTTAAACTTCGCTATAAAAGCTATTTTATCATAAAAAAATAAACAAAGAAAGTTACAACTAATAACCTTCCACTCTTAAAAGTTAACTCCTATAAAAATAAACTATAAAATCCATAATAAAGAATTCTTAACCATCGTAAACTCCTTTAAGAAATAACACTAATACCTTAAAAAAACATAATACCATATTAAGGTTTACTTAAACCACTAAAATCTTACCTATTTTACAACAGTTAAAGTCTTTAACAAACGATAAGCTTATTAAGTATAATAACTCTTAACTTATTAATTCATCATTAATTATCGATTAAAAAAATAAAACAATAAAACTAATATTTTCTTTAAACTATAATAATATTAACTTAAGAAAAAAAAAGTTAAAAACTAACCGATTACAACAATCTTACAAAAGAAACATTTTTCATATTTTTAAAGCTTACTTTTTACCATATTTATAACCGTTCTCTTTACTTTAAAACAGCTAAACAGTTTATTAACACTAAAGTAAATACTAAAATTTACGGAAAAGGTAAATTAAATTACTTAAAGTAACCCATCTTACTTAAAAGAGTTAAAAAAACTAAGAAAAAATATAAAAGTTAAAGAAAGTTTATTATACCGGAAAGGTTAACTTTAAGTTCTTAATATCTTAAAGGAAAAAGTTATAAAGTTAAAATATAACATTTTAATTATAAGATATATAAGAATGGATAAAACTTTAAAGCTAATCATATAAAATTTTTAATAGCTTAATATAAAAATAATAATAAAAAAATATATTTAAAAATATCTTAAATATTAATAAAACAAAACACCTTAACATACTTCTTATAGCCTCTTTTAACCATTAAAACTCCATTATATTCCATAATAAACTATAACTATAAACTTTATCATTAACCTACCTTTATTAAATAAATGCGATTTAATATAAGTTATAATTAACTTATTTATAAAAATGGTATACTTTATTTTCTTAAAGATAAATAAAAAAACTACTAAAGATCTTATCTACATTTTCATAAAGTTATATTAACAACTATATAAAATGCTTCTTAACATTATCTTTAATAAAGACTTTAAATTTACGTCCTACTTTTAAAAAGACTTCTTTAAGCTAATAAATATTAAACCTTAAATAAATACCACTTTCCACTTATAAACAAATAAATAAACAAAATAACTTAATTAAACCTTTAAAATTTACTTAAAAACCTTTATTAATTATAAAATAATAAATTAAAAAGATTTATTACTTATAATTAAGTTCGCATATAATAACACTACCTTTTCTACCACTTATTTAACTCTTTTTTATATTAATTATAAATATCACTTAACAGTTAATAATCCTCCACTCGAAACTCCCCGAAATTTAAGCAATCGTTTATATACTTACTGGATAACATAAGTTTATGCTAATATATAAAAATATTTAAAGAAAAGTTAATAAAAGATAAAAAAGTAAGCTAACCGATAAAAGATTACTCCTTTAATTTATTTAAAAGGATAATTAATAATATTAAATGTAAAAAATATTAAAACTAAGTAACCTATTAAAAAGCTAAATAAAAAAATGTTAAATCCTTTTAAAATCTAAAAGATAATTTCCCTTACCGTTATTAAACTTATTTTTCTTAAAGGTTAAAAAATTTATAATTCTTTCCACGTCTTACTTATTAAATCTTATCACGCTAATAATCAGAAAATCTTTAACCTTAACCAAGTCTTATAAAAAGCAAATTTAATAAAATTTAAAGATTATTAAATAAAAGAAATTAAAGATTTTATAAAAACTTAAAAAAAAGTAAAATATTTTATTAAATAAAAAAGTTAACCTGCTAAATAATATTAAATTTAAAAACCATATAAACATATATTTAATAAAAAATCTTATAAAACTATTAAAATCTTTTATTAATTATATCTTAATAAGCTTAAAGATACTTAAATACCTTAAAAACGCTTAAAGATAAATTTTAAGAAAAAAAAAGATGATATTATATAAAACCTATTACTAAAACATATTAACAATGTAAGGAAGTTATAAAAACTGATAAAAGCTATATTAATTAAAAATAATTAATATTTATAAAATAAAGCCGTTAACGCTTAATATATAAGCTATATTAATATAAGAAGTAATAAAAAGTTTTTAAAATAAATTAAGAAGATAAGAAGCTATATATAAGTCTTAAAACGACTCTTCGAAGAAAAAAGAGAAATCAAGGACCTTAGGACCTAAGAGAATTATTAATTAAATTTAAACTATTGTTCTAAGCTCAGAATCCCTTGTCACACTTCCATAGAAGTGCGTGGCTCTTCAGCGAGACTACCATTTTCCTATCCAACACCGCCAAAAGGTATATCACTAATGGGAAAGAGTAAATCCTTAGTAATCAACAGATCCGCGCATCCGCGCCTTTCAACTTATGCTATACAAGGGTGTGATCTGGGACATCCCGCATCACAGTGCAAGGATTATGCATGACCTGGTGCTTAACTTGACCGGCCACGCTTCGGATTACCTGAGCCGCGTATCCCTGTTCTGTGGAAGGTGCTGTGATCTGCACATGGAAGAATCATATGGGGCGAAAAAGGTCCAAAATAGCGCATTTATGGTGTCGCTTCTAGATAGAATTCCTGGCGCCGTCTCCTTCGAGCACTCCTTTTGCAGGGCCGCCAGATTGGTGCTTGATATATTAAACGTGCGTTGCTTCATGACTTTTGGAGTAGTGAGAAATCTTTGCTTGGGTAACTTAGTCTTACACGCCATCAGTCAACATATGGCTCACCGAATCAACAGTGCCAGCTAATGCCAGAGTGCCATATGTAAGGTAACTTGTAGAGGTATCTATCCCTTATTATGGTACATATGGAGACTTGAACTCACAAGGCAGATATACGCAGTAAAATAATCCTGCTTGTAAATTATATCCTCACAGTCAGTGGCCTGAAAATGCTTACATGGTCTTGGTCGAAATAATTCTTCTCGTCCAGAATGATAAAAAACAAAAATATTAGGCTTATCAGAATTATACTCTTTGATCGGCTGAGATATGCTAGCTTGGCTTTTATCGATGAACTTGGAAGACGCTTGAAATAGATCTGTACCTATCTATTTTCTTCTAAAATTTACGGATCTTTTACATGCAATAACGCGAATAGCGGCCATTTCTAAACCCATGAATACCCAACGACTTTGATACCTATGTAAGGTTCTCGCTCGACTGGGATGTACCAATACGTTTTGTCTAGGTGTATAGGTAGATACCATCCATTATGCGTTATCTTATGAGCTGAAAGAGCACTCGGCTGCCTCTCAACTCTTGACTTGAACGTTTTTACTCATAGCCCGAACCTTGTGGCCGTAGCGGTAGAGAAAGAATGGTACGGGGGCCATAATAGCCATGAGGGCACCCAAAAGGGTAAGTGCGAAGTGTGGTCCCAGATGCTCGTACATCGGGATTGAGGCAGGAATTAATGCGCCACAGATAATGTAGCGGCTGAATGTCATGAAAGTGAGAGCCGATGCAGCATATATCGTGTATATAAAGCAAATGTATAGATAGGTTGTAGTGAAAACGGTAACGAAACCGTAGCCAAAGACAAACGACCCGACGATTGGAGACCAGATGCTAATATGTGACTAATTACCGTCAGCGGTAAGGTCAAGCGTTGAGAAAGTTGAGTAATAATTACTTACATAGCAAGTCCAACCCATCCAAAACAAGGAGATAGGTAGCAGGATCGAGCCACCCATCATGGCCCAGTACATGCATACCTCCGGTGATAGAGGTTCTCCCTTGGATGCGGCATTTGCGGCTGCTTTCTTAGTCCAGCCATATACGGTAGGAACGAGCAGTAGGGCGATGCTATCCCCAGCAAGCATGGCAACCCAGAGAAGGTAGGTGAGGGACTTGGAGATGCCATATGTCTGAGTAAAGATGTATGGGTAACCATTTAAGAATGTAAACAAGACTATATAAAGGATAATAAGGTAAAAGGAGAATATTAGAATAATTGGCTCGGAATAGGTCATTTGGAATGGACGGTAGACGCTAGTGAGTAGGCGGCGACCGAGTGTAGTGGTAGATGCGTGTATGTCAACCTGATAACGGTTGTCACCAGTCAGCTCTCGCAGGTGATGGGCCTTCCATTCCAATAGCACTGGGCCATATGTCTCTGGTTGGAACAAGAACACCACAATCAACACAGCTGCAGAAATCAGCAATGAAATCCAGTCAGCCCAGCGAAAGCCAATGTTTGGCAGATAAGCACCGATGATCGGACCCAGAAACGGTCCAGCGTATGAGAATATCAATGTGAACGGCAGGGCGAAAGTTATCTCGAGAGGACCCCAAATATCGGCGATTGTGCCACCGGAACATGTTAACGGTGGCGAACCGAAGAAGGCTGTCAGAAACCGGAACACAAGTGCAGCGCCAAAGTTGGGCGCTAAGGCTTTGGCCATGATGAATATTATGAAGACTACCATGGTGCTAAGGTAAATAGCATTCCGTCCCAGTGTCTCGGAGAAGGGCCCGGCAAATAATGAGCCTATTCCAAAACCGAGCAGATACATGCCGGTCGTCATGGAGCCGGCAATAGGTCCAATCCCGTAATGCTCATTGAATTGGTCAGACACTGGCGCATCGATGGATGACGGGATAGTGACAGCCATGCCGATCAGACAGACAGCCAGAGTGCACCACCACTTTTGTGCCAGGCTCCAGTTATGAGGCTCTAGTGGATCATCTTCTGTCCACCCTACTATGAAGGTGACTTTTCCATCATGCTCTGCAGGTCTCGATACAGTGACTCCAGCAACCAAAAGGGATGGTTTTTCCTCGATCCTTTGATCCCGAGTGAGCTCGGACTTGGACTCGGCTCCAGGGGTAGAAGTGCCAGTTGAGTCGGGCGGAGAAACATCGGCCTGGGCTCTTGCGAGGTCCCCTCTCACTGATTCTCGCAGGCGGCGATATTGACGAAGTGATTGCATTTTTGGATATCGGCGTAGCGTGAAAGAGTACGAGGCGGTCAATCGGGGTTCGTGAACTTGACGCCTGAGAGGATAGAGAGCACACGAGCGAGACTGACCGCGAAGCAGCTCATGAAATACTGGTACTTCATCGTTCCCACTATGAAAAGGGGTTTAAAATTTTCTATTTAATTTGTAGGCTCTCGTGGGAAAAATTGGCCCAACAGGCGAGGAACGCGATAATTTTAAAAGACACCATTTTCCTAGTTCGGTAGTGCATCTGAGTAATCGGACGGGAGGCTCGATGGGTCGGTTACACAAAGATGAAAATTGGCAAACGGTATCCCGGGTCTGATTCCTGGATAATGCCGTCTTACGTGCATGTCTATGCTCTTATCGCTGTACAAGGCTTTGATTTCTGGTTAAGGCTGCGACCCTCCCGCCCGGTCTCGGGAACAGGCCTGCCAATCTGATAAGGTTACCTTGAATAGACTATGTTCGCCACATGACACGGCTGCTCACCGTCTGTAGTATAATGTGTGTAACGCGGCTGAATTGTTCTTATGGGTCGGCTACTAACGAGCGGGTCCAATTTTCGATTGACGGTTATCTTACGTATACTCATCCCACGAAGTCTTACAGGCACTGATATCTAACATGCAGAGATGAAGTTGGCGAGGTTTGTCGACGAAGGTTATTGGGATAACATCAGCTATGCAATTCGCACCAACATACATGCGAAATTTACATGTCAATGGCTACTGCTTCGTCTTCCCTACATGGTCTTAAACGATGATATGTTAGGGCTAGGTTACAAACATTATAATGAGGAATGAGGAAAGGTGTGCTCATGCCGGTATAGGATAAGTTAAGCTTTAGATTCAGCGTTACTCGCCGATCTCTTCTTGCATAACGGGAAGAGTCAACGCGTCAGCCCAAGCTCGGGATGTATGCTGCGATAGAATTCGCACGTAAGTGATACAAGACGTATGCATGCCGTAAGATTGTAGCTCGTAAAAATCCCTTTACAACCCGCCTCTTTGTTTGTGGGACATTAACACCTCCACGGAACCCGACGGCCGTCGGTAGTGTCGGCTCATAGCCATGTCCGCTAATCCGATTTAGCTACTGCGTTATGGTGTTCTCTACGGACTGAAATTCTGTATTTCTTCAATTCTGTAAAATTAATATTAAACTGCCAACCTTGGTAGTCAAGTCGGGAGCACATATGTACCTAGTACCTCTTACCTAGATGTAGGTACATTTGAGCTTAAAATCGGCATACGTTGGTTTAGAGTTAAGTGCCTGGCTGGCTAGTTGTAGACTAACCGCTGATTGGTTCGCTAACTAATGCCTCCGCCTATTCCGGCAAGTCCATTTTGATTGTATATATACCTAGGTAGGTACATGTATGTGTACCTAATGCTTTGGAAACATTGAAGTACATGTAGCTATAGATGTAGGTACCTATATTGAAACAATTATACTCGTGTAGGCTATCACATGGAGGACGCATGGAAGTGCTTAATCTGGTGTGTCCTCGCACGATCTAATACTCCGAGCATGAATGGTGACATCCTGCTTATCATCTTGAGTCTAAAATGCCCAACTGGAGGATCGCGTTGCACAGACGTCTCAACGTGCCTGAGGCGGTAGCTCCATGTCCCAACACTACCACTACCACCCTGGCCATGTGCTTGGTATGCATATTGGCTCGAGGCACGTACTTCACCTAAGCCTCCCTTTATCTCTTCACCGTTAAATCTTGAGGATAGATCCATGTGAAAAAAGCAGCAATACTGTTGGTTAAGAAGTTTTAGGCATCTGGCTAACACCATGCAGTGATCATTTCGTTAAGGTTCTGAGTATGAGGATTTGAGCCAGTTGAAAATAGCGATCTATACCCATGCCATTATTTTTTCGGTACTCACCAACCCTGGATCAGATGTGTTTGCATAAGATTTTCGGTGTCTGGATAGGAAGACATAAGCTACAAGTAGGATAATCAGGTAGATCATTTCCGATTCGCCAGAACCCTAACTCAGGGTCGAGGTGTAAAAGTGACGGGACATTGCTCGATTGCAACAGGATAAGCAGCTTTGGCATGGCAGAAGATCGTATGACTGCAATAATATAAAGAGTATGATTGTAACCTCATTGCGTGGTTCCTAGAAAGGAGATATTGCGGGACGGTATGATAGTGACGTATCCAAACTTTGGTGTCAATTAATCGATCTCTATTATTGCCCTACGCATTCGGATATGCAGGGACCAGATACAAGAATTCAAAGAGCCTTGCCAGCTGTCAATTCAGGCACTTGGTCGCCTGCCGAGGATGTGCGCCTCAGGGATGCTGTTGCTAAATACGGCACACGATGGGTTGTAGTAGCAGGGGCAGTCGGTACTCGCAACGGAGACCAGTGTGCTAAGCGATGGAACGAAAAATTGAATCCTGAATTAGATCATTCTCCTTGGTCTTCCCGGGAGGTAGGTTTCTAATCCGTCCTACTACTGCACTCATACGGCGTGGCAGAATAGATTTTAACTGTTGACGTCTAAATAGGAAAATCTTCTTCTGCAGCTCGTTGACTTGTATGGGCACAACTGGAAGTTCATGGCCAAGAGTTTTCTTCAGGGTCGTGCGCCATTGTCACTTAAGAACCGCTATTCCCTTCTCATGCGACGCCGAAAGCGACAAGGAGGAGGCGCGAAACAACTCCCTTCACCAACCAGTACTGCGCCGCCATCGCCGTCTCCGTTCTGTGGATCCTTTGATCTATCCTCCATCTCCAGTAACAGTTTCCCTTTCGAAGAAGTTGACTCTCGCTCCAGTAGCCATTCATACAGATCGCATAGCGAAACCGACGGGGAGCTATCAAGTCCCGTTAGTAGAGTTGGTTCAGTAAGAGAGCTGGCCAGTATGTTTGAAGCAAACACTGGAACAGTGGATGCCCAGAACGCGGCATGTCACTTTTCTATACCAACACCTTTTGGTGGCCCGATCCTGAGAGATAATTTCGACTACCAAGGTACAGCTCAGACTGATTGGTGGGACCATAGCCCGTGGCCAGAAATAGCAGACCTAGATCCTACGCTCTTAGATGCGGCAGATGGCAGTACCATAGGTTTCGATAAGTCGCCGAAGAGCCGTTCTGTCTTAATCGACCAAAATGCAGAAATCCGCGAAGCGCTCTTCCACAACCAAGACAATGTACAGAACACTATTGCTGAGAATAGCACTGATAATATTGTTCAGTACTCTGTGTCATGTCAGAGGGGAAAGCTCAAGACGCTAGTATGTCACCTTGTCGATGCTGCCATGTCAGAGACGACTGTTAGGTCTGCCGAGGAAGACGAGGTAACGCTTACTTTACGACTAGAGACCTAATTCTGTTCGTGTTTCGGCGAGAATTTTACGTTGCAGTAGAAGCTAATCAAAGGCGATTATGGGTCCATGGGCGTTCTGAGTGTTGTTAATTCATCAAGGTATAGAAGGGAAGATGGAGCTCAGTGCTAAGCTATGAAACAGATTATTGAAGCCTAATAAAGGAAGCCTATTTTGGTAGTTTTTTTTTTCCCTTACTTTTTTTTGCCCCTCCTTTTTCTTTTCACACAGATGGGTTTACAAGACTCCAATATATATTCCTTAACAGAGGTAGTTTGATCTGCTTTCTAAAACATGGTTATCATGCCGGGCTAGTAGGAAGACAAGATGTTTATAACCAAGAATAAGATGTTTCGTATTAAATGTTGAAAGATTGAAACGTCTATGTCTATGATCTATCACCATCCATCTAAATACCATAGGTACCATCAAGGAGAAAATATGACTCAGAGGGAGGAATAGGAGCCCTTATTACAATAGTCCTGCCTTCTCATTCTCGTTTGGCCACCAGACGTTCAGATTCTTCCTATACCAATCTACGGTAGCCTTCAAACCGTCATTGAAATGAGTTCGTTGCTGCCACCCGATCCTCTCAAGCTTAGAGCCATCGACGCCATAGTCGTGATCGTTGAAAGGTCGATCTGGCGTCCATACTATATACCGCTGTAAGTCGTTCTGGATATCGCATTGGAAGAACTCAAGCATGCGCATGGCCACTTCAAGATTCGTGACCACATATGCCGATCCTATATTATACGCTTCGCCAACAACCCCCTTATGGAGTATCGTATCGAACCCGTCAGCTGCGTCAGCGCCATAGAGGTATCTCCGCTGGTGTAAACCCGAACCCTGGATGGTGAGTGGCTTGCCTTCTGATAGAAGTTTGAAAAACCTTGGGATGATCTCTGTTACAGTGCGGAGGCTCATTAGCATCCTACTCTCGAATTCAGTAGAAAAACTCACTCTCAGGATATTGACACGGTCCATAGACATTGTTGCTCCTAACTATCACGGTCGGGATGTTAAACGACTTGGAATACGCATGGACGTACACTGCAGCCCGAGGGTCAGTAAACAATACTCAATAGGGTTTCCGGCGCATCTCGTGAGCAATAAATCCTCAGTCGACTCGACTAGAAATATGGCCCTCGAGACAAGCATTAAAATAGGGAGGATAATATTGCGTACTCTCAGCTGCTGCCTTAGAAGCCGAGTAGGGATTTGTAGGCAGGAATTGTTTGCTCTCGTTTGCAAGCTCGTCATTTATCTCGCCGTATACCTCGTCGGTGCTAACATGGACAAAACGATTGACGCCTCCGTAATGTCGGATGCAATCTAGCAAATTCTGCGTGCCAATGACATTGTTCAAGGTGAACGAACTCGGATCATTGAAGGAGTTCTGAACGTGTGAATGGGCCGCGAAGTGCATTACACAATCGATGCTGTGGTCAGACAAGGCTCGAGATATCGCTTTGGGATTCGTGAGGTCTCCCTGTACGAACTGGAAGTTGGGTAATGATTTCAAGCAACTGATGTTGGCCAGTGATGAGACCTCGTCAAGTTTATCGAAGCAAACGACATTGTACTCGGGGTACTGGACGGCTAGATGGCGCGTGACCCAGCCGCCACTAACAAGAAGCTTAAGTCAATTATAATCCACCGTTGCGAACATACGGTATTGCTTACATAAAGCCGGCGCCACCAGTGATCAAGATATTCCTAATATCGCTTCGAGTTTCGAATTTAGTACTGCCAATAAGATCGAGACCTTCCTCGGCGTCCAAGTTGTCGATGGCTACAGAACTAGCCTTCCATCTTGGGCTGTCTGGAGGTGTAACCTCAAGGCAAGAGACAGACAGTGTTGATTTCTCCATTTTAATTATCGAGTATGTTTATGGCGATGATGATGTCTCTTCATCTCTAGCATGTTCGCCAACTGATATAGGAAGCGGATGGCAATGCTCAAAGTTACGCAAACTCTGGTGCTACCTGAGAAAGTTGTTCAGATTCTCAGATTAGGAGTTAAGGGGGTTACTGGCTTACTGAGTTGACAACATATATGCATGTCTAATCGGTTATCTTCCACTCCAACTCTGGATTACTCTGGTCTCAGTTATGAAGATGACAGGCCGTCAGCCTCATAGAAGCCGAAAATATTCATGCGCAAGACGATGACGTGATATGTCGGAAGAAGAGTGGGAAATGAAGCTTACTCTGGTGGATTTTCTGACATGCAATATGCCCGACAGAGTCATAGTCTTACTTCAGTGCCATGTAAGACCGAAAGCCACTTACATACCTAAGGTAGGAATGTACTTATAGCTATCGAGCGAACGGCCGTCCATATCAAGAGCAGAAAAAGACACAGGCAAAGCAAATCTAGAAAATTGTATCTGGAATTCATCGATATTGCCTCGAGTGATCATTTAAAGAAGTTACGCTTCTAAAGAAATTTATAATTCTACGTACGACGACAAACATCATCTAGTCATTGGCGAAGCTTTGGTGGTATAATGGCTGTCGACACCTCTCCCCGTGTGTTTTTGATATTCGGTATGTACAATACGAAGTTCACCCATATTCCTCAGAGTAATCCTAACTTATTCATAAATTATAGGCAACGGTTGGATTGCTACGCAAATCAAAGAGCTCCTTTTAGCGTCTGAAAAGACAGTCATCACTACACTTGTTAGGACCGAAAACCGCGAGCAGGTCTTGAGGTGATTATTCCCTTTCTTTGCGTAGTCAAACATGGGAAAGTTAGACATAGCCAAATTTTCGTTTCGTTTTGTCAAATCGGTTGCCTGTCTTATACACGAGATACTCTACTAACCCAGAAACAGCGAGCTGAAGACCCACAGCCCAACCAATGTGATCAACTGCGCCGGTGCGCGTGGGACACCCAATGTTGATTGGTGTGAGGATCATAAGGTTGAGACGGTGAGGTCTAATATTTTAGGCGTGCTCAACTTGGTCGATTGCTGTTACCAGCTCGGCATCCATGTGACTCAAATCGGATCAGCTTGCATTTTCGACCGAGAGCCTACTCCTGTGCCGAAGACCCCTTTCTTCACCGAGGAAGACGAGCCATTCTACGAGGGATCGTGGTACTCTAGGTCGAGGCTACTGAGCGAGAAGGTACGAGCCGTCTTATTTCAATTCGCTTATAAGGCCATGCATCTCTAACGGTAATTCAGACCATCAGCCACTACCCGAACGTCCTGGTTTTACGTATTCGCGTGCCAATTGCTGCTGACTTGCACCCCGGCAATCTCCTCACTCGACTCCTTAAGTACGACAAAGTAAACAGCTTGCTTGCAGTATGCTAAGTTCCCTTTTCCTACTGCTCTATTCACGTTTCCTTGCCGATAGCTGACTTACCTGGTATCTTAGTCCGGCAGCGTTCTGCCCAGCCTCCTTCCTGGAGCTATCCTGTTGGCTGAAAATGGGGTTACAGGCACCTATAACCTTGTAAGTCAGCTTATGCTCTAGATAGGAAGGTCGTCCTAGGCTAGTGCACTAACAAGACCTTCCAGGTGAACCCGAACGCTTTCACGAACAACGATGTCATGGCTTTAGCCAAGAAGCACATCCGGCCGGATTTGACATGGGAGAACTTTGAGTTCAACGACATGCTGAAGGTTCTCAAGGCGCCGCGCTGCAATCCAGTGTTCGACCCAACAAAATTGGTCACAAAGCTCAAGGAGTTTGGATATGAGGTCAAGGACAGCCACGAGGCCTTGGAGGACCTCTTCATCGAGATGAAGACCAAAGGATACTGAAGGGTCATCTGCTCGCAGAGTAATGACATCTCGGCGTCAGCGGAAGTAAAAAAGCGCTGGATTTATTAGTATTATGGTGGAATATTGCGTGTCCACGAATAGACTCGAGCTCATATAAAGGAGGCTTTCCAGCTTGGATACCGACATTCTCAAGGCGATCAGGGGTAGATAACACATCCGGGTCTTTCTACTGCGTTTAATTTTCATTCACTTGTCTTCCGTACTTACCTATGATAACGTTGTTAATACGGGAATCCAAGGCAAACCTCAAAAGGGCTCAATATAATACGCGTCTGTTACGTCTATTATTGGCTATTGTTTAGGTACTTTACACTCATTCCCGCTGATTACAACGGCTATTTCTAGAGTGAATGGTAGGGGTTCAGGAAAGGAGGTCCCGATTATCAGCTTAATTAGCGCCAGAGATGCCCGTCAGAATCGGGGCGACATGTATAGAGAACTAATTTACCTAGTTACCTCTTAAGCATCTTGATTCCAGTATGAGCTACCTGTGCAGGTACCTTGTAGATGTATAGGTATGTACCTACCTTAGGTACCTAACCTACATTTACCTCCTTAGCAAGTCGGTTGTGGTTTCCTACTGAGGATTAAACAATTCACCCGTGGCTCTTTCTTGTATTAGGTACCTTAGGTAACATATACATTGGGTAGGTACGTGTCCCTATTCCTTCCAAAACCTGCCTAGAGCCCCTTATAGCTGGTGTTCTTATCTATGTACGTACCTATACCTAAGTGGGAGGACCCCTTTTTTGGATGGTCTGTTTCTACTACGACGATAGTAAACATCGAGATTAAGATACAGCATACTGCCTATAGTCTTGTAACAGGCTGCTGTCTCGAAAATATTACAAGGGAGCTTATAATGTCATATTAACAGCTAAATTACAATTGCTGCCATTGCCCTGGAAGATCAATTATCGGAGACTGTTGTTTTAGGCTTCTATCCCTGGTTTCGCGGAGGATAAGGTTAGATCGACAGTTTATCAATCTTTATACTAAAGCTCTTGCAACAGCGTACTAATAGGTAGGCAGTCTGTCAACATTACTCTTTTCCTGACACTGTTTCAGGTCTTAGTAACCTCATAAGGATCATTAAATACCTAAGGAAGGAATACTCAAACGTACGAATGGCCAAGTGGTCAAGTGCCTTCTTCCAAATGGAAGCAAAGGTCACCTGTTCGAACGCATCTTATTATGTAAGGTACTTGTCTTTTAAGAGGTGTATATAGGTATCTCGCAACAGTAATAGCAACAGCGACAGTGACAGTAAGCTCCTTCGATACCTAAGGAGCTATCCATCGTTTATAATTTTTTTTTTAAATAGTACTACGTGGTTACTCTTTCCTTATTATTGCCTTCTAGCCACTATGGCCTTTCTAACATACCTGGTACCTTTTAATCTCAACAAAGCTCTCATTCTAAAACAGAAACTAGGTCAACATTTTGGCAATTAAGCCACGATGTTATGGATAGAACGTTAAAACTGATCTGTTCTATATGCACCATGTTAGTTTACTAACATACTGCCTACATGCTAGAAACAGACTGTCCAAAATGGGGGGCCTCTCGCTTAGGTACCTAAGGTACCTTATACATGAATTTATGTGCCATTCCCTTCACAGGAAGAAGTGCGTGTAAAGGGGTAGTAACTACCTTACATGTATGTACGTGCCTGCCCTAATACCTAAAGCGAGCTTAACTCGAAGGGAATAACCTTTGAATACTACGTAATATAGTGAACGGGGGAGTTGGTTCTTACCTATATAGGTAGAACTAAATGGCTCGTAGTCTCCTAGTATTACGGGTCATCACTGCCTAAGTGAACTGTACACTGCAGACGCGTCAATGGTTTGTTTACTTGAATCCCCATCTTCCAAATTCTGTCCAGATCCCAAATCCTCTCTTCTTCACCACACTTTGCTGGCTACACTTTGACTCCACGCTGCTCACTGACTGCTCTGCTCTTCGCTGACTTCGCACTTTTGGACTACTTGACACGTTCAAACGCATTTAGAACACATCACGCTCTTGATACCACATTCCTCTCTACCTCATTCCTCTCTGCCTCGTTCCTCTCTACCACGTTTCTCCCTGCGAGTTTCTCCCTACGATTCCCACACCTCTCTCCTACACGACCTCTTCTCTCATCACGCACCTGTCCCATCACGCATCTCCACATCCTGTCACAATGTGGAGAGATATATATAAGAAGGTCTC
Organism: Hypoxylon sp. FL0890; assembly: GCA_022497025.1. NCBI lineage: Eukaryota > Fungi > Ascomycota > Sordariomycetes > Xylariales > Hypoxylaceae > Hypoxylon > Hypoxylon sp. FL0890. The sequence goes on along the minus strand of MU386560.1, from coordinate 199,271 downwards.
AGAGGCCTTGTGGCTCTGTTCTGGGGTCTTCCTCTCTTTCGGGCCCTTGTGGCTTCCTCTTTTTGTCGTCATTGTCCCGTATGGGAATGACTATTCGTTTTGTTGGCTTTTCCTTATGTCCCCCCAAAAGACTGATTTCGGGTTCTTCCCGGACACCAGCCCGGCAAACTGGTATATTGGACTATGTCTGATCCTCATCTCGGCATTTCTCAAGATAAATTGGTTCGGTGCTTGGTTGCAGATTTTCATCACGACCAGGTTCTGTGATCGTCATTGGAAGCCTCCGGCGGTATGGTTCTTATACGTCCACTACCTGACCCGATAGGCACCTAACAAGCTCACTTCAGGATTCCTCCAATAAGAGAATTATGCAGGCAGACCGTGCCACATGGGATTACGCATTGCCCAGTGGTCGCCTCATCTATGCAGAAGGCACGTAAAGTAGCAATCTTGAGCTATTAAGAATCTTCATTGTTGACCGATGCGGATAGGCCGAAGACCTCGTCGGTGTCCAAAGGGATGCGATTTCGACCTGTCTGATAGGGTGTACCACTGTACCGTAAAGGGACACTGCTTTCCTCTGTACGACCATTATTGCGAATGGCTTCACGCGACTGTCTACCTCCGAACAATGAAGCCGTACTGCTTTGTACTGTTCTTCTTGCCGCTGGACGCCGTCTACAGCTTTGCTGTATCAATGGCTGCTCTTTGCAATCCGTCTACAAGATGGACAGCTCCGTTCGTTGCTTCGGCCATTGCCAGTTCGCTCGCAGTCTTCTATGTCCTCATTGACAACTCCCCCGACAACTTGAAGCGGTTGGTATGGAAAAACTGGGTAGGACCAGAACGCGGTGTAAGTTTTTATTTTCCCCATAATCGTTCGAGATGTAGTGATTCCTTCGTGCCGACTGACTTTCTGCATAGGGAAGATTCTGGACTCTCGCCTTCAAGTACCAGGAAAGCGAAGGAACGCGCCTTCGACTACACAACTTCGAGAAGAACCCCTGGGATGTTAGTACTCCTACTTTCCTAGCCTCCATACCTAATTAACTAACTCTAAATCTTAATAGCTCGGCCTAAAGGAGAACTTCCGCCAAGTCTTCGGACAACATTGGTGGATGTGGCTCTTCTTCTGGTGGTCCCCGGAACGTGTTTCGCGCTACGGACACTACGGCGATAGAGATCTCCCATATGCGGATTTCGTCACTAGGGAGTTCACGGATCAGGTCATGCCTACATTGACAAGTGTTGCGATTGACCCGCCAGCCCCTTCTTCAATCCGTGGAGAAAGGGCTAGTCGTCTTCAATCAGCTCGCTCAGCTGCCGGACCTCGCAGTCAACAACGAACCGACGATGCAACTACAAGCCATGTAGGGCTATTTGCTCGGCTTCAACGGGGCGACCGTCGGCATGCTGAAGGCCACTCAACCGGCCATGATCTGAGCACCTAATCCGATCAAATTCCGGTTCTTCTTCGATTGGCGTGTAGAGGCATGGGAGGCATGGGGGAAACCAACGGGACCTGGATCTGATCCGACTACCAACCCAGAGCTAAGTCCACCTTTCTCTCTTTGCCTTTTCCGTTCTCCTGCTCCTTTCCTCACTGTCCTTCAATCAACAGATTGACTGATTTCTTACATAGCAATCCTTTTGGCGGCTTGCCGAGTCTTCCACCGCAAGCCGCCTCCCGTCCAAGAACACCGCAGCTGCTCCGGATAATGCACCTCTTCTCGCCTAGCTTCCCACGCGAGTTTACATTTTGCCCAAGAACACCGCAGCTGCTCCGGTCAATGCATCCCAGCTTGCCTAGCTTCCGACGCAAGCAAATCTACTTTTCCAAGAACACCGCAGCTGCTCCGGATAATGCATGTGCGCTCGCCTAGTTTCCGACGCGAGCATCGACTTTGCCAAGAACACCGCAGCTGCTCCGGTTAATGCAGGATATGGTTGGGTTTGGATTACGGGTACGGATTGTTTGTGGTTTCGGATCGTTGTTTTGGTTTTGGATTGTTGTTTTGGTTTTTCATTGGTTGCTTTGGTTTTGGATTTTGGTCTTGGGTTTTGGATAGACGTTGTTCGTTACGCTCTCTATGGATTTCTGGTTTCTGTTTGGTTCCTTGCGTGTTCCCTTGGTTCAGGTACTTTTGTTGAATTCATTTCCTTTTTTCCCCTAAAGTCTACTTTTAATAGAGTGATGCTATTCGCAAAGTGCCCTGCCAGCCCGTTCAAAGCTGAGTGCTCCTGGCACAGCTTTCCACAGGTACCACCACTAGGCTACCCCTTTTGTTCTTTCCAACCAAGCCTTCTATTACGAGAAGTCAATACAGGTTCGTTACTTTAAGCAAGGTAACCTGTATATTGAGTAATAATTAAATTGATTCTTACTGACTTCCTGACTACAATTTAATTGTCAATTTTATTGCCAGCTGTACTGCTAATTCTACTATCAAGCCATATCGATCAAGCCGTACGCTCGTATATTATTAGTCAAGTAGGACAATTATGGATTAATTGAGTGGTCGGTCAATTAAGTTTAGGCTGTAGTCTTTTATCTCTTCGTATAAATGACAAAATTCTCTTATATAAACACTCATCCAGTGGGATATCACGTGATATCCGATGTAACCTTTACGTCACATGACTAGGTCCCTTTTTCCTTATTAATCGTTATCATTATTTTATTTAATATATTTATTAAGCGAAAATTAATACATTATTTAAGTATATACGTAAGTGTTTTTATTATAAAAGTAATTATACGAATTATAATTTATACGTTATTATATTATCATTAATAAATGGTAGTGGTAAAAGGCATAAAGCAAGCAATATGATAAGTATTATTAAGTGCGTTAAAAGCATTTTACAAATAACATCACTTTAATAAATCTCATCTACTTTATAACCGCGTGTAGATCTTTTTTTACAACGCCCCCTCATTTATAACACGATTCGCATTAAAACATGACCTTTTATAATTTAAATAACTTTATTAATACTAAAGTTATTTAATTCACATAATATTAACGTATAAATAATTAACTTAAATATTTATTAACTTATCTTAAAAAATTTATAAAATTCTTTTCGCGTCGTAATTACAACGAGAATAAAAAAGTGTAAGCGATACATCGCCCTACATATAAATTTATATATAAAAGCATATAACTTTTATAAAGTTAAATATTTATAATAATATCTTATTAAAGCTTTTTCTTTTAAAGATAAATATATATAAAAAATTAATAAAGCTTTCTTTAAATTATAAATATATATTATAATAATATTTTAATACGTTTAAAAGATATTACGAGGTAAAATTATCTTCATATATATCTTTATATAAAAATTATTATAAGATAATTTACTTTTATAATATTTTAAAAATTTAATAAATAAAAGCTATAAAACATTTATAAAAGTTAATTATAATTTTATTAAATAAATTTATTTATATAAATTTAAAGTTTAATAAGTCTTTAAAGAAATTTAATTATTATAAGAAGTATTTAAATTTATACGTAATTTTATATGTAAAGCGATATACCATTAATACCTCTTTTTTCTCATTATAATTACACCGTAAAGAATTTTATAAATTTTTAAAGGATGTAATGATAAATGCGTAAGTTATTTATATATATCTTTTATTTATCTTACTTAAATAGCTTTAATATTAATAAAGTTATTTAAGTATGAAAAAGGTAAGTTTTAATGCGAATCGTGTTATAAATGAAGGGGTGTTGTAAAAGGGGATTTACACGCGGTTAATAGGAATAAATAATAAGTTTAAACTTATAATCTTTAATATAATACCATAAACGAAATAAAAACATCCGTTAAACCGTTATAACACTTTTATAAATGCATTTAACAAATACAAGCCACCTTTAATATAAAGATATATATTTAATAATATTATTATATATAAATACTTTATTATAAGCATATATTTATATTTACAATTAATAAATAAAGCTTATAATTACACTTTTATTAAAATAAGATATTAAGTTATAAAAACATAATAAATTAAGTAAAATAACTAATTAACATTAAAACAGTTTAAAGCTAATTTAAAAAAATAAGAGAAAAGTCATTTACTTATAAACTACATTATTTAAAATCTTTTAAAATAATTTATAATACTTTTTATCGCTAGAAAATTAATACGTTTTTTAACTTAAAAGATAAATTAAAATTATTTAACATAACCTATAATAACTTTCTTAATCCACAAAAATAAATTCTTATTAACTTTAAATATATTATATGTAAAATTAACATTAACCTTTTCAACGCTTACTAATTAACTTTTAAATATGTTTATTTAAATTTTTTTTTTCTATGATTAACTTAATTAACTCACACCTACAAGGTTTTATAACGTTTAATTTATAAGAACATTACTTTTAATAACGTCGCAACTTAAAACTTAATTACTTAATATTAAATTTTTATTACCTTAAGCTAATTAATTTAACGACTTATTAAAAAAAGAGTTAAGCAATAAAGCCCGTCTTACTATAACTTATCTTATAATATTAAATATATATAAATAAAACTTAAAATATTTGTTTTTTCATTAAAAGAGAAAATCGTTAAAAAAGTAAATAATATATTTAAAATCCTTTTTAAAAGATCTTTTCTGCTACGATATAAATAATTATGTTTTAGAATTATTAATAGTAATAATAAAAGTAATAATAAAAAAAGTAAGTAAGTTTATTTTAATTAATAAATTATTTATTCTTTTAGTTATATAAGAAGTAAAGGTATATTTTATGTTATATTAATTTATTATAATAAATATAATATTAACTTTAACTAATCTTATATTTTTAACCTTTATTATAAGATATAAGAAGATGATTAAGTTTATAGCTTAAGCCATTTTAATTATGTTAATAATTTTTTAATATAATATTATAACTAAATATTTATATATAATGTTAAGTATTAAGGTAGGAAATCTTATATTTCTGTTTATTATAATGGAAGGAATGGCTTAACGATTAATTATAATATTGTTGATAATTTTAATCTTTATTATATTAAAAATAGGATTTTCTTATAAAATTTAATCAAATATAATTTTAACATCATCTTTTAAAACTATAAACCCCATCTTCTTTTAATTATTATTATTATCCTTATCTTAGCTTATTATGATTACATTTATCAACTTATATATATCTTTACACACAGCTCTCCACTTGATAAAATAAAGATTTATATTGTTACAAGCTTTACCTTATATGCTATATAAAAATAATTATATACGTTTAAACTTATTAAGTTTTACGTTTAAATAATAAAAATACAATAACTTAATTAAGTCAATAATTAATTAAATATTGTTGGGAATGTTAATAAGATTTATATAAAAATTAATTTTATTTTTCTTAAATTAATAAACTTAAAAATACAGGTTAAAAATAAAGGTATGGTATGATTTACTGTTAATAGATTTTACATCATCCATATTAAATATATCGTTATACGACGTTTTAATAATAAAAGATATTAACTTTATTGTAAGATCTTTTAAATTTGAAAAAAAATGTTTAAATTTATTAAAAGGCAGTTAAGTAAAGCTTTTAAATATAAAAACGCTTAATTAATTATTAACTTTATAATTAAAACTAAATAATTTTAATTATGTAAATATAGTGGAAAGTAAAGAAATAACCTTATAAACGTGATTTTTAAAGGAATACAATATATTAGATAAGATAAAGATTAATTATCGTCAAGGATAAAAATCACGTTTAAGTTTCTTTATAAAAAACAAATTAACTTTTTTTTTATAGCTTTAATGCCTTTTAAAAGGTAAATAATTATGTAAAATTAATGAATTAAGAAGATAAAAGTGTAAACTACGCCTTTTTATAATAGTTATAATTATAATGATAAACATAAAGATAAAAACATATATAATTAACTTTTACATTATTTAAATAAGATAATATTAATAGTTATGTTGTAAAAAATAGATAAAGTTAATAATAAATATTTTAAGATATATTTAAAAAAGGTTTTTTTTATATATATAAACTAATTAAAAGTTGATATTTTATAAAAATAAAGTAAATAAAAGAATTAAAAATATAATTAAATAAAGGAAAATCTTATATTAAGCGATAACAACATAAAAAAAGCCATAATTCCAGTTAAACGTTAATATTTTCCTACTTACATTTAATAAATAATAAGCTTTTTACCATTAATTAAAACGTTATTATAAGCTTTAATATTTTATTTTAAGCTTTATTAATAAATACTTAAATAACTTTTTTTATAACGCTTTAAATCAATTATAATTAATATTTTTTAAAAACATAAATTTAAAGCTTTCAAATAATATAAGTTTTACTTTATACATTTAAAAATTAAGCTTATAATAGTAAAAAAAAACTATTTAACAACATTTAATAAAGTAGTAAAATAATATAAATAAGGCGCGTTAACAAAAAATAATAGTGTATATAATATTAATACTTATTAAAAAAATAATAAAACTTAAAATAATTATATATTATAATTATATTTAACGTTTTATATCTTTTACTTAGTTTAAAATAATAATTATATATATTAAAATACTTTTAATTACTTTAAATATAATGTTAGGGATATATTATTATCTTTTAATGGATTATATTTTGTTTTTAAAGATTAATTAGATTTATTTAATTGTTATAAATAACCTAACAATCTTTATATATTTATTTATATTTATAAAAATTAGAATAATAACATTTTAATAAATAATATAAAATTAATATTTAACATATTAATCTTATAAAAACATTTATAACCATCGTTATTATAATAACACTTAACATAAATACCATTTAAATAATTTAATAAAATAATATATTATTAAAACATACCTTTATTTAACTTATAATTTTTATAAGCATATTTTAAAGGTAAAACAATACTAATTATTGTAATATAAGCAGTTAAATGTTGTTAGAAAAAACTAATATAATAAGAATTAATTAACACTTACCTTTATAATTAAAGATTAATAAAAGGATAAGCTTAATCTCTTGGTAGTGGTATATTTAATTTTAATAATATTTATTTAAAGAAATAATTTATTTAATTTTAAGTTATAATTATTATTAATAAGTCTTTCCAATTAATAAGATATATTATTAAGAATAATAAAGCTCCCCACCTTTATATAAAAGGTTATAAAAGGAATACTTATACCTTTAAATCGTTAATTATGAAAATAACAACATTATTTATATATATCTTTTTTACTTTAACTAAAACTTAAGCTATATATTAAGTAAGATCGGCATTTTTTATTAAATTTAGTTTATTATAATTATTTTTAAATAATAAATCGTTAATAAGTGGTTTAAATAAAGCTAAAAAATAATCTTTTTTAATTAAATCTTAATTAAAAATATTCACTTAACCTTAATTAAAACCTTAATTATTACCAACCAATATAAATGACTATATATTAATATCGATTAGGCTTAAAGCTTTATCGTTTTATTTAATAAAGTTAATTTTTTACTTTTAAAAGCAAATATTTTAAATAAAATTAAGCTTAAACTAGATCAACTTTTTTAAATATGTAAACTTAAACATAATAAAGTACTTAAAAAGTAAAATTATAATAAAAATAAACAATTAAATAAACGTTAATAAGTAAATATTAATAAGTAAATAATAAATATTAAGATAAAAGTTTAATAATAAAGAAGAAATGCCTATTTAAAAATTTTAACTAAAAAAGCTTCAATTAAATACTTTTAATTTTTAATAAAAAAGGAATATAATAAGTTTTATAAACGTAAGTATTACCACATATAATATGTTAAATACTTAAGTATTAAAAACTTTTAAAACATATAAATGGTATATTTTAACGTAAATATTTATACATAGCTTAAAAAAAATAATCGATATAACTTAAATGGTTATATTTATATTTAAATTTTATAAGTCACTTTTAAATATTATTAATAAAATATTACAATCACGCATAAATCCACATTAAGGTAAAGCTAGTTATTAAATATTAATATATAATTAAAAGATATATCATATTTCATTAAATCAGTATTTTTTAATCGTAACTTAAATAATGGATTAAAAGGTTAATTAATCTTAAATAAGTTATTAATTATATATTTAATAAATATATAAGTATGAATAACATTAAGTTAAAAATAATACGTATAAATAAAACATGATTATATATACCAACCCGTTTAAGTTATAAAAAAATAATAAATAAGTAAAATATATATACTTAAGTAAATAAATAAGTAAGTAAGCAAAAAAGACCGCTTCATTAATCCATTATATTAAACCGCGGCTTAAGACTTATTCCACTATCTTTAAAAGAATTTTTTAATAACGTTTTAATATTCATTCTTTTTACATTAATTTGTTAAGCCTGCCTTTTCTTTCCTTTATATAATTAACTAACGCTTCTTTTTACATAAAAAGTCTTTAAAAGATCTTTAAAACGTTAATTAAGTTTTTAAAACATTAATTAAATTTTTAAAACGTTAATTAAGCCTTTAAAAAAGCATATTATTTTAAAGGATTTACCATTAAAGCTAAACTAACTTTATATTTAACAAGTTATTTATAAGCTTAATTAAATATAATAAAACCTTTTAATTAAAATAATTATTTATTTTACTTAAAATACATAACAACCTTTATTTTAAATACTTATAACAAATAAAATATTTATAAAAATAAAAAACAATAAAAAAATATCATATAAGCTTTAATAAATATTTATTAATATTATTAATAATATAAATGATTAACAATAAAGGTAAATATTTCACTAACATAATTATTACTTTAATTAGTAAATCTTTTAATTTAAAATTATTAGAATATTAATTACGTGGCCTTTATAACATATAACTTAAACAACTAGTAAAAAAACCTTATAACTTTTTTAAAAAAGAAAACACTTAAAAAATACAACAACCATTATCCACTAAAATTACCAGTACTATAATATGCTTTATTACTTTATCTAACGATATTAAAGATAAACTTTATCTATTTAACATTAATCAATGGTTAACCACTAAGGTTAATCATAAAGCAGTAAAAAGTCCATTTAAAAAAATGTTACAACCTTCGCCGTAACGCTTAAACAAAAAAAAGGCAAGATATAAAAAAAAATTTAAAACATGTTAAAACAAATAAACCTTTTAAAGTCACCTACACTACTTAAAAACCTTAAAGTTAATTAAATCATTTAAAAGTTTTCGCGTCCATCATATAATCTAAAAATTTTAAAATAATTAAATCGCTTATAAAATTTCTAACATCACCATCGTCATTTTTACTTTTATTTTAACAACCGTTATAATCGTTATTTACCCTTTCCTTTTAAACTTAACAACGGAACTTAACAACCGTATATTTTAAATTTAACAATTATAAATTTTAAACTTAACAACTACGCACCTTAATTCGGCAACTACGCATATTTAAAAACCTATAATCACCGTAATCGGCACCTTATAATTCCCACTTATGGTTTATACTTTTTGTTATTTTAAAAAGTATAACCCCCTTATTACCCGGTATATATATATCCTAAACATTCATAAAAAGTGCCCAAGCCCACGTAAAAGGTGTTTACTCATTTATAATATTAAAGCCACGTAAGGAGCCTATAAACTTAAACCAAATCTTTCTCACAATTTTCGCAAATATCCCTAATCCTTACAAACGTTTTTAACCTTTATAAATGTCTTTATAAACATTAATCCCTTACTTCACGCCTTATAAATACCCTTTTATACCTCGTATAAAATCGTATTTCCCTTTTTATACTTTATATAATTTTTTAATTATATCACCCTTATCACTTATCCCATCCCATCTTATTTTAAGCCGTTATTATAACGACCGATACGTAAGTTAAGTATATTATTAAAGAGTTTAATAATATTAAGCTAAGTGATAACTAACTTAAAAAAATAACTATACCGTAACTTAACACTATATTTATTAAAAGCTTTTAAATGTATAATAACCGCCTCTACGATAAAAGTCTTTAAAAAACTTTTAAAGAAAACTTTAAGAAATAAAATATAAATAATTTTCAAACTTTTAATGTAAACCTTTAAGATGATGCTGTAAATTACTTACGTCTTTATAAAGTATAAGTCGTAAAGGATACTCGTTTATTAACAGTTAAATTATATAAAAAGATCTATAATAAAAGATTTTAAAAATATTTAACAACTAATGCCGTGACGCTTAATAAATAAAACCTTAAAAGTTTCATTAGTGAATTTAACTTATATTTTAAAACATTAAATTAAGTTAAATTCAACGCCTTACATATATTTAAGTCGATACAACCGTAAACGCCTACTATCCCAATATAAATCTTTATATAACAAGGTTTAACTTAAGGTATATAAGCTCTTTAAGTTATTATTACATAGTTACCGTTGATGCTTATTTCGATAATTAGCTATAATTTTAATTAAGGTGATAAAATTATTTCATCATATTATTAAAGCAGCTTTAAGTAAAAATCAATTTAAAGATTAACCTTACACCTAAAACTTAAAGTATCACTCCTTTTTATAAAATAAAAATATTAGCTTTAATTAAATTGTTAAAGACGTTCGTACACGCCATTAAAATCACCATATATATACTTATTATAAACCTTTATTAACCTTATTAAAATGTATAATAATAATTAAAACAAATTTAATAACAAAAAATACGACATTTTTTATGAAAAGATTAAGATTTTTAAAGACCTTTGCCGTAAAATCGAAATTAGATTATTATAATATGCTAATATATTCTTAACAATATTATCTAAACGCGCTCAACGTTTTTACTTTAATTATTTTACCGAAAAAAAAATGAACTTTAAAAAAATAATTATTCGTATAAAGAACTTCTTTTATATTATTAAAAACTAATAGATATATATGAATAAATGGAGGATTATTATTATTTATTTAATTATATAAGAAAACTTAAATAAAAACTTACTTAAGTATCTTAATCTATTAATTAAATAAATCTAACATATTTATAAAAATCTTTTACTTAATTACCTTAAAGACGTTAACTTTAAAGAAGGAATAATTAATATTATTTAAAGATATCTTATATTTACTATAGTTATCCTTCGTTTAACGGATATTTTTAAAGGTGTGTGTTTAAATCTTTATAATGCGATTAAAATTATATATTGTTATGACTTAATATAAATTTAATATTATTAGTTTAACGAAACGTATAATTAAAATTGGATAAATCGTAAGTATTATTATAATGGTAAAAATTAAAGATAATTTTATTTTTATAAAAGAAGAAAATATTGTTAAGATAATTAATGAAGATTAAAGAAGTATTTCATATATAAAAAGCTAAGATATTAATCGATAAAATATTTAATAACGGAACGTAAAGTTAAATAAGCGGTTTATTAACGATATTTTTAGGATAGAGGTATTAAGGATAATTTAAACGAGCTTTTTAAAACGTTTCTACTTAATTTTAAAGAAATCAAAGTTAATATTAATAATATAAATAATGATAAAAGTAACGATTTTAACATATAGCTTTTACATTAAAGTAATAAAGAGGAATCACGTAATATACTTAATATCCTTATTTAATACTTAATTAATTACGATAAAATAAATAATTACCATTTTACGATAATTTTAACAAACTAAGTAACGCTTTATATATTTAATGTTAATATGTTTAACGATTATTTAAAACATATATTAACCCTTATATCTTCCAAAGTAATTAATAATACTTCTTATAAGTTACCCACTTCATTTTACTTAGAAAACCGTTATACTTATATATTTTAAAGCATTTTACTTAATATCGGAGCTACGGGAGTGTTTTCAAGTAATAAGCCTTAACTAAAAGCTTTATAAAAGATATATTTATACGTTATTTTAAATATAACTACCGTTAAATATTATAAAGTTTATTTTAATAATAATTTAGAATAATGAAATTTAAGTACGATAAAAGTCTTAATCTTATTTAACGTTATACCGTTTTAAATTATATTATTAAACACCCCATTCCTACTTTACTTAAAAAATATAAATCAGCTTAACATCTTTTTAAATAATATAAAGAATATATTAACTCACCAAAATAAAAACTATCTCATTATTTGTAAATAAAAACATCTATAATTCTTACTTAACAACCATAAACATACCATTACTTATTACCATCTCATTAAAATAAAACTTCAATAAATTCACCGACGCTTTAACCACCCCACGATAAACCAACTATATTATATCCTTACAAAAACAAGTTATAATAAATTAAACTAAAGCATCATTAATAAAATTAATAAATACTATCATTAATATCAATTATATAATAATATACTAAGAAAATTCAAATTTACCGTAAAAAATAACATTAATTTTAACCATACAATATATGTTAATATAATATATATTATTAACAAACTAATACTTTATATAATTAATAAAACAATAATATTCTAAACTATAAAATTTCTTAAAAACATAACTATTAAATATACATAAAATGTTTTACATATAATATAAATCAACAATTACCTTAAACCGCTTAACAAAATAATCTACAACGCTAATAAGAATTTTATTACTAATAAGTTCATTAAAAACGCAAAAATAATATCCATTTCCATTAAAAAAGTACCCGTTAAAACATATAATTTAATTAAACAATTAAAACAATACTATAACTTATTAAAATATACATATAAAATTATTACTAATAACCTTTAAAAAATTTAAACTAACCTATTATATATCTTTTAAATAACCGTTAAAGCTATTAACAATACCGTAAAACTTAATAAATTAATCCCCATATTACTTATTTTTAATACATATCTGCAATTAATTAAAAGTTTTCTACCCATGCCGTCGATAAAAATTCGTACCGTAACAATTAAGAAAACAATAACGGAAATATATAAGTTAAAGGTAAAATAACAAGTTAATAACGCCCTTAATATAAAGAATAATCTAAATATCTTTAATATTTTAAACCTTCCTTTATAATCGAAGATATAAATATATTAAGAAAACAAGGAATAAACAAGACCTTACAAGCTATTAACACGCAATAATAAAACATATACCGTTAAAATTAATAATAAGCTTATCAATTTTTATATCATTATTATAAAACCATATTTTTATAATAAAACAACGCATACCTTAAATAATAACGATTTAAACTTTAAATCCAATAAAGAATTAAATATTAAAAAACTAAACAAGTACATGCTTAACGTTGAACCACTAGCAGTTAAATCATTAATACTTAAAAAGAAACGAAGACGAAAACGACCTCTTAAAAGTAAAAACAAGCCGAAGAAACTAGTTAACGCTATATATATAACACCTAAAAAAAAATAAATAAGCAATTTATTATTTAACTTTAAAAAGAAGACAAAATTACCATCTTAAAACAATCGTTTAAAACCTCTGATATTAATAAAATTAAAGCCTTTATTAAAAAAGGAGTATTTTTATTTAAAAAATACGATCTTACGAAATATAATGATATTCGCTTATTTAACTTAAAGATAATATAAAAGATTAAAAGTAAAAAAACTAATAATCTTTATAAAAAGTTTAAACTTATTATTTAAGATTATCATGATAAAAAAAAGAAAATAATTTTAACGTAATCATTAATAATTTAACATATAAGCCAATAAATCTTCATCGCGCTTACGCCTTCTTTAATATAAAAATACGGAATATTTATATAATTAAAAGACATAACTTAAACATATACATAATTTAACATACCTTTAAAACAAACGATTTTAATTAAATTATTAACGCAAATAACTCATAAATATTTAAAAGATATAATCATAATAATCTTTAAGCTATTATATAAAATTATAAAAATTAACACGCATTAATAAGCCACTTACTTTAAACACCATTAAAAGAAACTTTATATAATTACCTTAACCTATAACCCATACTTATTAATATCCGAATTAACAAGACATTTTAAGCTTATCGAAATGCAAACGGATAACACTTTTAATCTATCCAATAAAGCATTCGCTTAAGCGAAAAAAGATAAATTAAGCAAAGTATAACTTATAATAAAACTTAAAACGTACCTTATAATTAATAAACCGTTAATATTTAACGGCTATATCTTATCTTTAAAATTAAACGGCAGCTTATACCTACAATAAAAAAGCCAAGATGTAAAGATTAAGTTAATAAACTTTAATACTAATAACGCAGCTTAATAATACATCCAACAATGCGCTCGTAAAACATACATCGCCTTAATCTATTAGCTGGAAATAACCTATAATATATTAAAAACAGCTTAATACCGCAAGCTAAGTAAAAACGAAATAGCTAAGTTAAACCGACAATTACAATGGCAAAAAAAGAATTTTAAATGAGATTTAAAATACATTCTAATTAACTTAACTACTACTAAAATCTTCGTCTTTATTAACGGATCATTTACCAATAATAAAAACCTTAATTCTTAAATTAAATTTAAAATCTTCATCGTAAACGAAACTACTTAAGATAACTCTTTTATTATTATTAAAAACATCCTTTATTAAAATTCTATTAAATTAAAAAAAGTCACGAGAAATATATTAACAAGCAAGATTTACACTATAACACATAACGTAAATATAAACGTCTTTATATCCTTTACAATTAATTTCATTCTTAAATTATTAAACATTCCACCTTTACTAATCATTATATATATAAATTTATTTTCACTATACAAATATTTAATTAAGCTTAATACGATAAAAGAAAAAAAATTAATGATTAATATAATATTACTTAAATAATCTTATAAACGTCGCAAAATAACTAATATTAAGTAAATATATAAAAAAAATAATTTAATTAATGTAATAATTAAGTTAACCCCGAATAAAATATTAACCACGTTCCTTAATACCAACTTTCTTACCTTAAGGCTTTAAGGTTAAGTCAAGAGGGATTAATATAATAATAAGGAAATAAAAAGTAGTAAAACTTTAAGATCGAAAACACGTTTACTATATTACTTTATCCCTTTGTTGATACCGACATCGATATTAATCTAAGAATAATAATAAGTTAAAAGGCTTAATTATTAACATGCTACGCAATTAAGGATAGGAATTAACTATTTTTTAAAAGAGACCGTTAATTATATAAATAAAACATAATAAAAAAACAAAAAAGCTGCCAAATAATTATATATAAGTATTAATACTTATTAATGCGTTTATTATTAATAATATATATTAATAACATATATTAATATTAAAACACGTTATGTATATACCTTAAAAAACTTAGTAAAAAACATTTTAACAACCTTGTAAAAAAGGTAAATCTCAACAATAATATTCTAAAGCTTAACATAAACGCCTTCTATTACATCGACAAGTTATTTACCACGTTCCCTCTTGTTCTCACAACGCTGTTAAATGGTATAAACCTCCGGCAATAAATTATTATTCTTTATTTATTAAAGATATTTATAAAGCTTTTTTTAAGTACTCTTAACGATACTTAAACGCATACCTAAATTATTAAGTTAAACTTTAGCTGTTACCTTTATCACATGTTAATAACGTGCTGGCATTTTAAAATAAACCTTTTAATCATTAACATAACGCTCGCACTTAGCCGATGCCGCTATAACGGTTAACTATGGATAATTAATATTATCTTATAATACTTACTATTAATGTTATAATATATTAAATTAAGAGTATTAAGACGTTAATTTATAAAGTTATAACAGCAATGCTGGTATAAGATCGCGTGTTAAATGCGTCTTAAGGGATTAATTCGTTAAAAAGGCATGATGTAAAAAAGAATATAAAAAAAAGGCTTTTAATAGAATAATCTTACGGAAAAGACGGAAGTTATTATGATAAGACTTTATTAAAAAAGATATAATATATGAAATGGAAAGTTAAAAAGGAATTAAAAAAGGTAAAATCATACCATGTTTTAAAATTATCTTTATAAAACGCGTAACCCTTATAATAAAACCTGTACAAACTATAAGTCCGTATCTAATAAGAAAAAAAAAGTTATTAATGTTAGAATACTAATTATATGGCCCTTATAACACGTAACCTAAACAGCTAATAAAAAAACCCTACAACCTTTTCGAAAAAGAAAACACTTAAAAAATATAACAACCATCATCCATTAAAATTACCAATACTATAATACGCTTTATTACTCTATTTAACGATATTAAAGATAAACCTTATCCATTTAACAAAAACATATTATTATTTAATTAAATTCTTTAAAATAAGGTAAACATTTTTTAATTTTTTTTAAAATAACCATCCCATTTATTTAATTAATATGATATAACATATATAATAAAATATATATTAAAATTATCCTTCTTAAGCAAATAAACGCTTTTATTCTTACAATATAATTTATAAATAATACTTACTTAACGTTAATTAAAAGAAGTTTTTTTAAAATATTAAATCTTTATACTTACCTTTTTTACTAACTAATAATTAATTTTATTCTTTATAAGAATACCTTAACGCTTAAAATATCCTTTTAATATTATTAACATATCATTTTTTTGCTTTAAACTAGCCATTAAGGTATATATAAAGCTATAAAACACTTTATGACATGCGTAAATAACCTTTATAAACCTTCGCAAATAGTCTAACTTTTATGTAAAATTTATTATTAAAAGACTTAATATATATTTTAATAAATAATAATTTTCTCTTAATACTTTAAAGTAATAAATATTAGATAATTATTATTACCACTTAAATATAAGATAATTCTTTAAATAAATAAGTTAATGTTGTAAATAACACTTTATTTATAATATACCCTTTAACTTTTATAAAGATAATAACTTAAAAGCTATATATTTATACCATTATCCCTTATATTATTAAGCCTTGCTTTTATCTTATATTATTAAAGCCTTTTAACACATTATTAATTACTTAGCGCCTTTTAACTAAGCGTTTTTTATATAAGTTAAACTTAAAGCTCTTAAATCGGTTTTATATAATTAATAAGTAAAATATTATTTATATGTATGTAATGGTTATGTTAAATCTTACTACATAATTACTTAAATAATTAAGAATTTATTTTAATATTAATGGCATAAGTATTACGTTATTATAAAATAAATCTACTATTTATAAGTAATAAATAACACCTTATTTATAATAGTTAATAAATATAATTAAAACTTACTTATTATTATATTAAAACGTTTTAAGCAAGATATTTAAATTACTTATAATATAGTTATATTAAAGTTTTAATTAAATAAGAAATAAAGCTTATTTTTAATATAATTATTTTAATAACTTATAGTTCTTTTCATAATATAAAAATAATATGATTAATATATACTTATATTATATTAAATTATTAATTATAAGTATTAAGTTTTCTTACTTTTAAACTATATTAATAACTTTACTTAATAAAAAGAAACAAAAAAGGGAAGAATGATTAACATTAATGAACCATATTATACATTTAGTAAGAAACTTAGAAACTTAATTTAAAACCTTGATCTGTAAATAATAAAAATTTTATGCCGTTAACTATCTTATAAAATAAAGGTTTAATAAGAAATGATAAATATTTAAATTATTATTAAAAACCTTATACGTTAATAAATTATATTATTTTTTTAATAAATAAAAAACCTTAAAATCAAATTTACAAATAATAAAAGAAATATTATATTATTAATCATTTTATAATATAAAAGTTTAATACTTAAATATTTAAATAAATAAAATTTAAGTCTTTACTTACGTTTTTAAACGTGAGTATAAACGTAATTTTACTACTTTAAATAACCTTATTTATATTGTTTTTACTACTTTTAATACTTACTTTAATACTTATAATAAACTTATTATCTTTATTACTTTTATTATCTTTGCTTACTTAACTATTTATATTGCTATTAAAAAATATAATTAAATTTAATATACTTTTTTCTTTAGTAAAACCATAAGAATAAAAAGGCGATGCCTCCTTTATCTGCTTATCTTCATAAAGAACATTTAAATATTCCTGTTAGTAAATACGTTTTAATAAACGGCTATATGTTGTTTTATTAACTTTATCTTAAAATATAAATGCTTTATGTTCTTGTTTTACTTCCTTTAACCAGTTAAGTTTATCCTTATTATCTGATTTTTTATTAAAGTTTATAAAGATTAAATTAAATTATCTTTTTATTACTTTAAACCATCCTTTGTTATTACTTTTTAAATCTTTGTAAAAGTTAAACAAGTTAAAGTTTTAATTAAAGCTTTTAAATAAATGAAGGTAACATTTATCTTTATTATTAAATTAATTATTAGATTTTTCGTTAAAATTATAAATAAAGTTTTATATTATTATTTTAATTTTCTTTTATAAATTAAGATTTATTTTTAAATTCCGTTCATTACTTGATTTAAGTTTGTCGCTTAGTATAAGTTTTAAACCATTTTTAATATTATGATTTAATTGTAGTTAAGGAAAGTATTTATCTATTATTTTAAATATTTTCACTTACGTTTTACTTCTTCTAATAAAATAAGATATAAAGTATACCTTTAACTTTTGCTTTTTTAATTCATAAAGAATTTACGTACATGCGTTATAAAAGATACCTTAAGTAAAACAAATAAATAAATATTTAGAAAAGACCTAACTTATTAAGCAAAGTAAAAGGTTATAATATATTATCACTACCTTCTATAACGCTTTACGTAATAAGGATTATAGCTATATTATCACATAAGTAAATAAATTTAACTTTGCTTTTTAATTAAGAAGAATGCCTTTAGCCTTTTATAAAATATTCTTAGTAAATTTTAAGTATAAAACGATTATATTATAATTAAAAAGCTAATAAAAATTACGATTTAACGGCATAATATTAAAATACTTATAAAAAGGATTTTAATTAATTATAAGTTAAATCTTCTTACATATATCATTTTAATTATATTAAGATATATAAGTTTTAAGGATAACGTAGGCTTTTTTAATGTAAGTTACTTTCTTAGTCGTAGTATAACTTTAATCGTAAGGTTTTAATTAGAAATATATACTTTTAGGAAGTATTTCTTATAATATTAATATATATTTAAGGAAATATTAATATTTAAAGTATAAAGTAAAAGCATATTTAAACTCTTTGTTGATTATTAATATAAACGTTATTAAGGAAAGGATAAAATAAAAGGAAGAAATAAAACGAAGGAAAAAAATAAAATAATAAAAAGAAGGGATTTACATTTAACTTTAAGCACTTCTTTAAGCACATAAAACTAAAGCTTCATTTTTCCTTAAATAATATTGTCTTTAAATATATTAAAGTAAGGGCGTTTAAAATCTTAAAATTCAAACAAGTATATAATTATTTTACTGTCTGTACGTGCTCTACCTTTGTTATCGTCTTAATAATTCCTAGCGATAATATAATAAAAATAATAAATTAAAATATAAAGAATATCCTTTTTATTAATATAAATAAAGGTTATTAAAAGGGAATTAAATGTGGTAAGAAAGTTTAAATAGTAAACGTTAAATTAAAAAGGTTTTTCTATTAAATATAAGATATAAGGTTAAAAAGGTTTATTCTTTAAAAGGTATGATATTATTATAGCATCTTAATATTATACATATTAAACTAACGATAAGTAAGATTAAAAACCTAATAAAAAGCGAAGATATATATTTTAAAAAGCGTATATAATCTAAAAAAAAATGGTAAATAAATATATTAATAAAATTTTTAATAAAAAGCTTTCTTTAAGATAAAATGTTTAAAGAAAGTTTCCTTTTAATATATAAATAATAAAGTACTAAAATTATATAATAAAGAAAAAAGGGTAAAGGAGTAGTAGTAGTTATTGTTTATAATGGTATTAAAAGTAAGACGGCATAAGTATTACTTTATATATAAGTAAGTAAGTTTTATTCTTTTAATTTACCTTTTTTCATCTTTATATATATATTTACGTAAATATTATATAAAGATAATTATATAACTTCTTTTTAAAAAATCATACATATTATATTAATATTCTAAATTAAATATATCTAATTAAAATTAAGTTCTTATTATTTCTCCATGTTAATGTGAAGTGTATAATATAAATAAAGCATTTAATAACTCATTATTAAATATAAAGGTAACATATCCTTTAATTTTTAATAATCGTTTACGTACGTATATATACGAATAATTCACTTATTAAATATACTTATATTTATATATGGCTTAAATATTATATATATATATATTTTAATAATGAAATATTACATTATTAATACATATATATCATCTTAATGATTTAATATTATATAAAATAATAATTATAATTAAAGAAAAGTAAAAAAGAAAAATCTCTTATTAAAACTTTATAAGGAAAAAAAGTAAAAAAGCATATCTTATTTTATATTTATTTATTTAACGTATAGTAGGAAGCTATTCCTATGATAATTATAATTAAAAGCCTTTACTTATTTAAACCGATAAATTAAATAACTTTTTTTTTAAAACTTTTTATATTAATATATTTATATTATTTAATTAATTTAATTAATAAAGATAAATTTAAAAGTTTTTACTATATATATAAATATCTTTATAATATTATATTCTTTTTAATTAAAAAATGGAATTTTAAAAGTTATACTTAAGTATTTATATTATAAATCTTTAATCTTTATCTTTTTTATGTAAGTATATATATTATCCTGCTTATTATTAAAAATGGTTTTATAGCTTTAATTAATTATTCTTAAATTTATACGACATTAATTTAAATATAATTAAAGAAGGAAATAAAGCTTTTAATTTTAAATCTAACGGTTTAAGTTATATGCTTATGTAATACCTATAATTTAAGATATTTAAGGCTAAATATAAAATATCTTTAAAATTATTATATAATCTACTTTTATAAGCGTTAAACCTTATAACAAAGCTTTAAATAAACCTCTTACATTTAACCTTAAATATTTAAAGCTATAGAAATTGTATGAGCGTATAACTTAAGCCATTAAATACATAATTAAAAGGTTATTTTATTAATATAAAGGTTATTAAATTTAAAGTGGGAATAATTTAAAAACAATTAATTAAAGTTAAGGTTGATTTTAATGGTATATAAATCATAATAATAGCAATAATTTTAATAATTTTAGCTTCTTATTAATTAAAGAAAACACATTTATATTACTTTAAGATTTAAAATTATAATATAAGCCATGTCGTTACTAGTTAAGTTAATGAGATATGGAATAACTTTAAAGATATTAATATATTAAATTATGCTTAAAATGTCATAAGTAATCCTTTACTAGAGTAATTAATAAATAGCCTTAAGGAATTGTTAATTAAGTATGACTTTAATAACTTCCTTATATTAAAAATGTAGCGTGTTTACGATAAATGGTTAATAAAATATCTGCTAAGATATATAAAAGATTAAAGGAATTTATACCTATTAAATTACCTTATGTTAAAGGCTTATCTTAAGTAATATATAGTTAAAAATCGAGAATTAAAGTTGGAATTTAATATATTCTCCTGTAATGGTCTGACGTAGTATAAAGACTAGATGGAATAAGCTTAAAAAAATGTATAAAGATAAAGATATAAAGCTAATAACCTTGCTAATTAATTTAAGATAAATATTTAAATTATATAATATTTATATAATTTAAATGATGATGAAAATAACGATAAAAATAATAAGGATATTTGTGAGGTTATACGTTGTTAATTAATCATTAATAAACTAATAATTAAATGCTTATTTTTATATTATATTCCTTTTAATGCTTAACATAAGTATAAAACTAATAATATAAATTTATTTAAATTTCTATTTTAAGAAACGATTAAAAGAAAAGATGTTACGTTTCTTATAATTTAAAGAATGGTTATAAAGAAAGTTAAGTGAAGGCTTAAATAAACCGCTTCTCTTAAAGGAAGATTAATTGCTGTTAAAGATAAGCTCGTTCTCTTTAATTTTAATTTAAAACCGTAAATAACGATATTTTTTAGCGTTAAGGTTAATTAACGATAAAAACTGAAACTTTTTATTAAAAGGGTCGGAATTATTTAAAAGACTATTAAAAAGATTATGTGAAGAATGTGAATTAATATTGTAATCTTTAAGCTTAAAATGATTATCGATACGTTTCATTTTACTTATACGAACTAAATATATAAAATTACCTACGTTATTATCGTTAACGTTAACCTTATTAATATTATTATTATTAAAACTAAGCTTATTAATATTAAGAGTATTGTTATTATTACCGACTATATTACCGTTAATTTTAAGGTTGTTTAAACGTTGACGTTTTTTATCGGTAACGTTATTTAAGTTAATATTAATGGCTTTAAATAAAAGTTAAAGAAGATTAACTATTAAAAAAGATTTTTCTATTATTGTATCTTTCTTTATATTATAAATAAGGATAAAATATTTAGCTTTACCGTTATTATTTGTAAATAACATAATAACCTTTTTCGTAAATAAAGACTAAGTAAATTAAGTAAAAATAAGTTTAAAAAGGTTTTTAATTAATAGAATAAAAATGTTATGATAAAATATATAAATTTCCAGATCGGAATTAAAAGACTTATCGGGAGGATTTAACATGTGGAAAATAAGTTGCGGAAGGTTGTTGTTGCTTAAGTTAAGCTTTAAGATAAAGATAAAGGTATTTAAATCTTAAAACGTATGGATATTTTTATAAAAGAATATTTTATTTTATAAATTTAAATAAGTAAATATACTTTTCTTAAAGGTAATAAATTTACGCATATTATTGTTCTTAATAAATATTTTTATTATTTAAAGGAAAATATAACTTTTTTTAAGGCTATTAACTTAACCTGTAAAAGGATATGGTTTATGGTTAAAGTTATATGCGGACAGGGTTTATAACGGTATTATATTAGATATAAACGTACCGGCGTTAAATATAAATATATTGGAGGGAAAATTAAAAGGACGTAAGTCTTTTTAAGATTTAAGTAAATTATTGGGGAATTTCTAATGATTAAAATAAGGAACGATAAGGTATAACTTCTTTAAATAAACGTTAATATGCCAGTAATAAAATAAATGTATAAATTAAGCTTTAACTTTTCTTATAACTTAAATAATAAAGATAATATATTTTAGTAAAAACTATCAGATTATTAAAGAGAAAGCGTTAATCCTTTTTATTAAAAGATTTAAATAAGAATAATTTATTACCCCTAAAATCATAACCTTTATCATTTATTTATATATTGCCAAGGATTATGTAATAAATAATATATACTATGTTATATAAGAGTACACCATCGTTAAAAACTTGAAAAATAAGTAATAAAGTCGCTAAAATATAATTAAGATAATAGATTTTAATTAAAGATTAAAACCTTTCCTGTTAAAAACTATCAAAACGTTAAATATAAAAAGGTAGATCTTTAAGTCTTATCTTAATAATAATATATATAAAATTAATATTTAGTTTATAATATAATAAACTTTATAAATAATAATAATTATTACCGATAATTTATAAAAAAAAAATCCCTTCCAAATTTTAATATTTAATATATACTTAAAAGTTAAGAAATAAATTGGATAATTAATATATTATAAAATAATTAATAACGCGTATATATCTTATTAACTATAAGTTAATTGTTTAAGATTTAATTATGTTTTATTGTTTAAAGTATAACGTAATAAAGTAATTTTTAATATTTATATTATAAATTTTAATTAATTAATTTAAAAAGAAAATCAACATTAATGATAAACTTTTCCCCTTTTAATATATTAAAGTATATATATATCTCATAAACTTATCTGTTAAGGTTTAAATTAATAAAATAATATATTATATATGTTTACTTTAATCTCTTCCATCATATACTAAATTTAAGATATTTATTTACTTATTGTTTAATTATAAGTTTATTGTAATAACTACCTATAAATATGATAAACATATTTTAGCGCTTTGTTTAAAGTTTAAAATATAATAGCCCTTTAGCTTTAAAAATAAGGTTTTTTATTAATAATCTTATAAATTAATCCGGAACTTTATAAGTAAGCTTTTTGGCAGGTTATAAAACCTTTTTTAATTATTAATTTAATTAATGATTAATTAAGCTTTCATTTTTTACTTATATTAAGTAATAATATTGATTTAAAAAGGTTTTATAGCTCTACTAAAGAATTGTTATTATTAAGCTTAAAATTAAATATTTAAAGATTAATAATATTAATATATAAAAGTAACTTATTTATAAAGCCTTATTATATATCTAACAGCTTATTATCTTATAAGGAGATATTATATTGTTTTGTAGAAAAAATAACCTTTTTTAATATATTTCTTTAAGCTTAATTATTAAAAAAGGCCGTAAAATTTATTTTATATATTTATAACTTTATGTTATTAAGTGAGGATAATTCCTTTTTAATAATTATATCTTAGTCCCCTTTCCACGTTAGCCTTATATAAATCTTATTTGCTATTTTTATAAGCTTATAAGATGGGGAAAACTACTTTTTTTTTTTAATAACCGTTATAATATTTGGTAAGTTATTTAAGTTAAAAGTAAAATTAATAATTTTAATTAACGGCATATATGTATAAAGATTAATAATCTCTTTTAAAATATTAATAATTAAATTATAAAAAATTAATAGAAAAATTCCGATAAAACTTACGACTTTTTTATATATTTAAATATAATCTTATAGCATATTATTAATACTATTATTTATTTCTTTAACTATATTAAGTAAAGACGAAATAAGATTTTAATTTAAATAGCTTTATATAATATGATATTTCTTATTATCGCTAAGAAATAAATTATTATCTAATTCTTTAACCTATTTATATATTAATATAATTAAGATAAAAGCAAAACGGGAGAGTTTTTTTTTAAAATGGTTATATAATAAATTTTATCGCTTATTATTGCTAAGAAATAAGTTATCTTTTTTTTAAGCTAATATCTTCTTTAAGACTAAGGTATAATTAAAATATTAAAATTTATTCTTATTATAAACTTAATTTAAGTGCTTTTATTTAGAGTTTAATTCTTCTCCATATAAATTTACTAAGGTTATTAAGGTTATTAAAATCGTTAAGGTTGCTAGAATAATTAAAAACGATAAGATAAGTTTTATTTTTAGCCTTTTAATTAAGTTAGGGATTAAGTTTTAATATATGATTATATAAGTATTATATAACTTATTTTTAGTAATATTATTAATAAGCTTTTAAGGCATTATTTTTTTGTTAAATAAGGAACTTATCGTTATATTATGATAATCCTTAAAGTGAATTATTTTAATCTTATATATTTAAGTCACTTTTATATAAGAAATAAACTTTATTTTAAAGGTAGCGTTTGTGTAAATTGTTTTCTTTAAAGGCTTAAATTTATAAATAATATTATTAATAAGTTAATTATGTAAAAAGTAAGAGGTTTGCTTTATTATATAAAAGACGGCAACGTTAATAACCTTTAAAGTTTAAAAATTAATTTATTTTCTTAAGTTAAAATTAATAAAACTTATAATTATTTATTTTATTTATTAATATAAATATGGCTTTATTACCCTCTCTATTAACATAATATTAATAAGAATATATATGGATTTATAACTTTATTAATTTTTTATCTTATATATAATATAAATTCTTTACCATTTACCTTATAACGTAATTCCTTTTTACGTTTTAAATATTATTATAAATACCATCAGTAATAAGATTAATATTAATTAATAAAATTTTATTAGATATAAGCTGTGATATATATTTAATTTTATTACCTTAAATAAAATTAATATTAAACTATATATATTAAAACCCATCCCAACCTTTATAATAAATAACACCCACATTATAATATATAGTAAGTTAAGTTTTAAAAATAAATTATAAAGGCTTTTAAGCTTTAAGAATAAATTATAAAAGCCTTTAAACTTTAAGAGTAGGTTATAAAAGCCTTTAAGCCTTAAGAACAAGTTATAAAAGTTTTTAAGCTTTAAAAGTAAGTTATAAAAGCCTTTAAGCTTTAAGAGTAAATTATAAAGGTCTTTAACCCTTAAAAGTAAGTTGTAAAAGCCTTTAAGCTTTAAGAGTAAGTTGTAAAAGTTTTTAAAGATATTATAAAATTTTAAAAAGATATAATAAATACAATAAAATATTTAACTTAATTATTTAATCTTCCTTCCATTTATTAATAAGAATTTAATAAAAAGGTAAATCGTAAAACCAGTAAACTTTGCGCTTTAAATTGATAACGTTAAGAATAATCTTATTATAAAATATATTATCTCACACTTTATAAACATTAAGTAATGCTTATATGTTATCTTCTTTATATACATCGTAAGAAGCTATCCTTAAATAGATAAATAAGAGATAATAAAAGAAATAATAATAAAATTATTGTAAAGATTATAAGAATAAAAGGCAACAATTAATAAACTCTTATAATAAAAATGTATAAAAATAACCAACTATTAAATAAGATAGGAGGAGCTTAAAAAGAAATCGATAAGGCAGGTATTAAATATCTTAAAGCCCTTAACTTATCATAAGATAAAATTAAAAAAAACCTTTTTTAAACCAATAATATCATATTATAATCTTAGGAAATTATTATCATATATATCTTTGACAATTTTACTTAATTTAGTTTAAAAAGATTTCTACGTCTTATAACACCTTTTAAAGTTAATGTTACCAGTTATTTATATTCCGATAAATAATTTAAACATTTAAAATAGAATTAAATAATTTGTAAGATTTAGCTAGGTTTAATGATGCTTTATATATAAAGTTATTTAATATTTAAAGGTATGTTTAAAAGGTTAAATCTTAATTGGTTAATAAGAATATCATATACTAATAACATTTTTAATTAATTGTAACGAAATGTTATCGCAGTTTCCTTATTATAATTAAGTCTTTTTTAAAAATAATACGTTAACATTTTTAAACAAATTATTATTAAACCTTTTATAAGTTATTAATTACCTAATTAAAACTTAAACTATATCGTAGTTATTGTGTAAATAAATTATTAAATTAAAATAAAGACCGGTTAAATCGCGTGGCAGATTTCACTTTTAAATTCGTAAAATAAATAAGCTATTATATTTAACCTTTTCTTTTTTAGTTGTAATAATAAGTTATTCCTTAATAATGATTAAGCAAACCATAATATGCTTTAATAACAGCGCCTCTTCTATCTTAATTAAAGAGGTTTTAATATGCGTTAAAATGGATGACTTTTTAATATTATTAAGCGACTTTTTTTTAATTATAGGTAGATTAATATCCTTTGCTTTAAACTTAAATTCCCTTATCTTAAACTTAGATTTCTTATCTAATTCCTAGCGTTTATAAAAAGTAAATGCCTCGGCCGCCCATAAAGGGATAAGCTGTGTATCGTAACCGGGAATATTTTAAAATTTCTTTTTTCTGAATATTTATTAAAAATATTTATAGTGGGGAAAACGGTCTTGATTAATAAAATAGCTTTTTTAATAAAAGAGAAAATCATACTTACCTTTTAGTGATAAATGGTAAAAGTGTTTTATATGTTTTTCTTTAAGCTTAAGATATTTATTAAAGGTATTAAATAAAAAGCTTAGAAAATTAAAGACGATAACGTAGTAAAAAAACTGCTTTACCTTAATTAATTAAAAAGTAAATAATAAATAAAGTTAATTAAATTAATTGAATAATTTATCCTAACTTTTATAAGTGTTAAGGAATAATTATAATTACTTTACCGCGGTTAAAAGATTTATAGAAAAGTTTTCAGCTTAACCTAAAAAAGCCTTTAAATATTTAAGATAAATGTTTAAAAAAATAGATGTATAAAGTAATAACAATAACATATCCTTACTATTTATGGTAAGTATTATTATCTTATTTTATAAATCTTAAATCATATTATTAAATTTAATTAAATTAAGAATAAAAGTTGTTAAGTTATAAATTAAGTTAATTATAATTAATCTTGCTTATTTAATCATTATTACTTCTTTCTCTTTAATTAAAATTAATCGTTTTCTTTTATTTATAAAGATAAAATCTTTAATAAAAGATTTTGTTAAAGAAAGTCTTTTTAAGGGAGAAGTTAAGCGGCTTAATAAGCTTTCGGCATCACTTAAAGATAAAAACGCTAACACCAAGCAGCCCTTACTGTAATAATTAAGGTATAATTTAAATATAATATTTATAAGTTTTAAAAAGGTTATATATTAAATAATCTTTATATTTATAATATATAAAAAGTATATATTAAATTAAAAACGCCAGTTATCTCGTTATAGTTTAAAATATAAGATAAGAGGTTATTTATAAAAAAAGAAAACCTTTTCCTTATAACGTATATAGCTTAATATCTTAAATATAAAATATCTTTATTTAACATATTTGTATTGGTCTAAGAATAATTATCATAACCAATCTCTTAAATTATTTAAGTAGATATGTTTATAAAACTTATTATAAAATAAGCTTAAAAGTTATTTATTATCTTCCTTTTTCATCTTTTTTAATCTTTTTTATTTATAATATTAATAATTATTGAGGTTAATATATTATTAGCTTTAGTAAATATTTAACTTTATAAAGATGAAATTATTTGTTAATATTTAAATAATAAATTATCTTAAAAGGAGATTGTTTAAAGGCTTTAAGATAAATATAATTTTAATATTAATTAAAAATCCTTTTAATGGTATTTAAAAAAATGGAAGTTTTATTAAAAAGAATGGAAGATTGACGTTATTAAAGTAGAGATATTTAAACTCTTTAAAGTAAGATTATCGTATTTTAACATTCTTATATATTTAAAAGAAGAACGACTTAATATTAATATTTTATGGTAATCTTTCAAGTATAAGCTATAATAGTAAAAGATACATCGTTATAAACTGGTTAACTATTTAATTAAGTTTATAAAATATATACGATATTTTATATACCATTAAAATATTTAAAACAAAGAAATCTTCAATTAATTACGCTATATATAAAGGATTAATATTAATTATTCTTTTTTTATTTAAATTTAATTTAAAAATGGCATAATAAAAAAGACGGTTAATTTAAATTAACGACAACATATCTTAACAAGGCTATATTATTTCTTTAAAACTTATTTAAAAATAATAAATTTTCTTAAAAATTTAAGCAAAGATTAAATTTATGGAATAGTTTAAAGATATATTAAGCTTAATATTATAAGAGATATAACTTATAAGGTATATTGTTAATAATATTTAAGAGCTGTTTAATAATATAAAGAAAGAAGGTAGTTTAAAGGAAACTTATAACATACTTCTTTTTTAATTTTAGGTTTAAATTTTATATAGTTTATAAACAAATATTAAAAATTTTATTTTACTAGCTTCAAGATTTATATAAAAATTGATACGTATTCTTATAAAATATTATAGATTAACATTAACTGATTTAACTCTTTACTTATAAACGTGTTAAATTAATATCTTCTTACTATAATAAAGCTTAAGTTCCAACCGTTTTAAATATAAACAAACTATAAAGTCAAAATACCTCTTATAACTTAAGCGTAATTTTACTTAATAAACTTTTATAAGCTAAGGATAATTATAGTTAATCCTAACGGCACACACACTAAATAACGTTAAGACAATATCATCACAAAGTCTCATAAGTAAAGAATTAATAAATAAAATAAGAAGATTAAGTAGTAATAAACGCAGCTATATAAAAGTATAACAAAACGTTAAATTATAAGTCGCTTAAATATGTTACGTTTATTAATATTAATCGGGATTAATATTAATAGTTTTACTTTAAAAGGTTAATATAATAAAGCTTTTTCGATAAAAATAAATTAATAAATTTAATAATGCTTTATATTATTTATAGCGATATTTTTAAATATAAATATGTTTAATTTATAAAATAATAAAATAATTATCGAATTAAGTTTTAATCAGGTAAGAATTATATTATAACCGGTTATATTTATTAAATATAGTTTAATATTAGTAATAATATTAGTATAAACTATGCTATAAATATTTACAATTAAGAAAACCTCGAATTAATATAATTAACGCGTAAATTAAAAGAGCCATTAATTAAGTATAACTTTAACGCCTTTTTAACGTTAGAAACGCGCTAAATATACAATAAATAACTTACGCAACATCTATTAAAAGCTGTTAAGCAT
The DNA here is from genome assembly GCA_022497025.1 of Hypoxylon sp. FL0890. Lineage (NCBI taxonomy): Eukaryota > Fungi > Ascomycota > Sordariomycetes > Xylariales > Hypoxylaceae > Hypoxylon > Hypoxylon sp. FL0890. The sequence goes on along the minus strand of MU386560.1, from coordinate 168,917 downwards.
AATAATCTTAAGTTATATAAAAATAGCTACATTAAGTTAAAAGATTATTTAAAGTAGCATATTAAAGAAAAAAAAGTATTAAAATTAATATTAAATGAAATACCCCGTAAAGGAGTTAAGTAATATTACAAAGAAATTAACTAGCTTTAATATAATATTAATTAAATATAGCATGATTTTAATAAGTTAAAAGCTACTTAATAGTATATACGTTTAAACAGAGATAAATATATAGCTTAGTTTAAAGTAAATATAAAGAATACTTAAAAGATATAGTTTTATAAGTACGCTTAAATATAAGTATTTAACTTGTTTAACTTTTTATTTTATTTTAAGGTTTAAGATTAAATAAGATAAAAAGCTCTTTAATAAGGTTGTTTTAATAACTCGTCGTACTTTTCATAACATAAAGATAATATAAGTAATATACACTTATATATTATATTAAATTATTAATTATAAGTCTTAGATTTTCTTGCCTTTAAGCTATAAGTAACTTTAATTAATAAAAAGAAATGAGGAAGGAAGGAATAACCGACATTAATAAATCATATTATACTTTTAATAAAAACCTTAGAAACTTGATTTACGAATAATAAAAAAAGTTTTATACCATTAACCATTTAATATAATAAAGGTTTAATAAGTGTAATAAGAAGTGTTTAAGCTGTTGCTTAAATCTTTAAACATAAATATAAGCTTAATCTTATTACTTTAGGTAGCTTTATTCATGCCGCTTTTACTACTTTTAATATTTACGATGCTTTTACTATCCTTGTTACTTTTACCATCTTTACTTATTTATGTGTTTATATTATTATTAAAAGATAATGTTAAATTTAACACGCCTTTTTCTTCAGTTAAGCTATTAAAATGAGAAGACGATATTTATCTTAAAGAAGCGTTAAAATGGTCGAGATATTAAACACGTTTTAATAAATCGTTACATATTATTTTATTTACTTCGTTTTACTTTATAAGGATTATGTAACGGTTTTTCTTTAATATTTTAAACCGATATTTAAATTTACTGTTATATTTACGATTAGATTTTTCGTTAAAGTTTTTAAAGATTATATCATAATATCTTTTCATCGCGTCGATCCATTATTCGTGTTTATTATTAAACATATTTTTAGATTTTTTATTAAAGTTGTTAGAAAGTAAGTTAAAGTTTAACTTACGGGGATTATTATTAACAGTAATTTTATTTCCATCCTAACCCTATTTCGTATCTTATAAGAAATTTAAAAACTTAAGCTTATTATTGTAATTATATCATAACTAAAGGAAATTTTTATCTTATATATTCCATTTTCCTTCTTACGTTTTATTATCTTCCTTAATATAAAAAGATAAGTAAAATATCATAAACTACTTTTTTATTTCATTAAAAATCGGCATATACGCGATATAAAAAAAAGTTTAAGTAAAATAAGTAAAAATATAATAATAAAAAACTTAAGAAAGGTTATAATATAAAAGATTATAATACTCCTTAATTACTTTTTATATAGCTTAAGTTGATTGGTTATATAACTATATTGCCATATACGTATATAGCTTAATGCGGCTATTTTTAATAAGGTATAAAAATAAGATAATTATGCTAATATCGTGAAGCTAATGGATATTTATATATATCGGGAACTTATTATAAATAGATTTATAAAATATGTTATATATAAATATAAGTTTAATTTAATTACGTATATTATTTTAGTTAAACTAGCCTTTAACCGATTTAAGGATTATATAATTAGCTTTTATAACGTTTAAATACTTAGTTAAAAAATACTTCGACAAGATGATCGGTGGTGCTTTAATTAAATATAAGGGAAGGTTTTACTACAATTTTAGCAATTTATTAAAGAAAGCTTAATATTTAAAACATAAAGTAAAAAAATATCTTAGTTTAAAATCGTTTATCGATATAAACGTTATTAAGAAAAAATAAAACGATAAAATAAAGGAACTTATTATAACGTTTGTTTATTCTATTAAGTATATGGAAGTATAGCTTCGATATATCGTTAAGTTTAATAATACCATCTTTAAGTATTTTAAGGCGTAGCTAATTAAAATCTTTATGCTTAAATAAATATACGGTCGAGGCTTTTTAACGTTTCTTACCTTTGCTTTTATCTTAATAATTCCCGACTATAATATAATAAAAGTAATAAACTAACTTATAAAAGACGCCTTTATTACTTGTATTAATAAAGGTTAATAAAGGCTTATTAAGTTCTTTAAAGAGCTTTAAGTAGTGGATGTTAAGTAAAATAAAGATTAATATTAAGTATATTTTATTAATTATAAAGCCTTTAATTTATAAAGGAAACTTACTAATAGCTGAGAAAGTGAGAGTTAATTTTATCATAACATATTAAAGTATTACGCACGTTAAATTAACAACGACTAAGACCGAAAAACCCAATAAGGAAGAAGGAGAGATATTTTAAAAAGCATATATAAATTTAAGAAAAAGATAATAAATAAATAAATTAATGATAAAACGCTTAAAGAATGATATAAAAATGATAAGATAACAAGATTATTAAAAAAAGATTTTAATAAGGTTAATTTATTAAAACAAATAACATAATTATAAATTTATTAATATGATATTAAATAACTCCTTATATACCTCTTTAAATTAATTAAGCTTTATATCTTTTAAAAGCGTAAATTTAGCTAATTTTAATGATTTAAGTTACATTCTCGTACGATTAATATTAAGCGTATAAAAAGGGTGAAAAAGTAAGTAGCTGCCGAAGGTTATCACGTGGGCCTTTCTTCCTTTACCTACCGTAAAAACTCAACAAATTTACCATCACTCCTTTTTACTTATCGTTAAATATTCTACCTTTTTAAGAAAAAATTATCGATATCCGCTTTTTTAACTATCTTAATTATTTATAAACCTTTAAATTAAATAAGGTTACACTTATAATTCTTACCTTTCCCTATCTTTTATATTTTTAGTAATAAAGCTTATGATATTATCCGTTTTTTTACCATACATAATTAACTAATAAACCTTAAAATACCATAAATTAATTATTTAAACGAAATACCGTTAAAAATCTTAAAAAAAATAAGCTTAGTTTTAATTACATATAAATAAATAAGATACTTATAATTTAGCTTGTTTTTACTTTTTAACTTAATAATTTAATTTTTCTAAGGGTTGAATTTAACATATATCGCTATAATAAAAGACTTAGAAAAAACGTCGCATATTTAATTGAAGAATTTTAAGACGAGATTTTAAATAAAGTGCGTGACGTCGATCTCGCTTTAATAATTAATAACATTTACTATAGTTAGGTTAAAAGCAAAGAAAATATTATATTTATTAAGGAAAATTTATACCGTTTCCTAATTTATCACGTTATAAAATGGATATTTAAATACTGTTATTTTAATAATGTTATAAAAAGATATATAAAGATAATAAAAATATAAGTTAATATTTATATTTAATAAAGTTAAAAGATAAAAAATTTAATTAATATAAATAAATTCCCTTTCTTATTTAAGTAACTCTCCTTTTATTTTATTTAATAAATCCCTTTCTTTTTAAGATTTTTTTTTATCGTAAATATTACTTGATTAATTAATTAATTAAATTAAACTTATTATAAGGCCTTGCTGTTAATGAAGGCTGCCACGTGATAGCCTTCGGCAGTTACCTACTTTCTCACCCCTTTTATATGTTTAATACTAATCGTATAAAAGTGCAACTTAAATCATTAAAAACGGCGTAATCTACGCTTTTAAATGACAAAAGTCTCGATTCATTACATTCGTTATATCGAAAGTTATTTAAGGTTTCCTTATAAGAAGTAAAAAAAAGGGCGTATAATATAAGATATTATTACAACTAATTAAAATTAAATATCTTATAAAGCTGCATTATTATTAACAATAGCGTAATATTAATAAACGTGTTAATAAAAAGAAATTTAATTTATATCTTTAACTATTTATCGAAGTAATAAAAAACAAATCCTTAATATTATTACATTATATATCCTTATTAATATAACCATGGTTTAATTTATATACGTTAAACTTATAACCGATAACCACTTTTTTAATAAATATACTTATTAAAATTAAGCTAATAAAAATAACTATAAAGTGTCTTTTTGTTTATAAAAATCATTAAAGCTAATGATAAAGGTTTAAGTTAACTTTAATCATTATAATTAAAACTTTTATCGCTACTTAAACTTATTATAAACCTTAAAAGCTTTAACACGACATGTTATAAAAGGTGTTTAAATTCCTAGTCGTAATTATCGAAAGAATACTTAATATCGTTTAAACAATAATTACTTAATCCACCGTGGTCGTTAAGCTTAAATTTATTATTATTAAATTTCCATTTAATTTTTCCTATGCGATATAAATAATAAAGCTTACGCCGTTTATTAAGAGTAAAATTAACTTTAATAACATAATTATTATCTCGCTTTTACCTTTTTCTGCCGGTAGCTTTAATAAACAATTTATTAATCTTATTACTAAAGGTTATTTTATGCTGATATGTTTTTAAGCCATCTTTATTTATAACCATATAATAAACGGAATATTAATTGTTAGCGTTATCGCTATTTATTATGTTAATGATATAATAAGTAAAAATAATTTAAGTAAAACAAACAAAGAAAAACTCCATTAAAATATATATAATCGGATAGTAAAAATGGTTTTAATAAAAGGAAAACACTTATATATCTAAATCTTTTAACTTATTTAATAAATTTCATATATACGTGTTAAAACGATATTAGTCGTTATATACCAAGTTAAGTTTTAAAACTATAATAATATAATTTCCATCATAAAAAGTATATATATTATCGCGGAGGAAAATCGTATTATATGGATGATTAATAAACCTTTTAAACTTAACGCCATCTTTAAGTTTAAATTTAGCCATATCATTAATAATCGCTTAATTTTAATAAGTCTTCGATATGATATAACCTTTTTATATTAATATAAGGTCGTAAGTTATAAGGTATAAGCTTTTATTACCATTATAATTATTTAAGCTTTAAAGGAAAAAAGGAATAAAATCATTAATGTATAAATGAGAGTTATTAATGCTTAAATTGTTAATACTTAACGTATTAATGTTTAAAGCTTTACGGTAAGTAAAAATAATTAAGGTATATTTAATTTTTATAGCCTTTTATAATTTAAACGTTTCGTTTAAATAAATCTAATCATAAAAACTTAACATAATTAAATAAAGCTTATTTATAACATAAAATTAATATTATTTAAAAAGGTAAGAAAAAAAGCTTAACCATTAATAAATAAAAGAATGTAAAAATAATACCATTTAATAAGAACAAGATTATTAATAAATACCATCCTACTTTTTAATCTAATATATTTAAATAAAAAAAAAGGACCTTTATTATACGCTTTTTAGCCTTTATTAAGCTTTTAAACATTACTTATAATAACGTAATAAACATAATAAACAATGCCATAATTTAAAAAGCCATAATTTAAAGCACGAAGAATTAATAATTTAATAAATAAAGCATAACTTAAATGATAAATTACAACCTCTTTTTTTAATTATTATCGTTCCACCTTTTTAAGTATTAATAATGTTAAAACATAAAATAACTAATACCTCATTATAAATATAAAAAATTAAATATAATATATAATATGCGTTAATAAAATAAACGTAAATAAAAAAGTTAAGAATATTAAGATATCGTCTTTTTAACGGCTTTCTTTAAACTTTCGATTTCTTTATAGCTAATTAAAAATAGTCATTTTCTTAAGCTTTTATAATTTATAAAATAACTACGTGATATTTATTCATTAAACTTATATACCATCGCATTAATATAAAAAGTAATAACTAATTAAAATATTATTTAATTTAAAACCTTTTAAAGTTTTATATATTACTTATCGTTCGTTATTTAAATCGTAATATTACTAAATTAAATAATTTAAAACAACTGTTAAATTAAGTCGGTATATACAAATATACGCTTATAATAAAATATTCGCATATAACAATATTATTAAATACATATCGCTATATCGAAGGTAGCTTATATTCATTAAATACATCCATAAAAGTGTTATGGCGGTTTGGCGGATGTTTTGTTATCGGCCTCCGTTTATAATATAGTACATTCCTCCTGCGGTCTTTAAATATTAATCAACCGCCCCTCTTAGTTTACCTATCAACTTCGGCTTAGTATCTGAGCCTTGTGCACATTGGCTTCTTTTCTCCCCTTGGCTTTTTCTTCTCTTAGTAGTTGGCGCAGACGTCATTTTGCCACTGAATAGATTCATCGCGACATTGTGGTCTGCAGTCTCTGCAAGCGTCCTTGATGCAAAATTGAAGGTGCTCATAGAGCCAAGCGTGTACAGGAATCGACTTTGTACGGCACCACTCATCAACTGTCAGCCGCCGAACATCTCCGAGGCTCGGCCAGCCGTTGCAACAATTTGACTCGATACAATCTTGCTGAAGTGGACTGTTAGCTAGTACTACAGTGTGCGTCCTTACAGCAAACGACCTACGTAGCATTGAGGGAGCCTCGTGAAAGGGACCGCATCCCCCGGGTTATATGTAACCCCCTGCGATGCCATGATGGTGATAGCTGATGAGTTGTAAAGGCCAAAGCCTCCGAGAATATCTTCATATTCCAGACTTGTGATATTGACGTTGGAGACGGTGCTGGTCTGTATTGGCACTGGGACTCCGATCGTAGTGGCTACGAAGGCCAGACCAGTCGAGAAAGTAGTTAAGAGACGCATGGTTGACGTTATTGGTGGATTCGTAGTTATAAAGTTGGCTACCTAGTTGTCCGGATCTATGTTGTCTCTATTGGTGATGGGTAGAGTAGAGAATTTGTTTGGCAGTGAGTCTCTCCAGTTGGCTTTCTCGATCTTGGTTGTTTAGATTGCAAGAGTTGATGAACTGGGAACGGACAGACTGGTTCTTATATACCCAGGTACTGGGAGATTTCCGAAAGCTAAACTTTCAATCACTCTTCGTGTTATGTGTCATAGTCTGTGCTCAAAATTTAAGGATTTTCCATAAGAGCAATGTGATCCATGGATGATTTTGTGTAAATTCCAACCCGCCTAGTAGAGCTTATTGGCTCTGTTAGGGATTAAATTTGAAATAGATAAGGCCAAGCTACTGAAATACCATAAGACTAAATATCTCCGAAAGGTTTAGTTTCGATTGCAATCTATGCCTGATGTTCTTCTTCTAGTTAAATGTTGTCATCACAAGGAATGGAGCGATCAGAGCCTACAGTCAGCCTTACTCCCAACACCGGAGACAAACGAGAATATTGTCACTAAAAGCTGATGGAGATTCGTATGATTCGTATAATCAACACAATGAAGGCCTAGGGTGAGAACAGGGAGTATGAGGCGATGACAACGTCCGTCGCTGATCACTAGGTACATGTAGTCACTGCTATGGATTTGTATGGATTTGGATTAAGGTTGGAAGATTTTGCCAGAGTTATTCATCCAAATCTTATTTCAGATGACTCACGGCTGCGGAATTTTAGTTCAAAGTGTATATAGATGGTGGTCTATGCACACCGCCTCCCTCAACTTTGAGTACGTGAATCGATATTGTGTTGTGCTGATGTGTATCACATGATTTAATGAACGAATACAACAGGACCTTTTGATGATCAGATCATCCCTGGACATAAGACACATCTATCAATCCCTTATCTTGAATGATATAGTTTATAATGACATCGTGCAACATGTCTAGATGAAATACTCACATTGTGGCTCACATCCATGACATCGTCAAGGTCAGGGCGATGGTGTGAGGGCTTTTGTGCCACCGCTGCATGCCATGTAGCTCGAAGCGACATCCATTTAAGATTATAAAAATCTTCGTGTTAGTGATTACCCCTACCAGTTGTACGCGAGCCGCTAGTTATCCCCTCCTCCCTTGAAAAAGAGAGGTTCGCAGAAAGGAAGAATATGTTTCATCCATGAAAGGAGCACCGTTAAGTCCGGTAGGCGTCTTTAATCTTAGGATATGAGTACAGGTACCTAATCGTTAAATTTCTATTGACGAACTGCGTGGGAATAGGACACTCCTGGTTCGTATTCCCTATAAATCACCTACCTTAGGTACCACACTGATAATGAAATAAGCTCTTCTAAGCTTCTCGAACGGGCACTACACTGACTTCGGCTATGGCGAGACCATTAGATGGTGGCAGATATGTTAAAATAAAAAGTGCGAGGCACTGTAACCATGTATATAAAGAGACACATCTCCGGCAGTCCCTCATCTAGACACTCTTCCTGATACAACATCTCTACTTCACTTTTCTATCATTACTTGCCCCTTTCGGTTGATACTTCGGTAGCTAGGTCCGCCAATTAGACGAGTCCATTGCTTCTCATAGCCCTTGAGAATGAAGTTTAAGCTTAGACTGTCCCGTCACGATCAACCTCATGAAGTCAAGTTTAAAAAGAAGCCACTTTACTCGAATTCAATGCTTGTCCGTGGAGACCGGTAAATCTACCGGATGTTCACTCTTATGAAAGAAAATAAAGGTAGATAATCGTCCACGGGTGATAATCAAGTGATGATAGCCACCTCCCAGTCCGTAGCTACCTAAGAGAAAAGACAAGTGGTTAGTAGCAAGTACTAACGCTCACCCTATTCGAAGTCACTAGGGCACAGGCCCTAACATCGCTCCATATTTAGCCCCTGACAAGCTGGAATATGGCTGCTAGTGCGGGCAAGAGACAAGGAGCATACTGAGCCATGTCTCATTAATTATGTGCTAAAGAAGCCTATACTACCGTAGAAACCTCCCGTCGACTATGCGACACTACAAATCTTATGTAAGCTGCTCGAAGCCGGCATTATAAGAGGTATATATGGCTTAATAATATGCATGAGCATATACTCCTTTACCGACACTTGGCATCAGGCTGATTGGTGCACATCGCGACAGCCCGTATAATATGTCTGACGATGGGGTGGATGACATAACTTGACTCAAGGCTAGCTGGTTGTATACCTAGGTATTGATGATGCTAATTCAAGCGCCCGCGAGGAAAAAGGGGGCGTTTATGACTCGGGCTACACCGGAATATGATTTACAACTCCACTCATCTCTGGAAAGAAAACAAAAGAGTTGAATTAATACCAGGTTCAGTTTGATGCGATACCATGAAAAACAAGGGCCATCGATTTTTATTCGAAACGAGTCCTATCGGTTGTTAGATGGGCCGTTTAGGGGCCACGATCGTATCACGGATGTCACGATGCCAGCCTTAGGTAGGGGTAGGAACTATTTTGTTCCGCGAAGGACTCTAAGCCTATTTAGCTAGCTCGCGGTATACATAGAGAGGACATCCTTTGTCTATGCTGTGTTAGAGTCCAACTTCTGATGTCCAGGCCCTCTCGGGTCAAATCCTTATAGGTCACCTCCGACGGGACAACGGAACTGACACGGCGCCCGTTGCTACCACCTCAGGGATTATTGCGGACCAATGTAATGGGATTAAATTGTAAATAAGTAAAACGCTCGGCAAGAGATATTTTGATGTATCCCATGGAGCTTCTGTGGAACAATATGTCACTTCTGGGCGCCTCACTGTCGAAAGGGTGCGTAGTCTTTAAGCTACGTTAAGTCAGGGAGGCTTATGAGTAGCGTTTTTAATGAAAAGTGCTATCTTGCTAAGTATCTCTTTGTGGGGGCCTTAGTCACAAGGAAATAGGTAAGTCGGTACTAATAACAAGCCGAAATGAGTCAAAATCTTGCTCTTCTCTGCTTTTTGCTGTTATAATCCGTACGTGGAGGTTTTATGAATGACAGGAGGTCCAAAAAAGAGTTTTCGATGATCACGAAGGCATTATGCGCCCAAGGGGCTAGTATCACTTCACCAGTGGCCATCGGTGATGCCGACGAGCAACCCGCGATAAATTCAACTAGGTAGTTCTAGCGAAGCAGTACTATCTTATGTTGTCATCGCCGGACCAGAGGTACGTAATAAAAAACTAGTTCAGGTTAGTACCAACCGTCTCTCGTTCTGGTGTCCGTATTGCCACGCTTCCAGGGGCTGCGGTCACTTATGCATCATGCATAGTACGTGGGGGATTTTCAAAGCAACTAGGCGTCTTTAATGTCCAGGGTAGTCTGGGTAGACCTTTTGCTATAGTTGTGGAGAATAGGAAACCGTCCACGGGCAATGTCTTGATTTGATACGTGGACTGGGGATCTAAATTTGACCGACATCAACAAGCTTATCCTAAATGGTATAACACCTTCGCAGATACTAGCCATAATAACACTCGAGATAATCATTTTGCGTGGAGCCTTCTACATGCATAATATTCTGTGGCAGCACGTGGGTTGCCGTACCGACCTGCCGACCAGGTTTCCAGTGGTAAGACGTAGAACCTTGAGGGCCAAAACCACGAGGTCATAAACCCTGGCAACTTCCTCATCCGTCACTCATCACCCGTCTCACTAAGTCTTGCATACTAATGAATCTGAACGGGGCAGAACGACAGATCTCTCCAAGAAACGAAAAAGCGAACATCCCTATTACCTCCTCAGAAGTCGATAACCGACCCTTCTCGGTAGTCCTCCCAAGAAAGAGATAGCCGTAAAAGGCAATACCACACAAGACGAATATCACATATGGCTTAACCCATGTGAAACAAGGAAGTTACGGAGACTCGGTGTGTAGAAACTGACTCAGTTCGTTCCACGTCGACATCCCGAAGGCCGGCTTTTCCCACTTGCTCTCACACACCCTCGGGGGAAAATCGACGAGCCCATAGTGGGTGGCATCAGCGGTCCTGACTGGGTCTTCTGCCGTAATACATCAAGTCTCCCCACTCACTATTTCCATGCGGATCTAGCCAGGGCGCCTCTAGGGAGCGGAACGACCCCACGAACCTCATCAGGCGCAGGAATCGGAAAGTTCGAGAAACTGCACAGTGTAAGACCGACAAGACTACCTCATAGTTTCAGCACCTAGTTAATATCGACAAAATCGACTTCGACCTCGGCCGTACTCCACAACCTCGTGTCAATTTGCCCTCCCAGGCATCGTACAGTGGGTATACCTATAGATTGTTATTTTTCCTCCTGAAGATGGTTGCATGGGGGTTATGAAGTGGCACCGGTCAACTTGACCGATACCGCATTTTATTTCCTCAATTTAGGGATTTATGGAAAGGGCAGCTCACTAGACGCTATATAGATCGTGGTGTTGGCTAGAGCAACACTGGGTTGGCCGGCATCAGCTGTGTACGAGCGAGGCCGAATCCATTGGCAAAGAACCCAGAACACCGTCAACCGACCAGTCTCACTAGCTAACTCCTATCAAGACACCAACTAGTAGTAGATCCAGCGGGAAACCTACAATGAATTTGATTTTATTGAGTATTTTCGAAGATTCGGGCTCGGCCTCTCGCAATTACCCAAAGAAATGAGTGCAATTAAGGTCATCCGTAAGTTCACCGAGGCACCCTCAAGAGCCTAATGATGGATGCGATCCCTTGCAGTATTAGTTAACGACAACATAATGTCACCTCTTGTGGTTGGTAGTCTCCAGACCATATCACATGTTTCCTCCTACGATATTTACCCGTTACCAAGAATCTAGTTAATTGATGCAGATATCTACTTCCTGTTGTTCCCAGATAGGTAAACCGGTTCATATGCGCCTCGTTGTTCGAATCGCAAGGCTTCAACTTCTTTAACTCTGGAGCTAGTGAATATTTCTCGGAGAATCCTTACGTGAACTAAGAATACCGGATCCAGTTCTCGCTAGCCCTCGAACAACGCCGCTATTGGATTGGGGGTACGATGAGATGAGTTGGTATAGATGGTAAGTAGCTACATTTTATAAAAATTTTATTGATAAAATCTCGAAGGGCTGAGCAGCCTATAATATGTGTAATTCGTAGATCGCTTGGAAGGCCGCATGCTTTAATTAGAGAGCCGGCCATTAGAATACCAAATCCGGCAATTCTTACCACTAGAATATCGTTGAGTTTGACTGCTAATACCAACCCTATGGCAACTAAGACAATATGACTTGCAACGTAACTGTCACTCTCTTGCCGCTTTCATTAGGCAACGAATATGACAAACGTCAATACAAATGCTCGAGTCGGATTGCAAATGGAGCCGATGTCGATGTTACATGCAGCCCCTTGCAGGCGTACAGTACAGTAGACTAAAATCTCCGGATGCCCTGCAGCGTGCGACTGCGGACGAATCTAGATTATCCCTTGTTGTCAAGGCTGCTTGTCATAGCGTGGATACCTGTCAATGAATTAGGATTAGAGCGCAAACGGCCAGCTTACCTAGTCGGTACTATACGTCTATTCAAGAACGCAAGGTATGTTGTAATGCAGAGATGGGATGTTGCTATTTTCTTGCTCCCACTCTCCACTCACTTCCTCGACCATGGTTTTTATTTTTTTGAATTGGCATTACTAAATTTTAGACAGCAACGCCTCTGTGCTAGGGATCTAAGCACCTATGGCATTACCCATCACTGTTGGATTTGTGAGACCGCCTCGAGACTAGGCTCTATTAGGAAAGCCGCTGAGTGTTGGACAACTTGATTCCCACGGCTTGAATATTCAGCGTGGGCTCATGCAGAACAAATTATGTCTCACATCACGCGTGACCCGCTTGGCAGAAAGCTAGATCACTTTGGTGTTAGTATGAGAAGTGACAGACCACTGCTCCTTATTCCAAGTATTAGGTAGGTAGTCAACCCATTCGTAGACCTGAAGCTTCAAACTCTTCCATTGAAAGCTAGAGACACGTATCATGCAAAGTATTAAGCTTCGGACCTTTGATTATTTTCAATCACACCGGTATTGGTGCGGTTAAAAGTAGCTGCCTGCTGCAACAGACTCTGCGTACACAGTAGAAAACCGACAGCTCGGAACATGCCCCGCAGCTATCAAGTCAACCCGCGCAGCCTCACAAGCCGAATGTCTCACAGGGACGCCTCACGTTTCTGATACGACATGGACGGGGACGGGGATAAATTAGAGAGAGTTACGTAGCTTCTGAGATTGCATATAAAATGGAGCTCGTTCATTGGATTTACTTGCTAGTTCCGATACCGACCACTGGATTCCATTAGTCAAGCGAGCTCGGGCGGATCGAGAGGTGCGTGGGCGTCATGATAACCAAGCCGTGGGCCTCATCGGTTCCGAGACATGTATATGGGGCTGCAGCCAAGTCTGTGGGGCTCCAGAAGGAGCGAGAACTCGGAGAAGACCGGCCAAACAGCAGTTATCGGGTGCCGCACCTGACCTCACGCGCGCAGCCTCCAGGCTCGATCAGCAGAAGCTCCCACGCCTTCAATCAGTGGTGTGGCAAATCCCCGTCCTACGACACGGCGCGGACTGTACTAGCGTACAAGCTGGTCAGTGGGAGGGATGATAGGGATGGGTGGTAAGAGACGAAGGAATTGCACCTTCGGCTTAACAGATAGCGAAATACACACAGCGTTGTTTGACGGCTATGACGTCGAAATTCAAAGAGGTGAAGACGCGAAGCTATACGCGCTTCACGGTTAGCAGGCGTAATTTTCCCCTGTACTGGCAATCCAAGGACGCGAGTCCTATATTAAGTAAAAGAGCTCCAATGCGTTAGTGAAGCTGCGTAAACATCCCTGCCGATCGAGGGACATCAGCTAGGGTTGCACAACCTCACCATACTGTATATTCCCCGCACTAATCCGCATCCTATTTGGTATCACGATTTGAATGCATGGTCACAGGCCGCGTAAAGCGCCAGCTCACAACCCCCCACGACAATCAGGTGGATAGCTTCAGACGGTAGAGGGAGGGTGAATGGGACCCCAAGGGATCCCGCCATGAGTATTTCTTGCAGCTTAAACGACTATTTAAGGCCATCAAGCTCCCCCCTTTTGATAGATCGCAAAACGCTAAGCTCGATAGCATACGACCAAGACCAATCACACCAGACACACAAACACATTACGACTACATATAAGTTCCAGCTTAACACCCACCCAACTACATTCAAAATGGAACCCGCCAGCTGTGGATGCTCTACTTGCTCTTGTGCTGACTGGTAAGCTTCCTTACCCTTACCCGACTCGATCTCTCCTGAATGCTTGAAGCTAACATCCAACAGCAACTCTTGCTCTTGCTGCGTAAGTTGGCCATTAGACGACTCCTACTAGTCCTATCCTATGCTCACGCATGTTCCTACAGAGCCACTAAGCGTAGCACCAATCTTCATGACGATCATTGCCGCAGAGAGGATGATTAGGGGTTAATTGGAAGCAGCGCGGAGGATATATACATTTACAGGGCGGTGTTTGTTTTGCACGAGGCTTGCGTCGTGTCTGGTACCAGATTGACTGACTAGTTGCGTCGAGAGAAATATACACTCCTTGAAAATCAATCATTGTTCTATCATGCTTGCATATGGGTATCATTATGCCAACCGTCTACCAACGCCGTGTATTCCATATGCCATCCTTCGTATCTTCATTCCTTAGATGGTGCCCAATTGATCAGCCAGCCCCTGGCCCTATCTAAGTCGGGACCTTCGGCTTCACATGCTGCTATGCACCATTCTAGATCCCAATCGCCTTCGGCCGCTAGCATTTCCGCAAGCTTCCTTCTGCGTTGGTTCGTCTCGTCAACGCAGAAGTACATTGGGCTTTGTTTATCGCGCACAGAATCCATGAGAGGCTTGATCTGGGGTAAGACTAACTGTGCGGTGGAAGGTTTGGACTCGAGCTTCAAGTTGGCACGACCCGTCTTACACCATTCGTTGGCACACCACCTCTTCCCGCACCCTTGCATCATCTGTGTCAAGTATCGACGTTCGATACGTCTCTTCAGAGCCTTCCCCTCGGGATCGTACAAGCTCACGTAGAGAGGCGAGAAGCACAAGGAACATAAACCAATGTCATTGCCAGGACCCTGACCCATTCGAGTACCGGCATTAACGGTACCATTCCTGCCAACGCCGTGTAAAGTCCGCCCGCAGTTAGCATTTCTGCAGATCTGAGGCTTTGGTCGGTGTGCCTTCTCCAGCTCGTGATACTTGAGGTGAGCAGCCATGTCGCGCAACCGAATTATCTTCGAGCACAGGTGGCAATCCGTGGTCCTCGCTCCATCGATAAGCTCATGTTCCGTGAGGCCGGTATGAAGCATCTCGGCAGACGGGTTAAACGGGTCGCCCTCTTGAGGAACCTCGAGGTGGCAGAACTGACACAGGATGGTCTTGCCAGGACAGAGTGTGGTACGATGGCGTGCGAGATCCAGTATCGAGTTCGTGGTGAACGGACAGGATGGACATCGTCGTTCGGTATGGTAGATGTTGTCATGCTTTGCTTTCGTCATCTCTGATGAGCCGTACGCCTCATCATGGGGGCAATGCCAATGTTGCTTCCACTCGACTGACGTCTTTTGGAAGACGTTTCGGCATTGAGGGCACACTATGTTGTTGCGAAGACAGAAATTCTCGTGTAAAATCATTGTGCGCTTGGGAACCCATTGAAGGCAATTCTGGCATTGTTCCTCGTCTGGCGATCTTTCTTCCGTAGCTACCGAGTCGGATGCCGCAGGAGGATCCGTTGTCATCGTGTTGTTCTTGACCCTTAATCGGAATGGACGAGGGGATGCATCTGTGGATGATGTGTCCGAATCGGTTGAATACCCATGGACGGAGATGAGTAGAGACTCGGCATTCTCCAGTTCAGCGTTAGTGGGTTGGATAACTATGCGCTTGCTACCGTCCTGGGTGTAGCCGAAGACACTAAAGACATGCTCTGTTTCACGAGGCGGCGCTCTCTGCCGCGAGGACTTTGGGCTAACGAACAGATCTACGCCGTACTCGTCCTGTAGCTCGCTAATCTCAATCTCAAGAACCCTCGATCGAGCCCAGGAAGGCAGTTCATAATCTACATAGTCTCCGGGAAGAACTTGGCCATCAACAGCCTTCCAGATATTGAGCTCCTGCCCGACCGAGCTACCACCTGCGGTTCCAGGCGCTCTTTGCTGTTTAGCAATGATCTGCCTCATTGTTTCCCTTGCCTGCGCTTCGTCCAGGGCCTCGATATCGACCTCGAGATCGGTATTCACCACGCAGATGCCATCTCCTTCTGGCCGGAACCCGTCAATAAGGAGTCGAAAAACCTCGCCTTTCACCCCTGGCACTGACAAGATCGCGCCGTTCGTCAAGGTGGTGAAGCTCTCACGCAGCTTCCTCTCGAGCAGAGACTTCCAGTCGTCGGGGTTGTAGCCGGCTTCCAATGGCCGCAAGCGGACGTATGTACCTTTGGGAAGATGCTTCGCATGGACTGTAATGCGAGATACGTCAATCTCGTCACCAGTAGCTTCTTCAGATGCGCCCTTGTTTGATTCAATTCCCAAAGCCTCTATTAGATACGGACTTAACAGAACCTCACCCTCCTGTGCGGAGAACTCGCGTATGCCAGCATAGACGGTGTTGCCATTCGACGGGTTGACAAGGCGGAACATGAGCGGGCTCGGAAGCTGTTGGTATGGGTCGCCGTCGAAGGCGTAAGGAGCTCGAGTCGTGGAGACATATGGGTTGCGTAGGGGGTTCGAGACCGAGGCCGAGGGGGCAGACGAGGTTGAAGCAGCAAGTAATTGCTCGAGGGCAGACTGGGGGAGAATGATCTTATCGCCGGTCAAGTCTTTGGAAGAGTACGTGGTCGGCGAAGTGACGCTCAAGGTAGCTGACCACTTGATTTCAGGTTGTTCGGCCATGTTGAATTTCTATCGAATGGCGAACTTGTAAGAGTGTGCACGGGTATCGTCAGGCTGGACCGTCGCCTTTTGTATTGTACGGAGGATGGGGGAAGACAGATTATCGACCACGAGAGGCATCCCTGGAAGAAAAGAGAGATAACCGTCGTAAGTGCGATGGGGCCACGGACAGGTCAAATAAAAATGCGTTGACGAGAAATGAAGTTGTGGGGAGAAAATCGTCGCATGGACGTAGCCGTGGATGAAGAAGATTGAAAATGACGAAAATCAGTCAGCCATTTCCGTCAAGTTCCATGACGCAGCTGCTGCCCTAAAATTAGCTGGTACCTAGGAGGTACCTGGGTAACCCTGGAAGGAGCAAGGTGTTCTGAAGTAGACGGAGAGTTCCTTCGTAGATTGCCGACGCGATTTCCGGGGCCTAATCAAAGAGCCGTACCGCTATCTCCGCCGCTTGCCGCATTCGAGGGGTTTAATGTTCCCATTTAAAGGGGAACGTTATACTAATAGGTCGTAATGCAAGAATTCAGGTGATTGTTTAGTCCAGTTTATAATATTAAATAGAGCATTAGCGTCTCTTGGATACCTACGGAATATTTCATACACTACATTTATGTCGGCATATGTTCAAGTGTTAGGTTGAAATAAGTTGATTTCCCACTTAAAAAAAAAAAAAAAAAGGGTGACGGCTGACTTGTTCAACCAACAAAAAGGTTGCAAGTTGCAATCATCCCTACAATCCCACATAACTTTGTTCATGTATTATCATTTGCTCCAGTATAACCTACCTAGGTAGTCCACTCAATGGATTCAACTTACCAATTACCTTGCCCTGATAACAGAAATAGAATCAACTGGTATTAAGACGAGGTCAAGAGTTTCTTACTTGCGTATTATCAAGAGAGTATCGTATTATTCACATACATGTACGTATGGAGAAACATTAGATAGACACATCACGGCTAGAACACACATCTTAACTTACAAGACAATGGTGTTGGACAACGGCTAAAACTGTGTATTGCCTGTTGGCGATAGCCAAGAAGTTCCAAGACGGATACCGTTGTGAAACTGAGGGAGGCTAAGGGAAGCCAAGCAAGAGCCAAGCGAGATGGTGAGATGGTCAAGATGACGATCCCATTCAAGAACAGGAGTTATCCAAACTACGAACCACAGTGCTGACACCGCCAACATATCATGATATATATGCATGGTCTATCCCCGCAATATCAAGGAGGTAAGTGAATCTGGTTGCAATTCCAAAGTACTACCTAAGCTGCAGCGTTGGTCAGTCTAGATTCGAAGATTCGAAGAGCGAGCACGACGACCCCAAGGACGGAGCCAGTTACGAAGCCACATTCAATATCACGCCTTCCCGAACACCCCCAAGTAAACCCCAAGTCCCAACTGGGGGATCCAAGTGGTCCAGTTACAGTTTATTACAAGCTTGCATGGGCTGTGATGCGATGCAACGCTGTCGGATCAACCTGCCAAGGACGGGCAAACTGCAAGACTATTGCCATCGTTACCCAAACGATACGCAATAGTGCAGCGATCTTAATGAAGGCGAATCCTCCGCCAATGCTTTTTTGATATGCCTCACGGCAGCTTAGGAATAGAGTCGAGAAAACACCTCATCATTCCCCCCTTCATAGCTTACCTCCGCATTATGTATTGGTAGTATGTAAGCCCTCTTCCCTTATCCAACATATAGTATATTAGGGTAGCTATGTTTCCCCGGCCAGGCCGTGTATCGTAGAACGGCAACGAAATTTATGAAACATTCGTCGTCAGTCCACTGTCTCGCTGGCTTCCGAGTTGAAACATATAAGGTATACTAGTCCGAGTGGTTGGGTTAGACAAGTATACTATTATTATCCACGTGCTTTGGATCTACCTATAGGTACCTATACTTTGGGAAGAATCCTCAAGAAAGGGAGCGGCTTCTGCTTCTACTTCTACCCCAGACTCCACACCCCTTCTTTTACACTACTTTACACTTAGTACTTTCACCTCCCCCCCAACTCAGGGCCCTAACCTTAATAACTTCCCTTCTGACTCGTCGTCGCACCACGTTCTTTCTCAACCGACAGCTGGTCTGTGTTTTGTCTGCATGTAATGGCATCAGGAGTCGTCACTCAACAATACGCGCGCGACTTACCTGGTTCCGATATCCCCGACGCAACTAATCCGCTGTTAAACCTCCTCACCAACACCCTTGTCCTACATCAGACCATCCCATACCTCCCCATCTCGAGCCTTCTCAACCTCGCCGCCACCTCGCCGTCCTTCCGTGACCTACTGCTCCGCCGC
Source organism: Hypoxylon sp. FL0890 (assembly GCA_022497025.1). Classification (NCBI taxonomy): domain Eukaryota; kingdom Fungi; phylum Ascomycota; class Sordariomycetes; order Xylariales; family Hypoxylaceae; genus Hypoxylon; species Hypoxylon sp. FL0890. Next base: position 149,791 of record MU386560.1, on the reverse strand, counting down.
ACTCCCGGCGTCTTTCGACATCTTGACCTAACCCGAGTTAAGACCGCCCAGTTCGATATCGATGGCGGCATCGACCACGGCGGCGAAATCTGGCGCAACGTCCAGGTGGACGAGAACTTGACCGAAGACGACTTCTACTCGGGCCCGCTACGCGGCATCTTCCAGAGCATACGCCGGCGCGACATTCTACACCATGTGCAGACGCTAGTACTCGATGGCCTCTCGGTCACTGCCGAGTTTTGCAACGACATCTTAGTCGACCCCTCTCTGCGCGTGCGCATACTGTCTATTCGCGACGTTAAGAATCTTAACGAGCGCAAGTTAATGCAAAGCCTGCGCTATGCCTGCCGATCGACCCGACCCGATGACACGCCGCGACTGAAGGGATTATACGTGTTTGGTGCGAGGGATGCACCTGCACTAACCGCGCCTTCGCCAGTTAGACAGAACGGGGCTGTTCGAGGAGGTACTAACATTAGCATTGGTTGGAACCACAAGTCTCAGCATGCGCTGAAGGAATCTATTCATAGCGAAGGTGACGATTGGTATCACAAAAGGGGACGCACCATCGGAAGACACATCGCCGACGGCTGGGCCGAAACGCTTCTGGATTGTCGCGAGGTGATTAAATTCGATGCCGTACTTTGCACAGGACCTCGACATCAGAACTCGCCCGCGTTCGGAAAGACTCGAGTCACGCCGAGCGGAGGTGTCGAAAGCCCATGGGGTGTTGCGACCTTTGCCCTCGGCGGATGTGCGTCATGCGGATCTGCACCCGAGGGCTTCACGGTGTATGGGGAGTCTCCGGCGGAGCAGTTGCCGCTTCTAGCGCCTGTTCCGCTTCATTCCTCTACCATTAAGGCGGCGACTTGCCCGACACCTTACATCAGACCTGAGAAAAGGGAGGAGACTCACAAGTTCGTCCCCAGGTGTCTAGAATGTATCCGCGAGCGATACTGTTTCAGCTGTGACCAGTGGTGGTGCGAAGCCTGCTATCAGGTACCGAGTCGACATGAATTAAATGCTCAGCACGTTCACATCGTCGACCAGACTAACGGCATGGTGGACCATGAATTGGCAGCTTTCGAGCCGTCTAACCTCAAGGTACGGAAGGGTTACTGTCTTAATTGCTCCTCGAGATCCACGAAGGAAAGACCAGGAAATCGGAACCCTTTCCCACCCTGAGTGGTTCCGAGACCATGTAACGAGGAAAAGAGCTCCTACTTCCCTTATGACACGAGTTCATGTAGGGATGGGCGAGAGTGGGCATCGACTGCTTTCGGTCATCCATGGAAATTGTATGCGGCGAGAACCCCCAATATATAGACATACTTTCCTCGGGAGTCGTGAAATCTTTTTCAAGCATTCTCGCTAACGCTGACTGTAGAAACCCAAAATCAAGCGCAGCTGCTGGGAGTGCGAACACAACGTATGTCTATGAAGTCTATCTTGTGTAGGGCCGACCACAAGCTAACGCAGATTCAAGTGCCTTGAGTGCATAGCCAATACTCAGAAGCTTTGTAAAGGCTGCGGTGGCGGATACTGCATCATTCATTATGAAGGGTCTACGCTCACATTGGTATGTCTTGAGCACACGAATTATTCCGTGTCGAGCTAACATTGTAAACAGTGCGATTGTACGAACTACCACCCTATTCCGACATGTTGCAGTTCTTGTGCTAGCCAACTAACCGTATACAGGGTGCTCAAGACGCCGTGGCCGTCGATCTCGAGAGTTGTATTGACATTAGACATCACCCCAGTAGCATACGTGCTGTCACAAAGCTTTGCAATACTCCTCTCAATCTACTCTTAATGACAACTAACGACCTTGAATCGTTCGGAGTCTAGGATTCTATGGCCAGGTGGAGGCGTTAAGGTTTCTCTACTCCATTGCTGCTTTATGTAGTCGGTTTGGATGGTTGGGAGCCAATTTGATTTTCACTGCAGTCCAGTACCCCATGGAAGCAAGGGTCCGTTGCGGGCTCGCTATTGTTTGCTCTCGGGCACCCTGGATTCATGGGCGCCGAGAAGATGATACCCAACTCAGCTTTATTTAAGCGAATTTACTATCTATTTCATCAGATCTACCAAGGCATATATATACCTTGTGCAGCTTGTGTAAACTAAAATCATAAATTCGATAGGCGGAATAAGCCTCGACCGTAGCACCTCAAAGCACAGACTACCTGTTATCTTCGTGTCGAACCATTTCTTCACATTATGCAACTCCTTTAAAGGTCAAATTTGGATTCAATTGTGGCTCTTGATATGAGTAAGACTATAATCCCTTTGATTTCTTGCAATCCTAACATAGAAATTGTCAAAACTCCATGATGGGATGGGACTTGATCCTATTGGCAACATAGCCACCAAAGCGCATGTAAATTGTGTCGTTGTGATAAGAGCGCCCGTATAAACCTACCTACATAGATTCAGAGCATAGGAAGTATGTCGATTGCTATTCCTGCCGCCACTTTGAGGAGTATGTGTTCTGCGTTTAGGTAGGTGCTATATCTTTGGGCGCTGTGATGTGAGGTACCTAGGTATTGAGCTGGGTCCAAGTATCATTCAAAACATCAGAAGATGGTGTTCGTCTCCCTTCATAGGTGTCCTTGGGTAGGTATTCATAGAAGTCCAGTAAGAACCAAGTCCCCGTGCTTGGCGAGCACATAAAATTAATCCTGCGGTTCGTAACTAGGTGCTCTTACTTATCAATTAACGTCTCAGACATCGATCCTTGGTCCTCTAGGCGCAATAATACGCAAGCATCATGATGCTACCTGAGGATGACCATGGCAGACTCGGAAGTATGTTGAAGTATTCCGTTAACGTAACGTAGCGTGACAATACCTCTTTAATGCTGCCTCCTGCAACCTGAATTAGTGCACCTACAAGTATTAGAAGCTCTAAAATCATGTTCCATCTCAGGATAAATCACGACTCCACGCCAGTCGCGAACTTGCGCGACACCCAAGCCGCGCCGTATTCTTCGTATTCTTGTTTCGTGACGGAGAGCGCGTTGATATGCTCATGGATCGCCAGATTAGCACCACCTAGCCAGGTGCTCGTTATGGGATCTACCGGGCGAGCAACTCGAACGAAGCATTCGTCCGGGGCCAGTTGAACGATCTCTTTTTGTAGCCGCTCAACAAACCCGTCAAATAGTGAGTTACCACCAACGACGATGATGTTAGCAAGAAGGCCAGGCCACAATCCAGTAGGTAAGACACGCAATGACTGCATGACGAGATCTGCAATGCCTGGTTGGCGTATACCAATATCTGAAGGATGAAACAAAACTTCCGGGACAGTGAAGCGTTCGTTCCTGAGAGTCAACACATCCTCGCTAGACTCGCCGGCAGCCAGTTTCCTAGCCCTCGAAGTCTGGAGAGGGTCGAACTCTCGGACGATACCCTTCATTCTCGTGTGGAAATCTGGAAGGACGTAATCCCGGGCCACCCCTCCACCATTGAGGTAGCTCTCCCGACGTTCACCTCTAGTACCTTTCCAAGTGCGTTCGAGGTCCCCCTTGAAATCTAGGGAAACATAGCAGGCGGCCTCCTTCATCTCGTTGACTATATATGTCTCGTTACGCATATCATAGTGACGGAGTGAAAGTAACCGTGTCAAGTAGTTTGTCAACAGCTTCCCTCCCACGTCGAGCCTTCGGATGGCAGAGTGGATCGGCCTGCCTTGGAGGATCGGAGTAATAGTGGTATGGGAGTACCCAGTATCGATAAGCAAGAGGATCTCAGCTGGGAGTTGAGCAACAGTTCCCGGGTCTCGTGGCGTGCGAAGGATGCCTTGTACGTCATGATAGGCACTGAAGGATGGGCCTGAAGCAGTGGTGGTAAGCTACTGATTGGTTTTCAAAGTCACCAAAGCATGCGACAGCGACATACCAATGCCTCTATAGTAGCTAGCAAAGCCAAACTCTTCAAACACCATCTGGTCACAGTTTGTCTGCAGGACGGGGAGGGAATTTGACGGTTCTGCAAGCACCAATCGAGTGTCGGAGGGGTCGCATGGCAGTGGAGCCTTGTCGTCGAAAAATTCATGCTCCCAGATTTCCTTCTCAGCCTCCCAGTTTACGATGAAGCCCTTCTCGACGGGTCGCCTAAAAGCAACTTCGCTAAAGTCGGTGCATTTTCCTAGTTCGGAGGCGACATAAATCTTCTTATTGCGATCTCGAGCGATACAATTCGGTATTATGCGAGGTTCATCGACCGCGTCTCCCGATACAAATCCAGCTTTTATCGTGTACGCGCCATTGTCGAGAACTAGAGATCGAGAGAGTGGCGCTGGTTGATGAGCTTTGGATTTCCTTGCTGGAGCCATGGCGGCCACTGCGCTTTGGATCACAATGCAACGAGGACAGTATCACTCAATTCATGCCGTCGGACAGGCGCAGCGTTGTAGTCGCCGAATAGTTATGGAATCTGTAAAGATGGAAGCTTTCAGGGCATGAAAGTACAAGGTAAAAAGAGAATCTCGATCTCGATGCCCCTGTATTACGGAATATCTGTTATGAGAAGGGAACATCTGCCCCGCTATCCCTTTTAATTCAATAATCGGGTTCTTGTCTTATGTAATACATGCCAATTGAAATGTCCCTATTATTCTCTCCCACATCACAACATCGCACATCATACATTACACCTAAATATTTGAGCATGGCTGGACTCTATATAGGACCTACGTCTCGTTATACCGAAAACTCACAAGCCTCGGGATAGCAGGTTTAGTAGTTTTCTCTATTCATTTCCCTCTACCTAGCAAAACCACGGGCACCTGTCTAAGCTATGTACGCCATGATAACGAATGCCTCGAATATTATAGCTCTTCACTGCTCTTATTATAAGTCCAGGTTGCCGCATTGACTGATCAAGCTGTTCATCGCCTACGCAGGGGTGTTAGTCGTCACCCACTCCTCAAACTTGTCAGATCTAGCCCCCGCCAGGTCATGGGTCCATCGTCCGACGTTGTCATGGATGCTGAAGCTCGACTGCTGGTTTGCTGGGTCCTCGACGGGCGTGTTCGAGGAAGCGTAGGCGAAGTTAGTCTCGCCTGCACCGTTAAGAATGTACGGGTTTCCGTCGAAATCTGTCCAGCTGGCACAGCCCGTACATAGAGCTGTCAACTTGAAATGCGTCTCGTTGGCGCCGGTGCCCTTGAGGACTGTGTACTTGGCATCATCGTACGTAGCAGGCAAGTAGTATCCTCTACCTTTAATCAGTCCAAAGTCCTCTCACATTCTTGCCTAGATAACCTGAATACCTAGACCCGGGGCGTCACTCACGTGGCCTGGCGCGAAGAGAACTGGGCTGAGTTCCCGTTCTTCCATACGACAGTCAGAGGGTTATACGTCATTACACCGCCCCAAGCCCATCCAGCCCATCCTAACGTGACCGGTGCCACGATTTGAATGATCACGTCGTAGCCAGCATCGCCGCTCGCCTCTGCCGGCAGAGCTAATCGATAGGTGACCCCGTCTGTGTTGGTGTAGGACTGAAAAGTAATTCCAGTATCAGCATCCACAAACGGAGTTGAGTCCGTCTGGGCGAGGACTGTGATGCGTAAGTATTATGGCCTCCTGTCTCCTTTCTCCTTTGAAACGACTAAGCGCTACTCACCACACCCAACGAGACCAATAACACCAGTAGTTACTGTAGACCACTTCATGATTAACTTCTACCTGTGGAGATTTTTTACCAAAATGATGAGCAAGCAGACACGGGTGTCTGAAAGGAGGTACCGCCACTTTATATCAGCAAACGTCAAACAGCTTCGTCACATTTACAAGGCATGGCTTCAACCGAAGGAAATTAATCTGGAGAGCTCCTCCGCAACGGCCAATATGGGTAGCCCAATATACTGCTTGTGTATATCAAGGTACCATCTAGGTTGCCATGCCGGATGCTCTTCATGATGTAAGATCGAAGGGGAACCATCATTGCCCCTTGCCACGTTCGCTTGAAAGGGTATACACCTTCCAGCGCGGCTGAAAGCCAACGTGGCATGAATGGGAATAGCATACAGCGCCAAGTGCACAGCCCATAAATGTAGCACATAATATGCCACAGAGCCCACGTCTCTGCCATTGATATTTCGGGATGGAGTCTGTCACTCCGCGTGGGGACTCTAGAGTACAATAGCCCAAGTTGGAAAAAGCGAGACCGAAATTTTATAACAGCATGTGCCCAGGTAGTAACCAAGCAGGCCAAGAGTCGAATGCCCATGCACATCTATGTCATGGATAGACTGAATTAGTTTTACCTTCAACCTCATTGGATCTTTCGGGCCCCTGACGAGGATTCCCGGAGTCGACATTAGCCTGAATCTCCAAGTGTTCTACTCTACTTCTACGTTCCGCGTAGACTTTCTAGTAAAGAGTTATTCGCGACAAAATTCAAGTGACCGTCTCCAATTGTAAGATTAGGACGGGCGTCTATGCATCGAAGCTATTGTATATTCCTTAGTCCCCACATAGAAATCAAATTAGCCAGCCTAGGATACTCCAAGAGAGCAATTTAGCCTGTAACCACACAATAATGACGGCCGTAGTGTATACTAGATAAACACAAGAGAAAAAACTTAAATGAGTCCTTTACCTCGCCTCATAATGTTATTGCATGACATCAATATTATACCTAAGAGCTTGTTTCTAAGGGAAGGACAAGGCCATTTCTAAGGCGACCTGCTTAGGTATTTGCGAGTATGGCCTCGAAGAATCTTTAAATCGAGATAATTGACCGCTTTCCAGTGACATATTTCTCATACATAACGTCGTACATAACGTAAATGGTTTCCTGTCTATGTGACCTTCGTTAGGGCCTAACCAGGTATTCCTAATCGATATCCGTCTAGAACGCTTTAGCTCTTGATCAAATATGAGGTTGACTTAGAAGCTTCAATTAGGACATTCCACCACAAACTAGGATCATCATGACATCCTCCTCATCCTCCTTATAGGCAGGGTCTCAGAACTCTACAGGGGTTTGTGCCTCCCCCTAAGTACATAATAGTGGCTCGCTACATGTAGGTATGTACCTAGTGATATCCACCAAGGCCGATACATCCAGTACGCTGACAGAAGCTGTAACCATTACTGACTATGCTGGGTAGAGATTTGCCTAGCATTTCATCTCTTCTTAAGCGACATTAACTATAGATAACTATAGATTTTAACTCGGCCCAAGTGTTAAGAGTAAATTATACAAGAGGCGCCTGCGGCGCATACGCACGGGTCAATATGCGACTGGTGCCTTTTTCCTATTTGGTCCAAATAGGAAGGAGATCTCAGAAAAAAAAAAACATGACATAATAACCCTTCTCAAACTCGGGGCAAATCTGTTTTTGTCTCGGTATATGCCGCAGCGGGCGCCACATGGCTAACCGCGTGGGTTCTAGATCAAGGCAAGGAGTGAAGATCGCTGATAGGACAAAACTTTGGCTGGATGACGTGCTTTGCTTGCATGGGCTCGAGATTAGATTCTTCTGGGCGGCTCGGCGGCTCGGCGAAATCGGGCAGCGCAAAACCACTTTGCTCACTACCAAACCAACTCCTCCCGCTTGATGTGAGACAAGATGGGAGTATACACCACTATCCTCCTCTCCTTCGATCACGTACGGCATAAGCAAGAACCCGTCTCCTCCTTTTAGCTACCTGCCGCTCTCGTAAATGACTCACCGCTATTCTCCATTCTCTTGGATGTCTTTGTTGGCACCTGGCATGGCTGTCTATGGATGGCGATGATCCGTCCATGATAATGATGATAACCATTAAAGATGGATATTCCGGCGAGGACGGGAGGCTAGCGTACTATGCTTCTGCTTGGCCTTTGCCCCTTTCCGTCTAGACCGATCTACCTATAGCTTAGTCTAAGCCTCTATCCCCCCACTTACACCTGTGAGACCCTGAAAAGTCCCTCGACTATATTTTTGCGACTGGCACCAGCTCCGACGTTGCCGTGATATACTGCGCTTCTTTCGACGTCAACTAATAAGCTGCCCAACTACGTAGTCATCGTATCTTCGTTGGCAGTGTTTTTTTAACTCTCAGATCAAAGCAAAGAGGCATTGTAGGTGAAAGAGAACGAGCCATCACAATGGGCTCTATATCCCCGGACCCGAACCCGAATCCGGCGTGTCGGCCCCTCCACGACTCAATTCCCCCTCTAATCCTCGGCACCGCTACCTTCAACACGCAGTACGTCCCGAACCCCTTCGATCTACCCGCCATCTCCATCGTGTCCCGCGCCCTCGACCTCGGCGTCCGCGCCTTCGACACCTCACCCTACTACGGCCCCTCAGAGCTTATTCTAGGCGACGCCCTAGCGCACCCCTCCATCACCCAGAAACATCCACGGCCCTCTTACTTCCTCGTTACCAAAGCTGGTCGCATCGCCGGCGATGTCTTCGACTATAGCCCCACCTGGGTTAGGTATTCGGTGCTGCGGAGCCTTGAGCGCCTGCACACGTCTTACCTGGATCTGGTGTACATGCACGACGTCGAGTTCGTCTCTCCATCCGAGGTCCTGACTGCCGTCCGCGAGCTGCGCCGCTTGCGTAGCGAGGGCATCATTCGGTACGTAGGTATCAGCGGCTATCCCGTCGACAAGCTGTGCGCTCTTGCCGAGCTCGTGCTTCGCGAGACGGGCGAGCCGCTCGATGCTGTGCTAAGCTACGGCCACTATACGATACAAAACACAACGCTAGGCGCTGATGCCATGTCGCGGCTCAAGAGCGCAGGTGTCGATGTTGTATTAAATGCTAGTATGCTGGGCATGGGCTTATTGACGACGAGGGGTGCCGATGCGGGTCCCATGGCTACATGGCATCCGAGCCCGGAAGGGCTGAGGAAGGCGTGTCAGGACCTGGTACCAATTGCAGTGGATGCGGGCGAGAAGCTGGAGGTCGTTGCCATCCGGTGGGCGCTAGATAACTGGTCCCGAGTCGGCGCGTCTAAAGGTGGCCGTACTCCCAAGTTATCAGCGGGAGACCGAGTAGGCGTAAGCGTCATGGGCATCTCAAGCGTCGCTGAGCTGGAGGAGACTTACCGTGTCTTCAATAGCGTGATCGAGGGTCTTGAGCCGGAGACATCCGACCCTGAGCAGACAAGACGGAGACAATGGAGTTTGGATCGGCGACAGAAGATCCAAGAAGTAGTAGAGAAAATGTGGGATGTCCTCGGGCAGTGGAAGAATTATAGCTGGAGTAGTCCCGACCCTGGCTTCGTTAACGCGCGGAAGCCTGCTGAGGTCGGTGTTACGCCTGACGATGGCATACTGACCAAGCACGCGGCTAAGACTCGTGTGAGTGTTAAAGTGGACGAACTACCCGTGTTGGCTGTCTAGCTTACCTCTTTGAACTTATCAGCTATCACAGTTGAACGTATCTAAGCGCTGATAGGTGCGCGGGAATCAATACGTTATAACTGCGGAGAGTATAATCTCGCAGCTTTTCGGTCATCATCTCTTTCGGGAAATGATAATTATTTACAGCCTCCCAGCACTGAGGCGCGAGGTAATCAAATAATCCGGAGGGTTATTTTAGAAGTATAAACTCCAAGAGCCCGGGATGGTAATACTTAGAGACTTTGAGTGCCTTTATCCGAACCTCACACCATCTATGTAGCGTCTATTATAGTTGAATCCTGAGACAAGCGATGCAATGCGTACCGAAGCTTTATGGGCTTGCAATTCTAGCTGTAGTCAACCAGCAGTTACTAATTCAGTGCAGCATATAACAAAGTAATTTCACACGAATACAGAATTATGAGTGTTCAGATGCATAAGTGACAATTGTATTGCCTTTGTTGGCCAATTTCTCTCATGAGCGAATCATCCGTACTTTGCTCAACTGCATCCCAGCTCCGTACCTAGCTTGTTTTCGAGCTCCACGTGTAGACTTAATGGATCCTATGTTCCCAATACTCAACCACTTGGCGGCATTAGGACCGGTTAATTCGAGAAGAGTAGATTCATCGCAGTATATTTGCACTCTATTTACTTTTCTCTCAGACTGAGGTTGACTCTTCTAAGTTGCACCTAATTACCAACATCACTGAATGCACCGGTGAATCTACCTATTGCTTGCAATAGAGCTAGACATAAGAGAGAACAGTTTGTTTAGGAGATCTTGTTTTCCGTCAAGGGGTTGCGGCCTATAACACACCTCGACGCTCATCGATCTCGCTCAAGGGGATTATCTTATGTCGCCTTTGAATGCCACGCATCTATGTATACAATCCTGAAACTCCAAACTAAAGAAGGTGAACAGTACCCGCCTCCCCTTTGATGCAAATATCCATGAATCTCAAAGACCTAATAACCCCCTATTACCAGAGAAACCCTTAGGGAGAGTAGGAGAATAGGAGAATAAAACAAATAGTGACGAGATGTTTGGGTTTATTGGGTGACTTCATGCGGTCTCTCAGCCATGCCAATGTGCCCGATTTGCTTCGAATCCTCGTTTGCGTTATTGACGGGGGCTGGAGTCTCGGGTGTAACCATAAGTTTGGGCGGGGAGATGGCATCTTCCTCCTTCTCTTGTGAGCTCTGGCTGGTATCGTGAATCAGGACGTTCGGTCGGTCTTCCTTTTCGGCTTCCTCTTTCTTCACGGTAGCATTTGCGGCATGCTCTATATGTTCGCCATGAGCCTCCTCAGCATCTGCCGGTTTACTGCCCGGACTCAGATCTTCTCCGTCGGGTGATTGAGCTTCACCATCTATTGGGACACCGACCATCTCTGCCAGACTCCTAAAGTTGAACAAGGGCTCTGCATTCGCACTATCGCCCTCCTCACTACGTGCAGCCAAGCTAAGACCGCTTGAACGTGGATCCTCGGGTTCAGCGCCCAGGTTCCTAGCGGTATAGCTACCTGGCATGCTGTCAACTCCGCTAGAGCTAACAGAGCTGGCGTTGCTCATCTGCCGAAGATGGGACGATCCTCTCGAAGGTTGCGACGGCACCGCAATGGGTAGAGATGCGACACTTGCGCTGCTTGTCTGACCCTCTTCGTTCTCACTACGGTCGATTGCCTTCCCCTTGTCGTTCTGCGCCGAAGCTGAAGCGGACCCAGAAGTTGGATCTGCAGTTCCGCTACTGACTTGACTAGCCGAGGCATTGCTAGCTGCAGCTACGCTGGCTTCCATACGTAAGTTACTGGTAGCACTATTACCTCGCCTTCGCCCGAGCCCCAGACTAAGAGAACTCGCGCTTGCACTACTGCCGCTGCCTCCATACACATCCCCCTTCTTCTTGGCAGTCTTCTTCTCCTCTTTCTCCCGTTTCTTGGCCTCTTTGCGGGCTTCTTTCTCTGCCTTTTTCCGTCGCTCCTCCTCGTCTGCTAGACTCAGTCTTATTGCTTCCGCCATCATAAGATTCTCAAGGTGCGCGGCATCTATCCTTTCACGGGCTGGACCAAGGCGGCTAGAACCAGTGCGTGCACCTGGCTCGGAAGCAGATGGAACGTCGGCCCCGCCATCGTTTGATTGGAGATTAGAATTGCTACTAGGGCTCTCATTTCCTCGATGGCTCCCTGCAGGCCTACGGCTAAACCGTGACGATCGACCAAAGATGGTGCGGGATTCTTGATTCCCCATCACAAAGGCAGCATGATGTAGGGCGTCGGCTGCTGCCGCCCTACGACGCTGTTGCGCACGAGCCGCGGCTAGTTTCGTAGACCAGTCAGGTCGGATGCGGTCGGTGGTTATAACTCCAGGCGCGTTGGCAGATACGCTTTGCGTCCGTCGACGATTGGCGTTGGCCGCAGGAGTACCTAATGTCGGAGAGAGGGTCGAATTGAGAGAACTCGAAGATGACATGGCCGTGCTCATAGCTCCCAGCGCAGGGGGGTTGAATGCATACGTCAGGCCGCGACGGAAGGGGGGAGGTTCATATGTCACACCGAACTCAGTCTGCGTGCAATAAGGACATTTGGCTGGCTCCATGATAAGCTCGCCCTCACGCTCCTCCGGGTTGGTTGATGCTTGGCCGTCCTCGCCATCTGGGTGGTGCTCGGGAAGATGCGGGTCCGGACGCTTGATTTGCACGAAGCACTCACTGCAAATGATTTGACAGCAGCAACGAGTACGATTCAGATATGGGGGATAATACATGAGGCAAAGCGGACACTCGATTCCCTCTTTGTATAGAAATACTTCAAGGGGTTGGCCATTGACGAAAGGGTCGTGAGGCAGATTGATCTCGCGCGGTGCAATAATATCCGTGTGTGAGCCATTGCGAGATAGGTTGAGGGCTGCTGCTAGCGACTTCTTGTGTGGCTTGAACGGTGAGGCGGTTCTCGGGGAAACAGGCGATGTAGGAGAGGGTAAAGTAGAGCCTGGATTTGAAGTAGGTGTGTCAGAAGGAATCGATAGAGTTCTGGGTCCCATTGGGACGGTAAGATTCTGTGTGGAAGTACCCGGCGACTCTGCTGGCCTGGGTTGCGGGACAAGGTGTTCGGGGACTTCGTCGGCAGGAGGAATCTCAAGACCACGCGCCGCAGCGATGATCTGATGCTCGGCCCAGTTCTCGTTAAAGTCATCTAGTCCACGCCAAAAAGGAGCTATTTTCCTTTCGATCTATTACATCCAACGTTAGAATGGCTAAAATGCTAGCAGCCGACAAGGAATACTCGGCCGTGATAAGCATCACTCACCTGTAACTGGCGTACCACGGGTTTGCTGAAGTCCTCGGGTGCGTTGTATATGCCCATCGTCACTAGATAACCACCGTCAACGTGTTCCTCTTTCATGCTTCGCTCGCGCTCCTTGATACGGGCTACTCGTTCCCTCTCGAGCCTCCGTGCCTCCTTCTCTTGTTTCGTTTCTCGATGTTCGAAGGGGGCATCTTGGTGACGGGAGCTTGACGAACTGCCAAACGCCAATGCCAATCCGCCAAGTTCGGGTCGACTAGCACGCCTTGATCTATCAGGGAGCTCCCCATGGTAACCAGCGCCAGTTGAACTTCCGCCGGGATCCAAGTGAGACCCATGGGGTCCAATACGAGAGCCGCCTCTCGCGTCTTTTGTATGTGTATTGCCCATCTCTCAGGCTATGCTTGGTTCCTAGCAGACGATGTACCCGCTGCCACTGGATATTTCGATAATAGATGTGCGGTGAGGATAGTCGAAGTGATCTGAGGACTTTGCCGTCAAAAAAGATCGGCGGCGACGTCGGTCATATGCATGTAAGATGTGGGATATTGGAGTAACGAGGTCGAAGAATGGCAGGTTCGTCATCCAGGACCAATCGGATCGGGAGTAGGTTTGCTGGTCTTTGTAATGCGTTTACCGCTGTTTAGGGTATGGCCGAGTGTGGTCGTTGTGCTCTCGTAACATATACTATTCTACCATACTATCGTCAGAAATGCGGCTCTGGAGACACAGGACGTTAAGCAGGGATAGACACGAGGACGGCCGGCGTGTGAGCTGACAGGACATGCGCATACGCACGAGACAGATGTCAATGAGATCTCGAGTCAGAGGCAGTTGCTACTAGTAGTGGTACTCGTAACGCATATTGTTAAGGGTATCCAGTAACATGGATCAATATGCCATCTGGGGGAATTGTTTGGTGCGCCACTGAATCAGGGCCCAGCAGTCAATACCCGGAGCACCTCTCTATGCAGCAGTGATGTCGGTGTGCGAATGGTAAAGGTGTAGGTAATGTACAGTACCTTAGGAATGTGTGTGAGGACGAATGCGTGGACGTATGCCAGGCACTGGGCTGGCTGGACTGGCTGCGTTTAGCTAGACTTTGGGCCTGGACCAACGGACCTTTAGCGATTATTTGCTAGTTTCGTCGTGTAGCCGTTAGGTCGGTATCGCCGGGTTCGAAGACCTGTATATGATGCTGTGTCACAGCTGGAACAGCGCTGGAGCTCTGGACTCTGGGCTCTGGAAGTTATGCGATATTCCAAGACACGGCGTCTAAAGTCGTCGAAAGCGAAGGATAGCTTGTGTTCTGGCCCACCTCTGATTCGATAGTAGAAAAGAAAAAAAATGGATGAGAATGAAATATATCATGTACTGTGCGTCGAAACGAGTCACGGTAGGCCTACTTCCCACTTTGTTCGTCCTGGCGATTAAAAGATCCGGCTCGGAAGTACTGGACCAAAGGCGAAATCCAATGATGAAGTAATGTTTAGAGGTGGGGGAGCACGATGTGGCCCAATGTATATATGTACCGTATATCCATCACGCTAACTGCGGCCCACATTGAGAACCTACATGCATGTACCTAGGTACCTACGTATGTACTTACAGCCATGCCAGCTGTATTATGTAGATACCTAAGGTATAACTGATAAGATACACCTATGTATGTAAAAAAAAAAAAAAAACTCAGAGAAACCAGATATCTAAATGTCTGGAAATCAAACAAAAGCAAACATAAAATCGTTAGATCTCGTCAAGCTGTTCTGGCATTCCATATTACATGATACATGTACGTAAGGATGTCGAAATTTGTGGATCAAGCCTCACGCTTTTACCTTTATGTAAATTGCATAATTGACTAGCACCCTTCGACCTGTGCATAATCATCTTATATTTTGCATCATCTGAAGACTTTAGTTCAGTTATCGAAGATATTTGCTTTCGAGTTTTTGGTTTAAACAGTTTACATGAGGTAAGGTATTCAAACGTATTCAAACCAGCAATCTCTTCTAACGTCACCATCATGTCAGTATGATATATTCAAAGTCTGCATTCTCATCTCTTTAACATCTCAATATCATTCTACTTTGATGCCCTACGTAAGAAATTCAAGCCGAAACACGTTTTGCTAGGCTTTCAATGACTAGGTACCTAGCCTTGGGCCTTGCGCAAGAACGTCGTATTAGCATACCTAATAAGACACTAGGTAGGTACCCTAGGTTTGAACTTGCACTATATCGACTTGAAAATACCACGCATCAGAGGGCAAAGAGCAGACGAGCGAAAAGAAGAATAACCAATGTCGCAAGTCCATACTGTGAAACTCAACTCTCCTTTTCCTCTATACTGACAATGTTTGGAAATTTCAGCGGCCGCCTAGGTATGAGTTCCACGTGCCAAGCTCCTCAAGCACGTATATTGCACCTAGGATCTAGTTCACAAGACCATTCCAGTCATAGAAGGACAAACTCGAATATATTCCTGAAAACGTACCTACCAATGATAAGAGCATATTATATCGTGTCTGGGAACTGAGGCAACTCTCTGGTCGAGACTCTTAGTTACCCGTTGCGCCTGACGGGCCTCCTTATCAGCAACCAATGAGAACTCCGTCTTCCAACATCATCCGCCATTCACTCATCAACGAGAATATTGTTGATTGATTGAAACTCAGACCACCGAAATGGAGATAACATCTCAGCGTGAGGCCTGGATCATTCCAAATACCTGACACAGGATGTGCTACTAAGACCTTTACGATGGGTTTCGCGCGTGACTATTCCGAATGGCCTAAGCTTACAACAGGATGACCCTCCAGTTTCAACTTCTGGCAACTAGCGTTCTGGCAACATCTGGGTTGGACGCCCTATGGAAAGGAGTCTTAGATGTCATACTGTCAACTCATCCCGAGAACCCTGCAATTGGAAATATAAACGTGAGACTAGTGCTACCCAAGCGTTCCGGTATCTCGGCGGCTTCACTAGAAAGCGAGTCTCTACTGTAGCTATAGCCCGTATAAACTGAAAGCGGGAGCTTTGGTACCCCAAGAGAAAGGTGAACCCGCAAACCAGAGGCGCGCAGTTCTACTATAACTTGGTAGAATAGTAGAAATGATTTACTTCGCATTTTGATATTATAATACCTATCTGGGTCGACCTTTTAACAAAATGAGAAGATGTGGGTTCATTGTCTCGACTTAGGATTGTCTACGAAACGCTCTCAAGTATCCAAGAGTCCATTTCAGTAAATCAACCATCTCCGAGTAACTGCTCACCACTCCTCTACTATCAGCGTCGAAATCAAGTCGTACGAAGGATAACTCACAGCCTAATATTTGTGCAGACCTCATGAGATTATTCGTCCACATCCCTAGGCCCATTATTCCTGAAGTATTCGTCGTATTCCTCCCAAGTCATATACGGGAACTCTGTCGGCCTAGTAATGGGCACGAATGAGATGCCTCGCTTTTCAAATTCTCCCAGCCTCTCCCTTGTCCTGTCTTTTGCCTTGTTCACGCTATACACTTTGATCCTGTGGGCACTGCTAGTCACATGTAAACACCAGTTCCATGCATCCCTAACCTGGATAGGCTGCGTGTTGAGGGCATTGTCCCAGCACCTCACCAGGATCTCGATCCAGCCTTCGACATCGCAGGGCAGCCACATGTGCCATGTGCGCCACGCGAATTTATGCTTTTCGCTCAAGTTTTCGACGGGCACTGCGTACCATGAAAATCCTCCGTCTGCACTTACTTCAACGCGTTCGGGCCAACGGCCGCCCCCTGAGTATGCCCACCCTTTCACCTCAATTTTACCCTTGTGGACGACAACTTGCTTATTCCATGGGGACATAATGGCACTGCGACAATGAGAGTCTGCAACTGCTTTTGAAATTTTGAAGACAAGCTGGGAAGAAAGGAGTGGGGTTGAGGAAGTGCTCTCAATATGGCATACCTGCTGACTGGCATCTCTTGTATCTGGATACCATCGGTCCAACGCTGATTATGCTTGCCCACCTGTTGATTGAAGTACAGGTATTCCTTGCTCTGTACCGGGGCTCGGGTTGGCTGAGATATTGCTGTTATGCGATACAACCACTTTACGCTCCTAGCGCCAATATACCCCATGACTACCGCTCGGACCGGCGCGCCGTGAATTTTGGGGAGAGGCTCCCCGTTCATCTCCCAGACGAGCATAACTTCATTCGCTTTAACCTTGGAGTAGGGCACGCTGATGGCGTAATTCATGACCTCGTTCATTTTGAAGTAGGTATCCGCGCCCACGAGCTCCAAATGCTTCCCATCTTCTTCGAGCCCGCCACAGTACTTGATGACCTTTTTGAGCGATACTCCCACGTACCTTGCCGTGCCGATAGCACCCTCCGCCCAAGGGGCATTGATCATTTCATCTCCCTCACCGGCGTAGAGCATGATCTGTTCGATACGACGTGTGCCACTGCACTGGATAGTGACGAGCCGTTCCATGCGCGGAAACCGGCTCTCGTCCTGGAGATCCGCCAAAGTCAATTTCTTCGGCTCCTTGACTAGGCCGTCAAGCCGGAGAAACCACGCAGAAGGTTCGATGGACGGAATTCCGCCATGGTTGCGGATGAAATGTAAAGGATTTGGCGTGACTGGCTGAGCAATGACGAGCCTTTTGGGTGGCTCGCCGTTATAGGGAAACTGTAGGAGATGCAGCATATCTGGAGACTTCTCCTTCAGCACTATGGCCCATGATTCTTCTGGAACTACTGCGAGGCGTCCGCCAATGGCTCGGTGCCAGAGCTTCCACCTGACTCCTGTCAGATGGTAAAATCAGTACTGCTTGTCAGATCCACGCAAATCCAAATGAAACAAACTGACCTTCGAGAACCGGATTAGTCCCGGGAATAGGAGCCAGTTGGAACTCAGGTGGGGGCGGAAATTTCTGAGAGATCAGGATTTCGTGTGCTTTTCTCTTCTTATCTGGGTAATCTTCCCATTCAACATATCTATTGATTAGGTGGTTAGGCGAGTGATCACAAATAAAAGCAGCCCTTCTCTTAACAGCAATACATGAACTTACCCATCCCAGCCAGGTAGTTCGTCGGCGGCAAGTTTAGAATCGAATTTCCTGGTAACTGGCGCAGTGTCTCCTTCCCAGTCGGGAACATCGCCGTCTGCCTCTTTACTCCTCGTCTGGTCGAGCAGATGCAACTCTACTGCCGCTAGGCCTTGCTCGAGTTTCCATTCATCGCTGGGCTGGCCAGATTCAGATTGAGGGTCATTGTCTCTTGCCGGTGCACTGACCTGAAAATTGTGAACTGCTTCGCGCATCGGGATATCGGTCTGCATCTTGATTGAAAGTCTGATGTCCTACTTAGCACATGGATATTAGGAGACCGCTGCGGTGGATATATCTCAATGGTGCGACAGGAAGTATCGCAAAGGCACCCATGCATAAAGGTCAATGTTGAGGTATAGAAGAGGATGTGTACCGGTACCCAAGTTATTACTTACATGTATGTGACGAAAGCTATATACCCTCCTAGGATGCTGACTGAGCACTTACGCATGTCCCGGGAATGTAGACTTCAAAACGACGTCAAGAGTCCGTCACTCTAAGTCGACTGACGATCGCGAACCTAGACCCATACCGCATTTGTCCGTAATGCTCGATAATACAAGACTCCTCTTAGGAAAGGCTTCAAGCCAATGGTAACGACAGCACGCACTCCCTCCTATCTTTGGTTTGATAAGAGATGAGTATGGGCCTATACAATTGGCCGGTTTGGGTTTGTTCTTCATCGCAGCGCCCGCATGCCTAATGCATGATAGAGAAGCAGTGTAATAGGCTTTAAAGTCTCTCGGTGTGGGTATTACTGAGTGCCATGCAGCATCACTTCGATGCACGATAATTTGGAGTAGTCCGGACGGCAAGCTGCACCTGCATGATCAAGCTTTGCAGCTTGGATTTCTATTGGAGAACCGCGTTTGAAGGAGATCTAGAACGATCAGGAGATAGCCAGGCTTGATTTTCATACTGCCTACCCCCAGGTATAATTGTAAATGTATGCTCGCGGAGACTGGTTGCTTTGAAAGATGCAGGATGAATCTCTCTATATCTGATATAAACTTAAAAGTTCATTCAGCACCATAATATGTTCTATTCGCCTACTAGACACAGATCGTGTATGCCTCTTCACTATAGCGGCTCCTAATGATTCAGGACTAGTAAGCAATCAATCCCAATCGGAAATCAGTTTCAGATGTACAACCAGATGGATATGTTTTGCCATAAGCGAATGAAATTCTCGCCACAGTGTGAGTCAATCTAAACAGACGTTCTCTGTCTCTTGTGAAGTGTGCCATTTCTGAGGTGTGATGCGTCTCATCGAGAATGAAATGGGACCAGACCTGGGCAGTTCCCTCGGAAAGCACATGTTTAGATCGAGAGTTGATAAGTCTCACTCCATTCATTCGGGGATAAAACTTGGACATGCTTTCGGCTACTTGAGCATCCACCTTTGAATCCCTATCTAGGTACATACAGCCTGCACCTAGAGAGGGGCTATACAGGCATCGCATCTACGTATTTAAACCAAACTCTTCGAGGGGTCATTAGATATAAAATTTTGATTCTCCTGATGGCAAACCAGTGAATGTTAGGCGGTATTAGCCCAACGTATGGAATATTGGGAAATACGTTCACATGATCAAACATTATATGGAGACATGCTAGAGTATATTAATCTCGAGGCGCTGATGGAGATAATAGTTACTCTCCTCACGTTTCAAGAGCTTGCCGAGAACCCGTCACGCCTGTAACATGCTAAATGAAAGCCATTTTACAAGGCAAGAGGACGCGAAATTTTAGACACATTGTAGATAGCTTCTTGCATTGAATTATTTTAGTAGACTGAGTGAGGGTAGTATGATTGACTTTGTTATTGATGGTTGCAACCGTTTAGACCCAATACGCGCATTAACAAGGAACGGGAAAGTCGTGCTGCGCAGATGATACTGCCTTGGACTCGAGTTGCATAGGGGTCTTATAACAACAGGATTCTTATTGGTGGCGAACGTACCAACCCATGTATGGTTATGGTACAGGTGTATTTAACTATCTCTTCTCTTAGGCTTGCATTAGGTACACACCGGTAAGGTAAGGTTGCCAATCTTATAAGCAAAAGGCTATGCTATGACCCTAGTCCTGTCTTCTCTGCTTGTGCTTTGAGATGTTTTAGGTGGAGTTCAGCAAGCTGAGGGTTTGCCTTCTTCAGAGTCTTAATTGCGATTTTTGGCAATGCAGTGCATTTATGGCCATGTAGACGGCTTCTGGAGTCCATACATTCCAACTTATCCGCTAGCTGTACGATGCTAATGGAAATGTCCTCAGGGTTAGGAATAGGGTATAGACCTCTTGGAGTGAGTGACCGGACAATAGCCCCAAGCATTGTCACCTCACAGTCCACATGATCACTAACACCCGTGCAGAGAGATTTGGAGCTGCCCTGGATAAGACGAGCGACAACATCCTTCACGGGATCTAGCATTTTTCGGATTATTTCCAGACGCTTATCTTTAACAAGACCTGTTACGTATTAGATGCTTTATCACTGACCAGGCAGCTGCCAGGATAGGGACCTTTGCTTACTAGAGAGTCCTGTTAGCTCGAGGCTGGAGGAAAACAGCCGCATTGAATCTGCACCGTCTAATCTTAAGCCGCCTTCTTGGTCCGTGATAGAATGTAGAATGAAATAATCGGCCGCATTACTGAATGTTGTCTTATCCCCCAGTTCCCAGGCAATCCAAGAGTGGAGTTCAATGAATCTAGGCTTCTTATACAGACTACACAAATTAACGAAAGTAAGATTCGTATGCATGTCCTTTACCCAATTCTGAACCCATGGTCGAAGAATTCGAGTGAGATCATATTTATCGGTCAAGACAGTCAGCTGGTACAGTGTGCGGTAGCTAAGAATCGTAGTGGTACTATTCCAAAGGATAGGGTTCACGAAGATAGGTATTTTGTCAAAACGGCTATGGACGATGTTCAAGAATATCTCCATTGCTTCTGGGCTGTCTTCCGGTAGTTCTGGGTTCCATTCTTTCTCAATGTTTCTGTCGGGTCGTATGGATTCTGCGAAGCCACCATAGAGTAGCCTCTTGAAGAATGGTGATGCTCGAGCTAGAGTCTTGGGACACACGACAAAGGTGACGCGTTCTTGGCGTCCGACGGTAAGGCTAAGCTCGCCGTCGGGATCAATAACGACTTGTCGGGGTTTGGGTTTTGTAGACATTTTCATTGGCTGGAATGACCGGGGCGCAGGTGAAGAGGCGCCACTAGCTTCTTTCGGTGCTAGGGTGGTGGGAGATTGGTGGGAATGGTTGGTGGACATTGTGATGGGAAGAACGTGAGTCTGAAGGCGACAACAAAGTTCATAATGCGTTTCACGACAAGAATGATTAAAGATTAGAGGGTAGTTGCTGCAATGTATGAATGAGAGGCAGCCGGTAGAAACGCAGGCTTCATTATTTTGTTGGTGTACGTACCTATAGTCATAGGTACGTGTACTTCCATACCTACATGTACCTACCTATCATTGGATGAGTTCCAAAAGGTACCTAGGGTACCGGTATTTAAATGCACTAACTAGCAAATTCAGTACCCAAGCAACTGAAAACTCAACAATGAATTAGCAAATATCAGTTTCTTTTTGCAACTTCTAACAGAGTTGGGTTCTTGTAAGGTAAGTGCCTGAGTAGGTATCAAGGGACAACCGTGTCGGTCATTGGCAGCTGGCAGCAAGTGGCAGCGAGAAAGCATCATCAAATAACATGTACCTGAGGTAATCGCCCCGCAGTCAATCAGATCTACATGTAAATAATTGGTACAGGTACACAAGTACATACCCACCTACCGTAGGTACATGACCTCTAAATTATTTTAATTTTTTATCCCATCCAAACTTCTTCTGTACGTATATCGTTGGAATGTCGAATATGGCGGCGAGTAGCACAGCTGGTGACGCGCTTCAGGGTTTAAAAGCCCTTCTAAAATCATCGACAGACCTCATATCTCAACTTGAATCGTTTCTTCACTCGATAGCCGTCAATAAAGCCTCCGAAGCGACTGCCCCGCCATCGTCATCCTCTTCCACTACAGAATCTATTGATCCTCTGTCTCTCGCACACGACTCCGCCACCCTGATCAAGGCCCATACAACGAAGCTATCCCTCCTCATCATAAACGAGCCCTTCACGCCTTCTGCTATTAGCAAAGTCCTCCGCGAACTAGTTGCCGGTCCCATACCAGCTCTCGCTTCCGCCGTCCAGATTTGTGACGCCAACAAATACACCGTAGTGGCCCGCCAGGATCTCGCCTGGCGCTGCTATCGCGTATTGAAAGAGCTAAAGAGCCTAGTGGAGATAATCCCATCCAACGGAAAGGTCCTGCCGAATGCCCAGAAGAATGGCACCAAGGGAGACAAGGGTAGCATGGCTGCCACCGGTGTCATTTGGGCTGCTTGCGATGATGTGATTCTGCTCAAGAAGATAGGCTTTGCGGGGTTGCTGGTCAAGAAGGCCGAGGAGTACAGGGACACACTGAAGGACATTTTAGAAGAACTGAAGGAATATAGCGAGGAAGTCGACGAAGATGAAGACGATGACGACTCTGGCGATACCGGCCAAGCGCAGGGGAACGAAATCAACAACGTCGCAGATCAGATGCAGAACACACATATTTCGACACAGGAGATGCTTGATGACCTCATGAATCCCCGCCACATACCCAGAGATGACCCGGACAAGATCCGAGAGCGTCTAGAGTCTTGTCTGAAGCGGTTACGGTTGACAACTCTGCTCTACACTGCTATCATTAAGAGGCGGTTAAAAACTATACCACGGCTCCCTATTGCCGCAGAGATACCAGTCGCGCAACATCTCGACGAAGTTTTTCCGCTGCTAAAGAGACTACCGCACCGATTTGGTGAAGTTGCATGCGCTTTCTACGAGCTGGACCGCGACGCCATAGATCGCGCCATGGATTCCTGCTTTTTCGACGCATTTGCAGCGTCCGAAATGCTGATGAAGCCATGGGAGGGAAAGAGAGATGAATTTACCGACTGGGCAGAGAAATTCCAAGTCGGCATCAAAAAGCCAGATTAGGCGCGCGTGAATACCAATTGTTGTCTTTACGTACGAGGGAGACATATATAAAAATTATATTCGAAAAGAACTATATAAACTACTCGTCAGAGTTATTAGACGAATCACTTGTCCTAGGTCAAGAACATGCAAAAAATCGAAAGCTCGAAGACACGGGTTATCGTAAGCCGAGCCCCTTGTACGGCCTTAATCATACTTGAATTGCAACCGCATTGAAGTTTACCTGTTTTCTTGTCAGCTCTGCATGGTTGGGTCTTCCGAGGAAATCTCACATGGCCTGTAGAAGGGCAGTTGTTTGTGATCTCAGGGCCGGTGGTGGACTTGCCATCAACCGTGACGGTAACAGCACCGGTCTTCCCGCTGAAGTCGACTTGGTAGAACGAAGCCTTGCCGACCGAACTCGACGCGCTCACGGTTTGGCTCGAACCACCGATGGCGACAGTGATGTCCTGGGGGGAGTTGGACAGCACAATGATTGATATCACGTCTTTCGTGCCGCTCGCTGCCGAAGCGCTTCCTCCCTGGCCCCAGACGGTACCTGGATTTAGACGTTAGCACATGTCATTGAAGCACAGCGAAAGCAATAGTTTCTCACCGCCGTCACCACATACTGCCGCTGGCGTGGTTCGGTACCATGCCACAGCTCCTTCAGACGGCAGGTCTACGTTTGCGTTACCGGCCTTATAGGCACTGATAAAATAGGGCAAGATGAAACGGAAAGCCGTGTGATCGAAGCCGTCGACGTACGTCTCGGCACCGCTAACGATTTGTGCTGCAACCGGGGCGTTGATGTAGCTGGACTCGCCATAGTCGTTCCCTGCTCTCGTTAGTCCTGAATCCGGAGACCTGGCAATTCGCGTATGATGGGTGCTCACAGGTGATTATCTCGATGTATTCAGGCTGAATATCCAAGACCTGCTTCCAACGGTCATACCATAGGGAGTCGCTGGACGAGTACCAGTTCTTACTGTATTGTGGGAGGTCTAATCTTCATGATTAGTCCGCGAGGCGCTGTCAAAATGAGCTCGAAGTTAGGTGGAAGTTCTCGTACCCGTGTAGAAGTATGGGCTCACGCCCATCATATACGGCTTGCCCTGGAGAGACGACTTGTACGCTTGATCGTTGCCGGTGTCTATTGTGTACTGGTTCGCGTTTGGCCATGCGCCCCAATTGACTGCATCATGTAAATCACTAAGGGCTTACAGTGTGATGGGTGCGAAAGAGCACGTACAAGCACCATCAATCTGACTGAGTTTGCTCCCAACACCCTGGGCACCCAATGAAGACCAGTCTGGGACCACTACAGTCTCGTATCAGCAATGCGGTGATCGATGAAAAGGCAATATCGGTAGCAAGCCAAAGGCGTATCGACAAGCTTTGGGATATACTCACAGAAGATGTCACCCGTGGCAGAACGCACCGAAGCCCAGTTGTCTGCCCAGCTGGGGCCTTCGAAGGTCGAGACGAACGGTTTATCATTTACCTTGAGCTGACTTGCAGCACCCTTGTACTGGTTGACGAGCGAGACGACTTGGTCGACCGTCCAAGAGCTGGCGGCCATGTCGAAAGACAGGAACAGGCTGAAGCTGTTGGACGAGGCCGTGTCGTAGGCCAGCTGCAGCTGTTGGGCGTTCCACGAGTCTTGGGACCCGATATTCAGGGCAAAGCCGTCAATACCGGCCGACTTGGCGTCTGTGATGTCCTTCTGCCATTGGTCTTGAGATTGTCCATCCGTTAAACCCACCATATAGTGAGCGAAGACTAGGCGGTTGCCGCTACTTTGACGCGGTATAGCCACACCGGCGGAGGCCAAGTTGGCAAACAGCGCAACCGCCGCCGCAATGTTGAGACGCATTTCGTACCGAGTCGAGCACTTTGCGTACTAGTTATTAATATATGAGAAGACAGGAAGAGACAATAAAGCCATGAAATGATCGACCATCGCTAGCTTAGAGACTGTAGCCACACATATATATGTACCTTAGGTACTCATATACAGGACTTCTTATATGGTGGGACCTAAATTTAAACTTAAGCCTAAATCCTGCTCTCAGCTACCTAATGTAGATGACATCAAGGGGGGAGGCTATGTCTGCGTGGCCGCAGGGCTAGGACGTGAGAGGCGGTAAGAGGCCGAGGGAATGCGCCGAGGTTGGGGGCCATAGGGCGGCAATTTCGATGTGACCCTCGTCCCCTCGTGTTCGCAATTGGCACCTACTGTCATCTGCAACACGTCGAGCTCAATGGAGCCCGCATCAGGTGTCAACGACTAACCCTAAGGCCAAAATCTTCGGTGAGAGATGACTTAGAAGGGAGCTACGGAGCTCTCACAAGGGAGCTCTACTTAGCTTTAGATAATCGGAACGTTCTAGCTACATCAATAATAGCCTTACTACAGTATTCAAAACACATTTATTGCTTACTTCATTGGTTGTTAGGTCAGCGGGAGAATCATATGGCCATCCGGAATAAGTCACACATAGCATATGTCAAGACTGCAGTCCAGTCCCTAAGGAAGCGGGTGACGGTATGAGCTACAGCTCGGGTGCTATGCTCTTTATTTCCAACCAATGAGGGGTTTTGAACACCACTAAATCCAGCATGATATAAGACGTATATGAAAGTACTTGCTCACAATATTGCGAAGCTTACTGGTAGATATACACTAGATTTGTAATAAACCTATCATTAGTGCTAGCTGTCGTGCCTGGTCATCCCATTTCAGGTATGATCGATGCCGAGGCGATGAAAGAAGGATGACCACTACTTGTTTTGAGTAAAGCAAAGCCATCCTTCGGCCGTTCAGATCTTACAAAACAGGCTAGACTTCGAGCTTTAATTCCTCCGCGGAAACTAGGAGCAGTCTGTGCCGCTGAGATGCAGCTCGGATCCGAGGAAATGCTACGGCCCTATGTAAGTAGAAGGAGAGCTACGCGGGCTCGTTTCAGGAAGGTCAGCAACGAACTATTTTTACAGGCCGACATCCAATCAAGGTTGGCTTATGGAATAAAACAGACGTACCCCTTAACATATATTAATAAGATATGCAGGTCAATTCGAGCTGCGTGACGATAGGTCGTGGTCAACGGGCCTTAGCGGGATGTGGACACTGAGCGGACAATTACGCAATTAGCTTCGAATCTCCGAGTCAGTTGCCCAATCGGGCCACGGCCTCACCTTGTGGCTTTCCAGGCACCGTGGCTGGAGAAAACTTCCCCTGTTCAGTTGGCTCTACACGTATGTTTTCCCCCTGAATTGCCCGTGTCTGTGTTTCCACCTTTCGAATCCTCTACCCCTTTCATTTCGCCGTCCAGAATACGGAATAGCGTCAGATTAAGTACCCGACGTGCGAGCAATACTGCGATATACTATGCAATATCACGTACTGTATATCACAGCACTATACGCACATGTGGTATTTAGTCTGACGCCCTTCTGGCCGTCTCAAAAACCTCGTTCCATCGCACACATATACATACCTCAGGTACTCATTTGTATTTTGGGCTCCCCCATAAATATTAAAGGGATCTTGCCTCCGAGTTGTAAATAACTTAATGCACTAGTAGGCAATCGTCTGATTCTGTTCTAAGCCTGATGTTTACTTTCCATCCTACCTACCGCTGTCGTTTTAGTCCGTTTTCTCTCTCCGGCGGGAGGATAATGAAAGACAATTCTGGACTTCCTATTTAGATTCATTCGAGGACTGTGTCACTTGGTGACTCATTCGCTTTGCTAATAGTCGAAGCCCTTCACATTAAGCGACGAATAATTCCGTCAATTATTTCGTCCGATCATCACGCTACCCCGTTTTCTAGGCTTAATGTCGCCTTGTTATCCGTAAACCTCTGTTTTACCCACTGCGTCGCTTTGCCTATCTCGATTTGTCCAACGTGAAAGACACCGGGACATTCATTCTTGAGAGCTCCTCGATTATTTGACTTCGATGATACCCTGTATCGCCTCCCACCAAGTAGCTGGCTAATTCCGCCAATGATCAAGATATTGGAAATTGGAGTCTCGTGTGTTCAAGGGACACGTCTCGGTTTTATGCTAAAGCGAGAAATTTTCAAGGTGGTTTTAACATCGTCGTATTTGTATTTCCGGAAATACTGTCAGTCATACTCATTAGAAAATGGCAATGTGTATATTGACCTAGCTATAAGTTGATGATCTCCTGTGTCTACATCAGAACCTCTCTGTGATTTGGTATGTAGATAGTCACTGCTGGGTTCTGTCTTGCGTCAACTGGATCGACATTCCCAAGACGCCCAGTGCAGTAGCGGCAAATTAACAAGATGTTGCATATTCTTCTCTTGTCTGTGTTGATTTTTTCTTCCTCTGTATTTGCAGCATTCGGCTTCACCAAGTCTGGCAGCAACTATGTCGTTGACGCTGGTTCAAGCAATTCGCTAGTCTTTACTGTCGACGGGGGGAGCTGCGATATCACCTCAATCAAATATCGTGGCACCGAGCTTCAGGCTTCCGGAGGCACACAATTGTCCTCTGGCCTTGGTTCCGCGACTGTGAAGGCCGAGTCGGTCACAGCTAGTATGTCCCCTATCACGCAAGATAATTTTACTCTAAACGCCTTCTTACATCTACGCAGGTTCCGTCAACTATGTCAAGATAACCTGCACAACCTCGACACTAACTCATTACATGGTGGTCAAGGAAGGAGAAAGCAATATTTATCTCGCTACTTATATCAACGAAGAGCCCTCTGTTGGTGAACTGCGCTTCATCGCCCGCCTAAAGTCATCTGTGCTACCTGAGGAGTATCCTTATGGCAAAGTGTCAACCACCGCTGGCAGCTCAGCCACCGTTGAGGGCTCTGACGTCTTCATTGTCGACGGAGAGACTCGGTCCAAGTTCTACTCGAGCACTCGTTTCATCGACAAGGACGCGCAGTGCGTCTATGGCGGTTCCGATGTTATTCACGTATGCGTATTGGCACCGCACCCTGAATCGTCGTCTGGTGGCCCGTTCTTCCGCGATATCGAAAGCAACAACGCTGGCGACGCAACCAATCTCTACTGGTATATGAACAGCAATCACGTACAGACCGAGGCTTACCGTACCAATGTCTTGCACGGACCTTACATCTTAACCTTTTCACGATCAGGTGTCCCTAAACTCCGCGATGCCGACACTTCTTTCTTCTCGGGACTCAGCATCACGGGCTATGTTCCCGAGTCTGGGCGTGGGTACGTCTCTGGCACTGCTTCCGGAGTTTCGAGTACCTTTCAGATCGTTATCCATTGGTACAACTCGGCGGCGCAATACTGGACCATCGCATCATCTAACGGCGTCTTCACGTCACCCGCGATGAAGCCTGGCACTTACACCATGGTTCTGTACCAGGACGAGTACAAGGTCGCCATTGCCACAGGCATTTCTGTCAGTGCTGGCAAGACTACGTCTAAGAACATTGCCAGCACGGAGACAACGCGAAATTCGCTGTGGAAGATTGGCGAGTACGATGGCCAGCCCACCGAGTTCCTTAACGCGGACAAGTTCCTCCGGATGCATCCATCTGACTCGCGCATGACTGCATGGAAACCCGTTACGTATACCGTCGGTTCTTCATCCCTTGACCAGTTTCCCATGGCACTATTCCAGGCCGTCAACAATCCTGTGACCATCAAATTCACCTTGAGCTCCACACCCGGCGCCGCGACCCTCCGAATTGCGACGACTCTGTCATTTGCCGGTGCTCGCCCTCAAGCCAAGATCAATTCGTGGACCGCAAACGCGCCGTCAGCGCCGACGAAGATCGACAGCCGCGGCGTGACCCGTGGTGCGTACCGTGGCTACGGCGAAGTATACGACGTTAGTATTCCTTCCGGGACCCTAGTTGCGGGTGAGAATACCATTACGATCACTTCCATCTCCGGCAGCAGCGGCAGCACTTTTTTAAGTCCAAACTTTGTAAGATCGCCGACATTACCCCCTCATCTATCTGACTCAGACTAATGATAGTCATTGCAGATCTTCGATGCCGTTGAGCTTTTCACCTAAGGCTCCAAACAACCCAAGAAACGGCACTTCATACGAGTATTCTGATATACAATCGTGTTATACTGCAGTCCGAACTATCCCATAAGCTAAATGGTAGCTATATCAAAAATGGAGGCGACTTGAATACTAGGTATAGGTAGCTTACATAAATATGTCACGAGCCCAAGTATAATTGAAGTTGACCGTATCAAAGTTGCGTGCACTGCAGCAGCTGCCTAATGGAAATAATCGAAGACGCATAAGGGAACAAAACAAAAGTAGGATACAGCTTCCCCTGAAAGACGAATGTTGATCCGTGTAATAGGACTGCTGATCTATCTTATTGATGATACCCATTCTAGCATGTCTGGCTTGTATCTGGCGTTATTCTGTCTTAGCGCAACCAGCCCAGGGCCTTTTACAAAAAAGTCTAACGAGTCTAGCCTCTAAGCTTCATCTTTCTCCATGAGATATGACCAAGCTAAAGCACATAAGGCGATAGCTACTAAGTATAACCACCACACAAGTCCAATTGTCCCTTCTTTGACTCCCAGCGCAAACACATATCCTCCAATAGCTGGTCCAACGGCACGAGCAAGGCTTGCAAGCATATTACCAGCTCCGTGGATGGTTCCTAGAACAGTCTTGGAGGGAGCCGCCTCGGTCAGCAGGATGACGGTGCTTGGAATGGCCATGGTGCGCGCCATGATCTGGGCACATATGACCAACCCTAAAAACACCCATCGCGCTCCGTCCTCTCCACTACCCGCAAGCAGAGATAGGTACGGCGCCGCCGCATACGTGATGGGAAACAAAAACAGCGCGATCCGGAATACGCCGCGCGTTCCTATGCGTGCCTGCAGTCGTGGATAAATGAAGAGCTGCAGGAGGATGCCGCAGACACCGAAAGTTGAGAGCCACACGCCAATCGTGGATGACCTAAGCCCGAGCCCGCCCGCGAACGCGAAGAACGTTGCTTCGCTGTTGTCGGCCGGCGGACTGCTCAAATAGACGGGAAAGATGTGCATAAAGGCTGAGTTGTGCAGCGGGAGCAACCCGAATGAGACCAGCGCACACAGCACCCTGCGCGTCCATATGCTTCGAAAGGGGGTGTTCTTACCACCAACGGGCGTTATGCTCGGCACAGGCTTCTCAAGTTCTGGCTGTGCTTGTCCTAGAAATACATCTTCGCTGCTCTCGATCCTGACATATTCTTGCTGTCTCGGCCTTAGGCGTCCAAGCCACCGCACGATAGCTGCACCAGCCCTGAGACCAACATCGCTTTGGTCTTCCTTTCCAGGCAGCGTTTCCCTAAGACTCGTTATAGCCAGAAGAAGAGAGATACCCAACAAAAGTGCATTCAAGAGCGCAGGTAGTGCATACGGGTACTCGAGAGCCCAGGCCACACCGTCGGGATTCCGATTCGTATTCAGGACCCCTTGTGGTCCAAATAGCCATGCCAAATTTACAACAGGCTCCGCGAGGCATCCTCCAAGTGCCAGACTTGCCACCATGCCCGCATTGAACACGAGAGGCAGTAACAGAAACGCCTTGGTCTGGTACCTGCGCTCGCGGACAACCTCCGCCGTCACAGTGCGCATAATGCCCACGTTGCCATTCGCAAGACCTGCTAGGATCCGCCAAAATAACAACGCGCCGAACGACCGCGAGAAGCCGAATCCGACATTCGCCAGCACAGAAATTGCAAGCCCGCCTACGATCGAGAGACGCCTTCCATGCTTGTCAGATAAACGGCCCCAAGGTAAACTCACAACAAATTGTGCCAATGGGAATGCGGCCACTAGCAAGCCTGAGGACTCGGAGATGCGGGCTGCTGCCGCATCAGTGGCTTCTGGTGATTGGTCGTCATCTGATGGGGCAGCGGATTGCGGCAGGACCGAGCGTACAAGGTAGAAGATATACGGCAAAAGACAGACATTGGAGAGAGGCTCGGAGAGTCGGCAAAGGGATAGGATGAAGAGTTGGTCTTTGTTCGGTAGGTCGCGCCATCGAACATCCGTCGCCTTTGGTGCTGTGGCTGTTGCTGGATTTGTGCAATCCCTCCCGAAGCCTTCGCGCTCTACCGGTACGAGGTCTGGTAGATCTGATGATGGAGACTTTGTCAGATTGGAATGTTGATATTATCTTCATGTGAAATATTCATTAAGGGAGATACGCAGGATTCCCACTTTCGATTCACTCACCACTTCCTGAGCTGACCGAAACCCCAGCCTCCTCATTCACTTCTCGACCCATCTTGTCTTCAGGGGGACCATGACGGTACAAGCGAGACCGTTCAGTTTCAATGTTATGGCTAGTCGCTCCGTTTTATTATCACTACTCCTTTTCCGCCTATGTGAATACTCTGTCCCTTGAATTTTCTTCTCAAGTTAACTTGCTGAAACAAGCTCAGCAAAACCAGATTGGCATTCCACCATCTAGTTGAACCGTAAATTCTACGATACAGGAAGAGATTCAGAGTGACGCGATATACTGCGATCCTCTCTTATATAACCACTGCGGAAGCTCACTCCGTTGGAGCTTCGCCGGGGCTAAATGCTCGTCGTCTCGTCATCGTCAAATTTATGCATTATCTATCTCCTCGGTGGTTCGTGGTAGCAATGATCTACTCATAATTACCCAGACCAGAATAAGCAACCCGAATTAGACATATTACTCTTCCAGCTCCGGATCAAAGTGAGGTGTCTAATAACGGCAATTAATTGTGGTGGTCTAAGGTATACCAAATGCAATTTAACCGCATCCAATAACACTCGACGTCCCTTGCGCGTCACAACATATTTTATCACTCCTGCTCGCCATGATACCTCCCTACATGCCTGCAATAGTCGTACCACGTACATATCTTGGCTTGTAGCCCCCGACTCCAGTAGGCTCACGAGAAGTGTGTCTCCCGGCGCATCCATGACATGCTATCACAACACCAAACGAGATATTTCTAACCTGGATGGCAGGCTAATGCGGGGGTGGCACGCGGGCGCTCCTTTACGCGGGAGGTCCTCCCAAGTTGATGGGTAAGCTACCCCTAATGTATATACACTCAATCGTACTAAGCATAGAATGGGAAGCTGAGCGAGACCAATTTGCCAGCTCTAGACTCAATGTGACGGCGCGGGGGCAATTTTAGACTATGGGCTGCATTTGGACTCCTGTGAGGGTGGGAAGCGTACTATTTACACTGTTCTATAGCTTGAATAAGCCGTTGGCTCTCAGCTCTGTCTACTCGTGAGCTAGATATCTATGCTCTCTCACCCGCTTCTTCGATTCAACCTTCGTCGGCCGGTGTCAGTGCGAGGGTTCTGTTCTTGGTTATATTCGTCGCATATCTTTACTCTGTTATAACATTCCCCTTATATAAAATTCGCATTCGTGATGGCGCTAGTAACCAGAGCCGATATTCGGCTTCATTTATTATGCATCTTTTTTGCGGTTGGCTCATTTGTCTGGGGGTAAGATATATGTCCCCTGCGTTTCCTGGTTGTATGCTTCGCATCTTTAACACACGAAAGACCGGAGTTCTATTCCTAAGACCCAGAAGTAACTGCAGCGGTGTTTGTGCAAAGATGAAGAGCCGCTGCTGATCTTTTTCTACTTGGTATAGGTATAATGTTGGCATCCTCTCATCTGTCCTGGTCCATCCTGGATTCGTCAGGGCGATGGGCCATCTTACACCGTCACGAAAAGGAGTAATCACTGCTATCTATTATCTAGGAACCTGGTACGTCGATATCATCAGGTTATTCGTGTCTTTGTTACTAACCAAGTCGTAGTGAGTACATGTTGCCACAGTCATCTTACCCGGTTCAGCCACTCCAGACTCTCACTTATCGAAGAGCTGCGCCATTTATAGCAACTGACACATGGTAGGGCTAAGCTACATTTTCATTTCTCATCTGGCCAGCGATCTCTTTGGACGACGGTATGCGGCTCTGATCGGCATTTTCACCGTCGCCGTCGGTAGCGCGTTTGAGTGCGGTGCAACGGGCTCTGGCGCGTATGCTATGATGATCGTTGGCCGCATTATATCTGGTATCGGAGTAGGGATGCTGTCGACTTCGGTACCCCTATATCAAAGGTGATTTTGTATCCTTGTATACTATCAGGAGAGCCTAAGTTGACGTTTTCGATCCCAGTGAGGTTGCTCCAGCTGGCAAGCGCGGGAAATATGTCGTCTTGAATCATGTTGGCTTCGTTGCTGGCCTAGCTGCTGGCTTCTGGTAAGCGGTACCGCTGTCCTCTAGGATGACACTGAAATGAACATCAACTAAGAGTGGACAATAAGGGTCGGATACGCCATAACCTTCTGGGATGCCACGGAGCATGATATACATGTCTCATGGCGGGTTTCCCTTGCCGCTATACTGATCCCCTGCTTCACCTTTGGAGTCGGGCTCCCGTTACTCCCAGAGACGTAAGTCGCTCTCCAACCCTTCTGAAACATTGGAATTATGCTAAGACGAAGTACATAGCCCACGTTGGCTCATAGAGCATGGGCATTACGACGCAGCGCGTAAATCGCTGTACTGGCTGCGCGAAGGCAGCTTCACAGACACCGAGGTTGATGCTGAACTCTCACACATCCGGGAGAATGTAGAGGCACACCGAGCCTCCGGCGAAGCGAGCTGGCTATCTCTTTTCCGCGACCGAAATCTATTCGAGCGGCTATGGCGCGCGTCTTTACTCCAATTCATGGCTCAAATGTGCGGCGCTACCGCCATGAAGTATTATTTGCCGACGCTCTTCGCGAAGCTTGGCCTACCCACACGCGTCACCCTGATGGCGGGTGGCATCGAGTCGACATTGAAGATCGGCATGACGGTCATGGAAATGCTCCTTATCGACCGCCTTGGCAGGAGAGTGACGTTGACTGCGGGTTGCGTCGCTATGGGGCTCGCTATGCTCGTGAGTCGATCTGATTCCGGATAACTTGATCCGTCGTAGATCGTTAACAGGTATTCACTGTTCCAAGATCAATGGTGTCTTGGGCCAGGTGTATCCGGACAACATAAATAGGGCCGCTGATTTGGTCTGTATTGTATTCATCTTCATATACGCTCTAGGATATAGTATGGGATTTGGACCGGCAGCTTGGGTATATGGCTCCGAGGTAAGCCGTATTGCAATTTCGGTCCTACATGGGAGAAGTACTGACATACACCTAGATTTTCCCGACTTCCGTTCGCGCACGGGGCCTCAACTTCTCTGCATCGGGCGGCGCCATCGGTTCTATCGTCGTGGCCCAGGTCTGGCCCGTCGGTATAGATATGATTGGCTCTAAGATCTATTTCTTCTTTATGGCGGTAAACCTTGTCTGCATTCCTGTGAGCCGCTACATTTATAATAAAAGCATTTTACGTATTAGCATCTTCTAACTCTCCGGACTAGATTATCATTCTCTTCTACCCCGAGACGAAAGGCCGACCATTGGAGGACATGGATCTCCTGTTCAACAAGACTATTGGGGGAGTTGATGAAGATGTTGACGAACATACTGAACCTGTGCTGCCCAAGAATGTTAGCCGCCAGTCGCAGAGCTGAGGGTCCAGGAGGAATAAGGGGCGTAGGTGAATGATCAGAGCTAATATCATGACGATCATACTGTCTATTTCAACCTCCAGATTTCCAGGGGAAAAACAAGGCGGTATTTTGGATATTGGATTGCTGTAGAAATGACAGAGAGGTACCGAGGTAGCTTTAAATTAATTTAGGAAGCCTTGACTTAGCAAAATTAAAAAAAAAAAAAAAAAAATTAATATTTGTAATAAATCCACCCATACATATCGTCGAATTGTCGCCCTTTTTCAGCCTCAAACTCTTCCAAGAGATAAAGCAGAAGCATAAACAGAAATCAGATTTCATTGGTATCTTACCAAAAACGCCTACCCAATGCTATTTACTATTGTTCCGTCATGGTCATAATCGAGTGGCTGCCGTGACAATTCTCAAGGCGTCTCATTCAAGGCCCATCTGAGCCTCGTCTCCAATACCCCATTGGCCTTGCTCCTTTTGGTGTCCTTGAATTTCCAACTCAAGCGCCGGTGTTAAGCTACCTTCGTCATCGTTCGAACGCAGGCTAGCAGCCTCACTTGTCCTCCTAGACCGGTGCGTGCCGCCTGTGGTCCGCCGACGCAATGAAGGACCGGATAGCCTGAACCTAGCCGACTTAGATGAGGTGCTCAAGACGGATACTGCATCATCTTCCTCCTTCGTCGCATTCCTGTCAGGGTCTCCATTCATTGACGTTTCTGGATTAGAGGTCGACAGGGCAGACGTATCTACCTTCTCCGTGCTGAGCGTTGGGACGAGGCGCGGGCGGGCGGGCGATTCTGGCGGTGGCAGAGAGACCGTCTCGTCTGAAATTTCAACAAGTTCGGCATCGCGATACCATTTACGCCGCCGCGTCCAACGGCCCCACCCATCATTGCCTCGACGGCCGTTCTGCCACTGCTTGACTGTAAGCGAGATTATTCCATTAAGCTGGCCATATAATGAGCCGTACCTTGTTGTCATAGAAAATCCATCCGTTCTTGCCTGCGTCTGTGTCGTAGTCGGCCTCATCGAGATCAGGCGCCCCATCAACTCGCCATCTGCTCCCCTCGACCCATCTCCACTTCGCATGCCCATCCTCCACCTCCGGCAGCTCAAATTCATCTTTGGGAGGTACCGGATTGTTGTGCTCGTCCGTCCAAGCTGCGCGTTCATAGGCGAACAGACTGTTTGTCCATCCTAATCCTAGCCAACGTCTCTGGTTCTCGTATATGATGAAAGTGAAGCGTACACCCGAATCTTTGGTCCCAGAGCGGTTGCTGCGCTTAAGAGCCTCTGTTAGGGCAGATGACGATATCTTTGCAGCCTCGCTTGGTCGCTTGGCTATAGAAGCTATAGTAGTGTTGGTCTGATTCCCGTTGGCGCTGTCGGGTTTTGATTTGACTGGTTCTTCGAATTGCAATCCCGTGACTAATTTTGCTAGTCTCCGCATAGTAGCGCTGCGCCATAGCAGTGTTCTGGATACGCGGCAGACCCTCGAGTGCCATGTAAGTATTAGAGTGCCAAAAACCAAGACAACCCTCTTCGTCGTTATGATCCTTAGCGGGGGTAGCGTCAAGGCGATCCAGGCGGGTGTGATGGCTAGTATCCGAACAAACAGAGTAGTGAGTGCCGGTCTCGTAGTCGCACTGGTTGCAGTCCGCTGAGTAGACAGAAAATCGGTCATCTCGAGCAAAGGCTCGAGGAGGATATTACACCTGGTCGTAAAGACCTTGACAGTGTCGACAATCTCATCCAACGTCTTTTGGTGCCTCGTACTAGTATGCTCGCTCGCATTGCGCTGGTGTTGATTGTTTGTACCGCCTACAGTAGATGCGCCCGGCGTCTTCTTATCCTTATTGCTGGCCATACTCGGGTGTTCGGCCCAGCCACTACTAGATAGTGGACTATATCTTCGTCCGTACATGCCGCCTATGATGCCCATAACTACCACAATAGGGCCAGCAAACCGTACAACGACGTCGCCATATTGCACTGCTGCCCAGAATATTACAAGAAGCAGGAAGCTCTCCCACGGGTCACCGGTCGTCCAAGTCAACAGGCCCACCAACTTGTTCAGAGGCAAGAGGAAAGGGTGACTATAGGCAAGAGCGCGGGTGATCTGGGGTGGGGTGGCGAGTAATAAGGGCGACTTCTGGTGTACGAGGATAGTCGATCTCCGCTTAGCGGCCGAGGCAGCGCTCGAGAGATTGGCGGGAGAGAAGGAAGCGTACGTCGGAGGGGCGTAGGTAGGGGGGAGGTCGGATGGGGTAGCAGAGCCGTCGAGGTCGCCGCGGGAAGTAGATTTTGGGGTCGACATGTGTGTCAGCCAAGGCGTGTCCTGAAGCGCGGAAGTAAGAAAAAGGACAAGGTTAGCCTTGATGCGCAATCATACTGAGCTATAGAAATTTCACATTGCTGCCTGGTGATTAGGACGCTGGATGGTTTGGAGGGTTTGGACGGAAATGCCGAGGCTTATGCACGTTGTTCATCGACCGGACTGATGACGCCTTCAGAAAAGTTGAGAGAGGGAATGTATGCTGACTGAGATTGTACGCAACAGAAGTTGTTCTTGGCAGAAATATCAGCAAAAACTCACCAGAGCAGCCATCAAGGGCCGTTAGTTGAGAGCGGTTATAGCTGCGCACGACGCGAGGCGGCCTCTGCTTCTTGGTGGATTCGAATTCGAATTCGTACTTGATTATTGAATAACCCGAGCTGGCTGGCTGGCTAACGGGAGAGCTCTCCTTCTTCGTTTTGAGCGCGACGTCATTCGACTATGATGTATCTCCGTACCTAGGTATATATGTACATGTATAAGCAAGAATTCCGGGCAGTAATTACATAGGTACATATATACCTGAGGTATAGGTACTTGATATGTAAAAGCAGCTGCCTAGGTACCTACCACGCTATTGTGTGTGTGACATATAGGTATATGTGTTCATGGTAAATAGAGGTATTCGAGGAGAAACAGATTAATTTCGATTTACTTGGAACAAATTCGCATTTTAAAAGCCTGACACATGTGCATGCCTTTGCCTTCTAATACTTCCACAATTCCTCACAGGTACACAAGAATCTACCTAGGTACGCTAAGATCTTAGGTACCTATATGTCAGCCAGGTGCTGCTTCCCTAGATGAGTACCAATTACCCACTCTGTCTGGGCCCAATTACCCGAAGCAGCTTAACTCCATTGACCTAGTCAGCCTATCCGGATTACATTGCGGGGGGAGCCACCAGTAAATCCTCCCCTCGGTATTTTCACATGCAATGACCTACATGTATTATGTAGATCCAATAGGTGACATTTGAAAGCAGCTGCTATATACGAATGTGAAAGTCGGGGACGGAATGCTATAGTCGGATTACAGACCTACACCCTATACCACTTATACTAGTTTCGAAAGAAATTCAATCGCATTGTGTCAACTAGCTACCAGGTACCTCTATACCTATCCCACCTCGTTAAGAGATATATTTGCTCAACGCATGCCTCGCCCTTCAAACCAAGCCGTTCGAATTATCATCTCGACTCCCTTGGACCCAGCTGTAAAGGGACTACACTCGTCATCACTTTGGACGAGTTTGACTTTTCAAAATGTGTCGTGAAGCCATCGCAAAGTATAGTGAGGAAAAAGAAACTCATAATCCCAGGGCCACGCGTACGCCCGTAGCCTACCAGCTACCACTCCTTCCTAGGAGCCCTAAATCCTGTCCATCTCAAAGCTTTGATGACCGTAGACATAGGGCTTCTCTCCGCTCTTTGCCGTCCAGCATATCACGGTTCTAGGCAATCGATAGCGGGGTTCACATCGCGAAGCCATTTAATAAACCCACGAACCTGCACCTTACCATTCCCCAGCTTGCTTCCCCTGCTTCGATCGAAGATGAGTCTCGATGACGAACCGTCTTTGTTTTTCAGGATGAAAAGGATCTTGTCAGAGCCCGCGAGCTCTTCCCGAGAGAAACCGAATATTTCCATCGGGTTGATCGTCACCCCTACTGGCCCCCGCCGGCTAGCTATTACCTTTCGGTCTGCGCTGTGGAAGAGTTGGATGCAACTTTCTTGCTCGCCTGATTTCTCCCATGATACATCTCCATTACTGTAAAGGGACAATTCGAAGTCTGCCCTGGTCGGAAGGAATTCCGAGTCTGCGCTGCCACCGGCAGGACTCATAACGGGCGTTGGAACATTCATGGCTATCGGTGATTTGGAAGATGGAGAAACGATCCTAACCTTGCGCCACAATTTCTCACTTTGCTCCACTGCCTCGTCCGCATATTCCCTATTGCGCTGCGACGGCTCGTTCTCCTTCTGGGCGGCTCCTTGTCTGTCCTTGACAAGTAGTTGCCTGTCATCCATAATGCGGCCTTCAGCGTCTACCTCGAGGTTCTCTTCTGGCGGTGTTACCCCACTCGTTTTAGCCTGTAGGGCACTAGCAGCCCTATTTTCCGAGGTTGGTTGCATGGCAGCTGCGTGCCGAGTACCAGGTTCAAAACGCTGGCTGGGAGGTCTCTGGGACTCTGTTGGTGTCCTAGCATAATCATCTTGAGCAAAGAAACCGAGTGTTCGCTTAATTGTTTCAACTAACTCATCGTGTTCAAACCGTGCTCCCCCCAAAGACGATTCGTCGCCTGATGGTGGCCTATCCGACTGGCTAGGGCCTCGCATCGCGTTAGGAACGTCTTCCTTTGACTCGGCGGCCGTTCTAAGAGTTTCTTGGGAGTCTGCGATGGATGAGTAGGCGCCTGATAAATGACATGCCTGTCTCGCAAGCCTGCGTGCTGAGTCCATACCTCCAGCTACTAAAAAGCTATCCTGCGTCACGTCTCCCGGAATAACTGGTAGTTTCGATTCTTTGGCGTTTTCCGTGCTTCTTAGGCCGTAAAACGCCCAAGGACGCTTCACTGCGTTGTTGTCAGGTCTCGCGGCCGACATATTGGATTGGTTCCAATCATCTAGCTCACAGTCCAAAGTCTCGTCAATTTCAGAATCGGAACCTGAATAGTCATCATCGCCGGTTATCTCTCCGCCCCTCTCTCGCAAGTCTTCCAGCAGTCTCTCCGTATCAGCCGTGCCTACCGATGTGCTCTCCACTTCAGAACCTGAGCTCTCCGAGTCTTCGCTATCGGCTAGCAAATCGGGTTTAGTAGCGCTTGGAAGCCCGTCACGTTCTCCAGCGCGGGAGACTGTATTTGAAGAATCTTCAACAGGTGTAAGTGGGGAAGGAGACGGAGCGCGGGCTGTAAGGCCTGTTCGGTTAATAAAATGTGAGCGAATCACTGAAATGAAGGTAGGAATGATTAAAATACGGTTAGATTACTTACTATCAATCCGTGCTTTTTCACGGTCCTCCCACGTCTTAAAGCCTTCTCTCTCGGCGATCCACCGACGCGCGGCGTTAAAGGGATGGTCGGGTTGGTCCGGCGCCTTGCGTTTATATAGAGGGAATTCCATCAAGTCCCGAGCTGGAAGCCACGCTACAGTTTGCGACTCGTCGAAGAACATGACCGGAAATTTCCTCAATCTGATTTTGGGACCACCATCCTCATATCCCGGCGCCCAACCGACTATTCTGTTCGAGTCGTAAATGTAACAATTCGGAGGCTGGGAATTCTTCTTGAGTAGGCCGGTGTCGTTAAGGTCGGTATCCTTAAGACCACTTCCATTCTGACGATCCCATCCGAGGATCATAACTGGATAGATTTGGTCACTGCCTTTCCGATGACCAGTGCCTTTCCAGTGGCCGTAATAGATATGGAAAGTTTTCGGATCGGTGATCCCGTTCCATGAGTCCAGTGACTTTTGATGACTTGAGGGTGTACCTAATTCGACGCCCCTCCCAACCCCGGGTTTCTCCGGGGTTGATGCTATTCCTTGGCCTGAACCAGGAACTGAATTGGCATAGGATGGTAAAGATTTGGTCGATTCCCGTCCTTCTTTCTTCTGCCTCTCGAGGACTTTATTAGTTCGGTTCTTGGATTTGGAACTAGATGGCTTGTAGCCATTGGCATAAGCCTCCTCTGCGACGCTGTTATTCAACTTGGCGAGACTTTCGTTGCAGTCCACCACCAAGTAGCCTAGAGTCCTGACAGCTACTTCTCGATTTCTGTCCGGGAAGCCATGGTTTAGCCCGTTGAGATGCTTGGCAGCGCCCTGAACGGCATTCCTCGTAAAACGAAGACCGTGTTTCTCGCACTTTAGAATGTACCATTTTCGGCTGCCGACCGGCCACTCCACAATTGTATCCTTGTGCTTCGCCTTGCCACCTTGGTAGACCTCGTCGAAGGTGACAGTACGTTCCGGAGGATGAGTAGAGTCATTTGAAGGCGTTGGAGCTGGCGTGCGAAGGGGATTCACAGAGGTATCAAGGCGCAGTCGCTTAAGGGGAAGCTCTTTTGACACGGATGCATTCCGTTTTTTGGACTGGACGCGCATTATCAGACGTCGTTCTCCACAGATAATTTCGGGCTGGACGGTGCAAGTCAGGGGTTTGCATAGCTTGGATATCTCGTCTGGATTCGGGGACGCGGGGGCATTCCATGACATCGGTCGGTGATCTTTCTCCGGGCGATCGGGTCCAATACTTACATCTTGAGGTTGCGGGATCCAACTGCCTTGGGCTTCGGCCGCTTCAGGTAGACCTGATGGGATGCTGTCCATCGCAGCTGGTAGTCGTTCATTTCCTGGCGAGTTGACCCTCAGCTTTTCCTGGCGAGCAAGTTCTTCCATATGCGAGCCATGATGGTCAACTTCATGACGAGCAAGTTCCTCCATATGCGACTTCTCAATAAACCTTAGGCGTTTTCGGTGACTTGCTTCGAGCTCTTGCAGATCATGCTTGAGACTCTTTTCAGCCATGGGCAAGACGGTATCTCTATAAATAGCCGAAGGCAATATAGCCTTCAACTTCTGGAGATTGCTCTCATTGGTTGAGCGAAGTTCTTGCTCTTCCTTCTCGAGCAACTCTTCTTGAAGGGCGAGATCCGACTTGTGCTTGGCTACTATACTATCCTTCCTTGTACTCCAGATCTGATGGAAGCCAAGACCAGTAGAAGAATCCATCATGTCTAAGACGGCATGTGGATTGCTTTAGGTGGCGACCATGCAAGCTCCGGCGATTAGTTGAGGCGAATAAGACGAGGATGGATGTTAAATAGGAAAGACACAATCCAGTATAGAATATGGGGGTTGCTCTTCAATCCGTGGTACGGGTGAGACGGGTGTTCCTGAATCGTTTCGAGTCTATAAGGTAATAGGGGAAATTTGACGACGAACACCAAGCAATGAAAAAGGGCTTATAGGAAAGGTGGGTGGGGTTGGGAGCGAACGTGATAGACGCGTCCTCCTGTGACTGTCGGGTAGATTGGGGTTAGAGATGCTTCTAAGAATTCGGATATACAGGACAGAAAGCGGTGGTGGTAGTTGGGGGAGAGGGCAGAAGGTTAGTACTAACTGAATGATGTGGGTATAGAGTTGTTTGCTGTTTGTTTCTAGGTCATGAGAATCTTGAAGGTGATGGTTGTCTCCAGGGGATAGGTGTAAGATGCCACAGGATGAGTGAAGAAAGCCTAGGTCTTTCCAAAAGGGCAACAAGGATGTGGATCAGGTATCTAGGATTTAAGTAACCTGAAGCAGGAACGAAGCTGCCCTGCTTGGTCAGCATGAGTTGCGGTCAAGCTCGCGTACAAGGCAGGAGGCTGGGCGCGTAATGTTCAAAGTTGCAGGTTGAATTGAGTCAGGTCTTGATATAAGTGGAAGATACGCTTTAGGTATCTAAGATAGGCAGCTGTGTAGGTAGATAGAGGTAGGCGGTTTCTCGAGTATGGACATGTATGGAAGGAAGTTAGGTGCTAGAGATAGATACCATACGCAAGTATGTGCTTACCCTCGTGTATGTTAAACAGAATATAGGTCAGGTAGTTCCTCCTTACTTGACCTTGAAGCTCGAGCTCTAGCTCTATTTGATGTGAGCTCGGCTCTGTTTGTGGAAGAAAGCGCGTATACGTTGCTGCTGGTTTGTAGGTGGCTACCTAAGTCTCAGTAAGTCCCAGCGGGTAGCTGCCTTAGGTAGGTCTATCAAGTTAGGCGAGTCCGTAAATAAAAAGGCAATTACTGCAATTCAATAACCAAGACTAAACGCTAGGCCTTCGAAATAAATATGTATCTAAAGATTGAGCGACTGGTAACCAGTACGATTATATTACTTAAAACGCACGTATAACACATGCCATATAATATAGGTAGATAAGCTAAAAGAGCGGATTATCAAACATTTATTGACAAGCGAACTCTTGGTCAGTGTCTTAATTAATTCTGAACTTTTTTTTTTCCCCTTTTGAATTTTAGCCTTCTTTAGCTTACATGTAATAAGTTTATTTTAGTACTTACAAGCCCTTGTCAGCTCCTTATGCTGTTAGACGCTTACATGCATAAGGTGATACATAACGAGAAGACTATTCTCGATTTAGACTAGCGTCTCCATGCTTCTCGTGTCACCAATTTCTATACATGCATACCGGGCTGACCGGTAGGTACCTACATACATCATGGACGTACATAGTACTAAGGTACCTAAATATTTCAGATTGTGTAATTCACATCTCTAAAATCAACGCGTAAATATTGCAACTCATTATCGATGGACAAGCAGTCACTAAACGTTTTCCCACTTTGCGCATACGAGGCAGTGAGATAGGAGTGCTGATTGATTATCTTAGGTACCTACCTAGGTACTCAGTAATAACTCGCCCAGCACAGTGCTGTCTAAGATTGAACGATTCTCTCAGCACTTCCTCGGAAGGCAACGGAAGCCTTGCACCGATAATCTCATGGGTGCCTAGGACACCCTACCAATATGTTACAAGCCTAATCCACTGTGTATTTCGGGGGCTGGTAAGTCTTCAAGAGCGCAACATCGTGTGCCAGATACGGTCAGCTATTCAGTCATCTACGCCACTGAGACTAAGACGCGGTACTCGATGGGTACCACATTTGAAGACACCGTCCAGATTTGTCCCATCCACCACATATCTAATCGCTTCTCATGGCTTCCACGATGAGTTGGTCATTGTCATTTCAGGTCAATTGATGCTGTACGAGGCATGTTGAATGAATAAAACTACACGTTATTTGACCCTTGGCTATAACAAAAGCTTTAAAGTGATAGAAAAGGGAGAGGAACTCCAACGGTTCGCTCTGCGCCACCGACCAATATTTTGTTTATGTAATTGAGAACATTGTCACACCAACATGATTAGCTCAATGTAGCAACTCGGTCCTCATTTCTATCAAATATCAGATTTTAGGATCAGAACTTATAATCAGCTACTTTTCTTATCTTTTATTTCTTTGTCAATATTATGTATTTCATGCATATTAAATTGGATGGCTTTGGATTTTCCCCCTCTTTCTGCGTGGTTACGAGCCATGCGCGTACGCCGCGAGCCACAGCTCGGTTCAAAGGAGCAGTTGCTCCAATCTCATCTGAGGAGTTCGAGTGGCTTATGCAAGTCTCAAACTTCCTGAGCGCGTCGTTC
Source organism: Hypoxylon sp. FL0890 (assembly GCA_022497025.1). Taxonomy (NCBI): domain Eukaryota; kingdom Fungi; phylum Ascomycota; class Sordariomycetes; order Xylariales; family Hypoxylaceae; genus Hypoxylon; species Hypoxylon sp. FL0890. The sequence continues at coordinate 105,885 of MU386560.1, read as the reverse complement.
CTCGATTTGTTCATGCATGGGTTGATTGTGGCCACTGGCCATGCTGAAATTGGACTACTAATATATTTCTAACAAATATTTCTCGCCGCCGTCCACAGCAAACCTCAACCAATCCTTCGCCAGCCCGCGCAAAACGCAAAACGCAGTGCAGCCGAGCCAGCCATCGAATGCCGACCTGATAGTCACCAACAGGAAAATTATAATAGGCACGGAAACCTGTTACATACATCCGAAGAGCGTTCACCTAGTCTAAACGCCTTGCCACCATAAATGTAACCAATCTATATTTGGCGTTTAGATAGCTCACTACCCTTAATAGCTCCAAAGTTGGGCAGAAAGCTCATGCACATTATATTTCCTAGAAAGTGTTTTCGTAGCCGCATCGCACAGGTTATCATCGGACCGGCCAATGACCACCAGGGACACAATCGGCCCGATGCATCGCGTTTATACTATGTTAATTATTTTGGTATTGAGTATGCGTTATAGCCATTGCCATCAGTCCCTGTCGTTGAACCTATAATATGGTAAGCATGCAAGTATAAACTAAGAATGACCGAGCAATAAGAGGTCTGTACGTGTTATACCTCAGAATAACTTAAGGACTTTTGCCGTCCCAAGTGTCTTGCTTCCAGTCAGAATTACAGGCATTTGCTCAACACCAATGGTTCCGTGCCATTGATCTTGCATGCTCCTGTCACGACATTATCGTGATTTGTTGTCGCCCCCTCAGTTCTAGCAGGATACCAATCTCCCCCAACCTTGGGAGTAGACTATAACAGCACAAGTTTCTACTCCAAGTTCTCTTTATAACAACAATAGTTGTGGCATTTGCGTAGACGTCTATCTATCAAGAGTCTCGTCTTCTCTAGTATACACAGCAATAACGAACTAGAATGTTAATGCCATCATTCAATCATGTTAGAGTTGGGGGCTGTAGGGAACTTGTCACCTATCTAATCTATCTGAACCGGCATGTTTGAAGATGTTACTTTGAAAGGGATCATACAATTCTTATAGGTAAATTTCTGCGCCTTCCATGGCGTTTCTAAGAATAAAGGCTCTGTGCTATATGGCAGTGGACTATATGTCTACAAACATACCAGGTACCTACTAATTTGCAACAATTCGGGGGGTGAGATACACCTCTTGTAATTATCATTTGAGCCGAGTTTTATAGGCTTCGGGAACGAACCCCATCAAAAAGCCTACCTTTATTTACACGTATGACGGCTACATCTCTACCAAAGCGTATAAAGCTGTTAAGAGTACGTTTAAGAGGGGCACAACCTCGCCGGGGGCTGGCGGTAACTTTAGGGCATACTCCTGTTTTGTGTGAGGGGAGTATGGAAAGCAAGGACTCGTCTTGACTTGGCCCGCAAGGTCTTCGTGGAGCATTTCTTATTGAACGTACACGTACTGGAAGATGAAGTTTTAGTTGACTATTATGATAAACAGCTTTGTTCTCTCGAAACTCCCCTTTTCATGACTCTGACGAACGTAATTCCACCAACTGACTTCATTTTATAGTTAGGGACAGGAAGGAGAGGAAATAAGTCCCTAGGTAGCCAAACCATAATATTCTTGCGTGATAATGTCGGTATGTAAACAGGACTTTACCCATTCAGCCATTGTATATCAAATTCATTCCGTCATAACGGTAAAAACTAGCCAAAATGCTCCAGTTTTATGCATATGGTGGCCACCTAACGACCCAGCAAGTAGATTAGAAAGGGGGTGACTCTGAAAAGACCGATTGGCCTCCTTGTCGTGTCTCGAGTTCAACGATATGTAGAAGAAAGAAAGCCAAATGGTAGTAGCATTTAAATTCCATACAACATTGAAGTTCTACCCCACCTAGCCCGTGGCGACTAACAAGTCTAGCGCAAATGTACTATACCGTAACATGTAGTTCACCTTAACTTGGGCATGCTTGTAAACTTGGAATCGAACCCATAACGTACACTTATAATAGCGCTTTACCTCCTCTGTCTTACCGTCAAGTACCGTGTCCTATATGAACTCCGCAGACCTTTCCTACCTGAACTCCAGTGTTTACACGATTATTCTTTCGCTCAAACGGGCGCGGACTAGTTCGGTGCATTCACCAGAATGAGCACCAACCGATATAATGCTGGCACAGGTTTTCTAGCTTCGTTGCCTCCATGATTAATTTGTTGACTTGTGTGACGACGTCCAACTCATCCGTCGGCTTAAAGTCGCGGCCCGTCAACTTCTGATTCACGCGGTCCAGAACCTCCACAGCCCGTGCGTTCTGTATTTCTGCCATCTCTCCGTCTAAAGTCTGGCCCGCCCCATTGACGAGACTCGAGTTCGTGCGTGCCCTGGTGCGAGAACCGGGTGGGCCACCGGGATGTGTCGAATCAACGCCTCCAGCAGCTTGCTGCGCCGCGAGAAACTCGGAGGGCGGGTGCTCTGCGTCCAGGATGCTCGGTCTGCGGGCTCGTTGTGCTCCAGCACCAAGAGCTGTTTCTCGCTCGGAGCGGAAATTGGGACCGACAGGAGACGCGGCATTTGTAAGACGCCAGGTCAACAAGGGGTCGTGGATGAACTGTTGCGTGAGCGTGTTAGCATTAGCTAAATCTCTAGGGTATCACCAACAGCGACTTACAGCTTCCAGGACTGCCATCACGCTTTCTTTGTTATCACGGAGCACACGCATGACGTGTTCACAGGTGATTCGGAAGCTACCTTCGATGTTGCTGACTTCCATGGCGTATGTAAGCATTCTGGTAAGACGGAAAGGTACTCTCTCGGGATATTTGTCTCGCTTCATGGCGACTTCAAAACAGTCACCGAAGTCGATATGGATTATCTTTCCAGTAATTCGGTCGAGCATCAAGTTACTAGGATGCCTATCGCCCAGGCCGAGGATATAGCCAACCATGCTCATGACACCTAGGCTGCGCGTATAATTGGTCCGCCTTTCTAGCCAAGCTTCGGAGCTCTTACTCTTTAGCCACAAGACACGATATAGGTCCTGACCAGTAGTGTTGTCCAACGCATAGCCGAAGACTTCGACTTTCTGCATGAGCGTCAGATTATCGTAGTCTGGTGCCATCTGTAACATGATGCGGTGCTCTATATTAAGGAGGATTTTGCGACTCTCACGATACTCGCGGATCAACACATGCAAGGTGTCGCTGTTCGGCACCCAGCCGAGAAGGCCTGAGTTCTGACTGAGAGGTATTGCCGGATAACGCTGAATGCCGAGGTGTCGTTTGTAACACTCCGAGTCATTAGCAAGGAGGGTATTGCACAGGCCGAACAGCTGCATAACGCGTTCGTCCTGTCGAATATCCTCATGACCCTTCAATAGGAAGGCATAGGGGTTTCCATCGCTTCCGTTCATATTCAACTTTCTAGGTCGCTGCTTCGAGTTGATCACGCTGAAAGTCGAATCAAACGAGAGGATGCGAACGATAGGAGCGCCACTCCGGTAAGTCCCGGGCACAGCTAGATCGAGGTTCTTGGCTGCCAGCAGCTTGGGAGAGCAATAGGCAAGCTCTAGCGACGACATTTGCGGTAGTTGTCTTCCTATTCGACGGAAAACTTGATAATACAGATCCCATGCTTGGTTGAGATCATTGACGTCGTGACTAGTTTCATATTGGCGGCACCACTCCCGCGCTTCTGTTAGATCTCGACCGAAGGTCTGCGCGAAGCTGATCTCGCGCAACGTCTCCGGACCTCGCTCGAGCAGCTCGTGCAATGGCCCCAGAGTAGCAAACATGCCTTCGATATTATGATCGCCGAAGTACAATCGAGAAGCTTCCTCAAGTCCCTCGTGCCAAAGCTCGTGCCATAGTACCGCGACCCGAATGAGTTCATGGCTCACAATTTCGGCTTGCTCGACAAGCTTGGCACTATGGGCACGCATGCTGTCCATGATCAATGCAGCCGACTTTGATCTCCTAGAACTTTGGGCCGACTTCATCGCTACAGTGAGCGGATACACTAGGGCCTGAGGGTGGTTGCGCCCGACATCAGCGAGCAAGTTGTGTATAGATTGCCGCACTCTCATGTTAGGTTGATTAATGCGTGCAATAAGCTGAGGGATCACCTCTAGCCATGTATCTACACTAACAGTACCGAAACCTTGGGTAACCGCCGCGTTAACTTCCCCGCTGCCACCGTGGGCAAACCAAAGCGTGAGGAGGCGCAGCGTGTCCTGAAGAGAGCTTCCAGAGGATAACGCGATGGACTTAAAGAAGCCCTGGACGGCAGGAACCACATGGTTGATAATAATGGATGGATCCGGTCTCGGGGTGTTCCTGTCGGCAGGGGGCGTGAGGGCTTGGACGATTTCGAAGTTCGCCAGAGCCCACGCGTGCCACGCTTTGTACCATTTCGGGTTGTATTGGGTCGCCTTCGAGTAGGATGTCAGGATTTCCTGGACGTTGTGGTGCTGCCAGTCGTGCTTGTTCAAAGCTATCTGCCACTCTCCCTGCTTGAGAAAGCATTTCGCAAGGAGCACAGTCTGCTCTTGGATTAACTTTTGGGCTCTTGAACTGGGCATCCCCTGGTCTAACCCAGTGTGAAAACCGTAGTCGCCCATTGGATCTACTCCATTGGATCCAGCCTGAATCGAGGCCCTAGCCATCTCAAGAGTCTGGGCAGAGTCAGCAGTGAACTTGCGGAGACAGAACAGCGTCTTCTCAGGGTGACCAGTTTGGCGCAGCTTCGCTTGCTGGCCGTACTCCCAGTGGAACTTCAGAACAGCGTAGACTACTTGGGGGGGTATCCGGGCCGCGGCGCTCTGCTGAGGTTGGCTATTCTGGCTCCAGTAGGGTATTATGGTGTCGAGAGGGTGGTCGGTGCCGATCAGTTGTTTGAGAGACTTCTCAGCCAAACCCATCCTTCCTGATTTTCGACACAGATTTGCGAATTTGATCCACATGTGCATGTTCTCTGACGGGGTAATGACCAAGCCGCGGAGTCTAAGCATACGCTGCCAGACTTCAACGTTCCTTTGGCATCCCTTCAGACGGCTCTCCCATGTGCGACGCATTGTAGCCTGCTTCCTTTCCCCGGCTTGCTTGTAGACAATGATTTCTTCGAGTTCTGCAAGCATCTGAACCCGGACAATAACCTGGTATGCACGATTGTAGGACTCGCTTACGAGAGCGCTCAGCTCTGTGTCGAGGCCTTCCCGCGTCGTCTGGATACATTTGGCGGCTTCCCCGAACTGATTGCGATGGAGAGCCAGTATCGCGCCGAAGAATGAACGGTCCGGAGAGTTTCGCTTCATAGATTGTAGGTAATTGTCCATGGAGTCCCACTTACCCAGACCCCACGCGGCTGCAGTTGCAAGAGGTGCAATGCGCCTCTGTATCTCCGGTGCTGAGTTAGCCCACGTATTGCTTGTTAAGCTAGCCAGAGCATCCCACTCGCCGAGAGCATGCAAGCATCGCATCTTACCCATGACGATATCGAGCGGGACTGCTTGATCTCGTGGCATCTCGGCCTCCCTCTTATTGTAGAACTGGAGGGCTTCTTCCCATCGCTCCAGCTTCTCAAACCACGTCTCTCTAAGTTGGATACCGTCTTTGTAGAGCTGTGCCTTGCGGAGAATACCAATAGCGGCATCATATTGCTGGAGCTGGTTGTTTATAACAATCAAGGCTTCAACAGCCGGGCCGCTCTGGTCCTGTAGGAACTCCAGTTCTTTGTAATGGAGGGCTTTTGCGTACGCATGACAACGGCCGGCCTCTCTACCGAGTACCCTAATATCAATAGGCAAGGCCTTGTCGTCGTGCTCCATGAATTCGGCTAGGTTGAGCAAGAGTCCGAGTAAGTCAGGCGGTACGTTCTCGGATCGTATGGCATTTTCAATATTCTGGATGAGCTCATCCTGGAACTGTTCGTACAGCTCGCTCCAACATGAGACAAAAGCTGAATTGAATAACTCGCGGGCAAGCGGCAGATGCACGCTAGCTAGTATAGCACAGGCACGTAGAGCATGGTTAGGCGACTCGGTTAGGAGTGTGGTGCTGAACCGTCGGAGCCACTCCTGCCAGTCCTCCTTGGTAGATTTCCCTTTGGTATCCCAGGCAGCCTTCAAGTGTATGGCGTTCATTTCGAGCTTTTTATTGCCAAGATCAGCAAAAGACGGTTCATCTAGTTGATCAATGAATCGTGTCTCCGAGCTTAGGTCTTGTGGTAAGGCTTCTCCTTTCTGCAGTTTGCTTACAAGGAGCTCGTAATTTTGGTGCTGGATCTGGTTAGCTTGTAGAACTTTCGTGACGGTGCCCATGAAATGCAAGTAATCTCTGCCTAATTGTTGAATTAGGGCGCACAGGGTATCCAGCGCTGCTACTCGTAAGGCCGACTCTCCACTAGCAAGAATCCTAGTCAGTGGATGAATGATTTTGGCGGCGTAGTCATTGAGATTGACCTGGCGGGATATCTTGCCAACGGTCTCGATAGCAGACTTTCTCAAGAACGTCGGCTGGCCCTGTTTTTCAAATGTCCGTACGACTACCGGGATGATCAGGTGCATGTATTCCTCGCTGCTGGAGCCGAAGACTAGAAAAGCGTGCAGAACCTTCTCGGAAGGAATCCGTTTAGTAGTCGCATCCTTCTCCAAGACGCCGAGCATCGCGGGCAGCAAACCGGCCAGGTATATTTTGAACTCTCCTTCCAACGATCTTGAAATGGCTTCAACCAACGACAAAATTGTAGCCTGGAGAGATGGTGACGTATCCCAGTAGTTGTGGAGCGTGTCGATGATCTGGGGTAAATAGTTCCTAATATGCTGTCGTACAATACTGACCAGCGTGGCCAGCTGGTTGAAGTATGACTCTAAGCGACTCGGGGGACAGTCTCTGATTACTTCTAAAAAAGCTGGGATGATACGGTCTAAGAAGGAGACGCATTCCAACCCTAACGTGCGAAATATGTTCATGATGGCCTCAATCACTGCAGCATGGTGCGGGGCGAGAGAACTATCCTTTAGAATATTCAAAAGGGCGTTGATTACGACGGTAGGATAATATTCCTTGTTAGAGGGAGTGAGACCTGTCATCATGAGTGATATGTCGGTCATTCGGTTGGTCTCAACACGCCGTTTGGCATCGGGCGCGCGCTCCTCGACTTGCTGTGCGTTACTCTTGTCAGTTTTCTGTTTAGAATAGCGGGGATACTTTTGGGGTCTACTGGGCCTCTCAATGGGATTTATGGAGGTTTTCTTGTATTTCTTTTGATTTGGCTCGGCGTCAGACACCTTGTCCGACTTGAGTGGACTTCCATTCTCATCCGCGAGTAATTTTAACCCGTGGACACGCCGCCAATTGTATTCTTCTTGGGGAGTTTGTACCTGATGCCTGTAGGGGTCCAATGCGCCCAATATTCCCATTAACTTGATGGTCTCCTGCCGTAGAGGTCCGCGCTGGGGCTCGGCGCGAATGATGTGTTGAAGAAGATCGAGAAGTTCAGGATATTCGAGGTAAGGGTCGATAACATAGCCGGAGTTACTCGCAAGCTGGCCAAGCGTGTGCAAAGCGGCCTGGCGCTTGGTATTGGAGGCGTGATCTTTCAAAGCCTTGATGATGATCGGCATTAGTTTATCTTTGTAAGGAAGCATATCTTCGCCCCCGACTGTCGCGAGCTCGCCAATCGCCTTGAGAATGGTGGCTGCAACGGCGTGATTGGCGTCGTCAGCCTTTGGGAGAAGCACTGAAATCATGGGCTCGACATATGGCTTGATTAAGCCTTGAGCATTGTGCACTAAGTGGCTAAGGAGCTTTGCGCTCTCCTCTTTGTTCCGTGGGGCATCCGAGAATTCGAGCTCAGTAAGCATCTGTATCAACGTCTTTCGGAGCGAGGGTATCACATAAGCTGGGTTGTGTTTCGCCAGGCGTCCTATGACTGAGATTGCTACTTCCCTGTTTTCAAAGACTTCGTCGTTGAGCGCGAAGAAAAGTGTCCGAATGTTCTCGGCCTTTGCAAGGTGGGGGTCGAACCGTTCATCAAGGGCCGCCAGAACAGTCTTTCGTATGCTCGGTTGCGGATCGGATACGCCTACGGTTAGTAACTTTTCAATCACGTCGCCGACTACTTGCAATGCGTGGTAACTTGTTTGGTTCACGATAGGATCTCGTACGTAGAGCTGGCAGCATGTGAGAGCAGCAGCCTGGCGGATTTCGGGCTCGTCGTCTTCGACGTATTTGATGGCAACGTCGCGGACGAACTCGTTCAGAATATAGCCTTTATCTAACGTTAGCATCCAAGTCGTGCAGCGCCACTTCTTGGATATGGCAAGAGGTGGAAAGGCGGCAGCTTTGATAAGACGGGATAGTGAAGTGGTAGCTAAGGAGTTGGATCTCGAGGGGGAATCTGCTCTTTACCTGAGAAATCGAAGCTGCCTAATGTATTCAAGGCTAGCTTCACTTCAGCCTTCCGGTGCTCGTAGGCTTGTGGATCCTTGGCATCTTTCGGTATGATAGGGACCGCCGAGAGCGTGTTCGGCGTGGGAGCCCCGAGGGGTTTGAAGGGTTCTCCACATAGGACTTTGCTCAACATATCAAGGAGTCTCTCCTGAATAGTAGCCTTCACTGGCGGTATGTAGAAGGCCATGTCAACCAACGCCTGAGTGAGTCTTGGGGTGAGTTCACATGCGAAGATAGGATCTAGGAGAGCCTCCATGTATTTGCTGAGAGTCTGGCCGACAGCAGCGGCAAGTCTGCTAATACAGTCAAACACCGGGTCCACGGAGCCACGCCTTCGAGACTGCACACTGAGACCTTCCCGAACGTGTATGAGAACGTTGTCGAGGTATGGCGAGATGGAGCCCTTGACCGCGTTGGCGATTTCTCCGATGGCAAAAAAAGCATCGTTTCGTTCCTTGTCCTTCTTGAGCATGTTGATAAGGTAGCCCATGAACCTGTGAAGATAAATATGCCCAAAGTCGGCCGGAGAATAATTCGCCAGGACGGGGATCAGCAGGACTACCGTCTTGCGAATTGTCACATCACGATGGTCCTTATGGCGTAAGACGATCTCGCAGGTCTCTTGGTAGTGTTCCTGCATGTACATGCCACCTTGTTCGAGAAGCTCCTTGAGTACCAATAATGACGCATGAATGTACTCGACAGTGTTCGTTTTGAGGCCAGCGATTGCTTCGTTGTACATCTTGGTCATCCATGCCTGCTTCATCTCCTGGTCTCGCTGTTGAATGATATTGAAGCAGGCACTAACGGTCTCAGCAGACGTGGCGCGGATGAGTTGGCGCTGGTCGCGGAGGCCAACCCATATGAGGTCGAATATGAGGCCGACGTAGGCATACATCAGAGTGGCAGCATGCCGGGCCAGTTCGCGAAGGACCAGGACGGCGCTGTATCGCTTTTCTTCCACCCTATCCGACTGAAGCCATTCGAGAGCGGTCTTGACCTCGGATTCGACCAGCTCAGATATCAGCGACCCGCCAGGTTCGCAGAGCTTGCCAAGAGCCACGGCAGCAGCCTGCATAGGTACAATGTCCTTTCCTCGTAGAATACTCTTAAGGTTCGCCGTGAATCGGGTATATTTGGCAGTCACATCAACACCGTCAAAATTGGCGAGTTCCTCGAGGGCGAAGACGCCACCCAGACGTTCGGAAGAGTCATTGCCATGGAGCATTAGGGTCGTTATTTTGTTGTTGACGGAATTATAGAATACCTGGAATTGTTCTGGTTGGAAATCTGTAGGGAAGTATCGTCAACGGCATGTCTAAAGGGCGCCTGAGCGGACGGCACCGTGATGTATAGTCTGGCGATGTAGACAAATGGGCGTCTGTTACGCACCTCGGTAGCAAACCTCGACGAGTGTCTTTAGCCGTTTAGCTGCATCCTTGCGCACTTCGTCTGGGACCCTATGCGAATCGGATAGTTAGTCGGAGGCCAGAACAGGTTGGTTTAGCCGTAGCCAGGGAAAGGGTCGCACCTCGCTTTGAGATCTCTTGTGATGGCATCGAGAGCCTCGAGGGCCACTTGCTGTTGTTGCGCCATGACGGGCGACAACCGGAGGGTGTGCCGGCCTTGGTACCCTTCAGCCGCGTTGAGGACAGCTTCAGGAGCCAAGTGCGAACAAATTCATTAAGGTCATCAAGGGTAGCTAGAGTTGATTACAATCCTGCGACATTCGATCGCGAGAACCGACGAAGTGTCGATGAAGGACACGAACCACAAGAGGAAGGAAAGTAGAGAGAGGTGAGGTGTACTGTTGCAGAGGCGGTAAGGATATTGTCGGAGCCTTACACGCCTTGCTTTTTTTGCTCGAAAAGTCAAGCTTGTAAAAGACGAGGACCTAAACGAGATAGAAGAGCTTATATGGTAGGTGAGGTGGTGGTAGTAATGGTAGTGGACTAGGTAAACTAACAACTACGGGCTCGCGGCGGAACAAACAGACGGTCACCTAGTCAGAGCTACACACTGTGCTAAGTGAATTTACCTAGGGCCTATAGGTACCTAATCTATTATTCATATAGACGGAGAGGGGTGTTTGGTTTGCTATGACGGCGGCCAAAGTTTTAACTAAAACCTAATCCATGGATGATGTACAGTATATTTTGTCCGTCCATACACGGTGTCCTGGCTACCTGTCTAAGCTTTATCTAATCGATAGCACTATTATTGTCGGCTGCCCCTTCTACGTATGTATGTAGCAACGCCACCATCAGTTTTTGGAGACTTCTTCCTATGGCAATCGTCGCATTTCCAATCTTGGAACAACATAGTCCTCAATAGCCTATTCGACGCCCGCTGGTTTCTTAATACTAAATCTTGGCCTACTTACGTATCCATCGTTTTGGGCGCACCTTTTACACCGAATCAGTCAATTCCACCTAGGTCTTGCCGTCTTCTTTTATTTATACTAGCTAGTACCCGCGTCACCATGGGAAATGATGGCGGCTCCATTCCTAAACGGCGCGAACTTGTACGAGAAGCAGCTCGACTTCCTACCGCTTCCGAACTAAAAGCTACGGCCCTAGAATCCCTAACTCATGCTTGGACGACATGCTCGCTGTCTGACGCGCCGCTTGATCTTTCCAACACAGTGTCCGACTGCCGAGGGCGGCTCTACAATTACGAATCCGTCCTTCAATGCCTGATGCCCTCTTCTTCCGAGAACCCCGTACCAGAAACACAAGAGGCCGAGTTTGCGCGTACGGGAATAACGAGCGTGAAGGACGTTGTGAAGCTGAAGATAAATACAAGGAAGGATGAGAAGGGGCGTGAATTTGCAGCCTGCCCTGTCAGTATGAAGGAGCTGGGTGCAGCAACCAAGAGCGTGTACGTTGTGCCGTGCGGCCACGTATTCGCCGAGGTCGCCATGCGAGAAATCTCCGATACCGAGAAACAATGTCCCGAATGTAGCACGCCCTTCGAGGCACGGGACGTGATACCCATACTATCAACTGACGAGGTAGAGATAGAGAAGATGACCAAGAGAATCGACGACCTCAAGGCACTCGGCCTAACACATAGTTTAAAGAAGGACAAGGGTGCCAACAAGAAGAAGCGCAAGGCTCAAGAACCGAAGGAGAGTGGCAACAATGGCGAGCCTCAGAGAGAGAAGGATGGCAGTAAGATAGATAAGAGCAAGGACGACAAGAATGGCATCTCGAGCAGGATAAATAACCCCATGACCGCATCTCTCACGGCCAAGGTGCTAGCGGAACAGGAAGAGAGGACAAAACGGAGAAAGATGATGGATGGATTCAAGAGGAGCGAGGCTGTTAGATGAGTAAACGAAACAGATACCAATGGTATTTCTCCAATGCATAATGAATGATGCCAAAGTTATAGATTCCGCTGGCATTCTATTCCTTTTAGAGATAGTTGAACCTCTACAACATGGAACATCATGCAGGAACGCGTTTTATAGATAGTGTAATTCAAGATTGCTAGCTCATTCGTCGGCTCCCAATCACAGCTCGTCCTTGACATATCCCGGTTCAACTGCTTCCTCACAGACAGCGGGTGTGCCCACCTCCATCTTGTAGACACATTTCTCTAATTCACTTACCCGCCATAGCTCCTCCGTCTCGGCGCAGGCGAGCCAGACGTCTGTTTTTCTGTTCGGGCCATTCCAGCAGCCCTGGCCGTTTTCATACCTTAGCACCATGCGCTTACCCCGTCCGAGCCCCTTTCCGTCGTGACGCTCTTCCTCGTCGGCCTCGTCAAAGTCGAAGCGCTCAAAGTTACCCATGTTCGTCTTGCCTCCGCCTTTCTTGCTCTTCTGGCTTGTCTTGTCTAACCAGCAGAGCTCGTACTCGTACTCACCGGCTTCTGTGGTGATACACTTGCCCTTGAGATATCGAAATATATCATCCTTTCCATAGTCCTTTTCCAAGTCACGTTGTTGTTCTTCCAATGTCCGTCTCTTGGAGTTGACCTCATTAGCCACCGAGTCGTGGGCTTCCCGCGCGGCCTTGACGAGGCGCGACTCGCCCTTTTCGGAACTGGCGTCAGCCAAGATGCCGTTCTCAATCAACCAAATTCGGAGGAGATTGATCTTAGAATGAAGGAACTCGCGGAGCGGGCCGGGAAGATAGGCTTCAAAACTGTACACTGTATCGCGTTAGTCCCTGTGCACCGTAATGGTCAGTTTCTTTTAAGACGTACAAATATCCGTATCAGTGGCCTCATCTTCCTCGAATTCCTTCCAGTTGATGCCAGAGTCCTCGCTGTCCTCCTTCATGACCTCTTGAATATCTATTTCGTTGAGCTGTTCATGGATTTCTCCAGCCTTCTTAGCTGCATAATCCTCCCAGGCTCTTACAGCCTTCTTGACCCCCTCGTCGTTGAAGTTGGGATTGTATTCCTCCTTGAACTCCGTCAGAATGCCTTCTAGCTCTTGGACCTTAGCCATAAGCTGATTGCGCTCGCCCATGACTTTGCTCAGAGTGTCTCGCAACTCGTTGACTCTCGTCTTGGCTAGCCCGGCGAGCACGCCAAGTTTGCCGGGCCCTTCATTCTTGACGACTTTGAACCGCTCTTGGCGCTCGACCTCGTCGAGCTTAGCTTTCAGTTCGTCCCGCTTGGCCTCAAGCTCTCTGATCTCTTCAGTGAGACTGGTGATCTTGGCCTCGACACGGCGACGGAACTCCTTAGATTCCTTCACCATGGTTCTGCGACGCTTGTTTGCTCGCTCAAGGTTGTCCTTTCGCTCTTTTTCCACCCGCCTCCATTCTTTGCCGATTTCTGCACACTTGTTCTCGCACTTGACTCCGCCTACGTCCCCATATTCCTCGCTCCCATCGCAGCATAGGTCATAATCGCAGACGCCATCGTTTACATACATAAAAGGGACATAGGCGCCAATATGGCCCTCGTTGGCACACCAGAAGCCCGGCAGAGCATTTGTGGTGTTCGTAGTTCCGGATAGAGAACCTGGTAGCGGCTGTTCAGGGGAGAGATGGTCTAATAGGGCACAGGCAGCAGTACCAGGCTCGTCGGTGCCGTCAGGACAATCACATGAATTGTCGTTGACCCGGGAGAAGGGGATGGTTATGGAAGGATGACCTATGCAGGTGAATGCGTCTTTCAGTTCGTAGAATTTGACAACTATAACAAGTCAATTGGTTAGTACGGACAGGCATACTTCTAACAGAATCAATTCACAGATCAAGTGCCATTGCTAGTCGGTGCGAAGCCACTTATCGTTTGTGAACGGGTGGGTTTGATCATAGCAGAGAAAGACGAGGGAAACTAACATTCAGGACCAACGCCACGCGGCAGGGAGCCTGCCGCTACAATCCCATTCCGGGCTATGATTCCCAGAAGCACCAAGGCCTGAGATTGGCGCATCTTTATGAGGTGGTAGGAGAGGGTGGCTTAATCATGGATGGAAGTCAATTGGGGATTATCAACTCGAGTTGAAGCTTTCCAAATATCAAAAAATCCCCAACCCGCCCAAGCTGCCAAGTTAACACGAAAGCATCTCCAGCGAACAGGTCCCCACTACTGCAGTTGGTGAGCTTGGCAAGTTTGTCCTTACCCGACATTAGCGCGCGTCATACCGGGCAGGGGCCCTGCCATCCGTGCCTGTCAAAAGCCGCCACAGCGCCCAGAAGCGCTGTAGCGGACCATTTTTCGAAGATGGACGTTTTCAAGTCTTAAAACACTTTAACTTTAGGTACCCACATCTCCCTTTTGTCACCTATGTCTTCGAGACAATCAAGATGCTGAATAATGGCTACTTGAGTTATACTGGTGTTAAATCAGTGGAATATTCATTAATTAAAGCAGTATATAGTACAACATTACTTATTCTGTGATATAAATTCCTATCCAGTAGTACGAAGTTCTCAGCCCACCTTGGAAGGTGCATGTGTATCAATCGAGGACCCAGGAAAGATCTTTAATCTTTCTTTCCACCACAACTATTCACACATTTTTTTTTGTTACATGCCCCTTCCTGTGTTTCTAAGCTTTTTGTAAGCTTTTTTCCCAGTTGCTCCTTTCTAATAGTTTATCTACACGCCATCTTCCCGATTCACTTACTGCATACATATAGACCGTTATACAGATTCCTCCGTCTTAAAAGCTTTCGTTAGGTATTACCAAGGTTGTAAAATTATTCCTTAGTTTTTTAGTTTATTTAATTATTCCTTAGTTAATATATTATTATTCCGGCGATAGCCGGATTAAATTTTTTTTAGTTAATACGAAAATTTTAAAAAGTTACTTTAGTTAATCCGTAGTTAATATTTAATAACTAAAAAAAATAATTTTTAATATATATATTTATTTTTTTTAAAAAAAATTATAAAATATATTTTTAAAAAAATAAAATAAATATATAAAAATTAAATAAAAATTAAAATTAAATAATAACATTATTAAAATTATTAAATTTAATGTTTTATTACGTAATTTTATTTTATTTTATTTTTTAAAATAAAAATAAAATAAAATAAAATAAAATAAAATAAAATAAAAAGTATTATAAATTATAAATTTATTATTAATTATTTATAAAATAAACATATTTAAATAAAATTTCATAAAGTTTATATTTAATTTAATTTAATTTTTTAAAAAAATATTATTATTATAAAATAAAATAAAATCTTTTAAAATTTAAAAGAAATTTCTTTAATAATTTAAAATATATTAATAATATATTAATAATTAATAATTAATAATTTATTACCTTTATAAAGTTTATTTATTATTAATTAAAATTATTTATAAGTAAAAAATTATTTAAAAAATATTTAAATTTTTTAAAAATTTAAAACATATTTTTAATATTTTTAATATTTATTAATAATGTATTAATATGTTTATATTTATTTATATTATTATTAATATAATTTATTATTTATATAATGTTTTATTAATATAACTTATTATTAAAATACTTTTTTAAAAATAAAATATAATTTAAAATTAAATGTTAAAAAATATATTATATACGTTATAAGTTTAATATTTAAAACCTTATTAATTTATATATTTTTAATTAATTTTTAATTATTTTATATAATTAATTTCAAATTTTCTAAATTTTCTTTTAAATTTTTTAATTTTTTTTTAATTTTTTTAAATCTTTTTTATTTTTTAAAAATTTATATATTAGTTTTTTATTTTAGTTTAGTAACTACTTAATTAGTTTAGTTTATTTTTATTCCGAGGAAATTTTTTTTTAGTTTAGTTAATTTTTTTTAAATTTTTTTTAGTTAGTTTTAATCCGGGGGTGGACTGGATTAATTAACTAAAATTTCAACCCTGGGTATCACAGGTATCCCCAGCCTGTTCTTTAGCGCGGGCCTTCAAGCTGCGCCATTCCACAAATATACTCCCAAACACAGTGGCAGCAGTTGTTGCTATCGTCATGTAAAACACATCGATTATAGCAGCGTTATAATCAGAAATGAGCGTCGTCAAATCGTCTCCCGAGGCCAAATGCCTCAACTCAGTAGCACCACCACTCGTGACGGCACTAGGATTGATGCCTGGGAGGTTCGTGAGTTGCGATACAAGGCTGTTGAGAAACAGATTTTGCGCGACGGGCAGAAATATAGCCGAGCCTATGAAGCGCGTAAACATGACGAGCGAAGACCCAGTGGCGATATCCGGCCTCTGTAGCACGACCTGCGCGACAGTTAATGGCTGCTGCGCACCACATCCCAGACCAAGCCCAAATATGACTTGGTAGCCAATCCACTTCGTATGGCCAGTGGCCGGAGTAAGCGTTGTCAGAAGACCGGCTCCGATTGGCATGAGGATTGAGCTGAGGAAGAAGAATGGCGTGTAGTAGCCGACCTTAGAGATGATCACACCTGAGGATATAGAGCCGAATACCGTCGAGAGGATGACGGGAAGCAGCATGATTCCGGATTCGATGGCAGTGGCGCCTTTTACGGCCTGGAACCATATTGGAAGATAGTATACCAATACCATCATACCGGCACCGTGGAAGAACCCGAACCAGAGGGAGGCTGCGATGCTGCGCTGCTTCACGATACGGGGCGGCACAGTTGCCTCTTCCTTTTTCCAGATCTGTATGCCTACGAAGGCGAGGCAGAGGACGCCGCAAAGTACAAGGAGGACGATGATGCGAGCGTTCTTCCAAGAATACTCTGTCCCTCCCCATTGAAGTGCAAGAACCAAGCAGATGATACCTGGGAAGAACATGAGATTCCCGATGGGATCGAGCTGCCTGAGTTTTGCAACCCAACCCTCAGCCGGTGTGTTAAGCTTCTGGTTGGGCAAATGCAAAATCAACGCGGTGACGAGGATTGACACTGCACCGACAGGGAGGTTGATGTAAAAGCACCATCTCCAGGTTACCCGGTCGGTGAAGCTCCCTCCTATTAGAGGGCCGACGACAGAACCTACAGCAAAGACGGCCCCGAAGACTCCTTGGTAGATCGGACGCTGCCGGAGCGGGACAACGTGGAACATGATGACCATCATCCCCGAAAACATCCCAGAAGATCCCAAACCTGCGACAGCACGGCCAAAGATGAAGGCTACTGAGTTGGGAGCTGCACCGCAGATAGCCGACCCGACTTCGAAGAGAACGCAGCCTGCCAAAAACAGAGGTTTGGCAGGATAGTATTTGTATAGGAGGCCACATATCAGCTGGAAGGAACACACTGAGTAACATAACAGTCAGTAATCACTCCTCCACGGAAGGGGTTCAGGAGCTTTAAGCAAGTCTCGGGAGCAATAACTCCTTAGCTATCTTGATTAGGAAATTCTGGCTCCTAAGACAGGCTAAAAAGGGAAAAGAGAACTGAATTTTACTCACTACTGAGCAGATATGCTGTTCCGTACCAGCCTACGTCTTCCAGAGAGTGAAACTCGTCGGTTATGCGTGGGATAGCAGTCGATATAATGTTCTGGTCCTGCAATTTGAGCAGGAGTTAGCGGCCGAAATTTGGTTAAAAGCTGAAAGGATTGCCGTACCAGATTCACCAGGAAAGATGCTAGGTAAATCGCAATCATGATCAAGATCCTCTTCTGGTTGCTAGGATATTCGCCAACATCCACCCTAGCGTTCGTCTGGTTGATGCCCCCAGTGGGCTTTTCGTCGCCATCTGATGAAGTTCGAGACATGGTTATCTTAAAGGAGAGTGGGTAAAGATGATGCGGTGAACAGAAAATTTATTCCAGCCATCTTTCTGGTTCTTTGACAAGAATTTATAGAATTGGACGGCCGCTCGATTTCTCGCATCTGGTTCCGCAGAAGTGCTGCAGACCGATATCAAGGGGGCCGATTCGCTTCTCGGGGCTCAAAAGTCAAATTTTTGACTTCCGAACACCGAGAAGACCGAGAGGGTCGGTCCACATACTGCGTGCGCTATCTCTCCATCTCATTTTCGCCCAGCTTACCTATGACCTTGAACTAACTGAGGAAGACAAGAAGCTCAGCTATGCCTCAATTTCCGAGAGCTGGCCTGTCTGGACAAGATGGTGGCTTCAAAAGCTACTCTTGTTTAACATGTCGCCAGCGAAAAGTGAAATGCGATCGGCGCAACCCCTGTTCCAATTGCCGTAAGGCTGAGAAACAATGCAGCTTCGTTCCTCCCGTGCGCGGCAAGCGAAAAAGAACAAAACCTCGCAGAGAAGGCCTTCACGCTAGATTGAAACGATACGAAGAGCTTTTGAAGTCGTATGGCGCAAACGTTGAACCATCTGAAGAGTTGGGCGATTCCGAGTCGGAAACGGTCTCTCAGCCTGTTGTTGAGATGGAAGAAGCTGATTCTAGAAGCGAAAGCCGAATTGGCCTCTTTGGACTTGAAGAGGCTACGCCAAAGCTTATTACTAAAGAGGGTACGTCGAGATATTTTGAGAGGTATGACTGTCACTGGAATTCCAGTCCAAGTTATGGCTTCTTACCTCTCTTAGTGCTCTCTGGTCCAATTTTGGGGACGAAGTAAGTGTGCCATCCTTCTCTCCGATTTTAGCTAATGTCTAGCCTCAACATCCCGACGTAGACGCCGTTGATCAGCCGATGAATGTCCAGGAGAGCGAGATGTTCTTTGAACCCGAGCCTAGCAACAGGTTGGAGAATCTCGCAAGCCTCCATCCGCCATCTCAGATACTGGAAGCATTGAAAGAGATATATGCTGATCGAGTTGATTCGATGATGAAAATCCTACATCTTCCTACATTCTGGGCCGCGTTAACGGATGCGTTGCGACATCCGCAGGACTTGTCCAAAAGCTTAGAGGCGGAGGTTTTCGCCTTTTACTTTGCGGCGATCAACGCCTTGACGGAAGACGAATGCCAAAATCTATTCGGGGTACAGAGGTCGATTCTGTACGCCCGTTATAGACTCGCATGCCGCCAAGCTTTGGTGAACGCAGGGTTCCTGTCGACCTCTAGCGTGATGACTCTCCGAGCGTATTCGATGTTTCTGGTAAGTTTTAGTCTGCCACTCTCGTCGCCGAGCTGACCAGGAAGATGTGTATAAAAAACAGCTACCGATGCGATGCTCTATACGTTATGTCGGGAATCGCTATGCGGCTCGCACGGAAGATGGGGCTCCATCGGGATGGGACGTACCTTGGCCTGCCCGTGTTTGAGATCGAGATGCGCCGTCGACTTTGGTGGCATATAGCTCACGTTGATTTTCGTGCTGCCGATGTATTAGGAGCTCGACCATCCTTAGATTTGTCCTGCACCGATACCAAGCCGCCCCTCAACGTCAACGACGAGGATCTTGACCCGGAGATGGTCCAGCCCCCGGAAGAACGAGAGGGAATCACCTCGATCGCTCTCTGCTTGATGAGATGTGATCTCATGGACACTCTGATCAAGTTCACAACTGGGCGTCCTGGAGAAGCCCGTTGGGAAGCACTGTACAGCCCAGATATCACGGTGGCTAAGAAGGAAAGCATCATAAGCAACGCCGAGAGCCATTTCGAGAAGAAGTATCTCCGGTACTGCGACCCGTCAAACTCTTTCCATACGTTCCTGTCATTTTCTATCCGATCGTCCATATGCAAGATGAGGATCCTGGTTCGCAGCCCACGACAATACGCCAGCACGTCGGCCAAAGTTCCGCAGAGCGAGCGCGATATAGCATTCTCAAACGCTACTAAGCTGCTGGAATACGTAGCTTTGGTCAGAGCAGGCTCCCACGGCCTAAGCAAGTACATTTGGCAGCTAGGCACGGGCTATCTCTGGAATACAATGCTTCACGTGCTCATCGAGGCTCGACACCGCAAGATAGGGCCCGAGGTTGACAGGACGTGGCAGCTGATTGGTGCGGTGTTCTCAAATTGTCCCCAGGTGTTCGAAGACTCTACCGGACCCGTGTACAGGGCGCTGGGAAAGTGGACGTTGGAGGTCTGGGAGGTTTACGTCGAGGCTTCGAAAGCCGCAGGCCTGCCGGAGCCATCAACTCCCGAATACATCACAGCTATCCGCCGCTGTCGAAAACCTACAAAGGAATCAGCGTCAAATGCTAATGATTTTCGACCTGCCACCAGAAGTTCACTCGGCCATAACAGAACCCAGCCTCAGAGATACGAAGAGAGCCTGCCTGGTCTAGAGCTTTTTGAATCTTATCCCAATATCATGTCCTTTGAGATGGACCCAAATGAGTGGCTACAGTGGGACCAGCTAGTCGCAGAACAAGGGGGCTTCGTTCGAGTCGACAGTATATGATACTCCTTACCAAAACTGGATGAGAAGCCTACCAAAGAGCAAGTCCCTTGTAACCAGCTTTCCTAAAGCTTCCATTGGAAATCGACGCGTCCCTTCATTGGGTTTCCACGGTTCCGAGTGGCTTTTGAGTAACGCACGAGCAATTCCATCTTAGAAAGACGACTAGGAATGACACTCGACTTCAGACGATACTATTTGCCCCGCTCGCTGTGAGCGAATGCTATAGACACCATCGACGCACATATGGTAGATACCTTAGCGTAGGCCTGAACATCGTCTAAGCTACCTTGCACTAGCTGATAGTGAATGAGAAATAGGAGCTGCCCATATGGTCGTGGGATATGGCTGCAGCATCCCACATAGACAAGAGGGAACGCCACGGCCCCTACGCTGCGAATCATGGACGACGGGATGCTGAATCGACATTCGATTCCACCTGCATAACAGAAAAGCGTTAGGGGTCAGGCGTGGAGCAAGAACCGGTTGTAGCATACCCCTTACTGCTTCATGCGACTCCCTGTCTACTACCAGGCAGAGATTGAGGCCGACCGTGGGCGGCGCGAACCTACCCATGTGTTTAGTCGGTAACGGCCCCTTTTGGGCATTAGCCCCTTAAGCCTAGCAATTCTGGCACCCGTGGAAACATAGCGACGGCCAGGTGGGCGAGTCTTGTGGCGAGCCTAGCAGGACGTTTTAAACGTAGATTGGGAATAGAAAAAAATAGGTACCTATATGACAATGAGAATTGGGTGGGCGTGAGAAAGGAGGAAGCAGCCGAGATGCGATTTTTCGAGAATTTGAAGGCACTTCATGTTTCTCAACATTGCGCATCTTTCCAGATGAGAAGTACCTAGGTAGACTGGATCTTCCGCGACCAGCTGTCAGTTCAACCATCATAGAAAGCCTTGGATGTGCAGCTATAAGCAAGGGCTAGCCTTTAAACTCTAAGAGGTGCTGCAGATATGGGCGTGTTTGGCGGCTACATTCGCCCCAGACTTGGCCAATAGAACAGCAGAGGTCATGATTCATCGTTGAAAGAGATGGATATTTCATTAGGCTCTGTCCAACCAACTGCAGCATTCAATGGAGTACGCAGGTCCAATTATCTCTAGTGTGTTATCCGACTACTTTATACATATTTTGGCTGGTTGATTGTACTCGTGGTATTATTGGAGCATAGTCTCTGAGCGTTCTCTGGCTTCCCAGAACCAGATAAGCCTGTGGCAGCCTTCCACCACGTTGTTTGAAAAGATATTGCGGCATTGTTCATCAAGGGACTGCTATTCTTGGCATTGAGGCTCGATATTCCCTATATTCAACTGGGGGCTTATGGCAACGCAGGTAGTATCAAGGGAGAAATTGACAAGACAATGATAAACGCGAGGGCTTGTGTGGGATTTGTTAAAAAGACTTGGCGATGCTTAGACGATTATTCATCTACACATAGGTACCTATTCTACATGGACACCAGATCTGACAGTGGTAGGATTCTCAGGGATTGATTTCAAATTCTATGAGGTTATCTGGGGGATACAGTATATACCAACCTACAGGAAATCCAAGGTGGCCACGCAACAGGAACAGGAGAGGCAAGAATAATAACGCAATATCGTCCATTGTATCGGACCGCAATATTAGGCGTCGTTATGCAATTTGTGACCCGTTTCTAGCGTTCGACCCGTACACAGCTGTCCCATCGGGGTGTGCAGGACGTTCTGCACCTTGCGACGGACGGAAAGCCAATCCAAAAGAAATCCAGCTGAGTCGTCTGCGAGTCGGGAAACCACAGTACCGTTCATAAGCTTCAGTCCGGTGTCAATCGCCGTGGGATTACTTGGTGCTGGTTGGAAATATCGACCTAGCGTGCTGATCTCTTCTGGGTGGACATAGAGTCGCCCGCCCAGAATGCCAACCTCCACTCGGAACCAGCTAGGGAATGTATACTGTAGTGGGAGTCGAGGTAGGCTGTAGTATTGAAAGTGGTCGAATGGGCCCATGGCCTTAGTGACGGGCGCGGCGTAGGCGACTAGGTGGACGGCGGAGTTGCCACCAGCGAGTCGCAGAGTAGGAATGAGTAGCTCAGCTTCTTCGGGGATGATGACTAGAGCGGTCTGGGTCGAAGGGCTCCAAAGTATCCATTCCACGGGACGCTGTGCCGCGCTGCTGTCAGTTCCTATCATTCGCACGTTTGCTGAGCTTGGCAATGAACTTACCAAGAAATCATCAATGACAGCGTTCTTTTTGGAGGCAACCACCGTTTTACCAAACTCCTCCGAGACGAATAGTCTCGAGCCGGTGCTATGCACGCTATATTGCTTCCCAATGCTTGACCTCGCCACGTAGGTAAATGCGTGCTCGAAGGGGGGCTTTTCCGGGTTAGATGATGAGGCATCGAGTATCCCGGTACGAGTGAATTGCGAGATGGCCGGGTGGAGACCCGGGAACGCTAGGGCAGCGTATCGCGGCGGCTTCTGTACTTGATGGACTTGCTCGACTTGGACCTGCACTTCGCGTTCCTGTTCTACCTCCTCCAAGGCACTCGTCTGGACAATGTTGGCGCTGCCGCGATACTGGAGAAGCCGGTCCAGGAATGCCTGCAGCTGAGGAGTCGACATCCTCTCCGCGGAACGTGTTGGAGCGCTGATCGTCTCCCCGCCGTATAGCTGCTCTAGACTTAGGCGCTCTGGTTGCCGCAAGATGCCGAGCATTTTTGCACGGTCCGTGGAATCCACGAGGAAGCCAGGGTAGCGCAGCTTAGCGTCTGCACGGCGGCAAAAGTCAATCCCCTGAGCGAGGTGCAAGCCCCGTAAGTCTTCGACGCCGCGGCATGTCTGCTCAAGGAGCCACGCTACGACGTGTGTCGACTCTAACTTCTCGTTGATATCGGGGTGGCAGAGGTCTCTAATGCTCTGGTCGACTTCGGGCGGCGCAAAGAAGGTAATACGTTGGGTGGTGCGGAGCTGGCGTAGGCGCATCGCCGCTGTAGATACATGGTTAGCCATTCGCCTCGCTTGCACCCCGCGTTGATCATCGTGGTAGGGAAGGGTCATGCCTCAAATACGATAAAGAGAAGGAGCGAATTCCTTACCTTGCATGGTAAAGTCCTTTGACTGTTGCAGTGCGAGTGTTAGCGCGCCGTGGGCGTCTGCTGGGAGCTTGAAATCTACTCCTCGCGTGTGCGCCTGGTCGAGGTAGACGACGCACTCACTCAGATTATGTGCAAACGGCGTCGCTACGAGCGGAACGTCCTTCTTTGCCTCGCCTCGATATCGCACCATTGGTTTATTATCATCACCAAAGTAGATGGCGGCCTTGGATTCGTAGTCGATGGTAAGCCACTTGTTAGCGAGAGTCTTGTTGTCCATCTCGAGGATATAAGCCCCCGCGTCGACGAGGACGCGAATACCCCTGGCTTTTAGTTGGCGGAGGAAATTGTCTTCGCTGAGACGTCTGCCAGATCTATCTGCAATCACCTGGTATCCGCGGTTCCGCGGCTGCAGTAGATACGACAGCACCTCGGCGCTGGTCTGCCGCAGGCCAGGGAGGTCATCCTGCCGGATCGTCAAGGGGAGCGTGATACGGTTATCGTTGGTCCCGCTGAACCCCGTCGTGCTCGCACCGGGCTGCCCTCCGCAGAGTAGTGGGATGTCCCATGCGGAGGCCTGAAGTTTAGTATCGAACTGCCGGGCGTGTGCGGGAAAGACGAAATGGTTCATGTAGTAATTTATGACGGTACGATCTAGGCGTAGGTGCCGCCACATCTCTTCCATCTGGCCGCCGTCGTCAATGTTTATGGCGTTCCAGTGGCGCCAAGGTCCCGGTAAGCTGCTGCAACCGGAGATCCACGACTCGTAGTGCATGGCAGGGTCGTCCGACTGGAGTACGTGCTGTAGGCCTTGGCGGAACTGCTCAGTGGTCAGGCCGGCGTAATAAAAAGACAAGCAGGTGAAAAGGATCGCAACGTCAGGGTGGCCGAATTCAGACTGTTCCGAAGGCGTACCTTTCGCCTCGAACGGTACGGCGATGGGGTCCCGGCCTGGGTGCAGGCCATACTGCACGTTCCAGCGCCTGCCGAGACAGAGCAGCAGTATTCTGTTAACTACTAGACCTCGAACGACAAGGAGTATCTTGGACGCCGTCGGTGGATCGACAAACGCGCCAGCTGCCTGCTCCAGCATGAATTTGTCAAGCCTCTGCTCCGTGAGAGCTTTTCGGATAGTCGGCTCTCGCGAGGAAAAGCTCGCGTCCGCAGGACGAAGGAACGCAGTTCGCCCGGCGCAGACGTCGTCGAGTATGCGGTTATGGAGGCCATCTTGCGCGTCGGCCTTCAAAAGGTATACCACCGGATACGATCCCCGGCGTTCTACCACGTCGATACTACCGGGAAGCTCACCTTGCAGTGCTGAAATATGCCGGGCTGCCAAGTCGAGCAAGTCCTGAGCGACCTGCCATCGGAAGGGATAGCCATCGACGGCTCTCTCGGAGCCGCCCGGGTAGTTGAGCTGCGTCTTGACCGATAAAGTGAAGTCGCACTCGTCCAAGACATCCCTGCAGTGGCTATCGAGCCATCTCTGGAATTCGATCATGGGCTTCGCCACCTCAAGTCTCCCGTCGGCGAGATGCTGCCACCCGCCGAGCTTGTATGACAAGATGCTCTCGTGACTAGTAAGTATCAAGCCCGCTTTTCCACGCGTTTCGTGGTGGATCTCGGCGTAGAGCTTTAGCATCTCGGGCGTCGTAGGCGTCTTACGTGAGAAAGGAACATGGTAGATCTCACGCCCTATGAGACCTCCTAGTCGAGATTGTATCGTCTGCGCGGTCTGCGGGATCAGCGCCTTGGGCACGACGAGGCGCAGAAGCCTATCCCCATTTGCGAGTAAGACCGCTACCATTGGCATAATACATGAGGTTTTGCCTAGAGGATGTTAGTTTCGGTCTTCAAGGAGCGGACGAGCCTACTCACCCTTGCCCATGTTCATTTGTAGCACGCTGTTGTTCCCCGAAGATGGTTCAATGATGGCTCGCGCAACGTCCACTTGCTCAGCACGGATGAGGAAGTTACTCTCAATCTCCAACAAGAGCCATTCCGGAACGTCAAGAGGAGACCAATTCTTGTGGCCGGTACTGCGCATCTCCTCGCCCAGCACTCGACTGTCTCCTCGTAGCAACGAGTCCCGTATGCGTTCTAGCTGCTGAAGGTTCGTGAGGGTAATTCCGTAGGAGACCAGCGCCTCCTTCAAGGCAGCGGGGAACTTGTAGGCTGAGGTAGACCTAAGAAGTTCCAGCATCTCGGTGGACGTGGTGCAGGGCCAAATATTACCGAGTTTCAACCACATAGATCGGCGGTCACCGGCAGAAAGGGCGGTGGAGAGGTATTTAAGGTAAGAGCTCGTGACCCTGCGACACTCTTCCAAGGCTCGACCTATAGCCTCCGGGGTAGGTGTGGGAGTTGCGGGATTCAGCTCTGTCGTTAAGTCCCGTTCCTTGAGGACAGCCAGGCTCTGGAGAAGATCGGCACCGTATTGTCGACGTAGGTTGTCTTCGGACTTTGCAAAGTTGTTGAGAATTCTCTCAAGCTCTGCGACCTCAAGCGAATGCCCGTCGGATTTCTTTGGGAGCGTGGTCGAGCGATGGGTGTTGAACATAGTGTAGGTGCCTGGTTCGTCTAGACGAGATTTAATGTTTGGTATCAAGTCCTGGGCGACAGAGGGAACGATTCGCAAGTGTCTCTGGCCAACAAATGCCGGATCTTGTTCCTTCCATTCGAGAGGTACCAGAGTGCTCCGCGGGCCTCGGCGCGAGTCTAGGATCTCCTGGACTTGATCAACATATTTCTCCAGCTCCATATTACTCCTCCTACGCTCCCACTCGGGTCCTATCTCTCCTAGAGAGAAGTCAACAATCTTCATTTCCAAGCCCTCAGTCGACAACATTTCGGCAGGAGCCGGCCATTGCGCCTGAATATGTTTCGCGAGCTTTTGCTGCTCGGCTCGTTCTTGCTCGCCACCCCCAGAACGATTAGACACGGGCCGAGACCCGGTTATGAGCTGTTGCAGGGTATCAATAGTTGGTACCCCGCGCGACTTGAATCGAACAAAGGTGCTGTGAGCTGGTGGCTTCAACCCTCTGAGCTCATTCACGCAAGCAAACGCGGCAAGCAGACGGATGGCCCCCATATCTGGCTTTGGCCCAAAGGCCAGCAGCCCAAGACGAAACAGTACAGCAGCTCGGCTGGGCGCGTGGCGACAGAAATTGACCAGGTCTCCCCATTGCTCGTCAACGGGATCCGCAATTTGGTCGATCAGCGGCTTGCAGTTTGACTGCGAGCTACCGTCGCCGTGAAACCCACCAATTACCGGCCAGGACTCGAGCATAGTTATTAGCCTGGTGTCCATGTAGATTCTGGAGCAGCCATCAACAATTAGACGTGCGATTTCATAGACCCTGCCAGCATTAGGTTTCGTGGTGCGATCGCGTGCCGAATACCTCTTGTCCTGTACGATATGAGTCGACGTATCCAGAGTTGGGCGTTCGTAGAGCCGTCGGCAAACTTCACCACGATATCGGAGAGAAGTGAGCGGCTCCAGATTCAAATCCTCCGCCGAAACGTTATTGAATCTCTCGAGCTGACGAGACCGCTTCATGATACCTCGAACCACGGATTCGTAACCGTCATGCTGGATAGTCACGGTCAGGTCTCGATCCCACTTGACCCTCTGCAGGCGCCTCATCTGAGGCGGGTAATATTCCCTGCGCGGAGACAGCGCGCCCAGTGACGCGAGGACGTTCAGAGATCTTTCCCTCAGCGCGGTCCACGGTTGAGCTGCACCGGATCGGAGAGTTCGGAATGCCTCCTCTGCGCCCGTACGCCCCGTTAAGGCGTCGGGTAGGCAGAATGACGTCAAGGCGTGATAGAAAGCCTTGGTGTACAAGAGGAGCGGCTCGAGGGGACACGAAAGCCGGTGTAAGGTCTCGTCAACCGTGTATCTGCCGTAGTCGGTGGCCTCTGTCACGTATACCTTGACGTGCATCCCATGCCGCTGGGTATTTACCTCCCCGAGGGGGACTATGACGCTCCGCTTTTGGGAAACGACATCTCTCAGCACGATCTTGCTCTCAAGACCGTGCCACACACCCGCGTCCTGATCTGGGTCGATCTCCGCCTCGAGCTGCCGACATTCGAGGAGGCCGCGACTATTCACGAAGAAGGACAGTTCCAAGTGGCGGAGCTCTACTGATAGCCTGCCGGCGTAGCTCTGGGGTTGGAATACGGTCAGCCTCTCCGGTCGCTCGAAACCACCGAGGACATTGGAGATGAGGGAAAATATGCTCGACCGCGGATCGACAAGCCTGCTCTGACCACGGTGACCCTGGCGCGTCGGAACGTGAATCACCCAGTCCCGGTCCCGCTTATGCCAGATCTTGGGCCTCCGGCGAATTTCCAAGCACTTGGAGTCTAGGTTGAGCCAGTGCACGCAGTTATCCAGCAGCTCTGCGGGCAGGTCAAAATTGTCTGGGCCGGTGAATATGTCCCTAGGCACAAATTCGAGCAGACCGTGGCTCGCTCGAGCGCGAATTACGACTTTGCCTTCACGCAACCCGAAATGTACCTCTTGGCCGTAAACGGGACCAGTTAGTCGATGCGTCATACCGGGCAAGGACGAAGGATATGCCAGGAGGTGCTGATTTCCGAACATGCCTTTAACGGCCTCGTTGCTGCGAATCTCGAGCGGCAGCTTGCCTCGAGTTCTCCCATTGACTAGCAGGTGGCCCTCTACGACGTTGAAGTGAACCGTCTGAGTGAAGCCTAGCCGATTCTGAGCGTCAGAGGTTCTGGCAACAATCCAGCGATCATGTGGTGGCGCGAGAAACGTCCACCCAGAAGTGGTAATGGCAATTCCATCCGCGGAATCGAACCCACCCTTGGCGATCCCATCGGCGGCGCTTTCGGGGTACAGGTTTACGGCCGTTTTTAGGAGAGATTGGAGGTGATAGGCAAGTTTGGCGTCGCGGACGAGCATGCTCTTCAGCGTCTGTGGCAGCGCGTCAATATCATTTACCAGGTTATCCTGCAGCGCCACAGAAGCTTGGACCCAGGAGGCGAGGTCCGAGGAACTGATAGACTGCCGGGCGTCAACGTAGACGGCGAAGGTTCTTCGACATAGCAGGGCGGCGTAGAAGCCATGCGTCGCAAGTCGCCCTACCGCGTCGGCGTCTGCCGCAGCGCGCGTGTCCCGTCGAAGGCTAGCAGTCCAGGCCAGAGTAACGCCTCGCGCGGTCTTGAGCAGCGCCTCTGCCCGCTCCCTCCAGTCCTTTGGAGATAGCTGATGCAACCGCTGGGCAAGCGTGATGAGAAGCTCCATGTGATTATACTCACGCCAATTTGCTGAGATCGCGCATAAGCGTTCATCGATCGTGTCAGCCAGACGCTCCAAGAAGCCCGGCTCCTTGAACACGACGTGAATAGCCCCCCGAGTCTCGCCAGGCAGCTGCGACCCGGCCTGAATGGCAAGCTGGCTGAATAAGCAGGCCGTATCCTCGTTGTTGAAGCTAAGATTCGAGGAGCCCATCTCGACGAGCATGTTGGGCCATCGGCGCACCTTACCGCTGAGCAGCTTCTGATACGCCGAGAATTCGTGGACAGACATGGAGGAGGGACATTCGGCCCGGTTCGCTTGAATCTGATAAGATGACGGCCCATTCACGACGCAGGGAGGATGACATGTTGCTGGAACAACCGTGGCTCGAAGTCCACGAGGTACGCGTATGCCACAGAGGTGCTCGAACGTGAGGGTTTCTCGGAGGTTCCTGACCCAAAGCCCGGAAGCATGGTCGTAGAGTT
This sequence comes from Hypoxylon sp. FL0890, assembly GCA_022497025.1. Classification (NCBI taxonomy): domain Eukaryota; kingdom Fungi; phylum Ascomycota; class Sordariomycetes; order Xylariales; family Hypoxylaceae; genus Hypoxylon; species Hypoxylon sp. FL0890. Next base: position 76,911 of record MU386560.1, on the reverse strand, counting down.
CGAATTTCGCGGCTAGAGGCAACAGCACCTGCGAGAGCGGCACTTTACTAGCTTTGAAATTGTAATGTGTTTGTTGAAAGCACTTGACGGCTGATGCCAGAGAGAGACATTGCGTGTCCGCCGTCAAGTACGGATGGAGATGCTTGCAGTCTGCAAGTTCTATCGCGGGGATCGAAGGCTTGGACGGGCGGCTTGGGTGCGCCAGGGTGCATAGGATCCGCCAGGTGGCATTCCGATACCTGGATAGATATTGGGGAATGGCAAGCTCGAATATCAAGGCGGACCTGTCTGGATCCTTATCCGGAAGAAGGGATTCGTGTATCTCAATCTGTAGGCGGTTTCGAACTCGCCGGTGCCAGCACTTCTTGCAGCCCCGCACATCACGCTGGCCGTCAGTCCAGGAGCAGCAGCACACGCCATCCAAGAAACCCTCTGTGTGCTCGTCGTATTGTTGACAAGTTCTGTTCCATTCGTACTCCTTGGCAGCACGAGCTCGATCAGATGCGGTTTGGATGCGCGTACGCAACAATTGCATCTCGGCTGACTGGCTGACGTAGCGCACGGCCAGGCAATCCTCGCCAATTCTCTCAAAGATAGTGCCGTACGAACAGGCCGACTGGCGTCTGGCTAGGTAGCCTTGGATTTCCCGGAGGCGGCGCATGGAAGCCAACGTAGGAAGCTGCAGGACGTCGAGAAGCTCGGGATTGAATGCGGGCCGATGATCACCAAGAATGGGGCAGGCCGCGACGGCATACTCGTCAAGGCGAACCCAAAGAGTGAAGAGCGTGAGTATCATGGCGCTCATCTGTTCCGGGTCAGAGTCATAAGTTGTCCCAACCTCGTCGAACACGTCGTCTATTCGCCGAGCATACTCGATGCATCGACTTTTGTAGTCAGACGTCGCATCGAAGCCAGACCGCAGCAAATCACCGCTCAAGGGCGACTCTATGGCTGCGAGACGGAACACGCGATTTGTGAACTCGTGCGTTTGCGTGACGGTCTTTTCGAGGGGATCAGGAAGCTCAAGCGATCCATACGCCGTCCGTTGTGGTGGCGGACTAGACAGTAAGAGGCTTAAGCGTGGACCACTGTTGGGTAGAGAGAGGCGAAGAGCGTCCTCAGGAGCACGTCGATCGAGCCTCGGGATATTTCGGGTCGCTGCCTGCCTGAAGGAATTCCATGCAGTTTCGACTTGCGCTGTGGCTTCCTCGATGGCGTCCTTGACCACAGGGCCGATCCGAGCAAAGAGAAGCCCGCATGTGTCTTTCCCCCTGTCCATTTCTAGCTTGGCCATGCGACGGCATAGCTTAACCCGAAGCAGGGTAGTCAGTTCAGGATGTAGCTGGCCAGCAGAGTCTCTCAGAAGTTCCGAGAAGACGACGCCCATGAGAAATTTGTACGCCATCCGGCCTCGTTCGTCACCGAGCGACAGGGCAAGCTGTCGCTGAGATGCGACGCGCAAGACGAGCCAGAAAGGCAGCCTACGCCAGGGCAGGTCTCCTTCGAACAGATTGACGTTGTCCCTCACCCGCTTCCGTAGTATAGGAGTCTGGGGATGGCCGCCGATAGCTTCGAGGAGCGGCATCAGCATTTGAGTGACAAGTGCCGGGTCGGTCGTGTCTCTGCTTTCCGTCACTGTAACCTTGGCCTTTTGGGCGTGGCCTTGGAGGCTATGAAGTGGTTCGGTGCTGGCTTGTTCAAGAAAAGATGCCAGACATTCTAGGAAGGCTTCCTGCGCAAAGGCAGAAAGAGGAATGTGTGCGGAACGGCCGGGGAAGTCCCATTGCAAGGCATGGTTCGCAGCAAGGACTTGCTCCGAAGAAGGTGACGCCTCAAACGCCTCAAAGATCACACGATCCTCCTTGTGGCTAGATTCACAGGTGAGAAAGGTTGGCCGGTTAGACTGATCGCAAAGGTTAGATACTGACCAGATGTCCCGTCGAATAAGTAGAGCAGAGTTCTGATCTGCTACGTATAGCACCAGCATCGAATTCGGCTTAAGAGTCCGCAGAGTCTTAATCAGTAAAGACTTCTCGAGGCCACCCGAGTTCAGACCAACGCAGGTGTTGAGGGTGGTCAGGAGATGTTGAAACTCATCAGTCCAAGGCTGATCGACGAGGGCAGTCACGGTTTTGCACGCGTGGATAAGACGCAAGGAAACCTCGCGTGATAACGCCTCAACATCGGAATCTTGCTTTCCAGGTACCTGGGGAGGCAGCACAAGGTGATTGAATACGGCATGAAGCTGATGCATCTCGATAAGCTGTCCCTGTAATCAATACTTGCTGGTCAAAGATATAAGAGATAGGTTAAATAAGGTATATTGGGTGTTAATGATTAGCGTGGATGGGAGACGAAATGGGTGAACCAGCCTGGAGTGTCAACACATGACGACAGCCCAGGCCATACATATATGGATTCGATAGAGTGCGATGCATACATACAGGCACCTACAAACGTATCACGCCTGGAAATGGCAAACGCTGGGAAGTGTGAGCACCCCATTGAGAGTCATCTCGGCTGTGGCGTAAGGTGCAAACGGAAATTCGGAAGCGATATGGGAAAATGCATCTTGCCGTATTACCCAGGTCCTGGAGCTACGAGGCTTGAATCAAACGGACTCGAGCAGGTCGAAGGACATATTAAGCTGCTAATACCAATAGGACAACCTTGATAGCCCCATCTGGGCAGCCTGCATGCATTGGAGATTGATCATGGCTTGAATTACCATTGACCGCCCTGGCGGCTCTAGGTATTGTTTGCCGGTTGGCGTCATAATCGCCATGGTCTCTCCGCGGCAGCTACCCGGGTCCATGACTAGGTAGGGTGCGAAAGGGAAAGGCGATTGCTCCACAGAAAGCAAGTTGCGGGAAGGCCCATGTACATGTTTACGAAGTCATCCTAATATGTGGTGCAATGCGAGTCTTGATCAAACGAAATCGACGCATATCCCGCCAGGTTCGTTGACTCCAAGCTCACCACAGTATCTGAGTTTTCAAACAGCGTGTGGCACGAGAGGTTTCATTCTTATGAACTAGACCAAGGTAGGAGAATTCCAGAAGGTATGTGTATAGATTATGAGATTCAAGCCCATCTCCATCATAGAAATGTTACTGGTTCCAGCGCGCGTCGCTAGGTAAGGTACATACAGCCCTGGAAGTTGGGATTCGTGGACCGGAATAACTTTGATCCGCGCCCATACACTTAGAAGGTACTCAGGTACCTCATGGGAGGCTGCTTAAAACAATAGACCGTTAATTCACGTAAATTCACACTGAAATAACCGTTGATAAAAGAATCATTTTATTCGAATCTAACGTTTATTATAAATGGAGGGCGCGGGGGATAGGTGGGATACATGATGTGACTACCATGTATGGTGTATAATCATAGGTAGCTCACCTCGAGTTGTGCTAACCTTTGGCGTCCGTCCTCGAAGCTCAAGCATTCTTTACGGCCCCATCGTCTTTTATCTCGTCTTACCCTGATCTGATTTCCCAGGAATGGCTCATATGGCTGGTGTGCAGACAAGAAGGGCTTGTGACAGATGCAGAGATCAAAAACTCGATTGTATATGCGAAGGCGAAGCACCAAATTGTCGTGCATATCAATATATGTATGAGTAAAGTACTGTTCCACACTCCAACACCCTATTTTAGTGTCTGGCAACTGGCGTGACGCAACACATGAGTGGCTTCTTCTGCCACAGAATGTATACCTTCTGATTAGTCCAGTCCCTTGACTCTTCGCAGAGCTCGAGGTCAAAATTAACCAAGATCTTGGTCAAGAGGAGCCGCATTTCGTGCCACGCCATACTAATTTCAACTAGTTAGCTTTTGACCAATGCGCTATCATACAAGCCACGGCATGATTAAATGCTATTGAAGACGGAAAAAGAAAGCTTACCCCATCCCTAAGCAACTACGTGGACCAACAGAAAAGGGTTGCCTTGCATCGAGCTTGTCATCCTTATACCTGGGATCTCCCAGCCACCTCTGAGGGGCAAAAATATCCGGGTCCGTAAAGTTTTTCGAGTCTCGATAGGTTGAGGTTGCATGAACGGAAACAGATGTCTAATATGCAGTGAGCAGCCAGTCAATTCTAGTCTTAATCACTTACACCAGGCGGCACCCATTGTCCCAAGATTACGTTTCCGCCTTCGGGCGTCACTCGAGGGAACGCCGACGGTACGGGAGGATACATGCGAAGGCCCTCCTCGATACAAGCATTCAAGTAGGGCAACCGTGCCAAAGACTCAAAATCTACTTGTTTCGACTCGAGCGCTTTGCGAAGTTCGTCGGTAAGTAGTTGCAAGCTGTGAGGGTTAGACAACAAAAGATAAGTCAGTCCTGAAAGGAGCGTGGCTGTAGTTTCAGTACCAGCCGCCATGAACAGCTGCGCATTGGACTCCATTTGAGGAACCGTAAGTATCCTGCTGTTTTCCTCATCTCTAAAAACTATGTTCCAGATATCTGGTTGCTCAGATCCTCTGGCGAGTCTCTTATGCAGGCGATCTGCGCTGTGTTTATAATGGGAGATGCGCATGTGCTTCACTGATTTCGGTTCAAGGATCTTGAAGAGTGATTTTAGGATAGGGTAATATTCAAGGATCTGGAGTACCGGAACTAAACGGATAGATTTGAAAACGAGTTCGACCCAAGGGGTGTACTCGGAAGATTCTAGGAGGCCAAGGGATTCACCAAAAGTCAGTTGAGCCATGATATCGAATGTCGTCAAATTGTATGTTTTGACCATGTCCACTATGGCATTCGGTCCGTCGCCAATAGCCTTCTCTACGCTTGCGACCATAAGGTCAGCATAGCGATGGAACATTGGCTCTTGATCTTTCAGCGCCCTATCCGAGAAGGCTGGTGCCATGAGACGTCGGACTATGGCATGCTCTTTGGCGCTCAGATCGGCCACCGAGGGTGCGCCATTCTCTGATGGCGTATAAAATTTGGGATCTTTGATGTTTTCTTTCCTGCCTTTCTGGTGACCATACACGTCTTTCCAGGCTTGCGCGCCAGTGTAGCTTAGATCGTTTGGCCCGAACCTCACGACAGGGCCATATTCGGCATGTAGATGCTGCATCCAGGGGACTTGCTTCCCCCTGAGACACGCGATCCAATAGGGAAGACGAGTAGCTGCTGCTACTCGCGGCCCTGGAAAGTCGCGAAGGGGATGGAAAAAGATGGAATAGAGGAATATCCAGGTGATGTATGTGGCAACCTGGATAACATTAGTAGGTTGACCCATGTCGGTGTCTGGAAGCTCACCAGAAAAATGGTCGCTCGGACAAGGTTAGGGATGAACTGGGCCTGCTGCCATGTAAGTCCAACTAAATTCGACATGATTGTGAACTAAAGCGATTTAGTTTTCAACAGGTGTTGAAGGGGAAAAAAACTCTGCTATGGCGTTAAACTGCTCTGTTGGTGGTATGAAAGGAATGAAATCGGGGACGAAAAAAAGAATGAAAAGCAAGTTGGTAGGTAGGTAGTTACCGAGGTAGGTACCTAGGTAGGTAGGCTACCAAGGTCGATATGTCTAGTGGTGTTTAGGTAGCAGCCCCGGGTACCTGCACAACCGGTAGCTGCCCTAGTAGGTACCATGTTTCTTTCAGAGCTTGGATACCGCACCCCCTCCCCTTGTGTTGCCCAATGCTGTTATATGCAGCCCGGTGAATTGAACGTTGCACAGTTCACACACACGCATCAAGTAAAATTAATTTTATTCGCCCAACTTGGTGTCATGCTCATGGAGGGAAGCATTTTGAATCCTTTCGCCCAGTTTCGGCCCGTATTCGCTGGTCAATCGGATCGTAGAATCATTTGACTCTGAACCGAGAGCCATCTAGACTCGACACTCCATTCCATGCCCCGATACCCAGACGCCTGACCTTCCACTCACATACCTAAGGTACTCACCGATTCCGTATCCCTACATCTAACCCATATGCTTGTTCGACTTAGGAAGAAGGCTACCTATCTATGTACAATTAAATTCAATAGCCACCGCAGCGTCACTCATAACGTCAATCATTCAAGTCTATTCAGACTCTAGTTCACTTTGGAAGACGCCCACCGTAGTCCTTCTACCAGGTCTTTCCAAGGAAGACTTCGCGTCCATACCCCGAGCTACATTTGCCTGCCATGGGTGTTGCGGAAACTGTTTTCCCAGTTATTGTCGCAGGGCTTGTAGTAACTAGTATTGCTCTAAGCCTCCGAATCTTGGTGAGGACTCGATTCCAGGGTTCAATGGGTTATGATGACGCTGTCATGTGCTTTGGTTTTGTCAGTATCAAAATTTCGTCTACGAATTATCGGATACATAGCTCCTGACCATATACCTAAATAGATTGTCTATGTTCTTTTCAGCGCCTTTTCATTCCTTTCTCTGGACTATGGCTATGGTGCTTGGTCTCGACGTTCCCATGATGATCCCGAAGCCGCCGCAAAAGTATGTTCAAGTTGATATAACCCATCTAATATTACGTCGTATGCCTGGTGCTAATACATGATAGTTTTGGACGGCGACGCAAATAACCTATCCACCGACCTCAGGCATAATCAAGATTGCTGTTGCTTTGCTCCTCTTCAGGATTAACGTTGAAAAGACTATCCGACGCATATTGATCCTCTCCATAGCCGTCGATTTTATCGTTAGTACCGTCTTCTTCCTCATCTTGGTCCTCCAGTGCCGGCCGCTATCACTCATGTGGGGGGTGGGCCAAGGGTCCTGCATCGATTTCGACACCAACGTGCGAACTGGTCTTGCATTTTCAGTTATAGATATCGTCCTTAATTGGATGTATTCATTGCTTCCAATACCCATGCTATGGAAGGTGCAGATAGGATTACGTCTTAAGATTATACTCTTCATCCTATTCGGATTGGGTTTGTTGTAAGCATATCTGAACTTTTCATCATTCAGGCAAGAGTTCCTCGTGGCTGACAATTTCGGAATATAGGAGTAGCGTTGCGACAATTCTAAGGTTCCAATACATCCTGAAATTGGTTAGCAACCGAGGTTTGGATGTTGAATCGAATGAGAGAAACAACGATCTTAGCGTATTACTCTGGTCTCACGTTGAGCTCTTTTTGGCTATGTTTACAAGTTCGCTCCTGAATATCCGCCCTCTCCTTAGGCACGGTGGCGACCTTGTCAAGTCCTTTTTCTCTCAGCAAAAGGGCTTTAGCCAATTTGAAGACTCCACGGAGCTGGTGTCGGTCACCCTAAAGAGAAGCCCTTCAGGATCGGAGAGAGAGGCAGTAGCTACGGAATTTTAAGGCTCTAACAGTTTCGGTAACGCTTTGACGGCAGTTTCGGTGGTACGAATGGTCCATGTATTAATACGTTCATTGACTAGGTACCGTTATACATGCAGAATTGATCTTCCAACGCTAATAAGTCTGGTCCAGCGAATTTCTTTAAGTGTTGATACCCAGCAGGTTGATATATCCGAAGGACAGTTTCGCCAATACCATGCAAAGAAAAAATATGACCCTGTAGATACCCTCTATCAAAGCACGTTAGCCTATTCTAACTTGCATATGGAGTGAAAATCTTTGGAGACTTACGAGGAAACCTGCAAACATCCGTAAAGTGCACACCCGTGTATATCTGCCCCCCAACCTTACCCCCGGAAACCTCTCCCAAAAATGAACTAAGACCACTATCATTCCGACCAAATGAAACAGTAAAAGCCTCGCGTCTATATTTGAGCTCAAATCTATACTCTTCGCCGGCACTTCCATTTCTGTAGTATAATATGCAACCTGTACTCTTGTCGTTGAAGCGCCCCGGGATCCCATCGTCATAAGTAGGCAGCCATCTCACCAGCTTCCTCTCCCCTGTCTCCGACAGTGAAGGGGGATCCCTCTCACGATAGATCTCCATTTCTCCAAAATGCTTTTGACCGTCCTTAGCGACGTAGCCGCTTGAGTGAACCATCCCGTCCATCCCAGTAAACTCCATACAGGTTAGGCTCCATGGGCCTGCGACGGCCCTGCAGACCCTCCAACCTCGAGTTGTATCGAACCACGTTCCAGAGGCCCAGATATGCATGTGGCCACCTACGCCCCGGAAACGGAGAGGCCGACCCTGAATAGTCAGATCGGCCTCAAATATGGCAGTGGGTATGACCTGGACAAGGTGGACTCTGGGTAGAAGCTCTGTGGACGTTATTTTTCCAGTGCTGCTGATCTCATCCTGAGTCTGGCCGGCTGGGTACACAGGTAACGAAAGAGCAGTCAACGTGAAAACCCCTTTTGATGCGGCGGTGTCCATCTGAACGGTCGCTTTGCTACCATCGGAGGCAATAGTAAATTCATAAGCCTTTTCTTTCGCTGTCCATCTACCATCGATCTGGCCTGACGTGGACTCTTCTATGACAGCCTCATTCATCCAATCGACGTGATTAAAATGGCTACCATCAGAGAAGGTTGCATCTATCTCCACGCGGAGGTTGCCTTGCCCAAGGAGAGCGTAGCTCGCATCTCGCGCAAGCGTAAAGACGATGTTTGACTTTCCGTCGTTGGCAACGCTATCAAAATACCACTGTTCGAAAACTTGCCCCTTGATACCGGAGATGCGCCACGCCGCGAGTGGATCGGCAGACGATGTGGAGAAATTGATGGACCGTTCTGTTTGATAGGCAGTCACGCTGTTCACCCGAGCCATGTTTAGACACTATTCGCCGGTTGGGTGTATCGACTCGCGTGAATGAAATATCAACCAGGACAGCATCAACCTGAAGATTCTGCCAAGTACATAAAGCTTTTAGCTAATGTATCTGGCTATAAGACTTGGGCGATCGATAATAAGAACGAAATTAGTGAGCAAAACCACCTCGACCTATTTTTGAGGCACAAGATTTTCGGACACTTTCGTTTACATGGTCCAAAACTCATCCTGGAACTTAGTATGAGAGGTAGGTAGAAAAATCGGCACTGGCACAAATGCCGGTGTTACACACAGAGCTACGCAAAAGGTGTCCCTTTAACAAGAGTAACAGCCGCGTCAGCCCTCCGAAGAAGTGCAATATCATGGGTTACAGTGCGTAGCTGTGCCGTTCGGGGCATTTTATGCGTGGGCGCCACTATCCATATCTTTAGCGCCCGAAGCCTATAATAGGTTGCTGTTGGAGTGTTGTGAGAGAAGTCGGCAGGACGGATGGACGGAAAGGAAGGGGCAGATTCGTCATATCGTTGTTTAAGTGACATCCATATCGGATATTTAGCATCCGTAACATACCCTCCAGCAGAGCTCAATAAGATACACTTAATGGAATTCAGTCCTAAACACGGCATACACTAGTTCAATGTTCTTGTTGAGTATGACGGAGCCTTTATTTAGTCCTGTAACCCCACTCATTGACAAATGTGTATACCTATTAATTAGTCTTTAAACGGGTACATACGAAGGTATTTATGGTTGTTTTAAGTTAAAATCTTATATGTAATTAATCTAACATTACATCATTAAAGTTTAAGTATATACATGTACTTTTATTTACTTAAAGTACTTATATATATTATAAAATGGCTTAATATAAAATAATAATATATGTAAATAAATAAGTAAGTAAGTATATAATGTTATATTATAAAGTTTAAAAGAGATTAAATAAGTGCCATTATATATAAACTTATATATATAAGCATAATGTGCCGCACATTTTATACGCGGGTACCGCCTTCCATTTTATATGCTCGTACTTACCTACTTATAAGTACATACATATTTACCGTAACGGGAAAATATAGTTTCAAAGAATTATTTAATTTAAAGTTTTATTTAATATAAACTTAATTTAATTATTACTTAAATAAATAAATATTATTTATATTAATCGTTATTTATTAAACTTATATAAACTTTATTTATTTAATTAAAAGCTTTATTTAAATAATAAAAATATTATTATATATAATAATTATTATTTACTTAATAAACATTACTTATATAAATTACGTTTAATAAATATTATTAAGTATTTTATAAATTATATTTAATAAATATTATTTATATAAATTATATTTAATTTTCTTTTTATTTTTTATTATATTTATATGTATAAGTATTTAAGTAAGTATTTATTTTAATAAAATAAAGCTTTATAATATTTATAGTAATGTTAAAGTTTTAGCTTTTAACTTTATTAATATTTAAGGAAAGGCTGTTTATAAATTAACGATAGCTTTATTTTTAATATATTTATATTTTTATTATAATTATAATAGCCTTTTCGTTATAATTTATAATATTTAACGCCTACTTTTATAAGCCGATTAGTTAATTTTTTTATTACTTTAAATTACTTTTATTATTATAATTAACTTTTTTTAAAAGTCTTTACAATGAGGGGGAGTTTAATTTAATTTTATTAAAGCCGTTAATTACTTTATATTTATAATAATATTAATATTATGCTTTATTTTAAATTATTGCAAGTTAATTATAAACATTTAATGGATTATTAAAGTTAAATAATAGGAAAAGGAGGAATAATAATAACGTTAAAAATTAATTGCTAGTTAATATAAGTTATTATTGTTAGATTTAACGATAATATTTTTTTAAATTAAATTAAATTAAATCGATATTTTTGCTGCGTTTTTTATAAAGTTATTTAACATTTTAAGTTATTTAATATAACGATAATTTATTTAAAGTAAGTTAAGTGGTATTTTTTTTATTTACGATAAGATTATTAATAATTATAATAATTAACCTTTTTAATAAACTTATTAGTTATTACGTTAATTGTTAAATAGTAATATTTTTACGAAGCTTACGATATTTCTTAATAATTATCGATATGTAAGCTTATAATCGTATTAAAGGTATTAATACGTAATTTAATAAATCTTTTAATAAATTAATTTAATATATTAATTAATACGTTATTTAATATACCGGTCGATATATTAATCGATAAACTTGTCGATATATTAATCGATACGTAAGCTTGTTATCGCGTTAAAAAAAGAGTGCGAGATATAACGCTTACCGTGTCTTTCGATATATTAATCGATAAACTTATCGATATATTAATCGATACGTAAGCATGTTATTATGTTAAAAAAAAAGTGCGAAATATAACGCTTATTATGTTTTTTAATATATTAGTTGATAAACTTATCGATATATTAATTAATATGTAAGCTTGTTATTACGTTAAAAAAAGAGTGCGAGATATAACGCTTGCCGTATCTTTTAATATATTAATTAATAAACTTGTTAATATACGGGTCGATACGTTAATCGATATATTAATTAATACGTTAATTAATACGATATGCTAGTTAATACGATACGTTAATTAATATGATATATTAATCGATACGATACGTTAATCGATATAAAGTTAATTATTATTAAAGTAAAATAAGAAATAATCTTAATAATTGCCGTATAAAGTTAATTAACTGTTAAGTTGTTAATATATAAGAAAAAAATGATATATTAAAAAAAGGTTATAAACTTATTTATTTATTGTTAAACGATATAAATAACAACAATAAGGAAAGGTATGTTAATTAACGATTAAAACTAACAGCTTAGTTAATTAATTACTTAATTAATAAACTTATTAATTAATAACTTTTTTTTTAAAAGAATTATAAATGAAAAGAAAGATATTAAGGTTTTAACCCTTAGCCTTATTAATATTTAAGGAAGGGCTGCCTATAAATTAACGATAATTTTATTTTTAATATATTTATACTTTTATTATAACCATAATAACCCCTTCGTTACAATCCGTAATAAGTAATAAATAATATAAATTAACTTTATTTATTTAAATATTATTAATTAAATTTTTAATTAAAGTAATATAAAACATAAGGTCCCCGCGCGGCGTGGACATAATAACCTTGAATTTAAAAAAAATGTAAAAATATTTTCATTTTATTAAAAAAATCATAAACCTTTTAAAATAAATCGGAAAAATACATAGTTAAATATATTAATAAAATAATATTAATAAAAATAAACGTTATTTTTATTAACTTATAACCTTTTTATTTAATTATTTATAAACTTTTAAATATATTAATCTTTTTAATTTCTTTTTAAACTTCTTTTTATTTTAATTTTCTTAAATTTTAAGTTACGTATAACTTAAATATATTTTTATATATTAATTACGATTATAATCTTTATATAATTATATTTTACTAATAAATAAAACGTTAAAATACTTATTTAATTATATACGTAAGGTTATTATTTTTTAAATTATTTAAACGTTTAAAAAAATCCTAAGCTTTATAATGCTTACCTTATAGTAACTTAAAAACTTGTAATAAAAGTAACCTTTAATTTTTATAATTTAATATCTCTTTAACGAAAGGTCGTCCCTTATATATAAAAAGTATTAAAACCGTAATTAAGTTATTTTTATAATAATATATATTGTTTTTAATAAAGTATTTATTCGGTAAATTATTAATTTTTAAATAAAAGAAATAAAATTAAAAGATTAATATAAAAAGAATTTATAGCTTTAATAATATAAGGTAAGTTAAAAAATTAATTTATTTTTAATAGCTTTTTTTATTTTCCTATTATTTAAATAATTTTCTTATTAATTAATTTATTAACCTTTCTTATTATAAAATCTTTTTATAAATTTAAAGCTTTTTTATTTTTTTCTTAAAATCCTTTTTAATTAAATAACTTAATAAATAAAGTTTATAAAAGTATTTAATTAACCGTATTAAAACTAAGATTTAAATAATATTATATTAATATATATAATTACTTTATACGACGTATATACGTAAAGTTATTATTATTTAAATTATTAAAAAGTTGAAGAAATTTGCTAAGTTTTACATGTCTTACCCTGTAAAAGCTTATAGTAAAAATCACCTTTTTATTTTAACATTTAATATCTTTACGAGATATAGTCGTATTATCGTATATTAAGGATTATTAAAACCGGATTTAAGTTAACTTTATAATGGCGTTAATTATTTCCCGATTAGTTAATTATTCGTTACGTTAATAATCTTTAAATAAAAAAGAAAAATCCGAAAATTAGCGTGGAAATTTTAAGAAGTTTATAGCTTTAATAGTTTTAACCTTTTATAGCTATTATGGCTTTAATGGCTTTAATTTTATAAGATAAGTTAAAAAAGTCTTAAGCATTTTTCCAACGGCTTTTCTTACACTTTTAGAGTTAAAACTTTAATAACTTTAGCTATAATTATTATAAAGTAGTATATATTATATTATTATATCCGTAATTATATAAGCTATTTAATAATAATTTTTATTCCTTATTTTGCCTTAGCCTCGTAAAGTTAAGCACTTTTAAAGATTAAAAAATAATGCTTATTTATATAACTTAACTATTTTAAGTTTATTCTTTTCTAATTAATTTTATTAATTAAGTTTTTTTATAAGCTTTTTTATAAGATTTATTTAAGATTTTTCGGATTTAATCCCGTAAGGTTATAAGTTAAAACGTTATTAAATATAAAAGCTTTTAATTTTTCAGTACTATAGGATAAGTTAAGGAAGTTTTACGTATTTCTTTAACGGCTTTTCTTATACCGTTAAAGTTTAAACTTAAATAACTTTTACTATAGTTATTATGGCATGGTCTATCTTATATTTCCATATTAATAACTACGTAAGCTATTTAATAATATATATTATTATATATTTAGCCTTAACTTCGTAAAGATATTTACTTTTAAGTATAAAAATTAATATTTCTTTTAATATCTTAACTATTTTAAGTCCGTTTTTTTTAGTTAATTCCGTTAAAAAGCCCATTATATAAGCTATTTTATAAAGCTCATTTAAGATTTTTGCAATTTTATTCCGTTAAGTTATAAGTAAAAACGTTATTAAATAAAAAAACTATAAAGTAAGTTAAAAAAATCTTATACATTTCTCTAATAGCCTTTCTTATATCGTTAAATCTTAAACCTTAATAACTTTAGCTACAGTGATTTTAACGTAGTATATCCTATATCGTTATATCCGTAATTACGTAAGCTATTTAATGGTAATTTCTATTCCTTATTCCGGCTTAACGTTATAAAGCTATTTGCTTTTAAAAATTAAAAAATAATATTTATTTACATAATTTAACCATTTTAAGTCCGTTTCTTCTTTAATTAAATTTACTAATTAGCTAATTATATAAGCACTTTTATAAAGTTTATTTAAAATTTATCCGATTTAATTCCGTGAAGTTATATGTAAAGACGTTAATATGTAATAATCTTTCTCGAAGGGACTTTTTTTACGGATTAACGGTTTTTCCGTTTTTTTTCTTATCATTTAATTTCCTTATCAATTAAATAATTAGTTTTATATACTACAGGGTAAGTTAAGGAAGTTTTATGCATTTCTTTAACGGCTTTTCTTACACCTTTAAAGTTTAAACCTTTATAACTTCAGCCATAATAATCATAGCGTGATAAATCTTATATCGCTATATGAATAATTTTCTAAGCTATTTAATGGTATTTTCTATTTCCTTTTACGGCTTAGTTTCGTTGAGATATTTACTTTTAAACATTAACGAATAATATTTATTTATATAACTTAACCATTTTAAGTTTATTTTTTATTTAGTTAATTTTATTAAATAGCTAATTTTATAAATATTCTTATAAAACTTATCCGGAATTTCTTCGATTTAATTCCGTAAGGTTATAAGTAAAAACGGTCTTAAATATAAAAGCTTTTATTTTTCAGTATTATAGGGTAAGTTGGGTAAGTCTTAAACATTTGTCTAACGGCCTTTCTTTTATCTTTAAAATTTAAACTTAAATAACTCCAGCTATAGTAGTCGTGGCGTGGTATATCTTATATCGTTATATCTATAATTATATAAGCTATTTAATGGTACTTTCTATTTCCTAATCAGGCTTAACCTCGTAAAGTTCTTTGCCTTAAAATATTAAAAACCGATGTTTATATATATAACTTCACCATTTTAAGTCCTCTTTTTCTCTAGTTAATTTTATTAATTAGCTTATTACGTAACGTTTTTTATAATATTTATCCGAAATCTATCCGACCTAATTCCGTAAAGCTATAAGTAAAAACGTTAATACGTAATAATTTTTTTAAAGGGACTTTTCTTGCGGATTAACGAGTTTCCGGTTTTTTTTTCTTATTAATTTCTTTATTATTTAATTTCTTTTACCTTTTTATTATAAATAAATTCGGGGCATTTTTTTACTTTTTTTAAAAGTTCTTTCTTTTTAATTAAATCATTTAACGGATAAATTTAATAGAAATATTTATTTAAGTATGTTAAAACCGCCATTTAAATAATATTATTTTAATATATATCATACCTTTATACGATATATATACGTAAAGTTATTATTATTTAAAATATTAAAAGTTGAAATATTTAACGTTAAAAAATCTTAAGTTTCACACTTCCTACCCTGTAGTAACCTGGAAACTTATAGTAAAAGTTACCCTTTATTTTCAAAATTTAATATCTTTATGAGGAAAGCTCGTATCACCGTGCATTTAAAACCGTTAAGACCGGATTAAAGTTAGCTTTACAATGGTTTAAACCATTTCCTAATCGGGCAATTATTCGTCAAATTATTAATTTTTCAATGGAAAAAGATAAAATCCGAAGATTAGCGGGGAAATTTTAAAGAATCTGTAGCTTTAATGGCTTTAAGGCCCCTGTGGCTGCTGTGGCTTTAGTGGCTCTAGTGGCTTGAGGACTACAGGGTAGGTTGGGAGAGTTTTATGCATTTCTCCAACAGCTTTTCTTGTATCGTTAAAGTTTAAACTTGAATAACTTCAGCTACAATAGTCGTAGCACAGTGCATTTTATATCATTAAATCAGTAATTTTATAAGCTATTTAATGGTATTTTCTATTTCCTTTTACGGCTTAGTTTCGTTAAGATATCTGCTTTTAAACGTTAATAAATAATATTTAATTATATAACTTAACTATTTTAAGTTTATTTTTTATTTAATCAATTTTATTAAATAGCTAATTAAATAAAGCTTTTTATAAAACTTATCCGGAATTTCTCCGATTTAATTCCGTAAGGTTATAAGTAAAAAAGGTCGAGAATATAAAAGCTTTTATTTTTCAGTATTACAGGGTAGGTTGGGAAAGTCTTAGACATTTCTCCAACGGCCTTTTTTATATCGTTAAAGTTTAAACTTAAATAACTCCAGCCATAGTAGGCTTGGCGTGGTGCATTGTATACCGTTATATAGGTAATTACGTGAGCTATTTAATAATATTTTTCATTTCCTAATCGGGCTTAGCCTCGTAAGGTTATTAGCTTTTAAGTATTAAAAAATAATATTTATATATATAACTTAACCATTTTAAGTCCGTTTTTTCTCTAGTTAATTTCATTAATTAGCTTATTATATAAAGGTCTTTATAAGGTTTATCCGAAATTTATCCGGCTCAATTCCGTAAAGTTATAAGTAAAAATGTTAATCTGTAATAATCTTTTCTAAGGAGACTTTTTTTACGGATTAACGACTTTCCGATTTTTTTTCTTATCTTATCAATTTCCTTATCAGTTTCCTTATCAGTTTCCTTATCAGTTTCCTTATCAGTTTCCTTATCAATTAATTTCTTTCACTAACCCCCCTGCTATAAAACCCCCTCATAAATTTAAGGCATATTAATAAGCGTTAATTAAATAAAAAAAAGCGTATATAAGTTTATATATTACGATATATTGTTAAATAAAATATTAATATAATAGCTAATAAATTAAGTTATTCATAAAAATAAGTTTAAAATGTTTATTAATATAATATGTTTATATATTATATTTATCTTTTTAAAGGCTTTTTTAATAAAATAAAGGTATTTTTTATTAATGATATTAAGAATTAAAATATATTATAAGTTAAAATATAGTAAATTATTTTAAATATAGATATGTTTTATAACGAAAAGGTTATTAATTAAATTATATATAATTTTAAGTATATGCTTAACGTTTAACGACGTAATATAAAATTAACGTTATTAAAATTTAAGAAATGTATTTAATTTATTTAAGATTATTTAGCTTAATAGCTTAAAGAGAAAGATTAAATTATTAATAATATAAGATATATTTTATTTAATAATATAACTTTAATTAACGATTTTAAGAAGTGGAAGTGTTAAATGATTGTCGATTAATGTAAAACTTTTTTAAAATGGAAGCATGTTTAAAAATATAATAATAGCTGATTATTAATTTAAGGTTGTTTTTTTATAAATGGTTAAAGTGGTTTTTATATTAAGGAAATTGGTAAAGTTATAAATTTTAAAAAGTATATTAATAATATTATTCCTTTTTTTAATAAAAAGATTTTATTATATAAAATTTTTCCGAGGCTTTTTTTATTTTTAAAAAATTACGGCCCTACTCCTCGCTTAGGCTCGGTTACGGGGAATTTTTCAAAAATAAAAAAAGCCTCGGAAAAATTTTTCCTCGCGGAAAGCAAGTTTTTTTTAATTATTAAAGATTAAATATTTAAAGGAATAAAAAGGAATAATAATAATAAAGAAAGTAAAAAAAGCAGAATCCCATCCGGAGTACGTATCTTAATTTTTTACTATTTTTAAATATTTATTTTTTAAATCTTTTTAAATCTTTTTAATTTTTTTTATTTTTCTTTTAATTTTTTAACTTTTTTATTTTTTTAATCTATTTTTTTTATTTTTTAAATTACGTATAATTTAAACATATATATTTATATATTAATTACGATTTTTATTATTACGTAATTATAATTTTAATAATAAATAAAACGTTAAAAATTTTAATAATTAATTTTATTTTAAAAGAACTTTTTTCTTAAATTAATTTACTTAGTAAATAGATTTAATAGAAATATTTGATTACGCGCATTAAATTAAGTAAAAATATACTATTATAACGATATATTTTTTAAGTTTATACGACGTATATACGTAAGGTTATTATTATTTAAAGTATTTAAACGTTGAAATATTAAAGGTTGAAAAAAATGCTAAGTTTCACGCCTCCTACCCTGTAGAAGCCTGTAGTAAAAATCACCCTTTTCTTTCAATATTTAATATCTTTACGACGAATGGTCGTATCACCGTGCATCTAAAACTATTAGAACCGGAATTAAGTTAGCTTTATAATAGCGTTAACTATTTCCTAATCTAGTAATTATTCGTTAAGTTATTAACTTTTAAATAGAAAAGGATAAAATCCGAGAATTAACGCGATTTCTCGGCGCTAACAGCCTTTAACGCCATCTTCTCAACCAATCGCTGGAAAGAAAAGCTTATCAATTACTTATCAATTACTTATCAGTTTCCTTATCAGTTTTACATAGTAATTTCTAAAAGTTTCAGCGTAATATATCCTCCGGATGGGATAAATAAAGATGTATACCGTAACGGGGGTGGCTCGCGGTAAAGAACCATTGTTTGTAACGTATAATGGTTCTTAAGTGCTTTAACGCGTGCATGAAGGAACAATGGTTACCTACGTAAATAAGCGTTGCTTTTATAAATAAACGTTGCTTTTATAAATAAACGTTGCCCTTATAAACAAGCGTTGCTTATTAATAAGCGTTATCCTTATAAACAAGCGTTGCTTTTAATAAACGTTGTTTTATAAATAAGCATTATCTTATAAATAAACATTGTCTTATAAATAAACATTATCTTATTAATTATTACTTTTTATATTACACGTTACCGGTAACATTTACGTTATCGGTTATATTTTATATTACTAATAACGCTTTACGTTACCGGTTACGTTTACGTTATTAATAACGCCTTATATTACCGGTTACGTCACGTTACTAATAACGCTTTATATTATTAATTATGCCACGTTATTAATAATACCCCACGTTATTAATTATGCCATGTTATTAATAATACTTTACGTTATTAATAACGTAGCCATTTAAAAAACCTTTTAACTCCGGTTAAAGTATTAAAGTTATAAAGACTTAAGTGTAACTAGCTATGCTATTATATAAATGTTAATAAAGATGTAATATCTTAATAAATATTTAGTGAATTTACCGAAATTTAAAAGGGTTTTATAAAGAATCAAGTTATTTAAGCCTTATTAACTATATCTTATATAAGATATTACTATTTATATATTTTTTAATTACCTTTTATGTTATTTCTTTTATAGCGTATAACTTATAAGTTTATTATTAGCAAAAGTTATTAATTACGGCGGGTTATTATATTTATTAATGTTATATTTAATTTATTAATATATCTTAATGAAATGTTAATTTTTAATATTAAGCGGTTATTATAAGTGCTTACCTTTATATTTTAGTTTAGTTTTTGCTTTTTTTTAAATCACGAATTATTAGCTTTTTAATATAAGGGTAATAAATTAAATGATTTATAAGCTTATTTTATGTTTTAATATACGATTCCCCTTATTATATTTATAGATTTATATTGTTAATTTTATTTATTATTATTTAATATTAAATATTTACCTCTTTACATTTACTTAATGTCTTAATGTATAAAGAGGTATTTGTCTTATATATGGATAATGTAAGGTTTATATGGCTTAATTATAATAATCTTAATGATTATAAGTTTGTTTTATTCTTATAATATAAATAAACGAAGGATATTATTAATCTTGCTAATATATGTTATTAATGTTATTATGGCGAATATATGTTTAATATCTTAAATATTAAAGAGGAAAATATAATTTATGCGATTATAATTATCATCTTAAAATTATATGAAGTCGTATTAATTAAAAATAAAGTGTTTTTTTTTTCTTTAATGGTGCGTTAAGGTTAACAGTGGATTATTTTAATTGTAATGTACGTATTTAATGGTATTAAATGATAACTTTTAAGTTTATTTAATAAGCGCGACGAGGTTAATTTTATTTAAGTGGTAAGCCTTATAGTTATAATTTAAATGGTAAGTTATTTTTAACTTTTAGCTAAAAGAGGTAGAAATTTGTTGGTTACGGATGGGGAGCGGTTTATTCTTTTATATTAAAGTAAAAGATTTAATAGCGTCTTTGTTTAAAATTTTATTGATTATATATAGGTTGGAGTGGGAGTTGTTAATGGAAAGCGGTATATTTAATATAAACTTATTTTGTTTTTAAAAGACGTTTAATTTATTGCGATTAGCATGCGTTAATATCTGACGGAATAAGTGGGGATATTCCTAGTATAAATCTTATATATCCGTGGTAAGTTTAAAATCGTTATATTTAAATGCGTTTTAAAGAATAAGTTAAATCGTTAATTAGGTATTAAGCTTTATTAAAAGCACCTTTTCTATGTTAAAGTAATTGGTCTTATATACCTAACGTTTAAATTATTTAAATAGCAACGCAGTCTTTAATTAATGTAATATTAATAATTAAAACCTTTTATTTATTAATGTAAATCTTTATTAATTAAGGTGTTATAATTAATCATTATGATATATTTTATAACAAAGTCATAAAAATATATTATAATATGTATATTTAATTGTTATAAATCTTTTATATGCTTAAATTTATCTTATTTAATCTTATTATTTATAATTATCATCCTATTTAAATTAGCTACATTATTAACAACGTTATTAACAATGCTGCTAACTTTTAATCCAGCCTTTAATCTAGCCTTTAATTTAGCTTACGATTTATTTATTAATATAATTATGCAATAATATAAAAGATTAAATGCCTCCTAGCCTTAGCGAACGATAAGCGGTAAACTTTTATAGTTTTTTTTAACAATATTTATTCTTATTAATATAATAATACTCTTAGCCATTTATATAAAATAATTTACGATTATATTAATAAGGTTGTTAAATGTATTAATAGCCTTAACAAATTTAAGTTTCATATGTTTAATTTATAACTATTATTAGAGGAATATAAAGATGTTAATATTTTATATGGCATACGATAACATATTATAGCTTAAAAGATGGTGCTTAAGTGATTAAAGACGTTATATTTTAAGTAAAAGTTTAAATTATCTTAGCGTTAAAGCGTACTCATTAATAGCTTTTTAACGTAAGTATTATATTATGAAAGAAGAAATACGTTAGGTTAAATAAGCTATTATATTTTAAGTGACATAGATCGAATAGGCAGGTAAGCACAATGTTAAGAGCTGGTGTAATAATTTTTAAAGCTAAATATAAGTTAATCATACCTCATTAAGAGTTATAATCGTTTTTTTTTATCCTTTAAAGGTTGGTTATGGTTCGTTATATTTATTTAACCTAGCGGTAGTATTTATTATATTTAGTTAAATTAAATTAAGCCTTTAAAAATTTGTTATAAAACGACTTATAGCTTTTATTAATATAATAACATCGGTAAAATTTATAAGCCTTAAGACTTTTAAATCTATTATTTTCTGTTTGTTAAGGTATATTATTAATGAAAGACATTATCTAGTTATATATAAATATCTCCACTCCGTTTATATTCATTATTATATTATAATTAAGCTTAACTAATATATTAAAGCCTTTAATAATATCCCTAAAGTTAAATTTATAAGGATTAAGTATTAATAAAATAATGTTATTAAGCTAAAAACGATCACGTATATTTAATCTATATAAAGTAATATAATAACTTATTAATAATTAATACAAATTTTTAAAAACGTTAAATCTATTAATAAAAGTCTTAACTGGAAGGGATATTACAAGTGTAAAGGCCTTTTTTTAGTTTTATATATTATTAAAAAACTTACAGCCGTAGTAATCAATCTTTAATTCACCGCGTATAAGATGCGAATAACATAAAGTTTTAAGTTTACTAACACGTATAATTAAACTATTATTATTTTGGTTAAAATTATACTTAATAATATAGTAAACGAAGTAATATTAAGAATAAAGTTTTTATAAATAGTTGGGATTTTTATATTTTACGTGGTTTATTTTACCTTTTTATTATAATTTTAGAGAAAGATTTCATTAATATTTGCCTTATTTATAATCTTTAAAGACGTTTATACCAGTAAATATATTTCCTTTTAAGATATAAATAACGTTGGTATCTATAACTAACTCATTTTTCTTTAATATATAACAATCGTTTAAAATTAAACGTTAAAATTACTCCTTAATATGAATGTTAATAGTTTGTTAAACTTAAAAGGTTAACGTATTTTTACTTTAATTTATATAAGATTTTACTTATATGTTATATCTATATGCTGCAACGCGCTTAATATAAAGTTGTATAATATTATCGCTCTTATTATTAATTATATAACAAAAATATATATTATTATAATATTAGTAATAAATAAAATCGCTTAAATAAATCGCTATATCGGATGTATAAAAATGTGGATAAACTTTTAATAAAGCTTGAACCGAACTTATTTATACTTAAGAATGAAACAATTTAATTAGCTTATCGACAAAGAGTCTTAAACCGTGGTATATATTTTTGTTATAAATATTAAATGAAGCGAGATTCTTAAAAACGGTTAAAAGGTTAAAGAATAATAGTGTAATTAAAGCGATAAGTTCCTTTTTATTAAGCTTTTTAACGTTGGTTTCTTTAATAACGTTTAATTTATTTTTTATATTAATTGATTTAAGAGAGAATATTTGTTAAGCCTTACCCCTACCCTTGCCTTTACCCCTACCTTTACCCCTTCCTTTATCTTTCCTTCTTTTTCTTCTTTTACCTTTACCTTTATCTTTAGTTAACTCCTTTACTTACGCCTTTAATTCATTAATCTGCTTAACGAGTTTAACGTGTTAACTATAAGATTCCGTTGGCAGTTTCTTAACTTTAAAAAGGATCTTTACTTAATATATGTTTATAATAAGCAATCTTGCATAAAACTTATCGATAAGCGTAAAAAGTTGCTTAAAAAGTTTAGTTATGTTTTTATAAACATTGCCAGATTTATCTTATATAAGATATAATACCTTACAAAATAACGCCTATTAATTTTAATTTATACCATATAAATTTATAAATGTTATAAAAGCCTTTTTAAACTTTAAAATTACTATAGACTTGTTTTAATAAATTATGACTAATTTTAATATATCGGTAATAATATTATATATATTTAAAGTTATTTACAATAATGTGTTATTTAATATTATAAAAGTAATTATATTAAATTTATCAAATATATTAAATTCATCAGGCTAATTAAAAGGTATAAATTCATCCTCTTATATATTAAAAACAATCTTATTATATTTGATAACATCAAGCACGTCAAGTAAGTTAACTTATATAATACGATCTTTAAACTTTAACATACCGCCATTACGGATATCCTTTAAATTAATAATTATTATTACTTAATATTAAAAAATATAAATATCCGCGAAAACCTTATACGATTAATATAAAGAAAAAATAACTCACCATCGTTATCATCAATTAATAAATCAAGATCATTATTTTTAAGTATATATCTCTTTAATGCGTTTAAGAGAATAATATCATCACGCTTACCGCCACTTTTTATAAAGATATTACCATTATTTACTTTATTATTAAAGTCTTTAATAAACTTATATAATTGATTATCCTTTTTAGATTACTTAGTATTAGATATAATAATATTAATATATATAAAAGGGTTTTATGTGCGTATATGTTAAATAAGTTTTAAATTAAACTTATTAAACTTAAACAGCATTTTGTTAATCTATTAGTTATATTGAGGTTTATAAGTATGTATATTTTTAATTATAAAGTAATAAAACGTAAATAAGGGATATTAAAGTATTAAATAATAAAGAGGCAAATTAAGAGATAAAAAGAGATAAAAAAGTGAGTTAAGAGATGAAATAAATTAAAAGATGAAGAAAAGAATTAAAAGATGAAAAAAGGAATTAAAAAGATAAAAGAAGGGTTTTAAGAAATAAGTTAAATTTTATAATTTAATTACACCTTTTAAGTCGATTTTGCCATTTAAATATTTAAGATTTTAAGTATTTAAGGCAAGTATAAAACTTAGTAAAAATTGGTTTAATAGATTTTTAAAATTTACTTTTATAATTCTAGCTTAAAAAGATCTTAATTTATATTATCATTAAAACTAACACTTTTAATTAATAATATTTAAACTCTCTTCGTTATAATATCTTTATGGTTAATTTTAACGGTTTAAACAATTTAATAAATAAAGGGTAAAAATATATTATACCATTTATTATAAGTTAAGATTAAAGGCTATGACAACTCTTGGTCACGATGGTTTACTCTTATTACAAGTTGGTGATTACCTGGATTATAAGTAGGTTATATGTTAATTTAACTTAACCTTTAAATTTATATATAATGTTTTAACTTTATTTTCTTGTAAATAATTCCCGAGCCTAAAGTGTTTTATTGTATGGGTATCTTGTTAAACGATTTAAAGATTAATAAAGATAATTTAAGCATCTTATTTAATATAAACATTTTATCTTTAGTTATTTTAAAAAGGTTTAAGAAGATAATAATAAGTTTAATGCTGATTAAGGAAGGATATTTAAGAATATTTTTAAAGCTTATTTATAAGAACGTTAAACTTATAGTTATTAATCTAAAGTATAAGTTTAAATATGTTTTATATGCATATAAAGATGCTAATATAAATGATAAAAAGTTTAAATATATAAAAAAGATATTTATTCTTAAACTTTATAAATAGTTTATTACATTTAATATTAATTAAAGCGTTGGATTTATTATTAAGCAAAGGTTCTTAAAGTTAAACTATTTTATTATTATCTTTAAAAAATTACAAAAATATGGCTTTAACGTAATTTAAAATTTAAAACATAACTTTCTTTATAAGAAACTTTATATAAGTTAATATTTATTCTTTAAAAGATAGTAATTATTAATTCTCTTTTAATCATAAATTAATAGCATTATCTAAAAGTTTTTAGATATATTAAACATGCCTTTAAAGGATTTAATTAAATTTTTATCCGTTTGTTATAATGTAAATTTAAGGAAATATTTTTTAAGAAATTATATTAAAATGTTAAATATAAACGTGATGTTTAATAAAAGAGACTTTATAATATGTTAGTATTTTTAATAAGTGTTCATTAATATGGTAGTTAAGATGGTCCCTTTTATCAAAAAAAAAAGCTAAGCTTAATAATGGTAAAAAATGAGGTAAAAAGGTATCGTAAAAATGAGTGTAAAACATTAATAAGCGAAATAACATCGATGAGTTATAAGATAAAATATGTTTTTAAAAGAATTTTAAAGCGGTTAAATTTAATCGTTTTAATTGGAATTTATTATTAATTAAGTTAATTAAGATTATTATACTTACGCCTTTAAAGCGTTATGTTATAAACCTCACTAAAGATTTAATATTTAATGGTTTATTGTTTATAAAGACGTTAAAAGCTTAGCTGCGGACGGATTTTAGTCTACGTTATGATGAGGTTATTTAAACCCTTAATGGGATATATTATATATCTAACGGTTTAACGATTAATACCGAGTCTTTAACTTTAGGAAGGTCTTATATGAAGCTTAAAGCTATTCCTTTTAAGCTTATTCAACGTTAAGAACAAGAAGCTTTAATCGAACAAGACCTTGATCGGGATTAAAAACAAGAAAAGGACGAAGACTAAGACAAAGACTAAGACGAAGACAAAGGCTAAGACGAGGGCTAAGGCTCATTTTCAGAGATATATATATTAATTGCCTTTATTAGAAATAAAGGTAAGCTTACGCCAATTTAAGTCTTCTCGTATCTTACTAAACGCTTTATAAGATTTTCTTTTAATATTAATTTATAAAGTCTTAAAAGTAAAACTTTTAAGGAAATCTAAAATGGTTAAAGCCATAAAGGAAATATAAGAAATAAAAGGGATAAAGGAGGTAAAAAAGGTAATAATAAGCTTAATAGTAAAAAGTTTAATAATAAAAAGCCTGATAATAAAAAGTCTGGTAATAATTATAAACGTATAAATGGTTATAAAAATATAAGTTATAAAATCTACTAATATTTAAACGATAACGATACAAATAACAAAGATATGTTTATAAGAGTTTACCTTATTTTTAATAATGATAACGACATCATCATTAATAAAAGTCTTAGCCTTTTACGCATATATTTTAATATCGACATTTAAGGTTATGGAATTTTAATTATAAGTTAACTAGTATAATTATTTATTAATAATTAAATATGTTAAATTAATTCTTTATTATTAATTAAACGTATTAAATTAATTCTTTATTATTAATTAAACGCGTTAACTTTAAATTTATCCTTATAACGTGTAAAAAAGATTATGATAACCGTTTTATACCTTATCATTATTTTTAATGATATGTTGTAGCTTATTAGGTATTTTCCATAAAGTATAACTAAAGATTATATCGGGAATATTTTCTTAAGCTTTTTTTACTTAAGCTTTAAAAACTTTTAAACTTATAACCCTTAAACTATATTTCTTATAAAGATATCTTTTTATTTAATTTTATATTTCTTATATAAAATTTAAGTTAAGATTGTTTAAAGGGAATTGGAATATTGTAAGTAACCGATATTTATTTAAACGTCATATATTTAATTTTATATTTTTAATTATAGTATTGGAAAGTTATATATTTTTACCTATATATAATAAAGTTTCTTTATTAAGAAAAGGAATAATATTATTAATATACTCCTTAAAATTTATAACCTTATTAATTTTCTTAATATAAAGACTACTTTAGTTATTTATAGAAAAGTAGCCTTAAATTAATAGTCGGCTATTATTATGTTTTTAAACGTGCTTTTATTTTAAAAGGGTTTTATATTAGTCGATAATTGTTTAATATTTTTACTTCTTAAGATTGTTGATTAAGGTTATATTATTAAATAGGATATATTTCATATTATTGACGGCCTAATTTTTTTCCTTAAGCTATTAGGCTAAGTAATTTTAAGTAAATTAAATACGTTTCTTAAATTTTAATGACGTTAACTTTATATTGTGTCGTTAAACGTTAAGTATATATTTAAGGTTATATATGGTTTAGTTAATAATCTTTTTGCTATAAAGTATATTTATATTTAAAGTAATTTGCCATATCTTAACCTATAATATATCTTAATTCTTAATATCATTGGTAAAAAATGCCTTTATTTTATTAAGAAAGCCTTTAAAAGGATAAATATGATATATAGGTATATTGTGTTGGTAAGTATCTTAAACCTATTTTTATAAATAGCCTAACTTATTAACTATTATATTAATGTTTCATTTAATAATATATCGTAATATGTAAACTTATATATGTTTCTCTTTATTTAATTAACGCTCATTAATATCTTGTATTATTTTAGTTAAAGATTTAATTAATAATACTTAAATAAATAAAGTTAACTTATATTACTTATTGCTATAAATGTTATAAAGCTTTATTTTATTAAAACAAATACTTGCTTAAATACTTATATATACAAGTATAATAAAAAGTAAAAACCTTAAAAAGTTAGATGTAATTTATATAAGTAATGCTTATTAAATATAATTTATAAAATATCTAATAATATTTATTAAACATAATTTATATAAGTAATGTTTGTTAAGCGAGTAATGGTTATTATATACGATAATGCTTTTATTACTTAAGTGGGGCTTTTAGTTAAATAAATAAGATTTACGCAGGTTTGGTAGGTAACGATTAATGTGAGTAATATTTGTTTGCTTAAGTAATAGTTGAATTGAGTTTATATTAGATGAAACTTTAAATTGAATAGTTTTTTAAAACTATATTTTCTTGCTAGGGTAATTTTTTAATATTATAATTAAAAATATAAAGTTAAATATATAATGTTTAAATAAATGTTAGTTATTTATAATATTCCGATTTTTTTTAAATAATTTTAATTTAAATTTTATGTAAAAAATATAAAATTAAATAAAAAAATATCTTTATAAGAAATATGGTTTAAAGGTTATAAGTTTAAAGGTTTTTAAAGCTTAAGTGAAAGAAGTTTAAAAAAATGTTCTTAATGTAGTTTTTAATTATGTTTTATAAGGAATGTTTAATAAGTTATAACGTATTATTAAAAATAATGGTAAGGTGTAAAATGGTTATTATGATTTTTTTTTATATGTTGTAAAAATGAATTTAAAGTTAACGTGTTTAATTAATAGTAAAAAATTAATTTAACGCGTTTAATTAATAATAAAGAATTAATTTAACGTATTTAATTATTAATAAGTAATTATATTAATTAACTTATAATTAAAATTTTATAACTTTAAATGTTAACGTTAAAATATATGCGTAAAAGGTTAAAACTTTTATTAATGGTAATATTATTATTATTATTAAAAGTAAGGTAAATTTTTACGAATATGTTTTTATTATTTATGTTGTTATTGTTTAAATATTAATGGATTTTATAGCTTATATTTTTATAATTATTTGTACGTTTACGATTATTATTAGGCTTTTTATTATTAAGTTTTTTATTATTAAGTTTTTTATTATTAAGTTTTTTATTATTAAGCTTACTACCACCTTTTTTATTTTTTTATCCTTTTTATTTTTTATATTTCTTTTATAACTTTAATTATTTTAAATCTTTTTAAAAGTTTTATTTTCGAGACTTTATAAATTAATATTAAAAGAAAGTTTTATAAAGTGTTTAATAAGATGTGGGAAAATTTAAATTAACGTAAGCTTATTTTTATTTTTATTAAAAGTAGTTAATGTATATGTTTTTAAAAATAAGCCTTAGTTTTTATTTTAACCTTTATCTTTATTTTAATCTTTATTTTAATTTTAGTTTTTGTTTTTATCTTGGCTTTTAACTTAATTTTTATCTTAATTTTTATCTTTTTTTATTTTTAATTTTAATTAAAGTTTTATTTGATGAAAGCTTTTTATTTTTAACGTTAAGTAAGCTTAAAAGGAATAATTTTAAGTTTTATATAAGACTTTTTTAAAGTTAAAAATTTAGTATTAATTGCCGAATCGTTAAGTGTGTGGTATATTTTATTAAAGGTTTAAGTGACTTTATTATAGCGTGGATTAAAGTTTATTTACGGCTAGGTTTTTAATATTTTTATAAGCGGTGGATTGTCGAATATTAAATCTTTAATGAGGTTTATAATATGACGCTTTAAAGGTATAGGTATAATGGCTTTAGTTAATTTAATTAGTAATGGGTTTTAATTAAAACGGTTAAGTTTAACCGCTTTAAAATTCTTTTAAAGATATATCTTGTTTTATAACTTATCGATGTTATTTTATTTATTAACGTTTTACATTTATTTCTACGGTGTTTTTTTGTTTTATTTTTTGTTATTATTAAGTTTAGCTTTTTTTTAACAAAAAAAACCATTTTAATTATTATATTAATAAATATTTATTAAAGATATTAATATGTTATAAAGTCTTTTTTATTAAACGTTGCGTTTATGTTTAATATTTTAATGTAGTTTCTTAAAAAATATTTCTTTAAGTTTATATTATAGTGAATAGATAAGAATTTAATTAAATTCCTTAAGGGTATATTTAATATATTTAAAAACTTTTAAATAATGTTATTAATTTATAATTAGGAGGGAATTAATAATTATTATTTTTTAAGGAATAAGCGTTAATTTATATAAAGTTTCTTATAAAGAAAGTCGTGTTTTAAATTTTAAATTATGTTAAGGCCGTATTTTTATAATTTTTTAAAAATGATAATAAAATAGTTTAATTTTTAAAAACCTTTGTTTAATGGTAAATTTAATGCTTTAATTAATATCGAATGTGATGAATTACTTATAAAGTTTAAGGATAAGTATTTTTTTTATGTGTTTAAACTTTTTGTTGTTTATATTAGCATTTTTATACGTATATAAAATATATTTAAACTTATATTTTAAATCGATGGTTATAAGTTTAACGTTTTTACAAGTAAGCTTTAAAAATATTCTTAAATATTTTTCTTTAATTAATATTAAATTTATTATTATTTTTTTAAACTTCTTTAAAGTGATTAAAAACGAAGTGTTTATATTAAGTAAAGTGTTTAAATTATCTTTATTAATTTTTAGATTGTTTAATAAGGTGTTTATATAATGAAATATTTTAAGCTTAAAAGTTATTTATAAAAGAATAAAGTTAAAATATTATATATAAATTTAAAGATTAAGTTAAGTCGATGTATAATTTATTTATGATTTAAGTGATTATTAACTTACGGTGGGAATGGATTATTATAATTAAAAGTTATTATGGTTTTTAATCTTAATTTATAATAAATAATATGATATGTTTTTACCTTTTATTTGTTAAATCATTTAAATTATTAAAATTAGTTACGAAGGTGTTATAATAAAAAGAGTTTAAATATTATTAATTAAAAGTGTTAATTTTAATGGTGGTATAAATTAAAATCTTTTTAAGCTAAAATTATAAAAGTAAATTTTAAAAGTTTATTAAATCGATTTTTATTAAGTTTTATATTTGTTTTAAATATTTAAAGTCTTAAATATTTAAATGGTAAAGTTGATTTAGAAGGTGTAATTAAACTATAAAATTTAACTTATTTTTTAAAATTTCTCTTTTTATTTTTTAATTTTTTTTTTATTTTTTAATTTATTTTATCTTTTAACTTGTTTTTTTTATCTTTTTTTATCTTTTAATTTGCTTTTTTATTATTTAATATTTTAATGAATATCTTTTATTTACGTTTTATTATTTTGTAAGTAAAAATATATATATTTATAAATTTTAATATAATTAATAAATTTATTAAGGATAATTAGTTTTATAAGGATAGCCCCACAAGGCTATTCCCTTAACGATAAGTCTTTCTTATATTTAACATACTCCTTTAATTATACTCTTAATTCATTATTTTTATTATTAATATAATACTTATTATTCTATTTAAATAGCCCTTTTAAGCTTATAAGCTTAACATATTAAATATTAATATAGCCTTAATAAAGACCTTATAATTTATAATATTTAGTGCTTATTATTAAGTTAAAGCTAGTTACCTAATAATACTTCTTTTTTTAAAATAAGGAGATTAAGACTATAAAACTATTATAAATTAGTAATAAGCATTTAATAAATTATTAAAATTATATAATAAAAAGAACAATAACAACACTAAAAATTAATTCTTAGCTAATACAAGTTATTACTATTAAACCTAATAAATTAACTTTTTAATTAAGCCTGTTAACCAATAAATAATAAGAATTAACGCTTATAAGACATTTAAGATTTAAAGATATAAAGATTATAAATATTAAACTTCTTTTAAGCTAAAAACTTCGTTTATTACCTAAAACAAAACCCAACACACTTAGAAAAACGCCTATAAGCAAAATTAAAAGAGATTAAAATCTTAATTAAGTTATAACCCAATAAAACCAAAAACCTTATCGTTTACCCTATAAAGCAGCTTAAACATAAAATCCTAAAGCCTTATAAATTTAAATAATTTAAGCAGGTTTAGGATTAGTTTAAGAAGATAATTATCAAAGCTAAAAAAAGCTTAATATTTAAAAGGCTTAAGAACTTAAAGCTTAAAAAGACCTTAAAAATTAAAGAAATTATATTAGCTTAAGCAGGTTTAAACTTATAATAATATAAATCATCGTTAATAAAGGAGTATAATCTTATAAACTCTACACCAAACCTAAAAGATAACAAAGAATCGTTTATTAAAAAAAATAATAAAAAAGAAAATAAGGAGATTTACCTTATAAAAAAAGAAAATTACCCTACAAATAAAAGAAAGGATTTTAAAATTAAAGAGAATATCCCTAACCACATTTTATAACCCAAAAAATAAAATTATTAAACACAACAGCAAACACGTAATAACCATCCTAGACTAAAATTAGATATTATTAAGTAAAAATAACCTATAAAAATTAATAAAACAGCTAAAATTAGCCTTAACTAATATATAAATAACGCTAATACAAGAGAAATTAATAATAAACCTTATAAGATTAACATCAAAAAAGTCACAATTAACAAACCTAAAACTCTTAAAAACTTATTAACATATATCACTAAAACCTTTATAACAACCACTATAATAAAACCTCTAACATCATTAAACCTTAAGGGGAAAGGCGTTTAAAGATTTATTAAATCGTAAAATAAGTTAAATAATTATAAAAATAAAGATAACTTAAAATCAAATATTCCCTTCAAACAATATTTATCAGCCTTAATCAATAAGGTCGTAATATCAAATAAACATATAATCTAAATCATTATAACCTTTTATAAAACTACGCAAAGCCTTATAATAAATAACCTAACCGTTTAAATAACCTAAAAACCCTTAAATATAAGAAAATTCCACTTACTCTTAATAAAAGAAAAAAAAAATAAAAAAAAAGATAATATTTATTAAAACAACGGTAAAAATAACTATTATAACAACTCCTATATATAGATTTAACGTTTTAATAAATCTATTAAAAATAACCTTACTTAAAAGCAAACTATATTTAAAAATATATTAACCTTATTTTCTAAAGATATTTATAGCTAATAAAATATATATTTATTAACATCTAAAAGAAAAGCCTTAAAAAATAACTTACTAACTCTTAAGACAATTATTCTTAAAAAGTTTAAGATTAAACCTACCGATATATTAATATAATTAAAAAACGTTACGCTTTTTATAAATAATATTAAAAACGATAAACCTATAAAAACATTTACCAGTTAATTATTTATATACATTAAAACCTAAAATAACTCTACTTAATTTTAATTACTTATATATTTATATCAAACCTTAACACCAGCCTTGCAAAAGCTACTATCAACCTTGACAAAGAGCTTAAAAATAATAAAATAACTTAACATTATTATTGAAAAATAATAAATCCTTTAATAAAAGCTAAAAGGCTTTATAAGAAATAACTTAACCTTATAAACTAACCTAAATCCTAAAAACCTTTTTAATAAAGAAAAAGCCCATTAAAATAACCATCAAAATTTAAAACCTTTTTAACCCTAAAACGATTATAACAATAAACATAGCTAATAATCCTTATAAACTAATTATCCTAAACTTTAATCTTAATCTCTTTATCCATCATTTAATAATAAAGGCTTATCAAAGCTTACGTTTAAAGACTTTAAATAAAAAAATTAAGATTTTAATAAAAAAAGAAAAGTTAAATTTAATAACCGTCAATTCTTTAAATATTAACGTTATAAAAAAAAATCTCCTCCTAAAAACAACATCTTTACTTATTATATTAATAAAATTATATAAAAATATTATAACGACACTAAACAATTAACCAAACAGCTTATAACTTATAGATATATATTAGCTTTAAAAGGAAAAATAAAGGTTAAAATTAATAAAAAAATAAAGTTTATTTATAAAAAAAAATAAAACCTTAATAACTTTTACTTTATTTACCTTATAAAATTTAAGAATAAGTCCATAAACATTATAACAATCTTAAATTCAAAAACTATAACATTTTATACCATTAAATAAGAAGGCTTAATAGGCTTAACCTATATCTACTATAATATACCCTTTACTATTAAGATTATCCTATAAAAATATAAGAATATAATACATTACTAACAACATAACAAACATATAAAATAAGTATCTTCCATTAACTTTAACCTTATTTATTAATAACCAATCATTAAGAAAATTTAACTAATTACTAAATAAGTAATTAAAACTAACCTTATGTTAAAATAAAAACCTAAAAACCTTAAAAAAAAGACTTCTTATCTAAAAATAAGAATTAAATTTAACTTAAACGTTTCTAATATCTAAATTTATATAAATATAAAAAATTCTAATATTATAATTAACTATAAATAGATTATTTAATAGATAAAAAACCTTATCTTCTTTAAAATCGACCCTATGCCGCTAAAAGGAGTCTAATTTAAAACCTTAATTAATACCCAAATTACTTTTAACTTTTATATTCAAAGCCTAACTAATAATACTAAAATCTATAACCACTTTTTAATTATAACTTACATTTTAAATAATTTAACACCTAAAATACTTATAAGTATTAATTTTATAACTAAATATAATATTAAACTTAATTTCATTTAAAATATTTACTCATTTAAATTAATCTTTAATATAAAGGTTAAAAAAGAAATCAATAACACACCTAAATCTTAACCAATCATCAAGAAAATTACTATAACAAAAAAGCTAATTATCTCTATTATAAAAGAGATTTTAATTAAAATTAATTTTATAAACCTACTTAAACCTATAGATAAGATAGATAAATTAATATAGCCTTACCATTTTAACTTAAAACATAAAGTAATATTAAATGCCATAATAGATAAGTTTATAGCTAAAAAGATATTAATAAATAACGATAAGGCTTGGTTTATAATTATTTAGAAAAACTAAAAGCTAAGTTAGATTAAGCCTTATTTAAAAGGCGTTTAAGCTTAACTGATTAACTAAAAAAATATAAAATCTTATTAGAATAAAGATATAATTAAAAAAGAATAAAATAACCTTATAATCTACTAAATAAATAAAAAAAAGTAAGAATATAATATTTATTACGCCAAAATATCGCCTAAAATAAGGCTTACTAAAGATACAAACGAATAACCCTTTATCTAAAATAAAGATAAAAAGCCTAACCACTTTAAGCCTAATTTCTTTATACCTTCTTATAATATTAATAAGCTTAAAAATATTTTTATTATTAAATTTAAGGTAAGGATATTTATTAACGCTTTTAAATTTAAACTAGTTTCTAAGGTTAAAACCTTTATAAATAAATATAATATTTTTTGTGATAAGGGTATTATACCTATATTAAAAGATAAAAAGATATATATTAACTTTATAAATGGTTGGTAATAATAGTTAAAACTTATAAAAGTTTATTTATTAAGAATAAAAAATTATCTTTTCTTTAATAAAATTAATAATAAATTATATACATAAGGAAAGATATTATATGAGACTTAGCCAACGCTTGTGGCCTATCCTATATTCATTATCTAGAAGTAAATTAATAATAAAAAGAAGAGACATATAATATTTAATCTTAAACCTTTAAATTAAATTATTATCCCTAATATTTATCTTTTATCTAATTAACAAGATATTATAAGAGATATAATAAGTCATCGCTATTTTACTTTTATAAACGCCTTTAATTTTTTTTTTTAATTATTTATAAGGAAAGAACATAATAATCGTATAATTATTATTAACCATAAAAGATTAAAACACTCTTATATAACCTTAATAAATTTTAAAAATTTTCTAGCCTTTGTATAATAATTTATAAATAAATTATTTAAAGATTTAAACTTTATTAAAACTTATATTAATAATATTATCATCTTTAATAAAACCGCTAAAAAATATCTAAAATATTTAAAATAAATATTAAAAGTTTTAAATAAAGCTTAAATCCATATTAACCCTTAAAAATCTTTTACTATATATTTTATAATAAGATTCTTAAACTATATCGTTAATAGTAAGAAAATTTAAAAGATTAATAATTATATTAAAACTTTTAAAAAACTAAGCTTCCTTAATATCTTAAATACCTTAAAAACTTATTTAAATATATTTAAATAGTTAAGAAAAAAGATAACATAATATAATATCAAAGCTATACCGTTATAAATATATAAAATAACCTTATTAATAAAAATATAAAAAAAGGGATTATTATTAATAAAAATCTCTAAATAAGTTAAACAAATATATATTTTAAAAGTAAAATTTAAACCTATTAAAAAAGAGTTAAAAGCCTTTAAAAAGTTATAAAAATATTTATACACCTAATACAATATTTATTACAACAATTATAATAAGTTTATCTTCATAAAAATAAACGCTTATCTTAAAGCCTAAAAAGTTATAATATTCTAACTAAATATTAACTAAAATGGAAAGTCCATACTTAAAAAAGACATACCTATAAACTAAATTAAATTTATCCTTTTCATATCTAAGTTAACCATAATAACCAAAAAAAGATATAAAATAACCAAGTTAGAAGTAACAGCCTTATTATAAATCTACTATAAGAACAAAAAATTATTAACGTCTATACAATTCTTAATAAACATATTCATTAATTATATAATTATTAAAAGAATCATTAACCATATATCAATAAAAACCTTAAACCTTAATAAGATAAATCCTAGATTAATTAATATTACTTCCTTCTTATTTCAATTTAACTTAAATATTATTTACATCTTTAAATTATTAAATATAATATTTAATATATTATCAAAACTACCCATAATGATTTAAAAGGAAAAGAATATTTAATCAAAAGCTAACAAACTTAACAATATTTAAAAAGACTCTAATATAACTTATCTCATTATTAAAAATAACCCTAATTAAAACTTTACAATATTTATAATTAATAATATCTTTAAGGAATAAATTATTAAAAACTATACTTCAAACCTTAAATATAAAAAAGTTTATAAAATTCTACTTGATAAGGCAAAAAAAGATTTAAAAATTATTAAAAAAAAAGTTAAAAAAGAATATAATATCGTTAAAAAAAACCTAAAAAAAAACGTTAAAAGCCTTAAAATTAGGCTTATAAAACTTAACTATAAGATTAAATACCTTATATCGTTTATTCTTATAAATAACCTCTTATATTATGTTAATTTAAAAGATAATAAAAAACTTTATATACCTAAGAGCTATATTAAACCAATCCTTAAACTAATATATAACAAAAAGTACCACTTTAGTAAAAATAAGATAATAAAAAACTTACAAAATATTTACTTTTTTTATAAATATTAATATATTAAATAATTTTACAAATACTACCTTATATATCATAAAAATCAGCAAAATCAATAAACACCACCAAAATAATTAATACCTATCTAAATACCTAACACTCCCTATCACACAATAACATTAAACATTATTATAAATATACCTACCATTAATTCTACTAAACATTATTAAAGGATAAAAAGCTACAACAAATTTAACGCCTTATTAATTATCACCTATAAAAACAATAAAAAAACACTACTAATACCTAAAAATAAGAAATATACCATTAAAAACTAGGTTTAAATAATCTTTCTAAACCTATATATAACTAATTAAAAATTACCTATAATCATTATTTATAATTAAAATCTTAAATAAACATCAAACCTATAGAAAGAAATATTTACCCTATTAAAAATAAACACACTATTTTTTATAACTTATCACTTATAAATTAATAATACTTTTAAAAGAAAAAATCATATCGTAAAAATAGCCATTTACTTCCATATAATAACCAACCTTAACACTTTTTAAATAGCCATTATAACTAAATTATAATATTACTTAAATAACTTTTTAATAAATTTAATAAGCAAAAACCTTAATAAATTAACCTTAAGGTTTTAACCTTATTTAATATTAAATATATTAAATAATTAAAAGAATAAAATAATCTTTAACAACGCTAAAAAGGCTTTTAAAATAAAAAAATTTAAAAAGGCTATATAATTAATAAATATAACTAAAATAATTATTAAAAAACAATATAATAATAAATATATACTAATAAACCTAAAAATAAAGAATAAAATCTATCTATATTTACATAATAATTATCATCTACTAAAAAAACTAAAAAAAAAATAATTACTAATTAAAGTAAGTCCATTTAAAATCATTTACAAGATATCAGCTTTAACTTATAAGCTTAACTTTCTTAATATTTAAGATATTTATCTTATAATATTATTAATATAACTTTACAAACTACTATAAAGTAAAAACCCTTTTAGAAAAAAAGTCCTTAAACTAGTATTAATAACCATTAACATTTATAGAAAAAAAGAATAAAAAATTAAACGCTTAATTAATAAGCATATCTAATAATATAAAAAAAAGCTTAAAATTTATTACTTATACCATTATTTAAAATATACTACTAAAAATAATTAATAAAAACTACTTAATAAGCTTTAAAAAATAATATTAAAATTAATAACTATTTATAATTATAAACATCCTTTAAATTAACTTAATATTTATAAATAAAAAGGCTTACAATACCTAAAAAACTAATAACCAATAAACTCTTTAAAAATAATAAAAAATTAATTAAACTTATTAAAAAGTAGCCCTTAATAAGTTAAATTAATTTAACTAAAAAAGTTAGCTTATTAATTTATTATATATAATTATAATTAAAATAAAAAATCCTTAATAAACTACCATATAAATTTACGCTAACTTTATTAATTTTTTTCCATTAATAAAAAGGAATTATAAATAACCCTCACTTAAAAAATCTTTACACTAAATCTTATTAAAACTTTAATTCCTTCCTTTAATAACCATTTTATTATTTAAAAACTTTAATCAAAATACCTATTATTAATTAATATAAACTTAACAACCATTATTAATAATTAAAAATAATAAAGATTTAACCAATAAATTAATAACCTTAAAAATAAACTTAATAACAACCTTACTAAAAACCAACAATTATCTAATAAACCCAACACCTAACAGAAGCTGCTATAAATAACCATTAACATACTAAATATAGTAAACAAATAATTAAATATAGATTTAACACCTACTACAACATTTATCGCAACACCCACAACACCTGCAAGCCCTACACATCTTAACGCACCCGTTACAACACCTACCGTAACACCTATAACAGCACCCATCGCAACACCTATCGCAACGCCTACTACAACATCCGTCGCAACGCCCGCAACGCCTACAATCGCACCAAAAATAACGCAAGACACAACGCCTACAAGCCCTACACGCCTCAAGGAATCCGCCGCAATACCTACAATTACGCCAAACGTAATACAAAACACAACGCCTACAAGCCCTAAAAAACATGCTACAAACAGCCCTATAAACAATTACAAAACGATTAACGCTTACAATAAAACAACCAAAAAACAGGCAAATACCTTAAAACCTAATCCAACAAATAACACCGCAGTAATTAT
The DNA here is from genome assembly GCA_022497025.1 of Hypoxylon sp. FL0890. Lineage (NCBI taxonomy): Eukaryota > Fungi > Ascomycota > Sordariomycetes > Xylariales > Hypoxylaceae > Hypoxylon > Hypoxylon sp. FL0890. Next base: position 37,922 of record MU386560.1, on the reverse strand, counting down.
AATAATTAAAAATGCTAAAAACCACGTTAAAAAAGACATAACAATAAACCTAACCGCTATAAAATTTATTATTAATAATAACCATATAAAAAACGCAGCCTTATAATAAAATATCGAAAATTCTTTATAATAAAAAACTATAAACCCTTTACAACGATTAACTAAAAAAATCTTTCTACAAAAAATAACTAACTTATCACTTAAGATTTAACCTTAAACGCTAATTTAAATCATTAAAAAGCCTACAATTATATCGCCGCTTAAAAAATCTATAACTAACTTAACTAAAAAAGCTATAAACATTAAACAAAACCTTATTTACATACCGCTTATAATTAGATAATTATATTTAAAAAAGCTACTACCTACTAAGTCCAACATATCATTAATTAATATAAACTCTAAAAAACTATCCAAAATTTCCTTCTAATAAAAAAAAATAAATTAAAACTTTTTATAATTAAATTAATAAACCTTAACTCTAATTTTAACCTTAATTTAACCATTACTATTTATAAAACTTTAAAAAATATAATAATCTCTTATTCCATTTTTAATAATCTTTATAAAAATAAAAATTATAAAAATCTTATACCTAAAGAAATTATAATTAAATATACTTTTATTAAGCTTAATAATAACTTTAAGAATTTATTAATCATTATTTTTAAAAATATTAACCATTTTCTTAATTAAAAAACTTTAAAAACTTTTACTATTAACCTTTTAATTTATAACATACACTCCTTATTAACTATTACAATTAAAATTTACCATAATAATAATAATAAATTAAAAATAATAAAATTATCGATTAAATTAATATTATTAGCCTCTTATTATTATAACTTATAAAAAACCTTAAATCTTATTATAATAAAAAAGCTAACATATTTAAATAAATTAAATCTTATATAAGTTAAAAAAATAACGCTTAACGTTAAATTAAGCTTAACAATAATAATAATATGCTTAAAAAACAATATTAAAATTATTTATAAGCAATTAAACCTTAAATCTAACTTTATAACTTTATAAAAAACGTTAAATATTAACATCATTATTTATAAAATATTAAAAAAGATAATTAAAAATTATTTAATAAGGTTTTAAAAAATAATTTATAATATTATAAATTAATTACTTTATAAAATCTATAATAAAGTTAACAATAAGATTAATAATAATATTAAAGATTTAATTAATAAAAAGTTAATTTAAGAGCTTTTATAAGCTATTTAATATATTAATAAATAAACCTTACCTATTACCTTTAACATATTATTACCTAAAATTATTAAACCTAATCATAACGTTAAAAAAATAAGATACCTTAAAAAACGCCTTATTTTAAGCCTTACTTTAAAACTTATTACCAAAAGATATTATTAATAAATTTAAATTAATAATTGCTTAAATATTAAATAAAATTTAATAAAAACTTATAACTAATTAAATTAACCTAAAGGATTAACTTTTAATTAAAAAAAATATTAAAGATAATTAATTCTATAAGAATAATCTTATAAGGTTATCCCTTTAATAATAAATCTCTTTTATATTTAATACATTCCTTTAATTATACTCTTAATTTATCATCTTTATTATTAATACAACACTCATTATTCTATTTAAATAACCCTTTTAAACCTATAAACTTAACATATTAAATATTAATATAATCTTAACAAAGACCTTACAATCCGTAATAAAATTAATAAAATGTTATTTAAGTTTAACAGGTTTAATTTAAAACTTATTTAATGTGTATGTATATAAAATCTTTTTATATATATTAATATTATTATATTTAATATCGAATAATTTAAAAAGGATAATTAATTATATAAGTTTATTAAAAATTTTAATAATAAAGTAAATAATAACGATGTTTTTATAAAAAGTGGTGGTAAATGTGATAATGTTATTCTTTTAAATGTATTAAAAGGATATATATTTGAAAATAATAATCTTAATTTATTTATTAATGATAATGATGGTAAGTTATTTTTTTATATTAATTATATAAGATTTTTACGGATATTTATATTTTTTAATATTAAGTAATAATGATTATTAATTTAAAGGATATTTACGATAATGGTATATTAAAGTTTAAAGATTTTATTATATAAGTTAATTTATTTAATATACTTAATATTATTAAATATAACGAGATTATTTTTAATATATAAAAGAGCATTGCTAACCGTACTACCATTTTTTGCTATCGGGCCTTATCCGTACTACCAATATATCGGTCGCGGGCCACTTTTCGCAGGGCTAGCGGGGCAGCCACCACATCAAACCAAACCCTCAGCTTCAATCAATTATCCCTCATCCAATACCTGATCAATTAGATTGTAATTAAGGTAGAAGATAGCTTAATTAATTGCGATTTCAATGGTCCAGGTTGCATTATCGTACGACCCTTGTATCCCGAGATATTTAAGGTAGAATATATTAGGAGCTTTACTACACTGCCATAGTGGCTGGAGGGATCACATGACGGCCCAAAAAGACCTCTTACTTTCAACGTTGAATATCTCAGGATATAATAGTCATACGATAATGCAACCTGAACCGTTGGAACCGTAATTGAAAGCTTTATCTTGATGCTTAATCACAGCTAGATTGACCAGGTATTGATTCTACGATAATTGATTGAAGCTGGAGGTGTGTTTTGATGTGGTAGCTACCCCGCGTCTGCGATGTACTGGTAGTACGGATAAGGCCCGATAGCAAAAGATGGTAGTACGGTTAGCAATGCTCATATAAAAAGGTAAATTTATACTTTTTAATTAGCTTAATAAATTTAATATAATTATTTTTATAATATTAAATAACGCGTTATTATAAATAGCTTTAAATATATATAATATTATTATTAATATATTAAAATTAATTATAATTTATTAAAATAAGTTTATAGTAATTTTAAAGTTTAAAAAGGTTTTTATAATATTTATAAATTTATATAATATAAGTTAAAATTAATAAACGTTATTTTATAAAGTATTATATCTTATATAAGATAAATTTAATAATGTTTATAAAGATATAGTTGAATTTTTTAAGTAATTTTTTATGTTTATTAATAGGTTTTATATAAAATTATTTATTATAAATATATGTTAAGTAAAGATTTTTTTTAAAATTAAGAAATTATTAATAAAGTCTTATAGTTAATATGTTAAATTTATTAAATAAATTAATAAGTTAAAGGCGTAGGTGAAAAAGTTAATTAAAGATAAAGGTAAAAGTAAAAGAAAAAGAAAAAGGAAAGGGAAAGAAAGGGGTAGAAATAAAGGTAAAAATAAAGGTAAAGCTTAATAAGTACTTTTTTTAAATTAATTAATATAAAAAATAAGCTAAATGTTGTTAAGGAAATTAACGTTAAAAAGTTTAATAAAAAAAAACTTATTGCTTTAATTATATTATTATTTTTTAATTTTTTAATTATTTTTAAAAATTTTATTTTATTTAATGTTTATAGTATAAATATGTATTATAGTTTAAAACTTTTTATCGATAAGTTAATTAAGTTATTTTATTTTTAAGTATAAATAAGTTTAATTTAAGTTTTATTAAGGATTTATTTATATTTTTATATGTTTAATATAACGATTTATTTAAGCGATTTTATTTATTATTAATGTTATAACGATATATGTTTTTATTATATGATTAATAATAAAAGCGATGATATTATGTGATTTTATATTAAGCGTGTTATAATATATAAATATAATATGTAAGCGAAATTTTATATAAATTAAAGTAATGATATATTAGCTTTTTAAATTTAATGGATTATTAATATTTATATTAAAAAGTAATTTTAACGTTTAATTTTAAACGATTATTATATATTAAAAAAAAATAAGTTAATTATAAATATTAATATTATTTATATTTTAAAAGGAAATATATTTATTAATATAAACGTTTTTAAAAATTATAAATAGGGTAAATATTAATGAAATCTTTTTTTAAAGTTATTGTGAGCAGTTGGTTTATGCGCGTTGCTGTGGGGCACCCACGTGATGGCGCAAGCCTTAAGGTTGTGCGGCAATGCGGGGCACTGCAGGCCTACGTAAAAGGAAAGTTTTCTTGCCTGAAACTTAAGGCATACTTTGTACGTTACATAACACATAATAGTTAATAAAATCAATCCATCAGCTTATAGTTATGATAAAAAGGTAAAGTAAATTATGTAAAATATAAAAATTTTAATTATTTATAAAAGCTTTATTTTTAATATTATTTTATTTGTTATGTTATTAAGTATAACTTTAATTAAAATAATAATAGTTTAATTTTATACGTTAATAAATTTAAAGTTTTATATTATATATATTTTATCCCATCCGGAGGATATATTACGCTAAAACTTTTAAAAATTACTATGTAAAATTAATAAGGAAACTGATAAGTAATTAATAAGTAATTAATAAGCTTTTCTTTCTAACGATTGGTTGAAAAAGAAGCGCTAGCAGGGGCTGGGAGGCGCTAGCAGACGTTAGCGCCGAAAAAATCGCGCTAAATCTCAGATTTTGTCCTTTTCCATTTAAAAATTAATAACTTAACGAATAATTGCCTAATTAGGAAATAATTAACGCCATTATAAAGCTAACTTAATTCCGGTTCTAATGGTCCTAGATGCACGATGATACGACCGTTCGTCGTAAAGATATTAAATGTTGAAAGAAAAGGGTGATTTTTACTACAGGCTTCTACAGGGTAGGAAGGGTGAAACTTAGCATTTTTTTCAACTTTTCATATTTAATATTTCAAATAATCATAACTTTACGTATATACGATATATAAAGGAAAGAAATATATCGTTATAATGAAAGTTTTATGGCGGTTTTAATAATATTTAATAAATATTTTTATTACCTTTATTAGTTAAGTTATTTAATATAAAAAAGGTTTTCTTTAAAAAGAAATTAAAATAAATTTAAAGAAAATGTAAAAAATAACCAAAAAAAATACTTAAAAATATTTAAAAATTAACGTTATAGCTCCGGATGGGATTCTGCTTTTTTTACTTTCTTTATTATTATTATTTCTTTTTATTCCTTTTTATTCTTTTAAATATTTAATCTTTAATAATTAAAAAAAACTTGCCTTCCGCGAGGAAAAATTTTTCCCGGGCTTTTTTTATTTTTGAAAAATTCCCCGTAACCGAGCCTAAGCGAGGAGTAGGGCCGTAATTTTTTAAAAATAAAAAAAGCCCGGGAAAAATTTTATATAGTGAATTAAAAATTAATTATTATGGTTGCGAGTTTTTTAATAATATATAAGATTAAAAAAAAGCTTTTATATTTGTAATATTTTTTTTGTTAAAATTTTTATTAATAGATTTAACGTTTTTAAAACTTTATATTAATTATTAATAAGTTATTATATTATTTTATGCGGGTTAAATATATGTGATTGTTTTTAATTTAATAATATTATTTTATTAATGTTTAATTTTTATAGATTTAATTTTAAAGATGTTATTAAAAGTTTTAATATATTAATTAAGTTTAACCGTGGTATGATAATGAATATAAATAGAGTAAAGATATTTATATATAATTAAATAATATCTTTTATTAATGATATATTTTAATAAATGGAAAATAATAAATTTAAAAGTTTTAAAGCTTATAAATTTTACTGGTGTTATTATATTAATAAAAGTTATAAGTTGTTTTATAATAAATGTTTAAAGGTTTAATTTAATTTAATTAAATATAATAAATATTATTATTAAGTTAAATAAATGTAATAAATTATAATTAACTTTTAAAAGATAAAAAGGAATGATTATAATTTTTAATAGGGTATGATTAATTTATATTTAACTTTAAAAATTATTATATTAATTTTTAATATTATACTTACTTGTTTATTTAATTTATATTATTTAAAATATAACGGCTTATTTAATTTAACATATTTCCTTTTCTATAATATAATATTTACGTTAAAAGCCATTAATAAATATATTTTAACGTTAAAATAATTTAAACTCTTATTTAAAATACAACATTTTTAATCACTTAAGCATCATCTCTTAAGCTATAATATATTATTATATATTGTATAAGGTATTAATATCTTTATATTCCTTTAATAATAATTATAAATTAAATATATAAAACTTAAATTTATTAAAATTATTAATATATTTAGTGATTTTATTAATATAATTATAAATTACTTTATATAAATAGTTAAAAATATTATTATATTAATAAAAATAAATGTTATTAAAAAAATTATAAAAATTTACCGTTTATTGTTTGTTAGGGTTGGGAAATATTTAATCTTTTATGTTACTATGTAATTATATTAACAAATAAATTGTAAATTAAATTAAAGGTTAAATTAAAAGCTAATAACGTCGTTAATAACATTATTAATAATGTAGCTAATTTAAATGAGATAATAATTATAAATGATAAAACTAAATAAAATAAATTTAAATATATAAAAGATTTATAATGATTAAATATATATATTACAATATATTTCTATAATTTTATTATAAAATATACCATAATAATTAATTATAACATTTTAACTAGTAAAGATTTATATTGATAAGTAAAAGATTTTAATCATTAATATTACACTAATTAAAGATTACATCATTATTTAAATAATTTAAACGTTAAGTATATAAAATTAATTATTTTAACGTAAAAAAATTACTTTTAATAAAATTTAATATTTAATTAACGATTTAACTTATTCTTTAAAATGTATTTAAGTATAATAATCTTAAACTTATTATAAATATATAAGATTTATACCGGGAATGTCTTTATTTATTTTATTAGATATTAACGCATGTTGATTATAACGAGTTAAATGTTTTTTAAAAATAAGATGAATTTATATTAAATGTGTCGCTTTTTATTAACAGCTTTTATTTTAATTTATATATAATTAATAAAATTTTAAATAAAGACGTTGTTAAATCTTCTACTTTAATATAAAAGGACGGACCGTTTTTTATCCGTAATTAATAAATTTTTATCTTTTTTAATTAAAAGTTAAAAATGGCTTATCATTTAAATTATAATTATAAAGCTTATTATTTAAGTGGAATTAATCCCGTCACGCTTATTAAATAAATTTAAAAGTTGTTATTTAACATCATTAAGTATATATATTATGATTAAAATAATTTATTATTAATTTTAATGTATTATTAAAAAAGAAAAAGAATATTTTGTTTTTAATTAATATAACTTTATATAATTTTAAAGTGGTAATTATGGTTATATAAATTATATTTTTTAATGTTTAAAATATTAAGTATATATTTATTATAATAACATTAATAATGCGTATTAATAAAATTAATAATATCTTTTATTTATTTATATTATAAGAATAAAACGAATTTATAATTATTAAAATTATTACAATTAAGTTATATAAGCTTTATATTGTTTATATGTAAAATAAATACCTTTTTATATATTAAAATATTAAATAAATGTAAAGAGGTAAATGTTTATTAAATAACGATGAATAAAGTTAATAATGTATATTTATAAATGTAATAAAGAGAATTATATATTAAAATATAAAGTAAGCTTGTAAATCTTTTAATTTACTGCTTTTATATTAAGAAGTTAATGGTTTATAATTTTAAAAAAAGTAAAAAATAGATTAAAATATAAAGGTAAGCATTTATAATAATTGTTTAATATTAAAAGTTAATAATTTATTAAAATATATTAATAAATTAAATATAACACCGATAAATATAATAACTCGTTATAATTAATAATTTTTATTAATAATAAATTTATAAGTTATATATTATAAAAAAGGTAATATAAAAAATAATTAAAAAGTATATAAATAATAATATTTTATAAGATAAGATATAATTAATAAAGCTTAAATAACTTAATTTTTTATAAAATTTCTTTAAATTTTAATAAGTTTATTAAATATTTATTAAAGTGTTATATTTTTATTAATATTTATATAATAATATAATTAATTACATTTAAATCTTTATAATTTTAATATTTTAATTAAAGTTAAAAGGTTTTTTAAATAACCGCGTTATTAATAACATAAGGTATTATTAATAACGTAACGTAATTAATAACGTAAAATGTTATTAATAATATAACGTAATTAATAACGTAAAACGTTATTAATAATATAAGATATAATTAATAACGTGGATATTATTAATAACGTATAATATAAAAAGTAATAATTAATAAAATAATATTTATTTATAAGATAATGTTTATTTATAAAATAATGTTTATTTATAAAGTAACGTTTATTAAAAATAACGTTTATTTATAAAAATAACGTTTATTAATAAATAACGCTTATTTATAAAAACAACGCTTATTTATAAAAGTAATGCTTATTTATAAAAATAACGTTTATTTATATAAGTAATTATTATTCCCTTATGCACGTGTTAAAGTACTTAAGAACTATTATACGTTATAAATAATGGTTCTTTACCGCGAGCCACCCCCGCTGCGGTACTTATGTACTGTACGTGAGTACCTACCCACTTGACGTACTTAGCGTAATTGTGAGATCCACTATATGGGGCTCGAGGGCACCGCATCGCTAGCGCGGCTCTTTTTATCGTAGACATCCAACGCTGAGTGTAGGGCTGAGCTAAGACGGACAGCTCTTTAGGTCATCATCGCGAGGTTGGCAGGTATCAAGGAATGCTTAGGAGGGCCGATGATGAATTCTAGCATTTGCTATTCTTGTATCCTGTCTACCTAGGTAGAAAAAAAAACCAAACGGAAGGTCCAAATTAGTACGCTGCTACCGACACCGGCGGCAACTAGTGCTAGCTGAATTTTGTTTCCGTTGACAGGAAAGCAAGACTCGCGGCTCAGTAGTGTTCGTCATAAACAGCCTTTGTTCGGATAGTCGACGTCGCCACGCAATTTCTCCATTGTTGCGCTTAGTCTTCGGCGAATCTGCTCGCATAGTTGCAAGACGAAGCTGACTTGAAATTCCTTACAAGCACCTAGCGAGAATCCGTCGATGGCAAATCCAGACATTAGCTGATACGAATCGTCGAGCTTCTGATCACTCCTCTGTACCTCACGAAGAAGCTCAACAGCCTGTGAGTAGACGTAGTCAAGTCTGTTATAGCAGCTAAGGGCAAGCAGAACCATGGCATTATCTCTTAGCACTTGTCGCGACATTTCCTCTAGCTCAAGAGGGGTTACTCGCTCCGCCGCGGCTCTCAGCTGGACCGTTAGAGCAAAAAGTCGACCTAGTTGGAGATCGGCCACGCGCGTACCGAGTCCATTTCGAACTTGGCTTCGTGCCGAATTGGCGTGCAGAGGGTGGTGAATCAGCGCCACTTGAATGTCGCTTAATTGCTTGACATAGTCGCTGTCCACCTCCATACTAGGGGCTTCGTTGGCCACCGAGTTAGGCATCGGCATTCGCACATCACCTGCTAAACTTAACGCAGTGGGAGATCTTGACATTTCGATTGTGTGGCTCGGGGTTGCAAGGTCATGATTGGCCATAGCTGCCGATGGAGGACTACTCGCATCATGCCTGTTGTTGGTACCGAATACGGCATTAGCGGGTGTGCTAGAAAAACTGAGATGGCATACGTTAGCGCAATGAGGAAGTCACAAGCTTTCGAGACGCCTACGTACTCGTTGAGAAATTCGCCCAAATCAAATTGCATAGCAGGCGATGGGGATGTGAAGCTGTTAGACCTTGGACTAGTAGGTTTCGTAAACGCGTTGCCGGGCGATCCAGGAATCAGGCTCCATCGGATATCATCCGACAGGAAACCTATTCCGGGTGGGGCCGCATCGTGGCTCTGTGTAGCCGCGGCCCTGTCTGTATTTCGCGGCTGTAACGGAACATCCGGGTCGGCTTGGTACTCTTTCCAGCCGAATGACTGTTCACTTGCGCTATCATAGAAACCACTGGGCGGTCGACCAAGGGGCCGGCGCGGCGCTGTCGCACACACGGTCTCCGCTCTTGTACACCTACGACATTTCGGTGCTTCATCTTCCCATATACAACGAAGCTTTTGACCTCTGCATCTATCACAAGCTGGCTTATTCCTGATACCTAAGCCCCTCCTTGCTTGCACACCTGCCATATGGGCCATTCCTGGGAACTGAAACGTCTCCTAACGGGAAAATAAGATAACTGTTAGAAGATAATAGGGCTGTAAGGAATTCTTGAGCTTCGCGACAGGTGCCAAGAAGGCTAGCACAACTCGAGGTGAACTACGATGATTGTAAGCTATATACGTAGCGTATTGCATGGGCGAAGCTTGACAAGGCTCTCGAAAATGATGCCTTGGGGCGGCAGTTTTGTGTGGGACTTAGAGGGGAGGGGTGCGAATACTGTGGGTAAGGCTGCATTAGATGTACTGTAACATCCACCTCTGTACGATAATCTGAATAACTTGCCTGATTGGTGGGACGGCATTGGAGCAGATTGACGTAGCGTACGGTGCCACGTCGGGTCAGCCGGGTACAGTTATATGGCAGTCTACAACTCCAGTCTCCGGGAAGCACCTACCTAGCTGGTTTACATGTATCCTGCAACTACTACCAACCTACGTGTATGACGTATATTAAGGACTATGCGTGTGTACCTTTTTACGGAGAGTTTCGAATCCTTCGCAGCATTATTACCTGGTATATATGGGTGTATTGCAGCAAGCCGGGGCACGCATATAACCGCATAAGCATTGTCCAATCAGACCATGGATGAAGCCAAGCAGGATTTCATGGGATCCTAGGTGACGGCCACGACTAGTTTCTGTCCACTAATAACGCCTTGTCGCAGAGCAGCTAACCCGCGGATTATTTCCTCCACCCAATTGCCAGTCGTTTGCATGAGCCTGATTGGATGCGGTTGGATCTTCCCGCTGCACAACATCGACTGTACTACTGCGAACCAGCTCCTTGCGAAATCCCTTGAAGCGGGATCTGCGTCCAGGCTGTAATCGCCCACCTTGATGCACCCCCCCAACATTAGAGGCCCCATTGCCCAGCTAGCCTGCACTGCGCGGCGTGTTGCCAGAACCGAGTCTGGGATCTTCTCTAGAGATGTGTAACGCCCTCCCGCACGCCCAATGGCGGCGTAGCAGAGAATGGCCGATTGCGCTGTGGCGATACAATCAACAACAACTGTCAACGCATTTTTGGTGTACGTCTTGATATCTAGAGCACATGAGGTGCTACTGTAGTCAAACGCAGCAGCCGCGCCGCACGACCTCACCAAAGCGTTATTATGCGGTGAGCACGTCGTGATAGGTGTGTACCCTGCGCTATATTGTACGCTCTCAGCAATGTCACAGTCGTATTTCCATTTATCGTTTAAGTAGTCACTTACATGGCAAGTATCTGGATAGCGATGGATCCGCATGCTGTGCTACCCCCGTACACAAGTACAACCCTTTTAAGATCATCGTTGGCCCTCGCGGGGATTTTGGCAGCTCTAGAGTTAGGTCGTGAGTTGTTTTCGATGGCTCTTCTTAGATCGCCAAGATTCAACCTCAATTCCTTGAAGAGGGCGATCCCGATAACCCCTATACAGCTCCCCCCGATAGCTGCCGCCGCATTCCAGTCCCAGCCTCTCGGGATGCGAATGAGCACCAGGGGATCTGCCTCCACAAACTGTGCAAAGGCGCCGCAATTTGGTTTGTCCGGATTTGCTCCAAACACGGCACCGCAAACACGATCTCCAACTACCCAAGGCTGGCGGCTACCACTCAACAGAGCATTGGCATTCGCGCCCACTTCGACGACCTCCCCAGAGAAGTCACACCCGGACACGAGGCCAGGCCTTTTCACTAGAGCCGCGACTTTGTAGTCACTTGGATTCAGTGCAACGCTGTAGACCTTCACAAGGACTGCCTCGCTTGGGCATAGAGGGATAATGTGACCCCGTGACTCACACAGTGAACCATCCTCTTTCGTCAAGACCGCGGCATGAAGAACATCCGCCATGGCGAGAGTCTTAGCTACAACAAAGTACAAGCATTAGTATTTTGTACATTCTAGGCCAGTATTTTAAGTATTTCCCAAACCTTGTTAAGTTTCCTTTTTCCAATCAAATTCAGAGTGAAGCCCGAAATCTAGAGAGGAATTTGACCGACCTGGACGCGTGACGGACAGATAAGATATACACCGAACCCGAAATGCCCGGCCCCGAAAATAAGAAAGGAAAAAACAGCCGAATTCTCGCTTAAAAGCCTTTTCGTACTCTCCTACCTTAGATAGATAGGTAGGTACGTAAGGTAACACCCAATTGCAAGTTATTGCCAGACATTCTATAACAGGAGACTGAAATAGTTCTCCGGTGGATGGATTCTGTTTCTCACAAACTCGTAAATGGACACTCGAGAACCTCGAATGAAAGCAGTTTCGACTCAAGCCATTAGGAAGACAAGGTAACGTCGTACACTTGCCATTCACAGAGCACGGTGCCGATAACATTCGCCGATACACAATGGAAGAAGGCACGTCTCAAATAGCCCAATCTGTACTGTGTTAATAATAATAGCCTGGATACAGCCACAGTGGATCAGTGGAAACTCGCAGCCGAGACATACGAGAAGAGCTCCAAGACGGCCACCACAAAGCCTACTGATATTCTTCTCGAACGTTTAAATATCCGCTTTCCTTTCGCACAAGCTTCGGGAATATTAGATGATGGGTGTGGGCCCGGTTCTTGCATGTCTCGACTTATTAAGACTTATGGACAGGATATTTCCCCATCTTGCACCCTTATTTGCTCAGACTGGGCTCCATCGATGATCCAGCAAGTAAATAACGCCAAAGATCAATCTCTAGGTCTTCTCCCAGATTCAGCTTGGAGTCGCGTGGATGCTCGAGTTCTAGATGCCATGGACCTGAACAGTGTAGCTGACGAGTCACTCAGCCATGTCATGGCAGGATGGGTAGGTGGGCATCGCATACTGAAATCAACCTACATACGGAAAATAGCTAGCTGCCTTTAGAAACCTACTAATATGCCCAAATGCAGGTGTTTCATATGACCCACAATCCTCAGAAGTGCCTATCCGAGGCCAGGCGCGTGCTTAAAAGTGGTGGTGTTCTCGGTGTCGCGTCATGGAAGGAAACCCAGTGGCTCGACGCGATGAAGCCTATCAAGAAGCTTAAGCCCGAATTGAGCCCTCCCACGGGCTCCGGGCAATTCGCGTCCCCTTCTGGGCTGTCTTTAGAGTTGAAGCGGGCGGGCTTCAGCAAAGTCGAGCTACAGGAGATCGACGTTGAGCTCCCCTTTGAATCCCACGCTCTGTTCATTGACATGTTATTGACTAGAATGCCCCCACTTGTGGCGATCATGAAGGGTTTCTCGACACAGCAGAAAGAAGACTTACGATATCTAATGACCAATGAGATTCAGAAGTTATGCCCACAGGAGCCAGGTTTCCTAAAAGGGATTGCGCTTGTGGCTATCAGCACCAGATAAAGCCGAAACATGCAGCTTCTTTCCTATCGGCCTTTTTCATTTGTTATAGGAAAGCTCGTTCACTCGTTCAAAGCTCAATATGGGGGAATGCTCTTTAAGAGCACCAAATTACAAATGATAGTGATTTGGACTTAAGATTGTTGTTCAATATTAACTAAAAAGTGATTTAACCTGCGATCGATTCATATACGTGGCAAGGCACTATTTAAGACGCTGAGGTAACCAAACTAGGTAACGTCACTAGCATTTATCAATGGATGTCTAAGACTAGAGAGAGTTATCCTGCGTGCAGATTTCATCCATTACATCTTCATGTCGGGGCATAAAAGTGAGGCTAGGTGTATATAAGGACGGGTGCAACGCACCCGTGAGTTAGAAAGGGATAAGCATTAAGAGTCGTTGCTATCTACTACCTACTTCCTAGCTTTAGCTTAGCTGCGAGTCTTTGTCTACCTGCTTTCGCTCTGTGTATGACTTATATCACGGGCCTAACACTCCCTTCTGACATCTCATTTCTCTAGTATACAGTGTCGAAACTTGTTCACATCCTTGTAGAATATACTTTACTGTATATTTTATATGGTGCTATCGAAGCTTCAAAGTCTGACACGGAATGTTGCAAGTCCATGAGAGATGAATGTTACCGGATACTCAAACGAATAAACAGAAGCTTGCGTTCTAAGGGCAAGTATCGCACGGGTACATGAAAAGCAGGTGCAGGTGCTGTTGGTAGAAGACTTATGTAGGGAGTTTATACTACATGTTGTTGGCTGCCCCTCTAGATACACCTAGCTTCTCATCTAGGAATTTATACGTGCGATATTGGAGCATCTGCCATGCTCCAGACTTTGCTTGTGCGCCACCTTCAGAATATGTCAATGGCATCCAGAGCTCCTTCTGTCGCTTTGGCACATTGACCAACCCTGCCATTACTTTTTCTGTAGTGATCTTGGCTTGGAACATGGTTGAGTCCGCCGCGGCACCAGTCAACAGAACCGGACACCTGACTCTTGCTAGATAGTCCCTATCCTTACCTCCGCCGCTCTCCGCAGCTGATATTCGCCCTTCTATACGAAGAGTGTAGGCCTTCATTTCCCGGAGCGTTTTTGAGGGACTCGAGCATCCTAGCATACCCTGAGCCTGCGCGAACATGTACTTAGAAGCAGCGTCGTATTTGCCATGAGTTATGGCAATCCAATCAATTTGTTTATCTGTTATATAGTTAAGCTCCCAAAGTTGCACGATCCACCTAGGCATGCGAGACACTGCAAGCGGAAAAGTCAGTGGGATCAGTTCTAACAGCAGTGGGTTAATTTATTAAATAGCCCGCCTTGAGAACGCAATGCTACGTACTAGCGAGGTCCCACATATCATATATGGGATCAACAGCAACGCAGGCTTTAATACGCGGGTCGACGGCGCCACGTAGTGCAAAATAAGCACCTAGAGACTGACCCGTGACAGCGAAAGCTGTTGGATCGAGAGCAGCTTCGGGATGCTGCTTCGAGTATAACTCCAGGAAGTCTAACACCGCAGCAAGGATGATCTCGCCATCGGGTCGTAGTGGGACTCCTTGTCGACGAAGGACAAGACCCTGGCCAGGCCCATCAAATGTCAATACTGCGTAACCTAAACGAGGACCCTCGGCTACGGATAGAAAGTACAGCTCCTCCTGGGTTGAATCAGCGCCACCCATACATATCAACGTAGGTGCCCCGTGGCTTCGAAGCTGCGTGGATGGAAGATGTAGCCATCCAGGCAGGCTGAGTGGCTCTTGACCGCGAGGATGAAAGGGGATGTGCACCCTCCGTACCTCATGTGGCATCAACTTGGTGGCAAGTTCAAAGTTAGCGATGCTGCGTTCGTATAAAGCCATCATAAAAGGCTGGTCGCTTGGCTCCATATTTGGAAACATGTACTGCGCACAGCGGAAGTAGTTGCTTGCGCGAAGATAAGTCCCGAGGGCGGCGGATCCGTGGCCGGCCTTGGCCATCTCTCCCGCAAGTGCCTCGGTCTGTAATCCAAGCGTGAACCATTCTTGCATCCACGAGAGAGCATTATTGGGCTGCAATCGGGCAACAGTCTCAAGAAATTCTGCAGCATCACATCCGCCGTAAGGGGCTGAGCCGAGCAGTCTAAGTAGCTCGAAATTATACCATTTGTATTCGAAGTAATGTCGGAAGAGCGAATAAGTGAAGAACCGATACATCGAGTTTGGGAGTTCCCAGTTTCGATAGTGACTAACCATTGCATTAACCTCTATGCTTGACCGTGTACACGATCATCGCTAATCTATAAAGATAGATACAGGGTTTATTGTAGAATTTGTATATAAGGTGAAAATTGGTGGCCGTTGGATGTGCCAGAATCAAAAAGGGGCCGAATGGTACCTAATTGGTCAAGAAGTGACCGAAAAAGACCGAATTAACCCAACCGAATCATACTCCTATTTCCGTCATCAAACAACCATTTGGTCTATTCTATTTGCAATGTTCCATTCCCACCGCACAGTTTTTAGAGGGCCTTCTGAATCCTAGTTCCTCAAATCACATTCATCTTTCGGCCTTCTCAAGATGTTATCTGCACCTGACCCAGACTCTTTTCCCAGCCCCACTCCTGACGACCGTGCAACAAGCACGGTTGAACGAAGCAAGACGGAAAACGCAGCTCGCGTGGGAAGAAACACTAATGAAGACGACAATGGGGATGTCATGTTTAATAACGGCGCGAAGCACTCCCTCCGCTTTTGGGCAATTATGGGATCCCTGACCATCACCGGGCTCATGTCGGCCCTTGAAGGTACCATCACTACGAGCGCGCTGCCAATTATCACGCGGTCTTTGGGCGGAGGAAATCTATACATATGGGTACCTAACGCATTCTTCCTTTCCTTCATTGCTACCTTGCCTTTGTTCGCGCAAGTCAGCGATATATTCGGCCGCCGCTGGCCGTTTATCGCAGCTGTAGCCTTGTTTATTCTAGGCAGTGGCTTATCTGGAGGGTCACCCAACATGAGCGTATTGATTGTTGGTCGTACAATGTACGTCGCCACTCGCGTACTCTTTCAGTCTTATCCATTCTCATCCGCATTACAGACAGGGCGTCGGTGGTGGAGGTATCCAACTTCTAACGGAAACCATTATCACCGACCTAGTACCCTTGCGCGAGCGAGGCTTGTACATAGCCCTGACTATGGTCGCTGCCACCGTTGGTGCTGCTATTGGCCCTTTCATTGGGGGGTTAATTGCTGATAGGTCGACGTGGAGATGGGTCTTCTATTTAAACCTTCCCATTGGTGGTGGTAAGCGTCACGTCCTCCTTTGCCTATGTGTTGCGCTATTTTTCAAGTGCACAGCCAGTACTCACTTTTCCATAGTGGCCTTTTTCCTCCTATTCACGTTCCTCCGCGTCAAGTCTCTACGTGATCGGACCTGGAGGCAGCGCCTTCTGCTCATTGACGTAACTGGAAATCTTATATTCATAGGAGCCATCGTTGCTATCCTGATTGCTTTAACGTGGGGCGGCACAATATATGCATGGAATACGTATCACATAATTGCGCCACTCGCAATTGGCTTCGTTGGCTTCGGACTCTTCCTGGCATACGAATGGACGATATGTAAGAAGCCTTCGTTCCCTCTCAAGGTTCTCTCGAATCGGACTTCAGCGGCTGCATTTATACTCACCCTGATCCACTCACTTTGCACGTACTGGGCATTTTACTTTTTGCCGCTATACTTTCAGGCCGTCAAAGGCCTTTCGTCATTCAAGTCGGGTAGGAATTTCCGCCTTCTGTTTATATCGATACTAATATTTGACATAGGTATCAATACCTTACCCATCTTTGCTGGAATTATTCCATTCGCGATGCTTGGTGGGGGGCTTCTCTCAAGATGGGGCCGTTATAAGCCTCTCCATCTGGTCGGTTGGATTATAATAACCATCTCGTTCGGCCTATTTAGTTTACTTGATGAGAATTCCTCCACGGCTGCTTGGGTATGTTTTCAACTTCTTCTAGCTGCTGGATCCGGATTGCTCGCGGGTATTTTACTTCCGGCAATGCAAGCTCCTCTAGATGAAGCTCTCATGGCATTAACTATCGGCATCTGGGCCTTCGGGCGAGGATTTGGCTCTGTGTGGGGAGTCACAATTCCAAGCGCAGTTTTCAATAACGAGTGTCGCCTGCGCGCAGAGAGGACCGTTGACGACCCGCAATTAGTCCAAGACCTTTCTGGCGGTCGCGCTTACGAGCATGCAACAGAGGCTTTTCTAAATAGCATTAGAGATCTCACTTCTCGGCAGCAGGTTATCGGGGTATTCTCCGAGGTGAGTAGAGACTTGTACATTATATCTACCTACCTTAGACTATAACTTCCTTATTCCCGGCAGCTGTAGTGCATCATACGTAGCGCGGCTCCTTCATTATTGCTATCTGAACTATACCCTTATACTGACATCATGGGATCCCCTTAGTCTTTGCACATTGTGTGGCTCGTTGGTGTTGCCTTCGGAGGGCTAGGCTTTCTATTCACTCTTCTAGAAAAGGAAGTCAAATTAAGAGATGAATTAAACACAAAGTACGGGCTAGAAGAGAAGAAGAACGAGGAAACTGAACACCATATAGTTGATCAGTGCGAAGACCATGTTGAGTAGGACTTGAACTCGGACATGCCTGTTTTTCTCTTCCTCATCTCCAGTTCCAGAAGATGTCGCCGGGTCCAGTGTATAGCAACTGGGATACGCTTCTGCCTGTCGCCGTATGTAAGACTGTCTCCTTTACTTAGGGGCATTGGTTTAGGTGACAGGGATAATAAGTAG
Organism: Hypoxylon sp. FL0890; assembly: GCA_022497025.1. NCBI lineage: Eukaryota > Fungi > Ascomycota > Sordariomycetes > Xylariales > Hypoxylaceae > Hypoxylon > Hypoxylon sp. FL0890. The sequence goes on along the minus strand of MU386560.1, from coordinate 19,610 downwards.
CTACTAGATGAATTGTACGAATTGGTAGCTGGTAGGAAATAGCTTCTAGGTGGCTAGGAGCTAGTAGGCAGTTGGTACTTAATGACTACCCCTATTAACGCTTGCCTCCTTCCAAGTGCTCGGCACGCAGCACTTAGGGTCCCAGTTTTAGCCCCTGAAAGTGGCCTTCGTATGTGGCAATACCCCTCTCCTGGGCTTCCTAAATGAACCACGAAACGTACCCCTTTATTTTTTTGCTTAAATCATAAACATGTTATCAAGGTACCTACCTAGGTGTACAAGGTTGTGTTTTGTATCGATAATACAATTCGCCGTTGCATGTCCCTTTCGCTGCTTTCCGAAAAGGCGCGAAAGATTCGCTACCTCCGGCATATACTCCCGTCCTACGTGAGCTTCTTCGCCCCATGGTGAAATGAAAAGCATCCGATTAGATTGAGGGAAATCGTCGAATTCGGCAAATAGAAATAGGCAACCGATTCATGTGCATCATGACATTCCCGTTTTACTCGCAAGCGATTTTGGCCTTACCTGGTTGCTGTTAGGTAGGAGGTAGATACCTACATGTAGGTACCTAGGTACACCGACAGGAATAAGATGGCATTAAGAAATAGAATGGAGCGCTTAAGGAAATGATGTTTACCTTTTATGCTATTTACTTCTCCATAGGTTCGTTCAGAAAATGAATGCCTTACCTATCCGGCTAAGAACCTTCATTACGTACCCAAAGAAAAAATCCTTCCAATGCGTAAGAATATGTCCTCCTCTCCGAGCCAAGAGGAGCCAATTGCTATAATCGGTTCCGGATGTCGTTTTGCTGGAGGCGGGTCTTCCCCGTGCCAGCTATGGGACCTACTGTCGCAGCCACGAGATGTCCTATCAGAGATACCACCTGAAAGATTCGATCCGCATGGCTTCTACCATCCAGACGGTTCTTACAGCGGGCACAGTAATGTACTACACTCATACATTCTCGATGAGGACCACCGCGCATGGGATACCGATTTCTTCGGCGTCTCGGCCCAGGAAGCTGTCGCTATCGATCCGCAGCAGCGGTTATTAATGGAGTGTGTTTATGAAGCCCTCGAGGCGAGTGGCCAGCGAATCCATGATCTTCGGGGCTCTGACACAGCAGTGTATGTCGGATTGATGTGTGAGGAATATAGTGACATACAACTACGAGAGCTGAACACGATTCCTAAAGTCAGTCGACCGTCGGATAGCCGGGAAACATTAATTCAAGTAGAATGCTGACTAATATCCCAGTACTTCCCTACTGGTACCGCGCGGTCAATAGTAGCAAATCGTATTTCGTACTTCTTCGACTGGCATGGTGCTAGCATGACAATAGATACGGCGTGCTCCTCCTCTCTTATAGCCGTCCACCAGGCGGTTCAAGTCCTGCGATCGGGCGCGTCCCGCATGGCGGTCGCTGCTGGCACGAACTTAATCCTTGGCCCGGAGCCGTACATTGCGGAGACCACATTCCGTATGCTATCACCACGAGGTCGATCGCATATGTGGGATGTCGGTGCAGATGGCTATGGGCGGGGGGACGGTGTTGCAGTAGTGGTGTTAAAGCGATTGAGCCACGCAATTGCTGATGGAGATCCTATCGATTGCATTATTCGTGAGACGGGCGTTAATCAGGACGGGCGTACTAATGGCATCACTGCCCCAAGTGCCGATTCTCAAGTTGCCCTGATCCAGGATACATATCGCCGAGCGGGATTGAACCTAGATATCGCGGCAGATAGGCCTCAGTTCTTTGAAGCACATGGTACCGGCACAATTGCCGGCGACCCTGTCGAAGCTGAAGCAATCCACCGTGCTATCGGCCGGCGGCTCGGCGACCAAAATATGAAAAGCACGGAGAAACTCTTCGTTGGAGTAAGTAGGTCAACTCAAAAGTTAGCTCTACAAAGGTAGCTGACGGAGCAACAGAGTATCAAAACGATCATTGGGCATACTGAAGGCGCTGCAGGCCTTGCCGGATTGTTAAAGGTCTCCTTGGCTATTCAGCATAAGCTAATACCACCAAATTTACTCTTTGAGAGGCTCAATCCAGCTATCGAGCCATTTTATGCAGGGCTTAAAATTCCTGTTCATGCTACTGCTTGGCCAGCCACCGGACATCAACCACGTCGTGCAAGCGTCAATAGTTTCGGCTTCGGAGGTACGAACGCACATATTATAGTCGAGAGCTACGAACCAGAGCGCGGAGTCAATGAAGTACAAAAGCTAAACCGGGCTAGTTGTGTTGTTCCGTATACATTCTCGGCCGCTACACAGGTCTCGCTCCAGCGCATGCTACAAAGTCTTGTTAGATTCTTAGAGGGAAATCCAGACATTGATGCTCATGACCTAGCATTCACTCTTAATACCAGGCGCTCAATCTTGCCATTTCGGGCAGCATATACGGGCCATGGCATTCGCGACTTGAAAGAAAAGATCAAGACAGCTATCAAAGGACCCAAATGGGAAACCGATATCAGTCTAGTTCGGGGACCACCAGGCGCCAAGGCACAGTTTCTGGGAATATTCACAGGGCAAGGCGCGCAATGGGATGGAATGGGTAGAGAATTGTTCGATGACTTGCCCTTTGCCAGAGCGCGTCTAAGCGAACTGGAGACGGCGTTAACGACCCTTCCACCAGCTGATCGGCCTCGTTGGTCATTAGTAACAGAGTTGTCACGAGCTGATACTTCGGAGTCAAGAGTGAACAAAGCAGAATTTGCACAACCCCTTTCCACAGCCCTTCAAATCGTGCTTCTCGATCTTCTTGCTACTGCCAATGTCAGTTTCAGCGCTGTTGTTGGTCATAGCTCGGGCGAAATCGCTGCCGCATATGCCGTGGGGGTTCTATCTGCACGGGATGCTATAATTATAGCATATTATCGCGGCTTATATTCACTCTTAGCTAAGGACAAAGCCGGTAAAAACGGCTCAATGTTAGCTGTTGGCACGAGTCTCAACGATGCAGAAGAAGTCATATCGTTGCCACAGTTCGAAGGGCGACTCACCGTGGCAGCCCACAATGCGCCGAGCAGCGTTACCATATCTGGCGATGCCGACGCCGTCCAGGAGGTCCAACTTATGTTCCAAGATGAAGGAAAGTTTGTTCGGGTTCTTCGAGTAGACAAAGCTTACCACTCACATCATATGCATCCGTGCGCTACGCCATACCTAGAAGCTCTCCAGAGGGCGTCTGTGCGAGCCGCAAAACCACGGGACGGATATAAATGGTATTCTTCTGTCTTCAAAGGGACCCTAATTACTGGAGACAGCGCAGAAGGGTTAGATGGGACGTACTGGGTCCGTAATATGGTCCAGACAGTCCATTTCTCGACAGCGGTTGAGAGTGCACTAACTTCGACTGGTGGGTTAACTATGACAGTTGAGATTGGACCTCATGGTGCCTTACGCGGTCCCTACACCGAAATCCTAGCATGTACAGGAAAATCAACACCACTTCACATTGGATGCCTGCAAAGAGGCATACACAGTAGCGAAAGCTTTGGAAATGCTCTCGGACGACTGTGGGCCGAGTCTAGAGATGGCGCGTTAGATCTGGACAACTTCCAAGTAGCTACACAATGCATTTCTGGTCTCAAGCGGACCTTTCTGCAAACACTTCCGAAGTATCCATGGGATCACAAGCGCATTTTCTGGCATGAGTCGCGACGGTCCCGATCCTTGCGCGCAAGGCCTTTCCCAGGCCACCCCTTGCTGGGAACCCTCGCGCCGGATTCGACGGAGTCAGACATATTGTGGCATAGTGTGCTCCGAATATCTGATTTACCGTGGCTTGCGGGGCATAAGCTCCAGGGAGAAATAGTGTTCCCCGCGGCTGGCTATGTTATTCTTGCACTCGAGGCTGCCATGCATCTAGCGTCAATGACAGCGGCATTACCCTCGCCCCAGCGGGTCGAAGTAAAGGCCCTCAACATCGGCAAGGCCCTCGTATTCGAGAACGAGAGCGTTGGGATCGAAACGCTATTCTCGGTTAGGGTTGACCAAGAACCAGATGCTAATAATGAGAGAGCGATCTCGGCCGCTTTCCGTCTTCGCTCCGCAATTGGAGAAGGAACAGGTACCATTCTAAACGCCAGCGGAAGCATTACGATTCTATTTAGGGCAGACGACAGCGTACCCGGACTGCAAGGGTTGCCAGCCCAAGAGCAGACGCCTTCGTTTATGGTCAACGTGGATGACGACATATTTTATTCTACATTAAGGGATATAGGATATCATTATTCCATGTCATTCCGCGCTCTAGAATCTATGAAACGAAAGCTAGACCATGGCCGCTGCCAACTTATCAAGCCTTGCCCCTCAAAGATGCACCCCTCAGAGACGCAGCTCATCATCCACCCCGGCGTCCTAGATGCAGCATTGCAATCGATTTTCCTTGCCTATTCATGGCCAGGAGACGGTCGCCTATCATCATTGCAGGTACCCATTTTCATTCAGAATGTTCACGTTGATGTGACACATTGTCGCACCAATCTAGATAGGCGTCTAAATGTGGAGTCTATCATCATTGCAGACGGTAGTACCAACGGTCATCCAGGAATTTTTAGTGATGTGAACATTTATTCGGAGGATGGGCGGCGTGGCATTGCCCAAATAGAAGGAATTCATGTTATCCCGTTCGGGCCAACATCTGAGTCACAAGATACGCAAATGTTCTTCACCAATGTTTCTGGCGTGGCATTCCCCGATGGTGCACTCGCGACAAATGGAGGTCTAAGTAGAGCATCAGCTGAAGAGTTCGAGCTGGGTTGGTTTCTGGAGCGCATCTCGCATTTCTACCTTAAACGACTGGTAGACGAAATCACGATAGAGGAAGAATCTCGGGCCGCATGGTATCATAAAAAGCTAATGGACTTCGCCCGCTACGTAACGACAATGGTTAGCAAGGGGGAGCAGCCTTATGGGAAGAAAGAATGGATCCATGACACGACTGAAGTGATGGGAGCACTCATGGACGCTAATCAAGGCAAAATTGAAGTACAATTAATGCGTAGCGTGGGCAAGCACTTGGCGGAGGCGATCCGAGGCGAAACGATGATTATCGAGCACATGTTAAAGGATGGCATGCTTCACGAATACTATTCTGAGTCTCTTGGGCTGAAGCCGTACACCATGTTTCTAGCAGAGGTGATTGGGCAAATTACGCACGTCAACCCCCATTTGAGAATCCTCGAGATTGGCGCCGGCACTGGTGGCGCTACGAAAAGAATTATGCGTAGACTCCGCGATGAGTTTGAGCATTACACATTCACAGACATCTCATCCGGATTCTTTGAAGTCGCCAGAAAGTCCTTTGGCCGACATATCACTGCTGGGCGTATGACTTTTGCGGTTCTAGATATCGAAAAAGACATTGATGCTCAGAATTTCCAGGATCAGTCGTACGATATAATTGTTGCCTCACTTGTATTGCATGCGACAAAGGACCTTGAACATACACTGCGGAATGTACGTCGCTTACTGAAGCCAGGAGGATTCTTGGTGATGACAGAAGTGACATCCAATGTGACTATGCGCCTCTCGTTCACCATGGGTGGACTGGAGGGCTGGTGGCTTGGAGCAGAGACTGGACGGCCATGGACACCTTGTGTATCTGCTGCCGAATGGCACCGCCTCCTGCTATTATCTGGATTTTCCGGGGTAGAAACCAGCACGCCTGAGCTAGACGTGTTACCACGCCCCTTCGGTGTGCTCGTCTCTAGAGCAGTGGACGAACGCATTAAACTACTCATACAACCAAGTTTGGAGACTTCGCCATTGTCTGCTATTGCTGATCTCCTCATTGTTGCAGGTAACTCGCTCCACACGGTTAATCTGGCCCAAGTTGCCACACGCATTCTCCAGCCGCACTGCCAAGCGATTAAGATCGTGATGGGGGGTTTGGAGTATCTTGACTACTCGACATATGGTTCGACGCCCCTTACTGTGCTATATCTAGGCGACCTCGACCAACCGGTCTTTGAAGAGCTGAGTCCGGCGGCTTTTGACGGGCTACGGACACTGTTTTACCATACCCAGAATCTTCTCTGGGTGACCTCCGGAGCACGCTGTGCCAACCCATACTCGACCATGTCCCTCGGTCTTGGCAGGGCGATGTCAATGGAGCAACCAAACCTGCGCGTACAATTGATCGATTATGCTGCTGGAATTAGCCCAGAGCCGCGGGCACTGGCGGATGATTTATTGCGACTCATTATTGCCACGAGAATGGAACAGGAAACTCCGGATAGAGGCTGTTTGTGGAGCCACGAGCCAGAAATTGTTGTTGATGACTTCGGGAGGAGGTGGGTATCTCGGGTTATGCCTCACCTGCGCTACAATAACTGCTATAACTCAGCCCGCCGCACGATAAAGGTAGATGCATATCCTGCACACGAGTTAGTTGAAGTTTACAACGATAGCGAAGGCGATGCGGACCGTCTTTCTCTTCGCGCACGAATCGATGAGGGACATCACCCTTGTAGCGACGATGCCGAGTTTGTCACAGTACATTCGCTGTATTCTATTACGCTGGTACCTAAGTCGCAGCTATCCGAAGGTTTATATGCTCATATTGGCCCCTGCTATGAATCACACAAACTCAGTGTCGTCTTTTCGCATATTCTTGGGTCGATGACCCAGGCCCAGAAGTCAACCATTATTCCTTACAACCATTCAATCGAAGAGGCCCCCGCACGGCTCTTGGCCATGAACAATCAACTCATAGCCTGGGCCATCTGTAACGTAGCAGGAAGAGACGGGGCTCTCCTTCTTGTGGAGCCCACCGAAGACGTCGCGAAAATCGTCTCTGAAAAGGCGAAATGTCAACGTCTCAATGTCATCTGCGTGACAACATCCCCCATCAAGGATTCACACCCTTTTACATTCATTCACCCACATGCCACAAAGCACACTCTCAAAGAAATACTACCGAAACGCGTCGCAGAGATCATTATGTTCTCAGACGGCACAGGGAGAAGTGAGATTCTAGCCCAGCGACTTCTCGTAATTTTCCCAAGGAGTGTCAGACTGCGGAACCTCCATTCAGTTCTAACTCGCGGCAGCACATTCCCTGCCCCAGTAGAAATTCTTCAAAATGCTATAGGCTATGCCGTTGAAGCCGTGCCAAATGTCAACGTCGTCTCGGTAGAAGAATATGTCTCTACAAGACAAGTACGGGGTATGGCCATTATCGACTGGGCGCTTGAGGAAAAGTTAAGCCTTACTGTGAAACCCTCGGATGCACTCCCACTCTTGCGAGGGGATCGGACCTATCTTCTTTTCGGCCTAGCAGGAAAGGGGGGTCTCGGCTCATCACTGGCTGAGTACCTGATTCGTCAAGGCGCTCGTCATATCATTCTGACCAGCCGCAACCCGAGTATAGACGACAAGTTGATCTCAACCTATGACGCACAAGGAATCAAGATTCAAGCAAAAGCAAAGTATGTTACAATATTAAGCTTTCTAATTATCCACCATGCTTAACTAACACCGGGAAATAGTGACATTACCAACGAATCCTCAGTCAGGGAGCTGGTTACAGATATACGGACTTCCGGGTTATGGCCCCCTATTGCGGGGGTTGCCAACGGGGCTATGGTGCTCAACGATGCAACATTGCAGACCATGTCTTACCATCAAATGATGCAAGTTATTAATCCAAAGGTACAGGGTTCCCGCATCCTTGATCAAATATTTCATGACGATAGGCTTGACTTTTTTATCCTTTTTTCTTCTCTCTCTTGTGTCCTAGGGAGGGAGGGTCAGGCGAATTACGACGCTGCAAATATGTACTTGGTCGGCTTGGCTGAGCAACGCCGTGCTCGCGGCGCTTGTGCCAGTGTAATTGATATCGGAGCTATCATGGGAGTAGGTTACATGGCTCGAGAAGTAAGTGAGCGTACTCTGGCATTACTTTCCGGCGCAGGATACCGTAAGATGTCAGAGAGAGATTTTCACATCACATTTGCCAACGGAATTTTGGCCGGGCGATCGCAAACGGAAAACACAGAACTCATATCGGGCTTGTATCTTGCAAGCCTAGATGAGAACTCCACCCCCATCTGGACAAGGAACCCTAGATTCGCCCATGTCGTAACCAGGAAAGTTGTCGTGGATAAGCCAGCAACACCATCCATGCAAATGGAGTCAACCCAAGACTTGTTAAAGCAGGCAAAGACAAAGGACGACGTCTCTCGGGTTATTCAATGTAAGCCAACTTCAAGAGAACTAAAGTCAGTATAACCAGCTTGCTAATTTATGCTTACTTCACAGTTGCCATCATTGGCAGGCTTAGGAATATATTGCAAGCAGGCGGGGAGGATAGTATGCAAGGCTCACCGCTCCTCCAGCCTACTAGCAGACTTGGTGTCGACTCTTTGGTTGCGATCGAGATCCGCTCCTGGATGCTTCGCGAATTGGAGGTCGATGTTCCCGTACTGAAGCTTATGTCGGACGCTACTGTTCAGGAGATCGTGAACTTCACGACTCAACGCCTCCCCGAAAATCTCACGCCGCAGGTGTATCTAAATGCGAATGATCCTGTTGAAGTGGACTTCACAAGTATCAACTCGCGTACACAGACCGCCGAACTACCTTTGGTATCCACCTTCAGGGCCGTCAACCCATCGACACAGACACCAGCTCAGATTCCGGAGCAATGTAGTGAATCCGTTTCAAAGTCACCAAGTAATATGGCAATACCAACTTCAAATCAGCCTGCAGATGCTTCCAGTATATTGCCGCATGCCAATGGTGTCTCTAGCAGAGCTATGGATAAGGTCATCCCCTTGTCTTACGGGCAACTACGCTTCTGGCTCATGGCTCAGATCGCAGAGAACCCCTTTGCCTTTAATGTCACTTGCGATATTGAAATTCAGGGCGAGGTAGATATCCCAGTTATGGAACAAGTGGTAAGATTGTTGGGCTCCAGGCACGAAGCCCTTAGAACGTGCTTCTTCACTGGCAGAGAGCATGGCAATCAGCCAGTTCAAGGGGTTTTCAAGGATAGCCTCTTATATCTTGAGAGAGTATCAACGACGGACTCAGAAGTCGACGGCCTATTGTGTCAAATGCATAAAACAACTTACGACCTAGAGAAAGGCAAGCTAATGAGGATCATACTTGCATCCGTGTCAGCGACTCGACATCACCTCCTAATAGGCTATCACCATATAAACATGGATTCTTCCAGTCTTTCCGTGTTAGTCAATGATCTACGAAAATTATACGATGGCCAAAACCTATCGACGCCGCAGGTACAAAGCTCAGACTTCACATTGAACCAACTTGGACGAGTTCGTAATGGACACTGGAACAGAGAAATATCTTTCTGGAGGGAGGAGTTATCGATGCCACCTGACCCGATTCCAATCCTCAACATCTCGCCCAGAGCAAACCTTCCAAGGCCTGGTCGCCCCGCCTACGAGAGTCATAGTCAGAAGATTCGGGTGGCCACTAAGGTAGCCAACGATATACGGGCTCTGTGCCAAAAGGCTAGAGTATCTCCATTCAATTTGTACACCACAGTTTTGCAGATTCTGATTGCTCGCTTGACTTCAAGAGACGAGTTCTGCATCGGTATGGCGTATGCTAATCGTGATGAAATTGGCGTTGGGGACAGCGTTGGCAATTTTTTGAACCTGCTACCGATACGATTGAAAACAACACTGGACCAACCATTCGAATCAGTACTGAAGCGAACGAAGGAAAAGATTGCTCGCGTCTTGTCAAATTCTGCTGTTCCTTTTGAGATAATTCTAGACCAGATCCAGCAACAAAGAAGAATGGAACACAGCCCATTGTTCCAGGTCTTTATCGACTACCGCCAAGTAACCGAGAAGCTGTCTTGGGGAAATGGTACTTTCGAAGGGAAGCGTTACTTACTTAGTAAGACGCCTTACGATGTTGCACTCGATATTATCGATACACCTAGTGGCGAAGCTTCAGTGGAATTGTCGGTTCAGGATGGAATATACACTCCTGGAGACGCCTCGAGGATTCTTGGATGCTATATGAATATGTTGTATGCTTTCACAGAGCATGACGACCTTGCGGGAGGGGAAGCAAATATGTTCCAGGAGCAAGAGATCCAAGTGGCTCTACGTCTCGGCCACGGTAAGTATAGTCAAATGTACTTCGTCTCATCTACTGGCTGATCATGCTCATAGGCGAGCCAATGAAGCTTGTGAACGCCACCATCCTTCCCGAGATAGTCGACATTGCGACGAGCCAGCCGTCTGAGATCGCGCTTGAAGACACAGCCGGAAACTCGCTTTCTTGGTCGCAAATGATGGCTAAGTTCATCTCAGTCGCGAAAGCGTTGGTGACACTTGAAATTCCTGCCCACTCTAGAATTGGAATACTCCAAGAACCAACTGTCGACTGGATATACTCTGTGCTAGGCGTATGGCATTCGGGAAATGCGTACGTCCCTTTAGAGATATCACAGGGCGTCGATCGCCTCAGGAATATTACAAAAGTAGCACAGCTAGCCGCTATTCTAACTCATGACGCAACGGCGTCGCTCACTGAGCAGGTTGGCGTTCCTGACTCCATTAGAGTGCTTAACATATCTAGCATGCAATCCACGCCATGGCAACTTGATGTCAAGTCGCCAACTACGAGCCCAAATGACGAAGCCATGCTTATGTATACGAGCGGGTCAACAGGCTCACCAAAGGTAAGCATCTCTTAATTTATATAGCAAGATAACTTGGAGGGGCTAGTATTCTAATCTGGACACATTCTAGGGAATCGTTATTCCCCATCGCGTTGTACTGAACGCCATGAAAGGCGTGCTACATCAATGGCCTATGCAGCCGCAGACTGTTCTCCAGCAGGTACCCATCAGTTTTGATCTTTCATGGTGGGGTGCCCTTCTTGGCCTTGTCACGAAAGGGAAAGTTGTAGTTGCGGGCCGAGACGCTCGAATAGATCCGCGGTTGCTCACCAACTACATTGTGAAAAGGAATATATCGCTTACAGTTGCAACGCCCACGGAGACTACAATGTGGCTAGAGAACGGGGACTTGGCTGCTTTACGTTCCTCTGGCTGGGAATGGCATATTGCAGCCGGGGAACCGTTCAATCTCGGTCTCGTCAGGCAGCTGCAGACTTTAAGCAAAACCTCACTTCGTGTTATCAACGCGTATGGCCCAACAGAAGCGATGATCCCAATCGCCCACGAGGTGTCTTGGCAACTAGTTTCTGCTGGCGATATGCCACTGCCAATAGGTACTGTTATGGCGAATTACACCGTAAGAGTTGTGGATTCGCAAGGTCAGCCAGTACCGGTAGGAGTTCCGGGGCAGCTGGTGATTGGCGGTGCCGGTATAGCGCATGGATATGATGCCAATAAAACTCTAACAGCGGAGCGATTCCCCAAGGATAACCTTGCCGGACCGGCTATCTTAGGACAAGGATGGGACCAAGTGCACATGAGTGGCGACCTTGGTTACGTTGGAGGAACCGACGGCGTATTTAAGCTGGTGGGACGCATTGAAGGCGATACTCAGGTGAAGCTCCGAGGCCTACGTATGGATCTGCTTGAGATTGAAACGAACATCATCTTTACTGCCAAGGGTCAGATCAGCGAAGCAGCTGTGCATTTGCGGAAGCCCCGGGATAACGATACTAGCTCACATTACCTTGCCGCTATCGTAACCCTATCTCAGGACACGAGATTTCATTACAGGACTGGCGATGAACTCACTTCCTTCTTGCACCAAGTCATCAAAAGTCTCACAGTTCCAGATTACATGCGTCCAGCCACCATAGAAGCTGTCGAGATGTTGCCTCGTACTACCCATGGTAAACTAGATCGGAAGGCCTTAGATACCTGGACATCATGCGATATGACTCTGGAGTCTCATCCCTCTGGTGCCAATTCAAAAAACCGGGGGTCCGTTGCAAGGCTTATGACGGCGGGCCAAGCCAACTTCGAGAAAGCGAGAAGTCTTTGGCTCAATGTTCTAGGCGAAGCAGGCCGCTCGGTGTCTTTAACTCCAGAGTCCGACTTTTTCTTCGTTGGTGGCAATTCTCTTCTGCTAATCCGAATGCAAGGAGACCTGAAGAGGCAGTACGACGTAGATGTTCCATTAAGAAATTTGTTCCAGTACAGCACACTCGGGCTTATGGCGTCTCTCCTAGACAGAAGTGAACCTAAGTCGCCGAATAGAAGTATTGATTGGATGGAGGAGACTAGGTTACAATCCAATTTGGTACAGCTGCAAATCGCGAAGCATTCACATCCGAAGGATGATTTTATTGTGGCTCTAACCGGAGCATCCGGGTTCCTTGGCCAGGCGATCCTCAGACGTCTAGCTGCCAGACCTGAGATCAAAACGATATATTGCCTTGCGACTCGGAATCCAAGTGCTCTTGCGAATATGGGCACATCGAAGATCGTGGTGTGCTCCGGAGACTTATCTCTTCCTAACCTTGGGATGGATGAATATACGATTCAGACAGTCTTCTCTTCTGCTGATGTCGTCATTCATAACGGCGCCGATACCTCATTCCTAAAATCCTATGATACCGTTCGGGCCACGAATTTAGGCTCCACGAAGGACATCGTGCGTCACATCCTCCATTACAATCACGCATGCAATCTGCACTTCGTCTCGACCGGTGGCATTTCCACGCTGATGACCCGTGACCTTTTTGAAGAACCCGTGGGCGCTCTCCCGACAGAGTCATTCGCTGAAGGCTATATTCTGTCAAAGTGGGCATGCGAAATATATCTAGAGAACGTAAGTGCTGCTACGTCGCTGCCAGTTACGATACATCGGCCCACCACGATTATCGGCCCCGGTGCGCCCGCTCTCGACGTTATGTCTAATATACTACATTTTTCCGAGCAACTCCGCATGGTTCCGTCGATGTCTGCATTAGAAGGGACTTTTCAGTTTGTTGACGTCAATGATGTGGCCACGAGCATAGTCTCCGCCGCTCTTTCTGTTCGAAATTTCACCAGCGGCTCATCTAACCTAACGAAATATCATAATCACAACGGTGAACCCGACGATTCCATCGATGTGCGTAGTTTCGGAGCGTACCTAGGCAAAAGACTCGATACCACTCCTCTTCGAGAACTTTCAGATGCTGCATGGATACTGAAGGCCGAATCTTTAGGCATGGCCCCTGAAGTGGCTATGTATCTACGAGCCATGAATCTCCATGACAGAAAAGGTCAAATGTGGATATTCCGTCTAGTTCGGAAGGGTTTGCATTCCTTGGAATGAGTAGATTCATCAACCTAGGTAGCTAGCCTAATCATATTTCAGCTGCCATATAATTGTATGCTTACCATACCTTAAGTGGGCAGGTGGTTTTCCTGCGAAGGTATTTATGAGAGCCTTACGATTCAGGCACTCAATAAATACCTTAGGTACCTAAGTATTAATCAATCTCCTTAAATGAGTCCGCTCTTTAATGAACCGAAATGAACCGAAAGCACCGAAGATGAATGAGGCGAACGCGGACATATTCGTTGAATGGTACCCTACCGAAATACGTATTACCTCCCTGATTAGTGCTTAAGGTACATCGCCCCGATTACACTAAAGTGAGCATTTGAGGTACGATGTCATTAGATAATATAGCGAATACTTTTTAGATGGTAGAGGTTCATGAAACAGCTAGATCGTCGAAATAAATACCATTCCCATTTCGTATTTAGTTGAATGGTACCTTACTAAATGCGATAAACTACCTCTCTTGCTACCTAGTAGTTAGAATGTTTACCTTAATACTATTGGCCTTAGGGCTATTTGGAACTACCTTGGCTCTTCGTCGACTATTATTCTCTCCACTGTCAAGAATCCCCGGCCCTAAGCTGGCAGCTCTTACATATTACTACCAATCTTATTATGAACTGTTCCCTCATCAAGGTCAGTTCCTCTTTAAGTGTGAGGAGCTTCATAAGAAATATGGCCCGGTCATACGGATTGGTCCCGACGAGGTTCACATTAATGACCCTTGGTATTGGGACGAGACCTACCCACCGCCGTCTCGTCGTCGCCATAAATCACCTCTTTTTTATTGGATGGCCGGTGTGGAGTCCTTCGGTGATCAAAGTATGTTCACAACACTAGATCACGACCACCATCGTCTCAGAAGAGGAGCATTAGCAACGTATTTTAGCAAGCAGAACATACGCCAGCTCGAGTCTAGGTTAAAAGCGAAAGTCCTTCTGCTCCGCCAAAGACTGCTACAACACGCGGGGTCAAGCACAATAGATTTAAAAGATGCATTCAGTGCACTTACACTGGGTAAGCTAAGCAATCCTTACAGAAGACGGACTGAGCTGTTAACAACTTCCTTCCAACTTTTCAGATATTATTTCCATGTATTGCTTTGGCAGCAGCCTAGGGGCCCTCAGCCGGTCAGATATGGGAAGGTCATGGAACTCTCTGACACACTTCGCCATCAAGATGAACCCATTCGCTCGGGCATTTCCATTCATCGCAAGAAGGCTGCTTTGTCTGCCCAAATGGATGACTCACTGGAGCCAGCACTTTCTTGGTGCAGCAGAGTTTCTCGACATCGTTTTTGCGCTGACACGCGCCGCCATGGATGAAGCACTTGCTGACAAAACTGGCGGCAACATATTAAATGGCGCTAGGAAAAGCGCCGTTGTGCATTCCTTGATCCAAAGCGAAACGGTCCCAGATGAGGAGAAGACATTGACTCGGTTGGCGAACGACTGTCTCGTGCTAATTACTGCTGGCTACATCACCACAAGCAATACCCTAACTGTAACAATATATTATATCCTTGCTCGGCCACATATACACACTCGGGTATTAGAGGAGTTGCGAACCGTTATGGCGACCCCAACATCGGAAATGCCACCCTTAGCTGAGCTCGAACGATTACCATATCTCACAGCTGTTATATTAGAGGGCACGCGGTTAGCACATGGTGCTGCCGGCCGGCACGTACGAATCGCACCGGACGAGGACCTGGACTATGTGTCGCGCGACGGTAAACATCGCTATCTCATCCCAAGAGGTACTACTTTCTCGCAGTCGATATACCTTGCGCATATGAACGAGAAAGTATATCCTTGTCCCTTCGAGTTTGACCCAAACCGATTTTATAGGAAGAATGGCGAAGTCACAGATGCGTACCGGCATCTGGTAGCTTTTGGTCGAGGGCCACGCCAATGTGTAGGCACCAACTTAGCATTTGCAGAATTGTACCTCACTGTTGCTTGTGTCATAGGCACCTTAGACATGGAGATTGCGGAAGTAACTACCGAGCGAGATGTTACTATAGCAAGTGAGTTCTTTGTGGGACTTTTACCTGAGGATGGCCCTGGTGTTTGCGTTCACGTTAATAAGAAGCTATAGTCCGTACCATAGCGGTAATATATGGTTTCTCGCAACGGTTCTTATGTTAGAATAGTTCCTGTTGTCGGAATTGTTCTTACCTCTCTTATGCCTTAAGTTTACTTAAGGATTTGTACTCAGGTTGAATAAGGGAGCGAAACCGAAACGAAGCCTTATTTTAAGCCCTCTGATTGGTCCCTGAATGTAGGCCCTCTGATTGGTCTAATCGCTTTACCGCCATACCCCATCAACTTCTCTCGACGTATTCAAAGGGCAATAACTTTTGCCACAGATATCGCATCAGTATGCACTTTATATTGATTTATAGCCAGAATTGAGAGCTTTATTTTGATATTGGGTGCGTCTCGGTGCAGCCTTTAGATGTGGACTTATATGAGGTTGAATTCTGGTGGCTATAGAGAGGGGTGGAGGGGTGTCACGTGTATCGGGGGACTGGGGGGGGGGGGGCGGGTTCGGGTTGCCACGCCTGCCAGACCTCCTGCCAGACCTGCCATACCTATTGCGAGAGCTCTGATTGGCTTATTCTAATCGAATAAGGCGCTGCAGTAGCAGCCAATTGCGCGAGCGCCAAGCGAGGCGCAATTGGCTGGAGATTAATACGTGGTAGAAAAGGAGAAAAGAGAAAAGGTTGAAACGTGTGGGATTCGAACCTAAGGCTCTGTGGGTGGCCTGTGCGTAGGTGGGTGGCCAATGAGAAATCGACTGTAAACTTAAGGATTGTGCCAGCGCAGTGGGGTGGCCTCTAGTATCTGATTGGTCGAAATAAGCAGGTTGCGATACGTATGCCTTAAGTTTACTTAAGGATTTATACCCAGGTTAAAATAAAGTAGCGAAATCGAAACGAAGCTTTATTTTAAGCGCTTTAATTAATCTTTAAATATAAGCCTTTTAATTAACGTGTTAATTTTTAAATTTTATTTTTTTTTATTTAAAAATTAATAACTTAACGAATAATTACTTAATTAAAAAATAATTAATATTATTATAAAGTTAATTTAATTTTAATTTTAATAATTTTAAATATACGATAATATAATTATTTATTATAAAAATATTAAATGTTAAAAAAAAGGTGATTTTTATTATAAGCTTTTATAAAATAAAAAAAATAAAACTTAATATTTTTTTAACTTTATATATATACGGTATATAAAGGAAAAAAATATATCGTTATAATAAAAGTTTTATAATAAGTTTAATAATATTTAATAAATATTTTTATTACCTTTATTAATGTAAAACTTTAACGAGGTTTTAATAAGATAAAAGCCGTTTAATTTTTTACGAACGTAAAAAATTAAACGTTTAAAAAAAGCTTTTTTTTCTTAAAAAGCTTTTTCTTTCCTTCTTTAAGCTTTAATTTAATAATATTATAATATTAACCCTTTTTTACCACCTGGTTTTACCACTTATAATTAATTAAGTTATTTAATATAAAAAAAGTTTTCTTTAAAAATAAATTTAAAAGAAATTAAAATAAATTTAAAAAATAAAAAAACGTAATAAAATAAATACTTTAAACGAGATTCGGCTTTTTTTACTTTTTTTATTATTATTATTTTTTTTATTCTTTTAAATATTTAATTTTTAATTTAAAAAAACATGCCTTTCGTAAAGAAAAATTTTTTTAAGGCTTTTTTTATTTTTTAAAAATTCCTTATAATTAAGCTTAAGAAATTAAATAATAAAATAAATAATAAAAATAATAATAAAAAAATTAAAAAGTCGTTAATTTATAAAATTTTTTTTTTAAAATTTATTACGTGTTAATATTTTTATTTATAATGAGTTAAAGCGGGTATTTTAAAGGATTAATTACGTGTAAATTATGTTAATTAATATTATATTATTAATTATATCTTTTTATAAGTAGTTAAAGCTTTTATTATAAAGCTAGTTAATATTAATGGCTTTTAATAACCGAATTAATTACTTAACAGCTGGTTAAGTAGTTGTAATTATATATTTAAAAGGTAATCCGCCGTATTAAGCTTAAAAGAATTAACCTTTTTTTTATTATAAGTTTATATGATAATATCTTTCCGTTTAATTAATTAAGCTTTAATTAATATCGTAATAAAGTAATAAAAATAATTCCGCGTTCGTTTAACGCGTAAAAAGATAAGTTAAAAATTAAATTACGATAACTTTAAATGGTAAAAAACTTATAAATAAGATTTTTAAATTTTACGTTTAAGTTAAAAAGCTTACGTATTAACTTTAATAATTAAAGGTTATAAACGACGTTAACGAAAAGTTTAAAAAAGTAAAGATTATATTAAATTAATATAAATTTAAATAAAAGCTTTTTAAAAGTTAATATTTAAAAGGAAGCATTTTTTATCGCTTTTTAATTAATCGGTTAAATATTAAACGTGGTACTTATTAAGATAAATAATTTGAAAATTACTTATATAATTATTAATAATATTAAGTTAAATTTAATAAAGCTTATTATAAAAAAACGTCACGATATCGTAATAATAAAAAAATTAATAACGAATTATTAAGTATAAAATAAATAATAAAAAATGGTTTTATAAGAAAAGTTTACGACGATTAAATATAATAATAACAACTTTATTAAATATACGACGTAATTCACTTATTTTATTAATCGTAACACCGATGTTAATAATAAAATTAATAAGGTATAATAATGATTAATATTTTTAAAAAGCGTTGAAAATAAAGTTAAAAATTAAATAACTTATTAACGTATTTTATTATAAGTTTTTAATTTTAATATATACCATAACGGTAATATATAAGTATACGAAACAGTTTTATTATATAAATTATTACTTTTTATTAAATAATTTTAAAGTGGTAAGGTACTTTATCATATTAATTTAAGTGTAAAGTATAAAATAAAACCTTTTTTTAAGATTACGTTATGTTACGCGTGTTAAATTATTTTATAAAAAGGTTTTATTTTAAATTTAAATAATTGTTTCTTTTAAATATTGCTAAATAGTTCTTTAAGTTAAAATTGTTTTAATTAAAAAGATTTTTTTTTTAAATATTATTAAATAGTTCTTTAAGCTAAAATTATTTTAGTTAAAAGAAATTAATTTTATTAAAAATTCCTTTCTGCTTTTTAATATAACAATATACAACGTTTATATAAGAGCTTTATATCTTTTATAAGTGTATATATTCATTAATTAAGTTGTTACCGTAATTTTATGATAATATTAACCTTGTGGCTAGCCGTACGTAAAAGCTTTAATTATAAAGCTTTAATTATAAAGCTTTAATTATAAAGCTTTAATTATAAAGCTTTAATTATAAAGCTTTAATTACGACTCTTTTAATATTAAAGCAACCGTAATTATTAATCGCACTTAACAACTTTACGTTATTAAAGCAAGTCTCTTTACGTATAAAAGGTTTTAATCGGTTAACTTTTATAATTATTTTCTTCTTTTTTTTTAATCTTAATATTTTTTAACTTAACCTTAAGTTTAATTAAGTAAAGGCTATACGTAATAAGCCTTTTAAAGATAATATTAAGATTTTTTAAATGTAAGTGTTTTTTTACTTTAATTTAATATTTTATTTATTTACATTTAATACGTAACGAATTTAATTATAAATTAACTTCCGATTAATTATAAGTAAAGATCGACATTAAAGACATATAACTTACGAATATTTTTACCATTTTAACATTTAATTAATTACCACTTTATTAATAATAACGTTTAAAGCTATCGGAAGTTAAAGAATACGATACGTGGCTTTTATAAATAAAAGCCTTAAATAATTAAACAAGTAAATATATTACCTTTTTTAAGACTTAAAAAACTTAATACGATAAAAAATTAACGATCACTTTACATAAAAAAATAATAATATTAATAAAATAAAACATTTTATAAGTTATTAATAAGTTTATTAACTTAACTTACATACGGTAAGTATAAAAACGCTTCTTTTAATGAAAATAATTTATTATAAAAAACAGCCTCGTTAATTAAAAACAATTCCACCCTTAAAAACACTTTACTTATAAAAACAATTTATATGAATAATATAATTAAGTAAGGAATAACATGTTCATATAAAAATATATAGTTCTTAACATTAAAACTGTTTTGTATACTTATATATTGCCGCTATGGTAAGTTATAAAAAACGACTTCATTAGGGTTAGGGTTAGGGTTAGGGTTAGGGTTAGGGTTAGGGTTAGGGTTAGGGTTAGGGTTAGGGTTAGGGTTAGGGTTAGGGTTAGGGTTA